>CM062816.1:352731847-353953165 GCA_031772625.1 Pinus tabuliformis
TTGCAGTAGTTCACCTATAAATACAGACCATCGACATAAAGCAGACATTCGACGCAGGCACAAGGGTTGAAGGGTGGGGACTCTCCAAGGCTGTATATACACTGTGTATATGTACAGTTGTGTGAAATCTACAAGGCATTGGTCATGGAGCCTGTAACCAAATCAAGAGTGGAGGAGCACACAGCCGAGTGGAGGGATTGATCTGTATATCTACTTTCTCTACAGCACCACCACCATCCACCCTGCAGTCGTCCTCTGCACCACGGTCATCTGGACCTCCAACTTTAACATCCCCTACACGACTCAGCAACACTAAATCTACGATGCATTGGTCATGGAGCCTGTGACCAAATCAGTAGTGAAGGAGCACACAGACGAGTGTAGAGATTAATCAAGAGTGGAGGAGCACACGGACGAGTGGAGGGATTGATCTGTATATCTACTTTGTCTACAGCACCATCACCACCACCACCCACCATGCAGTCGTCCTCTCCACCTCGATCATCTGGATCTGCAGCTTTGACATCTCCCACAGGACTCAGCAACAGCAGTATTTTGATTATTGAGATTGTGGTGGTCGGTGTGGCTGGAGTTGCGTTGGCCTGCGTCATCGTAGCATGCTGCCTCTGGCAGAAGCAAAGGAGGAGTTCTGGGCGGTACCATCCGAACCCATCTAACCCTCGCGAAGGTATGTTTCTCTGTAACCTTCTGCATGATTTGTTTTTGGTCATTTTCAGATCAGTAGTGAAAATATGGAAGCATCAGGTAGCATTATAACAAGAATATTATAAGTGTAGTCCGACCTAAATTTTGTTCAGCTTGCCCAATTACATGACCTATGGAGTGGCAGCCTCCACAAATGTTTCACCAAATCTTTTATTTATTTCAAATAGTGTTTGAGGATGTTGCTTAATCTAGTCGGAATTTATTAAAGCTAGAATTTATTGAAATCACCAGTTTGATAGGTATAGTCAAAAAATTAGTTCAAATAACACAAATCAAGATCTCACCTCAATTTTTTTCACCAGAATTGATTGAAGCTGGAATTTATTGAAATCACAAGTTTGATAGATACAGTCAAGAAAACTAGTTCAAATAACACAAATCAACATTTCACCTCAAATTTTTTCACCAAATTCTGACACCAGCAAGTCCAAAAAATTACACTAAAAATAACTCATATTTTTAGTATTGGCTGAGCTTTTAGTGGAGGGAATAGTATTTTCAGTATAGAAAAGCATTCGTTTTGGAAAGGCTTGCATCCATACCATGCAAACAAACTCAATACAACAATTGATGTGGATCTACATTATTACCCCGCAATATTTTTATGAAAAAAATTGTATATAGTTTTGATTACATGTTTTTTTAAGTTGGGAGTTTTCTATAATGATAGTGCGCGGTGTGTTTTCAGTTTGGTATGGAAAAGATGTTTTAAAGTATATTTTGATCCATAAAATTACTTTAAAATATAATTAAAATAAAATAATAAAATAAATAATTACTAATTACTCATTACTAATAATTAAATCAGTTATCATAATTTTTCGATTTATCAAGCGTTTAGAGGGATAAAATCTCTTAAGGCATAATTTGTTTTTCAAATTTTGCATTTAAAAATGAGATTTGCACTTTGAGACATTTGATCCCTCTCAGCCTTGATAGATCCAAGAGTTAAAATGGATCTAGGTTGGTTTCAACTTTTAAAGATTGGCACATTGTTAGAAGGTTTTCTTTAATTATGCTATATGAAAAATTTTGGAGGGGAGAATCTCAAAACCTTTGGGTTGGATGGTGGTTACACTTGTTTTTTTTGTGGTGGATTGTGCTGATTGGTTTCCTCATCATGGTGGCATATCTTGGATGATAGAGGTTTGGGTGTTAAAAGTTTATGAGCACCTCAAAAAAAGAAAAAAGGAATAAAACTATTGTTTTTATCATATTTTCAATTGATTTTCTTATAAGTTTACGCAAATATCAAGTGTAGGCAACCACTTTGCACTAGGCACCCACTTTGCGCACCTTTAAGTGGATCCACACCTAAAAAAATTCAAAATACATGAAAAACATGTTTCAAAGATGTCATTTTCATGTATTTTCAATTTTTTGTGGGTCCACTCAAAAGTGTTAGTGTGGGTGCATACACTCCACACTTGAGTAAACTTGTTATCTAAAAACATGATTTTTCATATATTTTCAATTTGTATTGGTGTTGGTCCACTCAAAAGTGTGCAAAGAGTAGGCGTTCATTGGATACATAATCTAACTCTGCATTCAATGAGTGTCTGCACTTAACGTTTGACTAGCCCTATAACGAGATTTAAAAACATGTTTTGTATTTTCAATTTTACTGTAGGCCCACTTAAAAATGTGTATTGTGATGCTCGTTAACTGTGAAATTATGAAATAAGTGTTTAGACTTGACATTTAAGTCAATTATGAGTAGATAAATGGAAAATACAATTAATAAACAATTCATTTCTTTTACTTTAAAAGTTCAAAACTCTTATTTTATTATTTTATTTAAAAATATATTTTAAATCTCAAAATTCTTCTACTAATGGTTTAATTCTATGATAGATAATGAAAATATTATAAACATGTATTAAAAAAATTACTTTAATCTTTTTTTAGGGAGGTTTGCACCTCAATTGACTTGATTTGTTTCGGTGTTTGGTAGATCAAAGGTAAGATAGATAACTCTAAACTTGTATATATATATATATATATATATATATATATATATATATATATATACCTTCTTACACAAAAATATTATTCATGGGTTGTGAAAACCTACTCAAACCATAAATTGATTATTTTATCTCAATTTTATTTTAATTATTTAATTATTTAATTATTTATTTTATGTTATGCAAGTTGGTCGAGTCAAAATGTTTATATAAACAGTGTAAATCCATCTTAACCACAGATCTAGCAAAAGTTGATCAAATCTATTGAAGCTCAAACCTCTTTTAAAGTGCAAAACTTAAATAAAAAGTTTCCACTTTAACAAATTTAATCCCTCCAAAGGCTTGATAGATCTATAATATAATATATAAGTGCAAAACTTAAATAAAAAGTTTCCATCTTAAGAGATTTAATCCCTCCAAATCTATATATAATATGTAAACCAAGTGTAATTTTTCATTGTTTAAGTTGCATTTGTGAATGTATAAAATAGATTCAATATCTTCAAAATTTACTTGGGCATACACTGCTTAAAATGTTTTAACTATAAAAAAAAATATTTTCTATTTATATTATTTGTATATAGTTTTCTTTTTTAAACTACTTTATTTCTCTATTAAGTTGATAGAAGATTATGTTAGTTCATATAGACATTGAAATATTTTATTTATGGTTAAGGTTGAGAGTGAAATATTTTTACCATTCCTCTTTAGCATGGCCACTTAGAATGAGATTATTGATGTTTTATAATACTTTTAATTAAATAAACCAAACATATATATCAATTTGCTTTTTCTTTTTTTATTATGTCCACCATTTTTTTTAAAGGGATAGGTGTCAACTTCACAAAATTACACTTTTTATTATTATTATATCTACCATTTTTTTAAAAAGACAAGTGTCAACTTCACATTGAGCACCCACAAAATTACACATCACTATCATATTGGGCTATAGAATAAGCCTCTTGACTTAACAAAACAAGACATTACAATATATCTTCCATACTATATTAAAAACGCAATAAATGTATCAACACCTTTTAGTTTCATAATAAAAAATATTACAAAATATTAAATAATTACATATATATATCAATATAACTAAATTTAAATGAATATTATAATATTATTTTTTGAAAAAAAGACATCCTTAATTTTGTTCATTATAAAAAACCATAATAACATTTTGGATATGTTGTAAGTATTAAAGATATAATACCTCAGAATACTAAACTTATATATATAAATAAATATATAATCAAAATTAATTGTTAAAATAACCACTTAATTTTCTTTTATTTTGTATTATTTTATATAAATAATTAGAATGTCTTTGTCTGAGTTAAAATTCTCAAACACATATACTCTTTTTATGCCTACTCGATGAGATACGCAGATCTCACCATTTATTCTGTCTGATTATGGATTACGATACCAAACTATTCCACAACATCCCATTTGCTTGGTTATCGTGTTGAAATAATTATAAACAAAGTCATGAAAATATGTTATGTGAAAAAGCAAATATTTTAAACAAAGTAATATTATAATATTGTTTATACATATATTTTAAACCTAAGTAATATTATGATATTCTTCCATTACTAAAAGACATCATTTAAACAAAAGTTATATTATAATATTATGCCAAAGAATAAGATATATGGAAAGAAAGAATAGCCTAAACAAAAGTAATATTATAATATTACTTCATTACTATATAGGACAGATAGTTTAAACAAATGTTATATTACAATCTGGCTTACAAATAGGAAATCATGGTTCAAGAAATATATAAATTAGAAATAGTTGTGTATGAAAGACCCTGGGGAGTTGAATATGCATTGAGCCCACCAAAATATAACACAATTTAATGTAGTAACACTGAGCCTTTTCAGCTGTTAGATCTTTTTATGTTAAATGCAAATTAGTTAAAAAATATAAGGTTTAGTTTAAATTAGAGATTGAAATTTATTTTTTTATTTTTTTTAAATATAATTTCAAATAAAATTATGATTTTTTATTGTTTAAAATAATTTTTTGAATGTATAAATATATTCCGTATTTTAAAATATATCTAAATATTCAAATTATACAGATTAAACAATTTAAACTTAATTTTTTAAATTATCAATTTAAAACGTACTTGAAAAAATATTATTTCATTTATAAATTGAATTGTTCAATATTATAAAATCTTTCAAATAAAACTATGATTTCTTGTATTATTCAAAAAAGTTGAACTTAAGTTTTTTTTAAAAATTATCAATTTAAAATGCACTTGAAAATTATTATTTCAATTATAAATTGAACTATTCAATTTTATAAAATCTTTCGAATAAAACTACTATTTCTTGTGTTATTTAAAATATTTTTTGAATGTATAAATATATTCAACATCTTAAAATATATCTGGACACTCAAATTATATAAATTAAACAATTTAAACTTAATTATTTTTTTTTAAATGCACTTGAAAAGAGATTATTTCATTTATAAATTTAACAACTCAATTTTATAAAATCTTTCACCCATAAATCATGGGAACAACTTGTTGATAGTTTATTTATTAATTTTAAACTGAGTTTACTGAGTTGAATTTATTTATTTATTTTAAACTGGGTTGGGGGGAACAATTTTATTTATTTATAATTAAGTTGGTTAGAGCAATTTTATATATTTGTTTGTTTTAAACTGACTTGGATGAACAAATTTATAATGCAGAGTATATAGATCTACAGATTTTTAGGGAGCCCCTTTCATAGGCAATGGCAATGAGTAGTGGGTTTAGAAGAGTTCACTATTTTTAATTGATGGCATATATAGCTATTTGATGTTGCTTATATTATATTATGGTTTATTTTTTATTCTATGAAAGTGTGTTTTTCTTGTTTAGTGTAATATAACCAAGTAATTTTCTATTTGTGGAACCTTTACAACTTGTTTTACTAGAATTTACTTTACACTTCATAGCTTTAGTTTCCAACACTCTTAGTTACGAAAACCTCCCTTGAGCCAGAGGAGATCTGGTCTAAAGAATTTCAGAGAGTTAGACAAGATAACAAATTGAATAATAACACCCATCTTAAAATATAGTATAAACTTTCTTTATCAATAATAGATCAACTATCTTTTGGCATAAGCTGGATTTTCTAAATTACTTTGCTTTACACATACCATCGCCTGCAATCCCAAATTAGCTGACATTTAGGTTAGCAACAATATATTCTTCTTCCTGTGCGGAGACTCCTCCCAGCCTCTGTTACCATATCAATTGACAGTAATGTGTTCCTATAATTTTTTTGGGCAAAAGCTTTAAAACTTCAAGTAGTCAAATATTTAGTGATCTGAAGCTTTATTCTCAAGAAAGTTAATTGTTTTGAATCTCACACAGTCTTCCAACTCAATAATAAGGATAGAGTAGCATTATTTTTCCCTGTTTAGGAAATTGCTGCAATTCATATTTCAGTTAACTCTTCTCTTCGACATTGTGCAGATGACCTTTATGGGCGAACACCTCAATACCTGCGTTATTTTCCTGACATTAAGACATTCACTATTTGGGGGAATAATGATGTCAAAATTACCTCACCTCCATCCCATCCAATTCATCTTGGCAATACGTTTGAACCTCAACCATCACCTTGTGTGTCTATGCCAAATCCTCCAACTTCCCAACCCGTACTTAATAGTGGAGTTGATTCAAGCTCTGGTTTTCCAGCATCACAGCAGCAATTACCTCGTCCACCTCCTATATTGATGCCATGTCCTCCACCTTCCCGACGTATATTTAACGGTGGAGATGATTCAAGGTCTGGTTTTCCGGCATCACAGCAGCCATTTCCTCCTCCACCTCCTGTATTCATGCCGTGTCCTCGACCTGTCCAACCTGTAGTTAGCAGTGGGGATGATTTAAGCTCTGTTTTTCCGGGATTACAGCAGCCATTACCTCCTCCAACTTCTGTATTCATGCAATCTCTTCCACCTCCCCAACCTGTATTTAGCAGTAGAGATGATTTAAGCTCTGTTTTTCCAGGATCACAGCAGCATTTACCTCCTCCTCCTCCAGGCATTAGTCTTGGTATCTCAAAGAAATTCACCTATGAAGAGTTAGAGGTTGCTACAGATAGCTTCTCAGAGACCAATCTATTAGGACAGGGGGGTTTTGGATATGTATACAAAGGCATTCTTCCAGGAAACAAAAATATAGCGGTGAAGAAGCTCAAAGTTCGTGGGAGCGAGGGAGAATGTGGCTTTCAAGCAGAAGTGGAAATAATCAGTTGTGTGCATCACCGCAACCTTGTCTCATTGTTGGGTTACTGCATAGCTGGTAGCCAACAATTGCTTGTTTATGAGTTTGTTCCTAATAATACACTAGAGCACCATCTACATGGTAAGTCATATGTGTAACAATTCTTCCATTATTCACTTATCATTATGCATATGATTTTGACTAGAAGCGAGCTGTTCCAACATCTGCGTTGGGTGAGACCTTCAACACTTCATTTGTGCATGTGTAATGCTAAAGAAACGCAGAAAAGAGCCCACAATTTAATTTTTTAAATTTTAACATAATGTCTAACAAAAAAAAATACTAGTATTAAGCATTTTTGAATAAGTAGCATAGATCCATTTTAATCTTCGATCTGTTATGCATTTAAAACATTGAGAACAAAAGGCTTACAAATCTCTGGATAAGATGAATCAATGCTAGTATCCTTTTAGATATGAGGAAAGAGTATTTCAGTAAATGTCAAATTGCTTCATGCTAGTAAAGTCACTTGAAGTATAATTTCTATGATTTCCAATAAAGTTTATATTTTATGGCAGCTGAAGGTCAGCCTAGCATGAAGTGGCCAACTAGATTGAAGATTGCAATAGGAGCAGCTCGTGGACTTGCTTATCTACATGAAGACTGTATGCTATATTGCTTTTGTCTTCTTACTTCAACACTCTTTTATTATATATTTTGACATTGTTCTAAATTGCAGGTTATCCGAAGATAATTCATAGAGACATCAAAGCTTCAAATATTCTACTTGACTCCAACTTCGAAGCAAAGGTAACCTTATGTTCATGGTATGTTAAACCTCACAATATATGCTGAAATCTGATATAATCTTTTGTCACAGATTGCAGACTTTGGCCTTGCAAAACTTGCTTCAGAAGGTTCTCCTCGTGTCAACACAAGGCCTAAGGGGACTTTTGGGTAAATCTCTTTCCAGTGCATTTTGACTTTGTAGATACCTTTTGTACCTTTATACTGGAGCTCTGAGTCCCTATTGTTGGCTGGATAGGTATTTGGATCCAGAATATGCGTCAAGTGGGGAACTGACAGATAAATCTGATGTTTTCTCTTTCGGTGTCGTGCTGCTTGAGTTGATCACTGGCCGCCGGCCTCTAGATCTAACTCTATCATTTCCGGAAAGTAGTCTAGTCTATTCGGTTAGTACTTCAAATCGGAACTTATTTGTATACTGTTTTGACTGCTTAAATCTTCATGCAAACTTAGGTTAGAATTTATTCTAGGTGGTCTAAGTTTTTTATCACTCTGTAGGCCCGACCCTTGCTTGCTCGAGCAATGGAAGATGGCAATCTAGATGCCCTTGTTGATCCCCGCCTACAGAACAACTATAATGTGAATGATATGATGCGGGTAGTTGCATGTGCAGCTTCTTGTATTCAAAAGTCTGCAAGAAGCCGCTCGCGTATGGAACGGGTACAGTCCTTGCTTGCATAAGTTATTGACCTTCAGACGTTTTTTTTTCCTTCAAGGTTCAAACTGATGACATCATGATGATTTCTGGGGAGGATTTAGTTGTAGAAATACCTGATCTGACAGCAGTTATGTTTTTCAGATAGTTCGTGTCTTGGAAGGTGATGTTCCTCCTGGCATTCTTCACAACGGAATCAGTCTGCCGCAGAGTACTCTGTAGGTCTCAGTGGGAGGATCTGTCTGTGTCGCTAGCCAATATAATGAAGACACTGAAGAATCTCAAAAAATTGACTTAGGAAGTCAGGAACATTATGATTAGCATTAACTTAACCTAGATTATAGGACTTCAAATTATTATCACATCTGTTAGGGGTTAAATTTGACGCCCGTATGTCTGTATTTCGCATTTTTACCCGTAAAATACATTTTAGTTTTAAACCTCCACTTCATGTGCAATTTGCTATTCATTTTCAAAACCATCATATTGACGGGCATGTTTGAAAATTAAAAATTTTAAGAAAAAAAAATTATAGATTTTTTTATATATATTTAACCTATGGCATTTTTAATATGGTGTGAATCTGTAACAGTGTAATGTGTAACCTTATAAATTTATAATCTCCAGACTCTGGCCGAGGCAACTTGCAAGTTTAGCGTTTATTGACAAAGTACAGTGATCGGATGGCTATCAGATCTGCAGATTTTGCATTCAATTCGCATTCAATTCACATTCGGCCCTTCGGGTTTACCGCTTACCAGTTACCAACTTACCACCTGTAAACTTTAATACGTACAAGATTCCATTAATGAGTCCTGTCGCGGCCCGCATGGAAATAATACATCGCTTAAAGCTTTATCGTCAATTTACCACCGAATGATCACTTGTGAATCTGTGATGTGTTGTAGCCTGTAAGTTGTGACTCAGAGTCATCTTCACTGCTTGTCTGTGTGTAAATTGGTGGGAGAATTGGGTTATGGTAGATAGGTCTTTCGAACGTCGATGTCGGCCAGCACCCCGCTGATCTGTGCATCGTGAATCAGGTATTTTGAATTCTTTGATATGTATCGCATAGCGTTTGGTTTTTATATGCTGAAATCTCTGCATCAAAAGAAGTTGTACTCAATGCTCGGGTGGATATTTTGAAGGTAAAGAAATTCATGAAAAAATTGGAAGGTATCGCTCTGACAAAGATTAAAATGAAGAATATGGGAAGAGAAAAGAAAATAAGCTATCAAGATGGTATTTTAGTTTTGAAAATGAAAGCGTTATTAAAATCATTTATTTTTTATCATCTCCTTAAACTTAAAATGAAGAATATGAGAAGAGAAAAGAAAATAAGCTATCAAGATGGTATTTTAGTTTTGAAAATGAAAGCGTTATTAAAAATCATTTATTTTTTATCATCTCCTTAAACTGAAATTAGACTGCTTTTTGAAAATCTAGGGTAACACTTATCCCATTTTTTTGGTGTGCGCAGGCATGATCATTTTAATTTTTATGCATCCAAAATATATGTTCCTAGTTCCTACCCATTATCATTTTATCTTCCCAAAATATCTATTTGATGTTCAGATTTTTTGTGAAAATATGAGCAGCACTGTTTTACATAGTTGAATTTAACTTTTAATGTATAGAATATTTTTTAACTATTATTACAAATATCCCTATAACATTACTTTTGTTTTGCTAGTATATTTCTTTCATTTTTGAATTGCAATGGTTTTAGCGATGCTGCCTTCCTCCATCTCTGAATTAGTTCAAATCACAATGATGGCAAAATCCGTGATGGGCCTATTTTCTGGGCTGATTCCCGTGAAGATTATTGACTCGACATGTTGCTCCCATATTCGATCAAGATCATGTCTGTCGCGGTTTTGGACTCGTTTGATTTCGAATGCCTTCTGTTAAGTCTTACAACCCCATATTAATATTGGGTGATGTAAGTTGATAATTCCTGTGTTGTTATTGAACACCATTTTATTCCTTGGGCAAATTAAACTTTTCTACCCTTCTTTTTCTTCACTTTTGGCCAACCACCAAAGTTGGAAGTGGTAGTTACAATAGTCATTTGATGGTCTTCCATATTCACATTGATTTCTCTATCAAGAGTCCCAACTCTCTCATGCATGAATTCTTTTTGTGCCACTCACCTCTCTTTTAGATGTAGACTTCTCATTCTTTTGTTGGTGAGTTTTAGTAGTTGTTACCTTGGTTGAAATTGGAACCATTGATCCTGATTCCTTAGTGCTTGAACCCCCTCTTCTCTATGACTTCTTGGTAATTCTGTTGAATAATATTTGTAGTGTTATATGGGTTTTCTTCCTTGTCTAGTTTGGCTTCATGGGGATCTAATAATTGTCCACTCTTTGGCTTTTGGGTATGTCTTTTTTCTTTTTCTTTTGGGTTCTTTCTTTGCCCAAAGATACAAAATTTTCTCTATGACTTCTTGGTAATTTTGTTGAATAATATTTGTAGTGTTATATGGGTTTCCTTCCTTGTCTAGTTTGGCGTCATGGGGATCTAATAATTGTCCACCCTTTGGCTTTTGGGTATGCCTTTTTTCCTTTTCTTTTGGGTTATTTCTTTGCCTAAGAATACAAGATTTGTAAATGTCAGAAAAAAATAAAATAAAATAAATCATTTTTGTGAGTCTTTCCTCATCCACAGATCCACCTCTACACATCCTGGAAAAAGTAAAAATTATTTTTGAGTCTTTCCTCATCCACCTTTAAGAACTGCCCCAAAGAATTCTGGATTAAGCCCTTTAAGAACTTAGGGCATAATGCTTGTCCAAAATACTTTGGGCAAAGTTTGGGCTCCATATGGGTTTTGTCTGAAATGAGGTTGAACACAACTTCTTGTCTGCAAAGTCGGTTGTTGGGGGAGGCTGGGAGCCACCAAAAGGGTCGTTGTATCCAACCGAGAAATCATGCACATTATGTTTTTGGTTTGAAAATTATTTCACAACTATTGTTCTTTTATTGTACAATTTGAAATTAGATGAAACTTGTACAAATAAATTTTAAAAGTCATATGATGGACAGTTTAAAAATAAAAAAGTCACAAAAAAATTCCTTGACGGGTAGGGTAACCCGTCAAATTTAACCCCTGCATCTGTTTATTTGGAAGTTTTTGAAAACAATTATAAAGCCAAGAAAATGAATACATATTGTCAGATGAATTTGTTTTGTTCAAACGAAGCAGAAAAGTGAATAGCAGTGATAAATTCCCACGTGTGATTTTCAGAGTCAAAGCTGACAATAGGAGGAATTATACAATAAATGATATGCCTATCATGTACCAGCCTGCCATAGGGCATTAAATGCCCTTATGGAAGCCTCTTTACCATGCATGCCCATGGGCTTCCATGCGAACATACTCCGGCATCGTGCATTTCTCCGGGAGTGGTGACCCCCATCGCGTCAAACTTTCCGGGAGCGGCTGACCCACCACCTCCCCGCTGGCGCCCGCCATGCTGGCACATTTTTAAAACGAAAGCTCGCGCCAAATCAGCAGCCCGCGTTCTGTTTTCGTTTTGTTTTCGCTCCCTTGCTCCATTCGCGCTCCCCTGACTCACCTCGCAGGTCCTCTGCAACCCTCGAGCAGTCACCGTTCCCGCTCACTGTGCTGAATCCCTGCCTCCTGTGCGCGCTAAGGTGTAAGGTGAATTAAACCATAACAAAAAAAATGCAGAGTTCTTAGATACGAGATTTCATTACTTAGTACAACGGATTAGGTTTTAGGGCTTGCTACATTCTTTTGCCATAAAAAAATAATGTTTAATATTGTTATCTTACCAGATAACTGACAAATCATTAGAGAAACAAAGTTTATAACACTCCAACGCCTTTTGGGCCATGAATAATCCAGTGCGTATATCAATAAAACAAATCAAACAATCAGTCTGCATTTACATACACCTCTTACACATAAAATCCAGCCTAATGATACATTAAGTTTAAGATTACTTCTGCAAGGGGGATTAAAGATGGACACAGGTGCCTCTGTTTTGTCTTAAATTTAGGCTATGATCTAAAATCTTTGAGGTATGACAGTAGATTCGACCAAAGATGCACAATATGGCACTTCAACTATTAATGTACTAGATTGTTAACAGTAATATGATTCTATAGCAAAACCACAAAAGATAGGGCTAATTGGCCACATAGTAGTAAATCGACCACCAATATACTTTGAGTGCAATGTCAAAATTCTATAATCCAATCTTCTAACTATAACTAGTTACTAGATTAATGTCTAACTACCAGATAACTGTTATGTTACCCTTGCTCCAAGTTCCACTTGTGATGAGAAATCCTTGTTGTAACAGTTGCGTTGGTTGTATTGCCACAGAGGTTCGAATTCCCTTCTCCTACTTTCAACAATTCAACATGCCCTGTTAGGTTGTTCCAAGTTTGAAACCACTGCCTCTTAAAAGATCAAGTGGGACCCTCTTTGCTTCTGGTAGCCCTGGGTTAGAACTTTCTACCACCAAACAGTTTGAATGATCCTGTTACCTGATCCGTCCTTACCCTCGAACCCGTTTCAGCTGCAAAATAGAAATTTACTTTGACCCTCCTGCGGCCTTACAGTTCAACGCTGATTCACTTTGCATAGAATTGTTGTTAACTGCCAAATTCTTTAAACAAAGGAGAGAAAACATTCAAATTTCTAGGTTGGCCCTACCAGTTCCTGTAGCATATGGAGAGCTCTTCAAAAACATTTCAAAGGCACAAATGTTGTCACTGCAAATCCTTGTATTGGTTGGAGTGAAACTGGTTTCCTACTTTAAAGCATGTAACAGAAAGGGGGGAGGAGGGGGGATTCATTTACTGTATGTATTCTACAAATGTTGTTAAGGGCCATACCTGTAACTTCATGTATGCTGTCACAAAAGACTGTTAGAAAGATAAGTATGAGGTCTTCAACTATCACACCATTCACCACCTCACCTGATCCACTGCTTACATCATGGTAACCCTTGTCTGATACAACACTTAAATTTAAGATTTCAAATATGCCTCGGCTTGGAAGTCAGTTTGCACCGGGATCTTAACACTGAGTTGTGCTCCTTCAGAATTCTTTTTGTTCAATCAGGAGAGTGATGCTCTCAAGAAACTCAATCGAACTATGTTAATTGATAGCTATTGTCTTGACGTTAATATTCTCCAGTTGAGAATTCGTTTGGGAATTTCCTTGGCTTTTCATAAAATTCTCCACATTCTCAGTCAGCCCCTCAACAAGATGGTAGTGCATGCATTGCGAATCCAATCTCACTATTGCCTCATCCATACGGTGAGATGGATGACATGGTCTACTTGGGGCTATAGGATCCTTCAAAGATAAATTTCAAAGCGTTGGGCCTAGATTTTAGCTTTTGGTGTTGTATGACCTTAACAGAAATCCAAAGAGTTATCTGTCAGATGAATATCATAAGTTTATATGCTTCAGTGTGGGGAAGTGAATGATCCCGATGGCACACACAATGGTTCAATGGCAAAGGTAATGAACGATGTAACTGTTGATTGCAATGCCTAGGGAATCTTGAAGCCCTCTCATAGCACATCCTGCATGAGTTGACTTCTACATATTCATGGCGATGCATTATACTTTGTTCCTTTGATGCACAATGTCCAATTTTTCACCATTCTGTGAGCCTAGAAGAACTAGATAGTGACAACAACAAAATAGATTCATGTTAGAATATGAAATATGATAAAATATCCCGATTGAAATTGATTATTTTTTTTCTACCTCAAGTTTGAATGCACATCCTTGAAAAATAACACAAAATCAAATATCAGCGATAAGATTTTGGGCATAAAGAGAGCATCTTTCTTTCTCTATTATCATAAATAGCTAATAATGTACGCTCATGTTAATAATGCATGCATGCTCATGAAAATGAGGATGGAGCATGACAAGAAGAAATGAACCATTTAAGACAAACCTTGTCATGCTATCAAGGATTCTAAGGATTTCAAAATATCATCTTTTAGTAAAATTGACTAAAGAAACCCTGGAAAATGGTTTTTCCTGTTACATTTTCAAAAACATTGCTATATCCAGCGATTCTAATTGCAGGTGACTATTAGTGTTTTCCAGAGCTACTGATCACATCTTGAAAGAGAGATTGCATTGGGTGGAGGGTTCCAAATAGAGAGAACACTCCTATGCTTATCCAGATCTCCACCAACAAGAGGCAATATCCAGGAAGTCAAATCATGTAGGCAAGACAAGTCCAAGAAGGAGAGATTGGCCACCACTTATAGTTATGCTGGATGTTGAACTTAATTATCAGAGCTATCCAATTGTTTAAAGTCCAATGAAACAAAACAATTTTTTTCTGATTCTGCTTCCATTGTTTTGATAGTCATTCAGCCTCCATTGCTTTTGTACATAAGATGAGAGGGCCCAATTTAGATTGTTTTATAAGACGAGAAGGCTCTGACACCGGATAATTAGCATTCAGATGAATTCAGACAATGTACCTGTAAACAGAGTATCTATGATTCGGAAGCATTAGTTGAGTGAGATGCCTTGGGTTCCTATAAAAACAATTTTGTTGGTTCCATCAAATACTTTCAAGGGTACATTTTAATAGTAACCTAGGTGACATTGATAAGGACACCTCTATCCTCATGCTAGCTAAATGATGGATCATCTTCTCAGGGAGCACATTTTTTCATGCAAAATAAACAAAACAACTCAGATTGTGCAAGAGATGAAGTTACCAATGTCAAGCATACATGTCACAACATCTCAGAAAAATAAGAATACTCCTTTATGCATAAATAATATACTATTTAGAGCTATTCATTTTCAGAAAGGTTTCAAATCAACAGGCTTAGTATGAAGGATGTTTTTCAGGCTCCAGGAAAGGAAGCGGTATAAGCTATATGGTTCTTGAAAATCTACATGTACCTGAGTCTATGTAGGATTTTGAAGGCATGATTCAAGGTTATCCGAGAGCTAGAAATGATAGTAAAGTTGTGGTAGTCATGGAATCCCTCATAATAAGATCTACTTTATTCTTTGTTTGAAATATTTGGGGTTATGTTTATGGAAATGAAGAGGTGATTGGTTGTATGTCAAGCATGATGCCACTGCTTGCTTCCTCAACATTTATCGATGTTATTCAATGTCCTCTTAGGGCATACAATGTGATCAACATTTTTGTAGTTGTCATTTGGGCCTTTTGTACTCTACTCAGTATCAAGATCATCTTTATGACAAAAACAACTACCCAAGAATGCCTAGGAAACAAGTCTTGATAATGGTTCTATTTCAAAGGAATCCAAGGAAACTCTCAATGTGCTTCAATGCAAGGAAAAATAGTTTTACTTTTGGTCATATTTTCCCAAACTTTCATAATGTTTTAGATTTCAAGGAAGTCTTTGTTATAACTACGAAATTATTTGAAGGAAATATTATTTGGAGTTGGTCATGATATTAGTGATAAGGGTATAGTTGTATTCATGCCGGAGTTGTTACAGGCATATTATGAGTCTCATGACTATTTCAAGAAGCATCATACAAAGAGAATTAGCCTTGATGATGAATGATACATTAAGGGGAGTCAATTCTTGTATTAGTGGAAGTGTTTCTCCTTCATCAACAGTGGAGTGAGGCATACAAAACAGAGTGTTAGTGGTATTCAAATAGAAGGAAGACAAAATCAAGGCAACAATTGGCCATTCATTAGCCTAAGCAAAGGAGTTACACAAGGAATTCTAATTTTGCGAGAATGACAAAACTTGGTAAAAAATACAGATGGCAGACATCAATGGGCATAAAATTGTTTCTAAAGTGAAGAACATGAATATATGAGTAAAAAAGATAGCTGGTTAAATAGGTGGCCAAAAGTTTCTTTTTAAAGAGAGGTGGAAAAATTTTCAGAGCTCTGTCATCAACAACTCAGATTTTCAGGATGAGGATCAACAGTTAAAGAAGCATTATCTAGATTTCTAGGCAAAGACATTTCTATTAATTCCATATTGAAAGAGAATTTGACTCCAAAAGCTCCAAATGCGATGACAGAGTTCCCACAGCCTCCCAAGGCATTGTCCTGATTATAACACACTCCAAAACTTGGAAACACTGATTAGACTGTATCAACGTAGTTCTCTGTTCTTAAACTAGTGATATGTGATGTTTGACAAAACCTGTAAGTGATGTCTTCTATCAATTTTGTGCTTTTAGATAGATTCTCTGTTGATACGAGGTATTCCGACGATCGATTACCTACAAGTTAACGCTGTTGGAATAGGACAGTGGATCACAGGTAGGATTAGATCTTCTCTACCTAATGAGGAGTCCATTCCGTCACTTTCTTTCCACCAGAGAGAGAACCTAAAATCAACATCGAAGAGAAACTTCGAACGCAAGAACAAGTCTTTATTTTTTTGCCTCTAGGGAAACGGGGCAAAGCATAGAGAGAGGGAAGCTGGTTTGTTGATAGTCTGGAAGCTGGAAGCTGGTTCTGGAAGCAGGAAGCTTGAAGTCACCTGGAAGCTGGAAGCTGTTTTTTGAGGGTGTGAGAGAGTCTGGAAAGCCGCAGCAAGTTCGAAGCAGGTAGGTTCCTTCTCCCTCGGGTATGGCGTGATGACGGGCTTATTTCTTTCTTTCTCGTCTGATTTTGGGGTTTAGTCCACTACATCGCTTGTTTTTGTGCCTATTAGTTAGGTCTTCTATTAATTTTGTGGCTTTTACATCTATGCTTTTGGAGTTTAGTTCAGTGCATCACTTGTTTTTGTGACTATCTTTTACAGTTATCTTGTGGCAGCGACAATTTTGCAATGCTTGTGGAGCTTATCACTGGCAATAATTAATGGATATGCATTGCTTGTAAAGCAGTCTACCGAATTCTCTTGTTGTCAGTATTTTTGTTGTAGTCATCCCTCAGTATTTTTGTTGTAGTCATCCACAGTTCTTTAAAGAGGTACGGAGCTTCTCTGATTGTTTTGAGAAATTTAATACAATTTTCAGTGATTTATTTATTCTCTGAGATCCCTGTAATATTTCGAGTAATCAGGGGTCTGTTTTGTGTTTTTAAACCTTGTTTTTGTGGGTATCTGTTGTTTTAGTGTTCAGATTTAAATGAGTGGAATTCATGGGAACACTTGCTTGTACAACAATTTTGAATAACTTCAGCAGTCGTTGGAAACTTGTAATTTATAATAGGCGTTATTATGAGAACAAGTGTCAAAACATAAAAAAACCCTGGAAACATACAGAGCCCTAACTGTTGATGTAGCTTACTGCAAAAGAAAGTCGATAAATAGAAGATGAAAGACGAAAAAGAGTGAATCACGACCAGACGTTGAACCCCTTATGTATTTTCTTCACTGGTATGCACTTAATTTTGTGATCAGTTATAAGGGGATTTTACCTTCTATTACATCCAGATTCGTGGAATAAACAATATTTGAGTGAATGAGATGATTGGTGGCATAATTTTTGTGTAATATCATTAGATGAGAGGTGTACACTCCTGGAAGGAGTAAATTTTATTTTTCTTTTCCCTCCATGTATCTTACTACCATTGCCATTTCCATACAAAAAATTTGCACCTTAGTATTTTAGCAATATCCGAGGACAGCAACATCGGATGCTTCTTTGCTGTTGTATATTGTCAAGAAAGGGTTGTCAATGTTCCTTCAGAGCTAATTTTTTTTGCAGGGTTGACTGTATTTCATTCAATCTGTGCCTAATCACTTTAGCTTTTCGAAGAAATCATATTTTGAATGCTTGGGATTCAACTTAGCATGGAGGGAGTTCTAAATATGTTTTAGTCTCTGCATCGTTCTTCCCATAGACCATGACATCATCTAAAAATACAACAAAGAAATTTATGAAGACAAGGCGTGAAAAGGTTATTCATTAATCATGAATGTGGTTGGAATATTTGTAAGCTTACAGAGCATCACCTTACACCTTAGCGCGCACAGGAGGCAGGGATTCAGCACCGTGAGCGGGAGCGGTGACTGCTAGAGGGTTGCAGAGGACCGGCGAGGTGAGCCAGGGAGCGCGAATGGAGCAAGGGAGCGAAAACAAAACAAAAACAGAACACGGGTTGCTGATTTGGCGCGAGCTTTCGTTTTGAAAATGTGCCAGCATGGCGGGCGCCAGCAGGGAGGTGGTGGGTCACCCACTCCCGGAAAATTTGACGCGATGAGGGTCACGATGCCGGAGTATGTTCGCATGGAAGCCCATGGGCATGCATGGTAAAGGGGCCTCCATAAGAGCATTTAATGCCCTATGGCAGGCTTGTTATGCAGATTCTTGGGTTTTTGACTATCGGATCAAGCTCTACGATGCTTGATTCTTTGTAACTTCTACCGTTCGATTCTACTTTGTCATATGTGAACACAGACACGGATATAACGAGAAACACAATTTAAAGCATATCAGTGTTGATTCAAATCACAGAATCAAACATTCTGCCACCAAGAGATCGAATCTTACTTGCAACGATTTCACGATTAAATACACAGAGTTCGAGTTTGGAATAAAACCCACTTACCTTTAACGCTGTCTCCAGATCTCCAACAAGTCTTCACTCAACAGGGCTGCTCTCGTATTTCCATCATTCAACGCAGTCCATCTCGTTCATTCATCTTCCCGCTCTTGGCTCTTCCACTGGTCGAATGCTCTGTTCTCAATTTTCCCACTTTTGCCGCACATTCTTTCTCGCAGTCACTCTATTCGACTCTGACATCCCCACTGCCCTCAACACAACAACACTTAATCCTCACTAGACCGTTCTCGGCCTCCTTCGCTGAAGGTTCGCTCCTACTGTGTCTCGAAACCTCGCAAAACTCAGTGTGTCTGTGTGTAATAATGCTTCCAGGTCAATCTTGAAGTCAACAGACATACCTGCCTCCCGGTATTTGAAAGCAAGTCAACAGACACACCTACCTCCCGGTCTTTGAAAGCGCGGTCTTTGAGGCGTTTGTGCCTTACTCGAAATATCGTTGCCAATTCATACATTTTTCCTCCCCTAACTCCCAATCTTTTAACCAAGAATGCATGAATTTAACAAATATTTCTATGACTTTTCCTCACAGACAACTGACTTAGTGATTTGAAAGGTATATATTAGCTTTCTCAATTTTCCATGTTTTTTAGTTTATTTCCCAAGTCATGAATAAACTTTGTTTCCAAATTTGTTAATATATTGCAACTCTGGAAAATGAGATGAAGTCTCATTGGTTGTTAATGCTTCCCTATGAGCTATGCAATGGATAACTAATAAATGAGGAGCATACGAAGCTTTGAAGATAAACCTTTGTGAATACTTCTCATGGAAGATGCATTATCAAACCAAAACCAACAAACTTCATCAAATATAAATCCATTTATGCTAAAAGAGTTCTCACTAGATCATGCATACATTGAGCTATTCCATATTTTATTTGAAGCAAACATATAAACTTTGTTAAACATTGACCTCTTCCTTCATTCGTCAAATATGTAATATAAACAATTAATTGGTGTTCCATAATTTGACCAGTGCTTTCATCAACTACAATTGAGTAAAATGGGATATGTAAAATATCTTCTTTTAGTTTGTTCCAATACACCTCTTTAGCAACTTGAAGAAACTCTTTTCTTGGTGTGGTATTTGTGTATGCAGAATATTCAACAAAGTAGTGCCAATAGATGTAATATCAACATCATCTTCTTCAAAATTTTGATTCAACTTATTTAATTCAACGAGCATGTTTGCAAGTAGATGGATGCAAAATTGCACTTGAAATATCGTTGCCAACTCATACATTTTTTTTCTCCTCTAACTCCCAATCCTTTAACAAAGAATGCATGAGTTTAACAAGTCTTTCCATGACCTTTCCTCTAGAGAGCCACCTAATTTGATGAATTTGAAAGACCATTAACTTAATGATTTGAAATGTATACATTAGCTCTCTCATTTTTCGATGTCTTTTAGTTGATTTCCCATGCCGTGAATAAACTTTTTTTCCAAATTTGTTAATATATTCCAACTCTAGAAAATGAGATGAAGCCTCATTGGTTGTTAATGCTTCCCTATGAGCTATGCAATGGATAAATAATAAATGAGGAGCATACAAAGCTTAGAAGGTAAACCTTCGTGAATACCCCTCATGGAAGATGCACCATTTGAACCAAAACCAACAAACTTCATCAAATATAAATCCATTTATGCTAAAAGAGTTCTCACTAGATCATACATACATTGAGTTATTCCATCCTTTATTTGAAGCAAACATATAAACTTTGTTAAACATTGGCATCTTCCTCCATTCGTCAAATATGTAATATAAACAATCAATTGGTGTTCCATAATTTGACCAATGTTTTCATCAACTAAAATTGAATAAAATGAGCTATGTAGAATCTCTTCTTTTAGTTTGTTCCAATACACCTCTTTAGCAAATTGAAGAAACTCTTTTCTTGGTGTGGTATTTGTGTATGAAGAATATTCCTCTGTTAGAAGCACGTGTGGAGTGCATTTATACCCATTCAAGTCACATATTGACTTGTATATTTCTAAATATAAATCATCTATAGCAACAAAATACATGTTTTCAATCATTGACATAATTCTCTTATTCTCAGCATCTACTGTTAGTTCTACATGTCTAGTGATTGGAATATTGTTTCGTTTTCTTTTTCCATCCAAAATTTGTAAAAAAACAATTATGAGCTTTTGATTTTGCATGGCCACTTAGACCACTAACTTCAAGAGTGGCAGTTCCCTCTTTTGCAAATGGAGTCTCACTTTTAAATTTAACACATCAAGAACATTTTATCCTTTCATTACTATTACAATATTCTACAACATAAGCCCATGGGAATCTTATATTTCATTTAGATTTTAATATTATTTTGTGTTTCTTTGATGGGTTTTCTTTTTCAACAAGCTCTACACTCTTTGATTCATCATATTCATGTGGGTGAGCATCAACTTCATTTTGAATATTACATGGTTGATTAGAATGTTGTGCAAGGTGAAATGATTCAACAATTGACAATTGTCTTTTATCCTTCTTAGGACGATCAATAGGAGACATTTTTCAAGATTTACACATACTAAATAAATAAAAATAATAGAGTAAGTAAATACATAAATTGAAAATCCCTTTGTAAGATTGAGATAGACAAAATTTAACCTTAACAAGATGCCATAAGATTTGCCTATGGATTTCTTGATAGGTTATTCATTGCTTTGTTGTATTATGTTTTGTAACATTCAAAAAAACATGTGGCTTTATGACAGAGAACAAACACTTCATGAAAAATGGTACTTGGACAAGAATTTTGTATGGATTCAAGCAACGAAGCAAAACAAGCAAGAGTTTGAATGAGAGCGGTATAATTATGGAGTCCAATACCCTCAGTATAAGATATATATTTTTTTCATAGTTGGTAGAGTCATACAATTATGACAATAAAAATTTCCACCATTCACAGTGTAGAAAACAACTCAAACATCCATCCCTGTGATGGAAGGATATCGCAAGTAGTTGCATTCAAGGTATCTAGCCACAATGTTGATTTCCTGGGGTGTGGATTCTATGGTGCCCAGGATACATTGTGTAACCACGAAGGCTGCCATTACTTCAAGGAATGTTGCATTAAAGAATCAATAGAATGAAAAAAGTGCTAATGAAGCTATGAGGAGGATAATGAAGAATACCTTATATTCTAACGCTGAATGATAACTTTCCTTCTGTGGACAATGGGTTACAATTCAAATGAAAATGGAAAAAATGGATGCAGGGAAAGAGCACTCAAGGATAATCGAGGAGGAGCGAGAGCACGCACATAGTTGTTGAATGGGTATTCAATGTGCTCCGCCGCCTTATGCTAGGTTTAATAGTACCATGATGGTTGCATGTCTTATTGTTGCAGGTTACATCATGTTGGCGTAAGTTGGGGGCCTTAGGAAATGTCCCCAAATCATAACATAACTATTAAATAGTATGAGGCCATCTAGACTTTGAGTGGTTGATCCAGGTGGATATTGGTGGCCACCCGCTTATTCCACCTAGACCCCCCAGTTAGTTTCATCTGTTTCCTTGTTCATTTCAACATTTACTATTTTTAGCAGTTTTTCAGGTCTTGAACTTCTGGAGCAGCTTTGACCCCCTAAACAGTGTTTTTTTGGGGTCCACGACAGGCACATAGCCATAGACAACGGCTTGCGGCGAAGCCTGTAGTACTCAGAGAGACCTTTCCAACAAGGTATCGTACACACCAAACAGAGATAGTATGACCATGTTACAACCCTAGGAAGTTGGCTGCCCAACTAACCCCAATGGGCCCCACAAACTCTTGGTGCTACATCTCCTGGGGTTAGGGTTTTGGTTGTTTAGGGTTTTCTCATGTTTTCCAATAATAAATAGGCCCTTGAGCCTCATTGTAACACAGTTGAGAGGCACGTAGATGCCACATTTCTTCTCAGAGATAAGCTACCATCGCCCGAGCTATCTTATTTCCATTTTCTTTGTAAGCATAGTTCAATATTTTTCTATTAATGAAATGAAGTGTTTTCCTGTTGCATCTTTGTGTTTATGATTATATCTATAAGTTTTTGTGTTCCTATTTAAGTTTGGATCAATGGTTCTCTTCTACGAAACTGTCACTAATCAGAGTGATTTATGTGCAAGTCCAAACTTGAAATTCTAGTAAACTTAAAAAAGTATTAATAGATTATTAAAAATATTTCCCTTCTTTTGAAATATAGAAATTTAATCTAACCTTTGTAATTGACGAATGATTTTGATGTTTTAAATTTTTTTTTCGAAGTGTAATTTTTTTAGCCCTTCTAGGAAGGGCTAGGATCCCAAGGAAGGGTTCAATTTTGAACATTACACTCGACCCTACCCAAATAACCTCAGCGGAAAAGACTCACTCCGAACAATGGTCACAAAGTCGACGGTTGTGATTACGTCCTTGCCACATTTGAAACTTGATGGGCCCCTTCTTTGTGGGTCTGATAGTGTTATCAGGCATGATACAAATTTATAATTGAGGCAAAATCTATCCCCACTTGCGACATCTCATGATCCCCTTTTGGTTCTTGAAAAAAAAGGAGTTTTCCCAAGTGTTGATGCCCCTACATCAAACTTTTTAGGTGGAAAAAGTTTGACCTCCTGATCAAATGTCCTCAATTTGTGTTGTAGTTGCCCATTTTTTTTTCCTTGTTGGATTGTTATTGTCCTAAGCTCACTTGGATCCCATACCTTACTTTGCAGTTGTCCATCCATCCATTGTTGTTGTTGTTCATCTACTTGTTTCCATCATGGTTTTGTTGTGGGTTTCATCCTCCCAAAGTCTCACATTCTACTTTGTTCTTTCCCACTTGCTTTGTTGATGTCTCTTTTTGGAGCCAACCTAATTCTCTTGTTTGTTGTCTCCTTGTACCCTTCCTCGGGCACTTGTTGCATCAAAATCCATATCATGTTATGTATCCTGCTCACTTGAAAACATTCATGACCTTAGTTGTCATTTCATCATCCAGCATCAACTCTAATGTGTTCAAAAAACTTGGCTACCTCCACCATCGTTTCCCTATGAGAGATAATCCTTCTCCCTTCTCCTCTTCATTTGGTTATCCTTTGCCATCATACTAGAATACAATCTCCTCCACAATTGTAGTCTTCATCTCAAGGACTTCACATGACAAATGAGTCTCTCTTTGTGGTTAATTGTACTATACCTTGGGTGCCAACATTCATAATTCTTGTTGTTGAACCAAGCTCTCCAGTTGCAGAAATAACCTCGACACCTTTGTCTTATTGATTGCATTCTTTGAACAATGTTACTCAAGCCAATCCTTAAACCTTGGATTGATCAACCGATCTCTAAATAACATTGCATCATGATGTTGTTCATCCCCTCTTCTACAATTTCTCTCTTATAGATGCATTCTTTGATTGTTCAAGGCCTCCTCCTTAATGACATTTGAGGGATAATTTTGCCTCCTTCCTTGTCTTAACATAAACTTGGTTTTGTTATCCATCTTTCACATGGCTGCTAGGATCCATGGTCACTTCTGAAAATTGCTTGCAAGGTTATCTTGGCTTCATTATGCATTGTTTTTTCCTTTTGGAAACTCATCCTTCCTTGAGGATTGTCTAGCATCTACTACCTCAATTTGGATTTCTTGGATCAATTTAGTGCTCCCGTTCTCCTTTTGGACCAGTTGTACATTCTCCTCACATGCAAAGCATGCATTCACATAAAATTCACCAATTTTAAAAATAAAAGGTTAACTGGCCTCTTCTGATGCCTCCAACATCAAATTTTGTCTTCCTTCCATGCTTTGGGAAGGTACTCCTTCTCTTTCTTCTATTCTTATGACAACTATGAATGATTGTCCCTCTTGAAAATCCTTATCATCTGCATCTATACACATAGCATCAGTATCATAATCACCAAGCTCTTTAGCCCCATATGGTATATATGTTATGAGCACTTCTAGCTAACCTCCCATGAGACTTTCATTTATTGTCTCATCGACATCCTCTTTGTGTAGCTTCCTCTACTGTTATGATGCTTTTTCCACCATATCTTCTATCAACAAATCCATATGTTGATTTGAACTCTTTATGCAGTCCATGAGACTCTCTGATAGTCTCTCTTCAACATCTTCCTCATCACCAAGGACTATTCCCTACTCTGGTTCAAAATAGTGAACTAATTCAACTTTAGGCTCAACAGGTGCTTCATCTTCCTCCCTAGCTTTCTAGCTTTAGGGGGCTTCCTCTTAAAATCTTTTTTCTGACAAGTAATTTGGCCTTCTTCCTTAGGTCCCATCTCTACCTTTGGTATTCTCTTTCAAGCCTCATTTTGACTATGTTGAATCTCTCCTTCAACTCATAAATATCCTTTTCAATTTCTTCTTTACTCACGCCATTTTCCTTGGCATGCTTCTCCCTTTTGTTATGGCCTCTCTTTGAATTATGTCCATCAGTATCCATCTTCTTTCCTCCTTTCTTGTGAGATTTCTCTTTCTCATTGTGAGCTACACTCAAGCCCCTTTAACAATTCTTCTCCATCACTTGTTACCCAATATCTCACCCACTTCACCTCAACCTAGACTTTTGGTATTCCTCTGGTTCCCTCCTCTGGAACCCACTTGAGCATGCTCTGGCCTTCTATGGCTTCTACACTTTTCTCACCTTTTGAGAACTCCACTTGTTCTCTTCTCTTTGAGGAACTCAGCTAGAAACCTTCTATGTTTTTTTTTGTAGCCTATTTGTCGTAAGTTCCTTGCCATACACTTTAAGAACTTTATTGGTCCTCTGCTACCACTCCTTCTACTATTACCACTGTAAGGATTAACTCCTTGTATACATTTTAAAAAAAATACAAACTAGTTACCTACTAGTTCCTTAACCTCTGAGGTCTCAATATCTCAGTTCTTCCTAGCTCTACACTTGGTTGGTACTTCTTTAATATGCTCCAATCCTGTATTCCATTCTCAATCTCTTTCTCTCCTTACTTTCTTTCTCAGGTTGCTCTCGCCCAAAATTTTCTTGGTTTCTTTGTCTCAACTTTGATGTCTCTTCTTCACGAGCAATCTTATAAATCTTTTTGGTTCACTGCAGAAACCTCCTCAATCACTTGTCAATCCCTAAGAGCATCAATATTGCTCTAGTACCACTTAATGCATACCTTTTGGCTACTCAACGTAGTCCATCTCATTCATTCACCTTCCCATTTTTGGCTCTTCCGATCCCTTTTTCTAGTAGCCTTAACTGTGGAACCTTACTTTACGACCCACTAGTCAATTGCTCTATTCCTTTGACCTTTGACATAACAAACAATCTTGATTTTCCCAGATTTTCCACAAGTTCTTTCTCACAGTGACTATACTCACCCCTGTCTTGCGTTCTAAACCTCCCTACTACCTTCAACACAACCACCCTTAATAAATATCTTCGCATAACTCACTTAGTTGTTCTAGGTCACTAGACAGTTCTCAACCTCCTTAGTTGAAGATTTGTTCCCACTGTGCCTTGAAACCTCACAGAATCTGCTTAAAGTGTGTAATAATTCTCCCAGGCCAAACTTGAAGTCAACACACACACCTGTCTCCTGGTATTTGAAAGCACTCAATCTCAATAATAAAGGTGCTTAGGCCTAACTCTACGCTACCCAAATAACCTTAGCGAAGACTCACTCCAACTAGTGGTCAAAATTTATTCTCATGTTGACAGTTGTCATTGCTGAATTGAGGCTTCTGTGATCCATATCAAGTTTACGAGAGATTTTTCGGCGTAAATCACATGATATTTCATTTGTCGACGCGTTTCGAACCAACCAGTGTCATTGTATCATGTCATGTGATTTACGCCGAAAAATCTCTCGTAAAATTGTCATTGTATCAGGTCACAAAGTTTGACTCGATCCTAGCCACCTTTAGAACCCAATGGGCTCCTTCTTTGTGGGCTCGATGGTGTTACCAGGCACAAATGAAGCCCTAATCAGTTGACTCCCTTAAGAGCCTAATGTGTTATGAGTACTCTAGCCTCCATTGGTTGCAATGTTCTTGTTTGGGATCAACAACGTTGATCAATGCCTTGATCGAACGCCTGCAACTTCACACTCTGGCCTTCAATGTACCCCACTCACTACCTTTCCTAGCTTACTAGACAACTTGTTGATTTTCCTAGGTACTTCAACACACGTCATGTTGAATGTTCAGTTTTGATTACGAGAATTTGTGCCTTACAACATTGGTCTCTACTTAGGGTTCTCACTCACTGGTCACTCTAGTTCTCTATTTTGAGTGTTGTTAATGCCTAGTAGGATGTTTGCAATACCACACTAGATTCTCATGTTTTACCCTATCCAAGACTTGGGAAGACTGCCACCAAAATAAGAATGCACATATATATACGAACACATTTACGAAAGTAAACACGTTCTATTACTTTAATCAAGAGGTACTTACAGAGCTCTCTCTGACACATACAAGTCCTTTCTCTCGACCTCTTTAGACACAAAGCTTCCTCACGAGCTCACTCGACATAGAGTCCTCACTTCACCACTTAGACAGGTGTTAACATACATTCAAATAGAGAATTAAACATGCATTCAAGGGAAATCATTTTATTAATCATAACATAATATTTACGCATATTTTTACAGTGGCTCTCAACCCTACTCAATATGCCTCAATTGATTATTTCCTCCTATTCCTCCTCTCCCATTTTCCCCATGTTATTCTGACACTATAATTGTCTATATACCTAACATTAAGACATAAATTACAAATAGACAAAGATCCTTTTCAGACACTTGCCCTTTACCCTTAAAACTGGTTGCTCCTCACCTAAACACTTGCCTTGTTTAGAAAATACCATGCAAAAGAAAAATACTAGCTCACTAAAATTAACTATCAATTCAACCGTCTCAGATTCTTCTAGAATCTAGACACATGCGATTACAACAAAATTACTAATTCTACTTTTATACAGATTTACAATTGAGGGAAAATATATCCCCACTTGCGACATTTGATGACCCCTTTTGGTTCCTAATCAAAAGGAGTTTCCTAAGGGTTAATGCTCTTGCATCAATTTAATTTGTATATCAATGATGATTTCCCAAAAAAATCCCCACACATTTTCCACCAAACATAACCTATGGATACTTTTCCTTGCTAGGACTACGTTCCCACTCCTCAAAAGGTATTTCAAACCTTCTTACGATAATCTAGTATTCTTGTAGTTGATACCACTAAAAATCAATCAACGTCTAGAAACCCCTACCTTCATAATTTATACAATTCCTGAGCAACCTTTTTGCATTCATTTTCCATGGGAAACACATAGATTCCCAAGGAAAACAATCATATACGCCTTTATATTGATATTATCATTCAATAGAAACATTCATCACAATAAACAAAGATATTCACAATCACAAATGTATATAAAAGTGCTCTCAATTTCAAATAAAGAATATCTTGGCCTAATATAGAGTATGGGTGTATTCTTACTTGGCCTCTCCTCTCCCTACCACTCTCTCTTCTCTTCCTCTCTGTTGTCTCTTTTGTCACGAGGTATTTTCTCTCCTAGATTGTCTTAGTTACTTTTCATTAAAATATCAAGCATTACAACAAACAGGATGGATCTTGTTTCCAACAACTCACTAATTTAACTACACGTGTCCTCATATCTAGAAAATACATGACAATTTGTCCCTTTTTACAATTCACTACATGGCCATGAATGTTAGCTCATCAAAATTCCCCTAACAACCTAAATTTAACTAGGACACTTGTATTTATATAAGAAATTCACTATTTCTAATTTTATACAAATTTTACTTAGGGAATCCAGTCACTTCCATTTGGAAAATTTTGTGACCCCTTGGGCCAAGGTTACAAGGTTAATTTTGGGATATTATGCTCCTACATCATTTTCGAGAATATTTTAGAATATGTTTAAAAGAGTATGTTTTTGGTTTTATGTTAGAATGATAAGAATAGATGATGAATTCTTATTTTGAGGAGATTGTGAAACATAACCAATGATAAAAATAGATGATGAATTACTTTATTTTGAGATAATGATAGAAGGTTTAATTTAGTATGGATATTTGTATAAATAGTTTTGGAATTTGGAAAATCTAAAGAGTTTGGAAATTCAAGAATTTGGAAGTTTGGAGGTTTATAGAATTTGGAAATTTTACTCTTGTAAGGATGATAGAGAGGTTTTTTGAAAGATGTTTTTTATTATGATTTTGTCTTTTTATATATTTGTTATTGGTTATTCTATAAGAGATTTCTTGTTCAGGAAATCAAAAGAAAACACACATT
This sequence comes from Pinus tabuliformis, assembly GCA_031772625.1. Classification (NCBI taxonomy): domain Eukaryota; kingdom Viridiplantae; phylum Streptophyta; class Pinopsida; order Pinales; family Pinaceae; genus Pinus; species Pinus tabuliformis. Next base: position 352,761,079 of record CM062816.1, read on the forward strand.
TAATATCAAGAGAGGGTGTTAGAATAAATAAGTGTGGCAAGACATATTAGTCCCTACCACTCAAGTTAGCAATTATTCTCTCAATTTGTAATAGATTATTACTAGGGAAATCAAAAGAAAACATGCATTTATTATAAAAGAGAGGGTGTTAGAATAAACAAGTACTGTAAGGTAACTTAGTCCATGCCACTCAAGTTATAAATTATTCTCTCAAAAAAATTGCATATAAAATTATAATTTGCATTAATCAATGTTAAAATAATAGTGGTCAACATTGAAATCCATTGTTATTGTCGTGATATGACAGAGACTAATAAATTGATATTTGAAGTGGAGAAATTAATTTCCTACCAAGGTGCAAGGACTTACATAAATTATCGCGGGTAGTAACCACTAGTAAACCTACACATTCACATTTTTACCCCTACTTATTAAAGTGCTAAGGAACACAAAAATAATAGTGGAAAGTAGGGAACCCCCAATTGTGGCGTGAACCGGAGGGCAACCTCATCAAGTCTGATTTTAATGCAAAGTACGTCAGGGTACACACCCAACTCCCCCCACATGCTCGAGGCAATGGGTGCGGTGGCTCCCTGCATGCATAAGGATAACACCACTGTGGAAGATGACAGAGTTAGTATGTTAAGGTTTGAGTTTGGTGGCAAGTGTTCCGAGAGGTTTGTAGGTTGTTTCAGTGCCCAAGATATTGTAGTGTGGATGAGGGACTCCGTGGAAAGAGAAGCACAGCGACTCCAGAAGAGGCGGTGGACTCTTCAGCTATAGGCGAGGGTAACCTAGTATGTAAATTGTTTCTTATCCCCCTCCTCCATGCATCTGAGTGTCTAGTTTTGGGATTGGGTTTTTCATGGGGTTGAATTTTCTACGGGTGGGGATAAATTGGGATGGTGGAAGCCTTTGGTGCCATTAGTCTGGAAACATTATGTTATCCTAATGGCTATAGCCTCTGTTTCAGTTTGCTATGAAATTCTCCTATCTCGAATGGAGTTATTTGGGATTTGGGATAGTGGGGTCAACCCTGGGGAATGTTGTTGTCTGGCTTGGTTCGAAGACCCTAGGGTCTAGGGTTGGGTCACCTTCATCTCTATATATAGGGTCTTATTTACTATTTTTTATGGGGTAGAAAGGAAGCCTGCATCCTTGCATAACTAGTGGTGCCGATATGGTAATGACTTGGCTAGCTGGCTTGTTTGGATTCACACCCATGGCCTATGTAAAAGCTTCCGGGGGGTCACAATTGAAGTGTTTCATCACCCTGGGTTTTGGAATTATTATAATATTCTTGGAGCTGACTATGATGGGCTCTTAATTTCTGTTTTTGGCTATTATGCAAATGGGCCTGGGGGTAAATAAATTGAATTCCTAGGTGGGTTGGAGGACTTTGATTGGATGTAAGGACTACGAGTGGTGGAGAGCTAAAGTTTAATATTAAGACAATTACAATTTCTTTCTCCCATGGAAGGTGTGCGGGGAGGTAGGCTCACCTAAGAGCGAAGGCCTTCTAGGCTCGCACCCCCACCTGCACAGGGATCTGGCAACACCCATTTTCTTACCAAGCATCGGGACCGAGTTCTGATGGCAAGGGCAGTGAAGGTAAGGGGTCGAGGTAGGAGCCCTCGGGAAGTTAAGCAAGAGGAACAACCCAACTCCTTGGGCGAGAGAAGAGGCAAGAAGTCGGTCTCCAACCTCATTAATTAAGCAGCCAATGCATATCGCGAAGGGACAATTGAAGAAATTAATATATTGATCGAGGAATGGGAAGCTGACCTGAACTGCCAGGCGAGCGCAACAAAAATAGAGATGGAGGATTGGCACGCGATGGTGTTGGACCCTGGGAATACTCATGGGTGGGTGACCCAATTCAAACAGACCTTGTACCTGTATTGTATCATGAAAAGCCTCCTAGGCAAGGCCTTGGAGAAAATTTCAGTGAGCACAACGACAACAGTGCAAGACTTCCCCGATTACAAACAAGACTTCCAGAAGCTGTATTTCCAAATGCAAAAATAGAATGAACGCCTCAGTCGCATCGAGAAACACCTTCCATGTATTCTCTCACAGATAGTGTTTCCTAGTTCCAATGCTAAGGATCTGGATTCGTCTCTGTTGAGCAAGATGAATAGGATGATAACTAGTTTTTAATTTTTTACTAGTACATATGTGAATAACTTTTAATTTTTAGTTTGAAGTTGTATATGTTTATAGGAAAATAGAGTATGGACAAGGACATGATATATAAAATTATATAGCTTGGGTAGAAAGACTTATCACTTTTTGCTACTGGATGGTTTATCATGCGGTTAGGTGGCCAACAGACTTGGATTCCCATTGGGAAAGTTGAGGCCACCTAACCAATTTTATGTGGTTGTAACTTTCTTACATATTATTGAAAATGGAAGGATCTACCAAGATTAAAAAAAAAAAATTAGTGGAAAGTAAGGAGAAAAAACCTAAATTGGATGGGGGGGATGGAATCTCTGTGGTCCTTGCAGTTTCACACTCCGTGTCGAATATCACATATTGCAAGCATGGTTAGGTCATGTCTCTATGGTCTATAGCTAGGGCAAACCTATACTCTATTAGTCACTTTCTCAATCTAGTCATTTTGGAGAGCCCTCCCATGAACGTCGTGTCGGGAGCAACATCAATTGTAACAACAGTCAAAGTTTTCAGATTACTGAAGTATGGAGGTTGATGAAGTTGACTACACTGCAGAACCATTAGAGGGAATCCTGATTTGGGTGGAAATACCACCTCAACATGTTGAATCTCCTAGTCAGGCTACAACTGACACCTTGATGGATAGGGTTTCACCATCTACCACTGTTTATGTGAGCCGTTCTCCTTTCTGTCATAATTTAGACTCTGAGGCAACGGTAAACCAAAACCAAGCGGAATTAGGGTTTTCGGGCGGTCTGACTGAGGATAGTGAATGACACTCAAGCTCGAGTTCGGGGATCTCTTCGACCAACCTATCCCTTGAGGCTCTTCACTTTTTGGAAGGTTTTTTCGCTCCCCCATCTTGCAAAGGGTTTCTAGGTGATGAGGGCTTCAATCTCACCAAACCTTATATCATTTTGAGTCCCAGATTTCCCTGCGGTGATGGAATCCTTGATTCCCATGCCCTAGGTAGTGGATATTTCTCAGAGGTTGGGGTTAGTCTACCGAAACAAGCTCTTGGGTTCCAAGCCCATATTTATTCAGGTCAATTCTTCTCTCAAGGATCCTCCCCACAAACTAGTGGTCACCCTCCCACCTTCACCAATGTTGGGACACAGACCCTGCAGGACACTAGGGACCCAGGTTTATGCATACACCCTAAACAACACAAGAAACCAAAGTGCACAAAAATACGGAAAAAAGATCGATCTCTAATTTTTGGTGACATGCTTAGCTTTGACAAAGTCATGGATACAACTGAAAGACTACTGGTTAGAAGAGTGAGGGGTCGAAGATATTCGATGGCCCATCTAAGGAAATAGGTGCAAGACAATTGGGGAAGGGACCAAATCCACCTTTTGGAGATTAGGGTCATGGCTCGCGGATGGTTCACTCTCAAATTCAACAATGTTGAACAACTCTATTGGGTTAGAAACAACCACTATTTCATTGAACATGCCCCTACCCAGTTCAAACGTTGGTCACCCCTATTTGACCCCGAGAGTGAGAAGTTGGGTGTTGGGCCTATCTGGCTTAGATTCTCGGGGTTACCCATGCATATGTGGAGGGAAGATATATTTTGATGTATTGGTAATGATTTGGGAAGGTATTATAACTATGGAAAAACATTTCTGGAGTCGAGAATCACGACTTGTGCTCATGTTCTGGTCTCATTGGACACCAAGGAGGGATTAGTGGCCAATCTCATCCCAAAATATAAAGGATACATCACAATCAGAAACTGGACCATGAGGGAGTCTCATTTCGATGCCGATGTTGTCATGATATTGGGCACATCTACAGGGATTTCCCAATGCTTCATAAAAATCAGGAGTACAGGGATGGAAAGGGCAAGGCCGATAAATGGAGTTCTAGGAGGACTGCTTCTTGTGGGCCTCCAGCACAAGGGACACATTGTGCTTCTCACATTGGGTCGGAAAACCATCAAATGGATGGTGTATCTGGTTCATTGGGGGATCTAGTCAGGCACACACCACAAGCAAATATTATGGCCTCTGGCTCCTCGCCTCCGATACCGGGCACCTCTTCTTCCCCCTTAAATCATATCATTATTTCTGATAGTTCTCATCTATGTGTTTCAAATTTACTTTCCTTGTTAGAAAGGGTTTATCTATCATACGTGGGGTTAGCCATTGCCTGATTGAACCTGTCACTATATGTTACTCATCTCCCTACCCTTCCTTATCCATATTCGGGGAATCATCAAATGTCTCCTGTAGAGCACCCCATTACAACCTGAGACCACATTTTAGGGATCGACACTAGGAGGATGAATTTCCGAAGGTATGTGGTGGATTAGGGCCTTTATCCCCATCTAAGATCCTTAAGGCCCCCCGAGGTAGAAACTCTCATATTTCCAAAGCTATACATCAAGAAAACCAAGAAATTGTGGAAGACAGACAAATTTCACTTGACAGTGTCCTTAGAGCATGAAAAACCTTGAGTCAGGTTAACAAATGAAGTTTCTCTCTTTTAATTGTAGAGGGTTAGCTAGTTAGAGCAAAAAACTAGACCTAAAGCAGCTACTTCGGGAGAAAAAATTAGATGTATATTTTTGCAAGAAGCTTTAGGTGATGATATGAGCATTTCCACTGTGCTACAGGGAATGCTATGCAATTGGGAACTTTACACTATAGATGCCAAAGGAAGATCTGGAGGTCTGGCTTTAGAGATAAAATCCATCACCATTAAAATCCTGAAAATTTGGGGATGTGATGGTATCTTAGGAGCGGATATCATCTCTGTAGAGTTTGGCATGGATATTAGAATAGTCAATGTATATGGACCATGTGGGGAAAGGAGGATGTTCTGGAACAACCTTATGAATAAATCATTTATGTAATCAGCCAACCTAGTGATAGGTGGGGATTTGAATTTCTCATTGGGCATGTCCAAAATTTGAGGCACCCACTCACAACGAGACCATCTCTATCAATTTTTACTCATTGGATTGAAGGCAATCATCTTGTTGACACTGGGCTGGCTCAGATTCTACCCACTTGGAGGAATCGACGAATTGGGGATCAAGCAATAACTCGTAGGATAGATCAATTTCTCATTACAAAATATTTCTTGGAAAATATCTCCCTATACATACAATGGGTAGGCACTAGGGGTATATTTGATCACTTCCCCATATACTTGGAACTTGTCAAACACACCAGGAAGCCAAATGCTCCCTTCAAATTTAATGCCACATGGTTGAAGAAATGGGAGTTCATACAAATTGTTAGAAGCAATTGGAGACATGTGGAATTACAGGAAAGGGGAACTGCAACTAGGAGATTTGAGGAGAGCCTAAAATTGATCAAACAAAAAATGGTCTTATGGGCGAAACATAAAAGGAAAAAAGATGACGAAGACTTCAAGAATATCTGTGATGAAATTAGGTCACTGGAGGATCCTGTTGGTGAGGGGTATTACAATAATGAAGTGGAAATATGATTGATCCAACTTGAATAAAGAAGAAAAATAAGAGCCCTAGACTAGATGGCTGTTGATTGAATTTTTCCTAGAATTCTATGATCTAATTGGTAATGACGTATTGAAGGTAGTATAAGAATGTAGAACCTGGGGCAATATGTATGATGTTTTTAACTCCACTTTCATAGCACTTATTGATCTAGGAGGATCCGTTGATTCAAATTGTACAGGTGTTCAAGTGTCATTCAGTGTCGCCATTGCTTCAGCGCAGCTTCGACATATCGACAGTGTTGGTTGTGGATCAGGTTGTTCAGGTAATGTTATGGTTTCATGGCGTTCAATTGATATCGGTTTAGCACCTAGCTATTGACTTGAGTTCATCGACAGATCCGCCAGGATAGGTCGACGACATGTGTTTTGTCGTTCGACTCGCAGGGTTAGTGTCGACATGGGTGTTGTCGTGGTAGAGGATCGATATCGTCGTTTTTCGATGATAGGCATGGGTTTATTGTCATCATGTAACGAAAGTCACGAACGTCACATTGCGACAATGTTTTACATATGGGTTTTTAAAATTACATATATACCCTAATCTATGTACAAACCCTAAACCTATGCCTAAGTCCTACAAACTCAAAATCCTATGCTAAACACCATTCCCTAAGCTACATCGATGTATCAAATCCTAATCTATTACCATTACCTAATCCCTAAACCAAATACATCAAAACCTATGCTAAAATACCTAACAACCCTCTCGTTCTATGTATACAACAATACATTTACATTTAAAAACTATGTATTAAACCAATACATAAAACTATGTTTCATAACACTCTCGGCCTATTCATTTTCAATACAAAACCATTGATAATCAAACACACAGTCTCTAAACCGCGCGGGTATGGAGACTGTGACGGAGAGGTCATGTGAATGATGCGTTGGTTAACCGCAGTGTTTCAGAACTGCAGACTAAACCGTCAGCAAACTGTTAGCACTAACCAAATCGGGAGGGACTAACATGTGAACGCGCATTTGAAAACCGCACGGGTAACGGAGGCTGCCAGCTCGAAAAATGTCAGTGGAAATCTGCCATGTGCACAGGGATGTTACCGCACCGTTAGGGGAAAATCGTCAGGTGTCTGACAGCGGTTAGACCCCCATTGTTCACATGCGGACAGTTAAACAAATCCCGCCTGGTCAGCAAACCATATGCAGTTTTGTTCAGACTTTGGTTATTTTGGGTTTTTATGTTGTTAATTTGGATATAAACTAATACAAGGACCATGACTATGACCCTTCGGTTTTCAACCAAGATAATATCGAGCCTCTCAAACCCAGAATGCAACTCATTCATGCTCTGTTTAGTCCTAAGAAGTTAAAATGTACCCACGGGCCTATAAGAGGTGGATTTGTCCTTTGAAGAAGAGGAGAGTGGTTTTTAGCTTTTGTATGTAGGTTCTCGAGGGATAGAGGTGATTTTTCTTTCAGGGTTTCGAGAGCATATGGAGTCAGATTTGGAAACTGTAAGCGGCGTTCCAAAGCTGGTTCAGAGAGCTATCTGATGGCAGAGGTCAGAATTTCCTATGTGTAATTTCAGTCTGACTAAATCACTGTGTAGCAACACCTTCTTCTCATTCCTAATAAAAAACAGTCGCCCATCTTGAAAGCGTACCCGGAGACGTAGTCCATCAAGGACAAAATCCATAATCAATCTTGTTGTCTGGTATAACTGGTTTTTTGCTATTTATACTTCTGTTTTGCATCTTTCTAATGGTTTATGAGTTGTCGTAAAGTGTTCTGCTCCAGCAATTTTCCTCAATTTCCGTTCTTTTAGTTAACACTCAACTCAATAATGGCTAATCAATTCTACATCAGTATTTAGTTTATGGTCATTTGAGATCATATAATTTGGTATCAGAACATGTTGCATTTGTAGAATGTGCCATTGAATGTTAACCAGGTCTAAGTCGCAATGAAGAGAAGGAATCCTTGAGCAGATCAAGCGAGAGATTGGAAAGCGATGAGTCTTTCATAAATCGACCATGTCAGGACCTGATGCAGGTGAAAACAATAAGACTAATATGAGTGAATAAAAGTTTCAGCAAGCGTTCTTAACTATGCAACAGATGTTGGGAGAATTGTATGAAAACAAGAAGGCGAGAGATGCTTCTTCTTCAAAGGCATCAAAGAAGGACAAAGGTAAAGGCAAGGCTGATAAACCTCCTTCACCTCCATCATCTCCATCATCCTCTTCTTCTTCTTCTTCTTCTTCTTCCAGTGCAGAATATGAAATAGAAAAAAAACCTAAGAAAACATCTCTTTTGAAACTGGATGTTAAATTTGAGTTACCTGTTTATGATGGCGAAATGAATCCTGAAAAGCTAGATAACTGGACAAAGCACTAGAAGTGTATTGTCTCATTTAGAACATGTCTAAAGTAAACCTAAAATTTGGTTAGCTACACTTAGAATGGGAGGAACAACTTTAATCTGGTGGGAAAGTAAAACTCAACTAGATGTCAAGCGTAAAGTAAAAGTCATCTCATCATGGTCTAAGTTTTTGAAAGCTCTTACAAAATAGTTCTATCATTTAGGATACATGCAGCAAGTTGTTATTGATTGGCAACATCTGAGGTAAGGTAAAGGGCAGAGTGTTCAGGAGTTTACTAAGGAGTTTAGAAACAAATAATTGGCACATGGTATTTCATTGGATACATGTGAAACTTTGTTAAAATACATCGACAGTTTACATTCATATTTGCAGCATACTTCATTGATGTTTAATCCTGATGATTTTGATGAGGTGTGTGTTCAGGCCATACATATTGAATCAGGTGGCAGACCGTTCAAGTTGTCATCACAGTCATCCAAAGAGTTGGAAACCAGAGATTCCAATGACAGTAAAGGGAAGAACATTTCGAAGAGAAAGAAATCAGCAATCGTTCAGAAGGAAAGACCTACTTGTTCTCATTGCCAGAGAATCGGTCATGATGAATCAAAGTGTTGGAAACTTCATCCAGAACTAAAGCCCAAAAAGTTCCTTAAGGCGAAGGATGAAAAGAAGGACATTGCAGCAATCTAGCAAGATCTAGGTTCAGATTCAGGTGATGAAAGGAGGATAACTGCCATGCTTACAACAGGTAAAACTTCTAATACTAGTTCAAGTTTGAAAACTAATGTATCTTCTTCAAACACAAATCCTCCACATGAGGATAAAAGAGTTGAACTCTTCCACATAAGGATAACTTCTAAGCATACAAAAATTGACACAATGTTTGACAGTGGATCGCAAGCAAATTTAATATCTGAACTTATAGTTAATCAATTGGGATTGGAAACACAGAATCATCTAAGACCATACCCACTAGATTGGATTAATAAATCAACTCAAATACATGTCACAAAGCAGTGTCGGTTAAAATTTGCAATTACATCTAAGTACATTGATGAAGTGGAGTTAGATGTGGTCCGAGTAGACATATGTGGAGTTGTCTTAGGAAGTCCTTATCTTTATGATAGAGATGCAGTGTTTTACAGATGATAAAATAAATATCACCTAAAGAAAGAAGGGGTTGAATTTATTGTTAAGTCACATAAAGTCAAATCAAACTTGGATTTAATTGTTACAAATCAAGTTAAGCAGTTTATAAGTTCAAGTAAATATGTACTCATGTTTATTAAGGAACAACATAAGGACGATTGTTCAAGATGCGAGATTCAGTTTATAGATCAATTGGTCAAGGTGGTTAATTCTTTTCCAAGAAATCTTATTCATGAACATGATAAGAAACATGAGATAAATTTAATGTCCTATGAACATATTCTTAAAGACAGAATGACTCTCAACTCATTCATTCAACTTAACTCTGGAAACTATCATCATCAACAGTGTATTGCAGGGAATGGTACATGTGAGTCTAATCAAAGGCTTGTTTCAAATGGTATGTTTATTTTCAGTCTCAGGGGTGCAGGTCAGTATTGGGGAAAGTCAGTGTTACATTTCTTTGGTATTGCATCATCATTTCATGCTTTAGAAAGTAATGAAGCCTCTTTTCAAGTGGAGAGGAAGTTTAAAATTTTTCATGACAAAGCATTTTCGAAAGCAGATCTAAAGTTTCCTTATCATGATTTGAAAACTAATGCATTAAGTGAAAGTGTTAGTTAATGGAGATATCAGTTAATAGATGAAGAAATAGTGATTCAAGTAAATCAACAATTACTTAGATACTTTCAAAGTCAAACTAAGTTGTAACAGTCTTTACATCATAGGTAGATAAGTTTTGTGCAACAAGTTCACTTAGTAATCAATAAACAGGAAAGTGAATCAAGTCAAGTAATTGATATGAAGTCAAAATCAAAGGAGTCTTTGAATATTTCAGTTATTCCAAAAAGTATATTGTTAATACCCATCAAATGTATTGAGCAAAGTTCTACAGATATTGTTTTCAAAGATGTTTCTGAATCACTAACTCATTATTCTTCGTGGAAAGAATTCCATTGCCATGTTGATAATAGTTTGTTTTCCCATCGTCGCAAGTTTTCCATATTGTGGATGGAAGAAACAGGTCACCGAATTGAAATGTGCCATCGTCAGCATCATCAGGATCATCACTTGAGAGTGATTGATCGAATGTATTGGTACATCGTTAGGTCAAGGTGGAAAGAGAGGGAGTTTTACCTTCATCAACTATTTATTTAGTCAAAATTTTGTGGTCCAAAAGCTTTCAAGGGGAGAGGAATGATCCAGGAGGATCCGTTGATTCAAATTGTATAGGTGTTCAAGTGTCGTTCAGTGTTGTCGTCGCTTCAGTTCAACTTCGACAGATCGACAGTGTTGGTTGTGGGTCAGGTTGTTAAGGTAATTTTATGGTTTCATGGTGTTTAGTTGATATGGGTTTAGCGCCTGACTGTCGACTTGAGTTCATCGACAGATCCACCAAGATTGGTTGATGACATGTTTTTTGTTGTTCAACTGACAGGGTTAGTGTCGACATGGGTGTTTTCGTGGCAGAGGAACGATATCGTTGTTTGCCGACAATAGGCATGAATTTATTGTCATCATGTAACGAAAGTCGCGAACGTCGCATTGTGACAATGTTTTACATATGGGTTTTTAACATTACATATATCCCCTAATCTATGTACAAACCCTAAACCTATGCCTAAGTCCTATAGACTCAAAATCCTATGCTAAACACCATTCCCTAAGCTACATCCATGTATCAAATCCTAATCTATTACCATTACCTAATCCCTAAACCAAATACATCAAAACCTATGCTAAAATACCTAACAACCCTCTCGTTCTATGTATAAAAAAATACATTTACATTTAAAAACTATGTATTAAACCAATACATAACACTATGTTTCATAACACTCTTGGCCTATTCATTTTCAATACAAAACCATTGATAATCAAACACATAGTCTCTAAACCGCACAGGTATGGAGACCACGGCGGAGAGGTCATGTGAATGATGTGTTGGTTAACCGCAGTGTTTCGGAACCACAGACTAAACCATCAGCAAACTGTCAGTGCTAACCGCATCGGGAAGGACTGACATGTGAACGCACATTTGAAAACCGCGCGGGTAAGGGAGACCGCCAGCTCGAAAACTGTCAGTGGAAATCCGCCATGTGAATAGGGATGTTACTACGCTGTTAGGGGAAAACCACCAGGTGTCTGACAGTGGTTAGACCCCCACCGTTCACATGCGGACAGTTAAACAAATCCCACCCAATCAACAAACCATAGCGGTTTTGTTTAGACTTTGGTTATTTTGGGTTTTTATGTTGTTAATTTGGTTATAAACTAATACAAGGACCATGACTATGACCCTTAGGTGTTCAACCAAGATAAGACCGAGCCTCTCAAACCCAAAATGCAGCTCATTCATGCTATGTTTAGCCCTAAGAAGTTAAAATGTACCCACAGGCCTATAAGAGGCGGATTTGTCCTTTGAAGAAGAGGAGAGTGGTTTTCAGCTTTTGTATGTAGGTTCTGGAGGGATAGAGGCGATTTTGTTTTCAGGGTTTCGGGAGCATCCAGAGTCAGATTTAGAAACCGTAAGCGGAGTTGAAAAGCTGGTTCAGAGAGATATCTAATGATAGAGGTCAAAATTTCCTGTGTGCAAGTTCAGTCTGACTAAATCGTTGTGTAATCAACACCTTCTTCTCATTCCTAATAAAAAACGGTCGCCCATCTTGAAAGCGAACCCGGAGACATAGTCCATCAGGGACGAACTCTGTAATAAATCTTATTGTCTGGTATAACTATGTTTTTGTTGTTTATACTTCTATTTTGTATCTTACTTATGGTTTATCAGTTGTTGTAAAGTGTTCTGCTCCAGCAGTTTTCCTCGATTTTTCGTGCTTTTCAGTTAAAATTCAACTCAATGGCTAATTAATTCTACATCAGTATTTAGTTTATGATCATTTCATATCACTTATACCAAAGAAGGAAAACCCATAAAATTTTGATGACTTTAGGCCTATCTCCCTATGTAAATGCATTTATAAGATCATTACAAAGATGATCACAAATAGGCTTTGACCTATTCTCTTGAATCACATCTCAAAAGAACAATTTTCCTTCCTAGAGAACTAATAGATTCATGAGGCCATCAGAGTTGCCTAAGAGGCAATGCATAGTTTAAAGACCAGGAAGCTAAAAGGCATAATTGTTAAGCTCGACTTGGCCAATGATTTTAACAAAGCAAGCTAGTTGTATATCAAAATGTTGCTCACACATTTGGGGTTTCATTACAACTTCATCAATTGGATCATGTGTTGTATCATTACAACCTCATTTGTAGTAGTGAATGGTGTGACCTCTGATTTTTTCCATGCTAAAAGGGGACTTTGATAGGGATGCCTGCTCTCTCCATTGCTATTCCTTATTATGATGGAGGGACTCAACAAAATTATATCAAATGCCAAAGCTCAAGGATCTCCCCAGGGAATAGGTATCATTGGAAACATTACACTATCACATTTCTATTTTTTGACGATGTACTGATATTATTAAATGGAACAAGAAAAGATGCAGCCACGATATATCATATTACTCATATTTTCAAAAGCTCCACTGGGATAGATATAAATCCCCCCAAATCTACCATTTTTGCCATAAGATGCTCCAAAGATGAAACTACCTATATTACGACAATATTTCCATTCCAATTGGTTGATATGGAGCATGGAATAAAATGCTTATGATTCAAGTTGAAGCCTAATGATTATAGGAAGACAAATTGGAAGTGGTTGATTACTAAGATAGAAAAAAGAATTAACATTTGGTGTCACAGATGGTTTTCCAGTGCTGACAGATTAATTTTGATCAAATCTATTATGGAGGCTATCCTTGTATTTTGGATGGCTCTCGCCTAGATCGCCAAATGTATCCTTAACATTATTCAGAAAAAGTGTTTTTCTTATGGCGCAAAGAAAATGAAGGTCGTGTATTTGCTTGGATCAAGTGGGAGCGACTTGCCATGCTAAATCGATGGGGTGGATGGGGCTTGAAGGAACTTTGCACTTTATCTAGAGCATCAGATTCCAAAGTAGGTTGGAGGTTGATTACAACAAGAAATTTATGGACATAGATCATCATAAGTAAGTACATCTACTCCCTGTCTCTCATTGATTGGATCTGCCTCAAAAACAAACATAAATAGAATATCTCAAACATCTGGAAAGCGGTCCTTGCTTCCTTCAACATCATTGAATTGGGTCTGGCTTGGAGAATTAGATATGGGCACCTTTCCATCATTGAAATCGATCCATGGTCTGGTTATGGCAACATATATACCCTCCCCCATGAACTCATTCAATTATTAAATAGACAAGGGCTCTGAACAATCAACCAAATACCAAATTTAGATAATACATCCATATGGGGACAAGGTTGGATGACAAAAAATGAGTTAAACGTTCCTAAACAATGGAATCCACACTGGCAAGACTACATTAACTCTTTGAAAAACTCACATATTTGGATCATGGACAGGGACGATGAGTTGATCTTGTACCATTCTAAAAGAGGAGTGTACAATCCTAAAGAAGGATACCTCATAGCTTACAATTATAAGGAGCTGAAGATTAAGAATTGGTGGTGGAACAGTATATGGAAATTAAAAACCCCTCCCAAATCAAAACCTCTATTCTGGAGCATTCTCACAAATAAGATTCATAGACAACCTTAAGAAAATATCTCTTCAAGGACCCACATGTTGTGCTCTTTGTCGCAATTCAAATAAATCCGTTGAGCACCTCTTCATCTCTTGTCTGGTAGCCATGAGTCTATGGAACATGGTTTCCCTATCTCTTGTTATAATCTATAGATGTCAGGGAGGAACGATTGAGACTATGTGGCAAGATTGGTGTCAACAACTAAAGCCCATAAAACTGTGGAATCTCCCGAGTCTCATTTTTTGGGTTATATGGATGGCGAGGAACAATATGATATTCAAGGAGCGGATGTATTACCCTGAAAAAATCGAGGTGAATATACTTTCCATCTATTCACTCATCCCTGATGACTTGCCAACTAAGCAACCTTGAATAATCACAACGGAAAATATTGACCATCAAAACCTTGGGCATATTTTGATGGTTCTGCAAATTCAAATAGTAGTGGAGGTGGTGTTATATTATACATCATCACAAATCATTAGCACAAAATGAGCTTTGGTTTTGGGATTGGCTCAAACAATTTCGTTGAACTAATGAGTTTGAAATTGCTTCTATTATTTGCGCTTGAGAAGGGTTGAAAAAATTTACAAATATTTGGAGACTCAAAACTTGTCATTGACTAGTTCAAACAGACCACCCATTGTCACACACACACTCTGCACAATATTTTGGAGGAGGCTCATCTGCTTAGAAATCAATTTGATGACATTATATGTTCTCATATTTACAGGGAGAGGAACTCCATATCTGATCAGTTATCAAAGGAAGGGGCGCAAATGATTCCGAGTACATGGTTGATACATGAACACAATGGGGAAAAATACTACCAATACTACCATCGTCCATTTGCAAAATGTCATATTCAGGCAACACCATAGTTCACAGTTCTTTTTTATGCTTATATACAAACATAGGGATACATTTCAACCACTATGATGAACTCTCTATTTTTGTAAAATTTTGTATGACTCATAACATGACCTGTGAGACTCTATGCAACATCATCTAACAATAATTTATATTTTTTGATATATTATGACTAAATCATATTCACATCTGGTTCTTTCTAGACTGATATGCATATTAATGCATCTACTACATGTAATTTTCATCTTTACTTAATGGAAATTACAATTTTTCCTTCGGGGGGAAAGAGTGGAAAGTAACTCCAGGTAAATATAATTATTTGCATCTTATCGTGTCCATTTTTCATGCAAAGACTTTCTTAAATTATGGTGGTAAATATGTTATTTTCTTGAGTATGTGCTATTTTCAAGGATTTTAATGTAGGTAGTTTTTCTTGCAAATGTAAACAATAAAAAATCATTACACAAATATCTTAACATCTTGGCTTGAAAATTGCAATTGTATTCTCAAATTATAGCATAAAACATGTGAGTCAAGTATCTACATGGCAGTGTATTGTGCAAAATCTACAATAAGACCTTCAAGTTATGGTCAAATTAAATATTTGAAAAATAGTTTTTTAATAATATTGAAAAATAAATATTTATTTTTCAAAGTTAAACATTATAATTTGCATTGGTCAATGCTAAATTAATACTGGTCAACAAGCAAATTAATTGTGATAATGTTGTCTTAGCCGAGACTAATAACACTAATAATAAACTAGGAATGTTAGAAAAAATAACACTTAATAATATATTCGAAGCAATAATATATACTCTAGTGATGTGTGATAAATGGCATACAAATTAAGTGATCTACTAGGTTAGTAGATAATAGTTAGTGTTGGTAGTTTGTAGAGATTAGGTAGTGCAACTATACAAGTCATGAATAAAAGGGTCCAACCATTTGTATCAAATAACTTAATTGTAATAAAACCAGCCTAGATCCATCTTAACTCTGGATCTACAAAGTGTCGAAAGGGATCAAATCTCTTGAGATGAAAAACTCTTTTAGAGTGAAAAGAGATTTGATACCTCTCAGTGCTTGGAAAATCCAGAGTTAAGATAGACCTAGGCTGGTTATACATGTTCTTTAAACTAAATTGTGAAAAAGGCTTTTTGTTACAATAATAAATCAATATTATAAATACAATAAATTATTATTATTATTAATCAATATTATAAATACAATAATTTAATACTATTTAAAAAAGGAGAGAGAGAGAGACCATACATTTTATGATTCCAAACACAGAACATTGGCATAAACATAATACAATAAATGTTTCAGGATATGCATAAAGATTTCACATTAATACATAGCTATATCGATAGGATATAAATTTATAACTCTCGAGATTATATACCAGCCTAGATCCATCTTAACTCCAGATCTACCAAGCACCAAGAGGGATCAAATCTCTTGAGGTGAAAACCTCTTTTTAAAGTGAAAAGAGATGTGATCCCTCTCAACCCTTGGTGGATCCGGAGTTAAGATGGGTCTAGGTTGGTTATATATATATATATATATATATATATTTGGAAAAAGAACCAAAAATCCACCAATTGTAACCTCAAATTTATTTTATTTTAATTTAATTTATATTTATATTTTTAGGTAATTTGACAAGTTAAAATGTTTAGATAACAATAATATAACTGGACATTACAACATCTCTTCCATACTAGGTCGGAGAGCACCTTTTGGCGCAATCAATTATAAGAGTATTTTTTTTATCAGAATATATATATATATATATATATAATTGGAAAAAGAACCAAAAATCCACCAATTGTAACCTCAAAATTATTTTATTTTAATTTAATTTTAATTTATATTTTTAGGTAATTTGACAAGTTAAAATGTTTAGATAACAATAATATAACTGGACATTACAACATCTCTTCCATACTAGGTCGGAGAGCACCTTTTGGCGCAATCAATTATAAGAGTATTTTTTTTATCAGATAAAATAAATTTAAAAATATTTCTCTTGAGATATTTATGATATAATACAAAATATATTTTAATCAAACATGTAAAAGGAACATTGTGAAATAATATCAAAGTTGTTAAGAAATGTGAATTATTCTAAGCATAGACTCAATTCCTTCTGCATACTGTTGAACGGTCAATGAATAGTTGCATTTTTTTTTTTTTTTTAAATCTAGAAGGAAAGGCCACAATAACATATGCAAATTATTTCACTGAAACAATGTCATTTGGTAAGGGATCAAGGAAGAGGTAATAGTTGTTGGAGGAATTTCCATCATGACCCCTGGAGTTGTGGGGTTTCGTTGGGTTGTTGATGTTCATATTGATTCAGTTCTGGTGTTTCGGGCACTGTCTTCTCTCCGCCACAAGATTTTGTATGTCATCCCTGCTCTCCTTTAGTTGTTTGGTGGTTTAATTTTTGTAGGTGTTCTCTCCGTTGGAGTTTATCCCTGAACCTAGAGTTTATGCTTGTAGGTGCCCTGTTATTATGGTCTTACGGGTCAGAGTATCTTCCAACGTTGTTTATCTTTCCATTCAAAGTAACATCTACGCGTGTTATCTTGTCGATTAGAGTATCTTCCGACATTGCTAGAATGATGAGTTGATGGCCATTGTTGGGTTGTATTTATTGCTCCCTACATGGTTTCTTTAAGGGTGTTGTTTGCCTTGTATCTTGTTATTACTTATATGTAATATCAGGATTATATTGTCACATATGCTATATGCATGTTTTATGTAAACATCTTTTTATTTAATCGAAATTTGTTGGTTTTCTCTTTCCTAAAAAAAGTATTGATGAGGTAATTGAGAAATAGGTGTTATCACTCAGGTTGTTCTCCAAGCTCCTACAAAGGGAATACGGCCGAGGTAACCACAGACCAATCTTTTGGATGCAAATTCTAGCCAATCTACAGCCAGAGAGGGCTCTCTCTTTATAATTTAGCTTTGTTTTGTTGTATGTTAGGCTAGTTATGAAGTGCAGGTATTTGTTTGATTTTTGGATGGTGACATTCAATAGAACATGGCTGCAAAGTATGAGAAGTTCAAACCATTGGGTTAATGGATTCTAATGAAAATAAACTTCTGGGTGTGGTTTCTTTGACAAAACGAGGAACTACAGAGCAAGATAATTAACTATGGAACAATTTTCAAGCTGGAATAAGATGAAATGGAGTCAGGGAATGAAAGACAATTAAGAATCTTTCAATATGCTAACAGAGGGAAAATGAATGAATATTACCAAGGAGCAGTTAAGAATTCCTTAATTATATTCGGAGTGCAAGAACCAGGGAGACAGGAGCAGTCAAGAATTCACGCCTATGCTAGTCCTGAAGAAAACATAAAAATTGATAGGAATTCAACACAGAGTACAGTAAAGTAAATTCTGGGCTATTCTTTTTCCCTGCAATCCAGAATATGATACTTAGATGATATATAAAACATAAGAACAGTAAAAAAAGACTTAATGATCCATGAGGTAACACGAGAATTCTGCAACATATTCTTTTGCCATTAATTCCACAACCAGCAAGTTCATCAGCAAAGCATTCCAACAATCTTTATTCAGAAGAGTTCTCAAAATTTATAGCGCAGGTCCAAGATGATATTCACCAACCCCTAATACATTTCTTTGGGGGATATTTATACAAAAAGAGTTACAAAATATCTCATAGAGAAAATAATAGGAATTGTAAAAAAATCACACTGGATGCATGAATTTCAATAAAGATTCTTCCAATTTATATGGATCCGAACTGACACTTAGTGCACGAACAATGAACAGAAAATATTTTTTTTTCCTTTCATCAACATTCTGAACTTTGAAAACTAATTAAAATAAATAAATAAATTTCTTCAATTGATATGGATCCAAGTGTTGACCTAGGTTGTCATTGATGTCAATATGGCAATATTCTAAATACTAGATGATGATATGAAGCCAAGGGAAAGCAAAGCAGATCCATGAAGAAACAAGAGCAAGGCCATTAGGAAAGCCAAGCCATGAGTAAGAGTCTGTTAACGGAGGAGTTAACAAAGGAGGCATATAAAAGCTATCGCTTATGCTTAAGAGTATTGCAAAATATCAGAGCAAGAGAGGCATATCGGAAAAGACAGAAGCCATCAAAGTATGAAGGTATCAAAGAAGGTCATTAAAAGACATTGCAAAGCCAAAGGAAGACATTGGAGCAAGAGGAGCCACATCGGAGGAGCATCGCATGTAATACATGCCCAAGAAGAACCGAGAGGAAGAAGTCATCAAAAGAGGAGTTAACATATTGGAGGAGCATAAGAAGAACTATCGGAGGAGCCATATATATGCCAAAGAAGAACTATCGGTGGAGAAATAGAGAAGAGCGGAAGAGTACAAAGAGCGAAGGACATAAAGGCAAAGGCGGAGTAGTATATAATATATATATGCGCAATATACACTATCAGAGGCGGAGTTTATATATATATATATATATATATATATATATATATATATCGAAATACACTATCAGAGGCGAAATATACATATATATCGGAGAAATCATATCGGGGGGTTCTATTATGTGCCACTACCCAAACCCCCCCCCCCCCCCCCCCCCCGCGATATACATGTGCGGACCCGACGATATATATATGTCCGGGTGTATAAATAGGTGAAGTCCGCTAAGTGTTTCGAAGCATGTTTTTTCGTTGTATTTCATATATTCGGGCTCTAAGCCTTGCCAAATTAAAACAAGCGAGTTCCAATAGGCGGATGCGATGTAACAATAGAGTATTTCGTAATGTTGTAGCAGGTCCACAACGTATCGCAATTATATATATATATATATATATATATATATATATAATTGCGATACGTTGTGGACCTGCTACAACATTACGAAATACTCTATTGTTACATCGCATCCGCCTATTGGAACTCGCATATCGCAATATATAAAGGGTTGTCACCCCTGAAAGCGTCTATGCGGACCCCGCTGCAACATTGGGATATGGCTTAATACTATATCGCATCTGCCATATCGCAAGTGTTTAAGGCCTTTCTGCATGGAAAGCATCGATTGTGATATAAGTTGTGGACCCGATGGATTCATCAACAACTGTTTATAAAATATCACGTCCAGCAGGGGAATCAGCCCTCGGCCATCGGCAATGTTATGGGCTCGACTTATAAAAGACTTCCGGAAGCCGCGATTTCCGATTGCGATAACGTTGCGGAGGAGTGGACCTGATGTAGTTATAGATGCGGGCATAATGCATTTGAAGTCCGGCCTTAAGCATTCGGTCGGGTTTTTCCATATATTCTTATGTATTTCAATAATTGTATTGCTCGAGGTTTTTAAGGCCAAAAGCTTCAAATAACAGTTTCGATAGTTCAGTAGGCCTGAATTATTGCGATTGTGATTGCAATGGTGACGTGGCATGTGGGGCCTCCCTGATTGGTACAGTCTCTTCGTAAACAATAAAGTCCTGTGTATGAACGTTATTAAAGGAAAAAAGGGACCTCTTTGATATTTTTTAATAAGCATCATTTCTTTGTAATTCGGCCCTCTCTTCTGAATTAACGTGTTCGTGAAGCATTAGTTAATTCGAATAGACAGAGGAAGCTAAAGCGACCAAAGGATCGGGAAGTCGAAGAAGCAAGCGAGCGCAGAGGAAACTACAGCGACCGAGGAGGGAAGCCAAAGGATCAAGCAAGCATTGAGGAAGCTGAAGAGCCAGCGAAAAGAGGAAACCGATGGTCAAAGGCATCAACAATATATAAAAAATAGAGAACAAGGAAAGTGGAAGGTTGGTTAAAAATCTGGAAGAAACAGAGGTAGCCATAAGGTCCAGCAGAACAGAAAAGGGCCGAAGGACCAATAGGACAGGAGGCATTCGAAGGACGAGCATCTCTATTGATCGTGTTACCCTTGAGAGACTCAAACCTATGATGAATTACTCAGGTACACAATGTAGTCTGAAGAACAATTATGTGGTGTAATAAATAAAGTTTTATCTAACATTGTTTAAAGGGAGAAGTAGCCAGCAAAGAAGCAGTCATGCTGAAGCATTTATTGTGACAGTTAGAACAGATGCTTGAACAGAAAGTTGGTGATTATGCAGAGCTTAGTGCAACTAATAGTAAACTCACTAAAGTTGTGTGGAGACATTATCAGAGATCATGAAGGTTATTGTAGACTCTGTGTGGATAGTATGAAGAGTTTTAAAGACTCCTTCATAAGAAGATTGGTTGTCATTGATGTTGTAGCATGGAGACTATAGTGAAGCTATAAACATACAAAGCTCAGTAAAGAAGATTTCTGAGAGTAGAACATTTCTATCAAACATGCCTTGAAAAGAATGGGTCGAAACCATTGGGGTTGGTACCTCAGAAGTAAGAAGGATTGGTGTCCTTGGGATTGGTGCCTCGGAAGTAGGAAAGATTTGTGTCCTTAGGATTGGTGCCTCAGGAACTGGAAGGATTGGAGTCCTTGGGAGTTGGTGCTCCTAAGTCCAAGATTGTTGTCTTGGAAAAACAGAGTTGGTTCTCTGGAGGTTGGAGCCTCACAAAAGTCCAAGTTGGTGCTTGGCAACTGATTGCAACCATTTATGTATTGTATTTATTTTATTTCAAAGATTATATTAATAAAATAATTTATACTTGTTGTTCATCTTGTGTTCTGAATATAAATGTTTTAACTGGTAAAACAATAGTTGAAAAAGAAATATTGATTCACCCCCCCCTCAGTATTTCCAACAATTGATATCAGAACCAATACCTTCATTCAAAGCCTAACCGCTTGAAGGTTGATCTTTAGAACACAAATGGCGAAGTCAAGGAAGAAAGTCTCCAATCCTCCTAAGGATGTGTCTCCCTCCACCACTAAAATAGAAGACAATCAATTTGAGGAGGCTCCATGGTCCAATGGGAACTTTAATATATGGGAAGCAAGAATGAGGAATTTCTTACAGACTCAAGGCATTGAAATATGGAAATCAGTGATTGTTGATAGCAGGATGGATGAAGAATCCAAGGAGTTCAATGCAAAATCAATGAAGGCAATCTTGAATGGGCTACCTGATTCTATAAAGAATAATCTAGGAAAATATTCATCGACAAAGGGTATATGTGAAAAACTTCATGACCTTCACGCAAAAGGAGCATTGATCATGACCATCAGTCAAGAAGATGATGGAAATCAATAAGGATATCGAGAACCCATCATAGAAGTTGAAAATGAGAATGATGACATCAAGGCTAAAGCAAACCTAGAAGATGAAAAAAATGAAAAATATTTTGTAGAAGATCTCCTCGCTCAACTTATGGCTGCCATGGAAGAGATTAACAATTTGAAAAAGGAAAATGAGGAACTTAAGAAGATAGCACTAGCTGGTGACCGAGATCAAACAAGGGAGAAAGTTGCCCTTGTCAAGCTTCAAGTACAAGAAAGGGATGAAGAGCTTGCCAAGCTTAAGAAGGAGTTTCATCAAAGCAAAAGAAAGCATCATGAAGAAGTCATATCCATGACAAATCAATTGGATAAAGCAAAGAAACGGGAAGATACCTTGTCAACTCAATTTGAACAAAGGCACAAGAGCTTGAACAAAATTGAAGAAGGGATTGGTCAGTACATGTAGAGGTCTCCTCTCTCAAATCTTAACTACAAGAAGCAAGGAAACATGCACAAGGAGTTGAGAATACAATGGAAGCATTAGAAATCATAAAAGGACAGGTTGATGAAGCAAAAAAGGAAAGAAACACCATGATATGTCAACTAAAAGCGAAGGATGAAGAAATCTTCAAATTAAAATCTAACATCAAACTTCTCAAGGCCGAAACATGTAAATCTACAAGGATCAAGGAAGAAATGGAGAGCAGTCTAGCAAAGGAAAATGAATAAATCCTCAAAATGAAGTCAGATATCATCTCCCTTAAAATAGAAGCAAATGAAGATACTCATATCAAGGAAGAAACTAAGAAACAACTTGCTAAGAAGAGTAATGAGTGTGAAAGATTGGAAGAAGAGATTGTCTTCCTCGGAAAAAAGGTTGAAGAGATGAACAAAATCTTGAAGAGCTCTCAAGCCTTGGATGACATGCTTAGCTATCAAAGATTTCCATTTGATAAATCAGGTCTTGCGTATGCTGGTGAATCCTTAAACAAGAATTATAATGCTTCAAACAAAAGGGAAGTGAAGAATCCAGAAAGAAATGGTGATGCTCCCAGCTCCAGCAAAGGCAAGGAGAAAAATCAAGGCAACAATGGAAGAAATCTTGCTCCAAGAAGAAATCTTGCTCCAAGAAGAAATGTGGATGATGTCAAAGATGCGAGAGGCAATGGTTATCATATAAGGATCTCAAGGCAGAAAGGCTTCAGAAGTACATCAAGGAAATCTCCATCTCTCAGGTACCAAAGTTCATTTTTTTGTTATTGTTATTCTTGTACAAACTTTGGTCACATGGAAAAAGATTGTAAAGCATATCATAAAGATAGATGTTATGGTCCCCAACCATCTCATAAACATAAATATTATGGTCCCCAACAATCTCCAAGGAACAATTTTGGAGGAAGAAATCATGAATTCTTATTCATGACAATGTAGAATGCTTCAAGTGTCATAACATTGGTCATATGGCACGTGATTGTAACTTAAACTGGGCTCTTACACAAGCTAGAACCATTCAAAAGAAGAAATTTACACAAGTATGGAGAAGGAAGCAAATACAATCCGAAAGTCCCTTGAACTCTCCAACCAACAATGCATGTCATTGACTTGAATTTTGACAATCTAAGCATTTGATGGGAAGACTTTGCCAAAAGAGATGATGCATACAGTTAGGGGGAGCCTGTGATTCTTGATCATTATTGCAAAAGCTATTAGTGAAAGGGTCCTTATGAAATCCTCGTTGAGCTATATTGTTTGATAAAGATCATTTCTCAGGAGTACTCCATTGAAGAACATGATCTTGTAACCATTCTTTGGACTGTTGTTAAAAATGTTTTCCACTTAATCTCTAAGTAGTAGTTGGAGCAACAGAGAAGGTCATCTAATGCTAGAGAAATAGGGCAAATAACTATGGTGTTGATATTACAGATGTTAAATATCTTGACTCAGAGATTTAATGTAAGAACAGGTAAATTATGGACACAAATAGAGGCAACCTTCAAACAAACAGATACATCTGGAATGGAGTTTGAAGTAAGAGCAACAGGTAGCATATAACAAAACTGAAGAATTGCAAGAAGATGCAAATCAATAAAATGAATTTAAAAGACAGTCACAAATCGGATATCTAAATCTGCTAGCGGAAATAACTTGCAGAGATGTGTACAAGAACACAAGGAAAAGATGGCTCATAGAAAGGAGAATGTTGTGCAGTCAAATATAACTTAAGTTGATATTGGTCACTTAGAAAATATAGCAACAGTGAGGCACAACCTCTCACCATTTCATCCAAATGAAATGATGTTGAATACTGGATGGCGGTGACTTAAGGAGAAGCACATAGACACAAAGGAAATCAGATTTGAAGAAAGATAGCAAGAAAGACAATTTCAATGGCATTTTCTCTTGCTTCGGACTATGAAGGCCTCTCAATTCTGACTGTGGAGACAACAATATGGATTGAAGCATAAAAACCTAGACTTGGACACTTGGTGTGTGGCTATTTGTAATCTAGTTGAAAGCATTGAAGTAGAGCATCATTAAGCATTGTTGAAGCCATGATAAAGTAGTTCAGAGACATGAAGAGGGGATAATGTGCTAATTGATGATAAAGCATCAATCCTTGTATCTTGAGAAAAAAGAAGAGCACTATGAAAGGGGGAGTAACAGACCCATGAAAACCTACCATTCATAAAGAACAGAAGCATTTTGATAGGGGGAGTCCAAGAACACGCCTTTGCCATTGATGTCAAAGGGGGAGAGAAGAAGAATATTTCCATCAATAACAAAGGGGGAGTTTGTTGACCTAGGTTGTCATTGATGTTAATATGGCAATATTCTAGATACTAGATGATGGTTTGAAGCCAAGGGGAAGCATAGCAGATCCATGAAGAAACAAGAGCAAGGCCATCAGGAAAGCCAAGCCATGAGTAAGAGTCTGTTAACAGAGGAGTTAACAAAGGAGGCATATCAAAGCTATTGCTTATGCTTAAGAATATTGTAGAATATCAGAGCAAGAGAGGCATATCAGAAAAGACAAAAGCCATCAAAGTATGAAGGTATCAAAGAAGGTCATTAAAATACATTGCAAAACCAAAGGAAGACATTGGAGAAAGAGGAGCCACATCGGAGGAGCATCGCATGTAGTACATGCCGAAGAAGAACTGAGAGGAAGAAGTCATTAAAAGAGGAGTTAACATATTGGAGGAGCATAAGAAGAACTATCGGAGGAGCTGTATATATGCCATATATATACCAAAGAAGAACTATCAGCAGAGCAATAGAGAAGAGCGGAAGAGTACAAAGATCGGAGGACATAAAGGCAGAGGCAGAGCAGTATATAATATATATATGCGCAATATACACTATCAGATAGGAGTTTATATATATATATATATATATATATATATATATATATATATATATATATATATATATATATATATATATATATATATATATATATATATACATATATATAGATATATATATATCTATATATATCGGAATACACTATAGGAGATGAAATAGACATATATATCGGAGAAATCATATCGGGGGGTTCTATTATGTGCCACTACCCGAAACCCCCGACTGCGATATACATGTGCGGACCTGATGATATATATATGTCCGGGTGTATAAACAGGTGAAGTCTGCTAAGTGTTTCGAAGCATGTTTTTCAGTGTATTTCATATATTCGGGCTCTAAGCCTTGCCACATTAAAACAAGCGAATTGCAATATATATATATATATATATATATATATATATATATATATATATATATATATATATATATATATATAATTGTGATATGTTGCGGACCCGCTGCAACATTATGAAATGCTCTATTGTTATATTGCATCCGCCATATCGCAAGTGTTTAAGGCCTTGCTGCATGGAAAGCACTGATTGCGATATATGTTGTGGACCCGATGGATTCATCAACAACAGTTTATAAAATATCGTGTCCAGCAGGGGAATCGACCATCGACCATCGGCAATGTTATGGGATTGACTTATAAAATACTTCCGGAAGCCGCGATTACTAACTGTGATAATGTTGTGGAGGAGTGGACCCGTTGCAGTTATAGATGTGGGCGTAATGCATTTGAAGTCCAGCCTTAAGCATTCGGTCGAGTTTTTCTTGTGTATTTCAATAATTGTATTGCCCGGGGTTTTTAAGGCCAAAATCTTCAAATAACAGTTCCGATAGTTCAGTGGGCCTGAATGATTGCGATTGCGATGGTGACTGGCATGTGGGGCCTCCCTGATTAGTACAATCTCTCTGTAAACAATAAAGTCCTGTGTATGAACGTTATCAAGGGAAAAATGCGACCTCTCTGATATTTTTTAATAAGCATCATTTCTTTGTAATTTGGCCCTCTCTTCTGAATTAACGTGTCCGTGAAGCATTTGTTAATTCGAATAGGCAGAGGAAGCTAAAGCGACCAAAGGATCGGGAAGTCGAAGAAGCAAGCGAGTGTAGAGGAAACTACAACAACCGAGGAGGGAAGCCGAAGGATCAAGCGAGCGTTGAGGAAGCTGAATAGCCAGCGGAAAGAGGAAACTGACGGTCAGAGGCATCAGGAATATATAAAAAATAGAGAACAAGGAAAGTGGAAGGTTGGTTAAAAAGCTGGAAGAAACAGAGGCAGTCGTAAGGTCCAGCAAAACAGAAAAGGGCCAAAGGACCAACAAGACAGGAGGCATTTGAAGGATGATCATCTTTGTTGATCGTGTTACCCTATGAGAGACTGAGACCTGTGATGAATTAATCAGGTACACAATGAAGTTTGAAGAACAATTCTGTGATGTAATAAATAAAGTTTTGTCTAACATTGTTTGAAGGGAGAAGTAGCCAGTAGAGAAGCAGTCATGTTGAAGCATTTACTGTGACAGTTAGAATAGATGCTTGAACAGAAAGTCGGTTCTTATGCAGAGCTTAGTGCAGCTAATAGTAGACTCACTAAAGTTGTGTGGAGACATTATCAGAGATCATGAAGGCTATTGCAGACTCTGTGTGGACAGTATGAAGAGTTGTAAAGACTCCTTCATAAGAAGACTGGTTGTCATTGATGTTGTAGCATGGAGACTACAGTGAAGCTGTAAACAAACAGAACTCAGTAAAGAAGGGTTCTGAGAGCAGAACATTACTATCAAACATGCCTTGACAGGATTGGGTCGGAACCCTTGGGGTTGGTGCCTCAAAAGTAGGAAGGATTGGTGTCCTTGGGATTGGTGCCTCAGGAACTGGAAGGATTGGAGTCCTTGGGATTTGGTGCTCCTAAGTCCAAGATTTTTGCCTTGGAAAAACAGAGTTGGCGCACTAGAGGTTGGAGCCTCACAAAAGTCCAAGTTGGTGCTTGGAAACTGATTGCAACCATTTATGTATTGTATCTATTTTATTTCAAAGATTATATTAATAAAAGCATTTATACTTGTTGTTCATCTTGTGTTTTGAATATTGGTAAAACAATAGTTGAAAAAGAAATACTGATCCACCCCCCCTCTCAGTATTTCCAACACCAAGTTTGACAAAGAAATACTAACAAAGAAATTAAAACGATATTGCTCTAAAACATTGAGTGAATAATTTATTATAACATTTATTTCAACTTAATATATATTTTAAAACCCACGATTAGCCAAACACACAATACGTCTGCAGTTCCACTCCCAAGAAAACAACAATTGAAGATTAAAGGCTTAAAATTTAGAGTGTGCAGTAACAATTAGTCATGATGTCCATAGATTCTTATCATGGAGAATTTATGTGAGAATAAAAACTAGTTAGGATGTCCTTAGCTTGAAGGTTGGAACAATACAAAATTCACTATTCATACAATAAAGTGAAAATAACTATAATGGTTTCATGACGAAATATCTTTCTTTTCATTATATTTGATGGACTGGGGTTATTTTTCAACCATGAAATTTGGTCTGCCTCCACACTGCATTTTGAACCCATTTCATGTCTTGGCCCTCGAGCCCTAGCCCTTGAGTACTCATGCGGAGAAAACTTCTCCTATTCCTCCTCCTCATCGTGGGCCATGTTGAAATTGACGACATAGGGGTTCTACTCTTTTAAGTGGTTGACAACCTGATTCTCTTTATAGAAAAAAACGTTACTCGGTAATGCAACAAACTCAGGGAACGCAAGGGATAAATTCAACGAGAAAATTATCCTCAATGAGTGAGTGAGTGATTGATTGAAAGATTGTATGTTATCACAACAAGTGAGTGATTGA
This sequence comes from Pinus tabuliformis, assembly GCA_031772625.1. Classification (NCBI taxonomy): domain Eukaryota; kingdom Viridiplantae; phylum Streptophyta; class Pinopsida; order Pinales; family Pinaceae; genus Pinus; species Pinus tabuliformis. The sequence continues at coordinate 352,789,194 of CM062816.1, forward strand.
TTGTATGTTATATATTTATTTATACATTTACTTTTGATTTGTTGAAGCCAACGTTTAATTGTTTTTAGTTATTTTTTCTCTCTATGTATATTTTTCTATGTGTATCTTTGTCATATGTGATGTGTAATAGAGTCGAGATTTAAAATTGTTGACATACTTACGTTACGCCTCAACATATTCCACATGCTAGGTTGTAAAGTGCCTCTCGGCACAATCATATATTTTACATGATTTTTTTTTAATGATGTCTAAATATTTCTCTTGTGATTAGAAGTTTAATAGAAAAAGGAAGCAAGTTCACATTTTCCACAACTGAAATTTGTTAAAAATCTAGATTAAATCCCTATGGTCACATTGACGCATATGTCGCTAAGAATATAAGTAATCTCCATCCAAGAATGCTTATTGGTTAGCTAATTTATTGGTAATATCCTTGCACGAATTATACTTGGTTAATGACCAATTTATAGGTAATCTCTTTGCACGAATACTCCTTTGTTGAGCGATTTATAATCTCCTTGTAGGAATGCTCCTTGGTTGACCAATTTATAGGTAATCTCATTTCAATAATGCTCCTTGTTTGACTACTTTATAGGGCTATGGACATCCTCCACATCAATGGAGTGTTGGGTAGCTAATAATTGGTTAGCATAAATAGATGGAAGGATTTTGATCTACTTTTTCACAAGGGAATTTTACGCCTTCCATTTGAGCATATAGAAGACAAATATTTAATCTTTTGCCTTAATCACTTCTTCGTGGGCTTGACACAGATATACCTTATTATATTTTTCCCTAGAAGTGGATGCCCCCCTATGAAATTCTCATCTAGGTTTGTATCCCTCGCCTTGATTTGGATATTTGGGATGACAAATCCCTTATTGATGTTAGAAATTTCTTGGGTGTTATGGGGATAGATCAATCCTCAAGTAAGGTTTGCATGTTTGTACTTGGATCCATGTAAAGTGGACTTATGGAAATGAATAATGGAAACCATTAAATTGAAGCTAGGTGACTAGACTCACATTCAAGCTCTAGATTAATAACATCAACAATTTGAGTTTGATATTTTCTTGTGATCTTGCTATAAAAAAATGAATAGAACTTAGGCCAAGAGGCGGGGAGATACATACTAGAGGTAATGATTGGATTGAAAAAAAAGTATCTTAATTGATGAACAAATATGAGATCAATATGTGATGTACCCCTAGTTTGGTATCAATTTGTGACACACCCCTACCTTGCTACCAATCTATGACGTACATGCCAAGCCTTTCCATTTCCCTAGGGGGGTACCCTTGTTTGGTATGAATTTGAGATCAATTTGTGATGAACCTTATAAGCTGGAAGTTGAGGGGGTACCCTAGGGAAATGGAGTAGACTAGCTTGGCACAAATTTGAGATCAATTTGTGACATTTCCCCTAGCTCTTGTACCAATATGTAATGTACCCCCTAGCTTGGTATGAACTTGAGGAATCAATTTCTCCGCAATGCAGTTCCTCAAGTTATTCCATTTCTCTCTAGGTCTCTAGTGCTAGTGGTCATAAAATCTCAATGTTAGAAGCTCTAGACACTCTTAGTCATGGACAATTTCACTAGTAATGCTAATGCATACATACACTCAATCATATTCTTAGGCTAGAATAATAACACATATTAACACAATGGAAGTAGTCTAATTGTTAGATGTTTTTTTCTCTTTTCCATGCATTTTTTCAGTCAATTTTTCCCAAATCCAATAAGGATTTCTTGGAATCTTGCTTTTGAGTTGTATAATCTACATAAATCAAGTGTCGTGGGGATTTTTTAGGGTGTTGAATCCACATATACATTCAAAAAGGTGTTTTAAACTAAAATTCACAATCGAACCAAAAAAATCTATCATTGGATTTCAATGAAAAAGGAAAAAATGTCTAATGGTTAGACCGCTCCTTAATATAACCACTAACAATGGCTCTTTTCCACAAAGCTCTTCTCCCAAAGAAGCAAGAACTCCCATAATGAAAGAAATGAATGTATGAATGCACCCCTAAACAACCAAAAAGGAAAGGTTAAATATGCATGCTCTTAACATTCCATGTGGCCTCTCCTAAGAAGCCCACAAAACCACCTATTTCCTTGATTTCAAAGATGACTATAGTAAAATATAAATAAAATGGTCTAGCCTCTCTAGCTACCCATCTTTGTCTAGTGCGTGACTCTTTTTTTCTTATTTTGAGAGTGAAGCTATATGTTATGTCTCTTCATGACTCTGTCATCAAATACTTATGGAATGCTATGCCATATCTAGTGTGGGAGAGTTTGTAAAATAATGCATATGCAGTATTAGATGATGCATTTATAACACCTTCATTAAAATTTTAGGAATTAATACAAAGTTCATTGTATTCAATATGCAGTAATGCATTTCTTTTACATTACTATTATTTGACCAAGTAAATTTTGTGCTTCTCATGATTGTTGGCTTCATGATTGGGGTGACATTAATTCATCTTAGCTTACATCCTATCCATTTGTTATATGTCTCACTAGCATTGTTTATAAGCTCCTACTTGTCCATCCATAGATAGAAAGATAAATAAGAGGACAAAATTACATAAAAAATAGAAAGATTGAGATAAAAGGGAAACCATCATACAAGTGTTTAGCATGTTTGAAATGTTCTTGGAACTCTTCGATGTAATTCCCAAAAGAATTATAGAAATAGACCATGACAAAATTAATATCACGCTTAGGAGAATAAGCTAGCATTAATGTAGCATAACTTATAGGACTTCACATTCTCATTACATTTGTTTATTTTAATGTCTTTGAAAATAATTATTCTGCCAATAAAATGAATACATATTGTCAAATGAATTTGTTTAATTCAAATGAGGTAGAAAAGTGAACAGAAACCACATATTGATATTACTACATATCAATGCCATAAAAGGGAATTTGTTTGTCTACACTTGTGATTCAAATCTCCAAGGATGACAATAGGAGGAATTATACAATACATGACTAATCATGTATCAGAAGTAGGTTCCTTGGTTTTTGGTCATTGAAATAGGTTCTATGATGGTGGCTAAACTCAAATTGGAAAGTGAAAGCATTGATTAATCTCAAATTGTGTGAAAAGAGTTTTTTTTTTCACATGAAGGATTGAGAAGTAATTTTGGAAGCTAGGTTGTAGTTATTTTGACTCCTCTAACCTCCACATGTGACACTTGACTAAGCACTAGGATTTTCAAAATCTCTAGGCTAGATAAGACTATATGTGCTCCGTTTGGAGTTTTGCAGTGGAGAGACTTGGAAGATTTAGAGAATATGCTAGGAGTTTCCATCAAGTCATACGAGTGTTAGCATAGCCATTGATGTCTATTGGTTGTAGAGTGAGAAATAGATTTCTTAGTTCTTAATGATTGTCTTGCAGGTGTTTAGCTGATTAGATTTCATCAGAAAAAAATTGGTATCAACAAAGTTCAATCAGTGCCATCATGGTGTGTTCAACAAGGTTTGGTCACCCTTTTCCATTGATGTCAAAGGGGGAGAATGAGTCAACCACTAGAGTAAGAATGAGACCAGCTAGTCAGGTTTGGAAAGATGACCAGTTTGGTAGTGTGGCTAAAGGTTGTCATCAATGCCAAAAGGGGAGATTGTTGGCAGCATGGTGTTGACATTAATGTCATCCATGGGGAGTCATCCAGTTGAGTTAGGAATTGGTGTCAATAGCCAGATGACCCTGTGCATGGTTTTGATAAAATTTTACGTGTTCTTGGTGTTGCAGAGGTTCTATAGGTGTATGAGGAAGTGGATTGAAGTGTTGGTGGCATATTTGGGTAGAGAAATTTTAAGTTTCCATGTGTACATACATTGTTTTGGTCTTAAAGTTGTCACCAAGTGGTATTGTTGCAATGTCATGATCTTGCCTTGTTGTTCCAGTAGTAATCACCCTAGGATTCATATTCTATGCCCACGACATTGGCTTTAAGGTGAAAAATTAAATACTTTGGGCTAAACTAACATTTTTTCCATGGTTTCCTCAAGTGATTAACTCTAGAGCGATGTAGTGGAAAATAATGTATGGTTTGATTTAGTAATCATTTGATTTGGTCTCCATGCATGTGAACACATTGATTAGTTGGTTATGGTGTTAGTGGATCAACTTGGTCATTAGATGTAGTGGAACACACTTATCTCATCACCCTGATCTAGTATGTTTTAACATGGAAGAAATAATTTAAACTGTGGTTTGATTATCGATTCAGAGGTTAGATAATGAACATGGTTAGAGAGTTATTTGGATAGTGCACATAGACAAAGAGCATACTTTTCTGTAGATTGCAATTGGCATAAGTTAAGTGCTCCTGTATGTGAGATTTATAGATTAGGTAGTGTAATGGAAAGTGATTAGTGTAGTAGAATGATTGGAAAGAGATTAGAGGTACATACACATGGATTGATTAATTGTTGATGTTTAGTGTGTGCACATGGTGTGACAGAGATGGATTGATGTCAAAATGAATTGTTTACACTTGTAGAGTGCATATGGACATAGTCTTTTCTTAGAGACAAAGTTCATAATGTCTGATCATTGTTAACAGTGTGTTGCAGGAGTGCATAGTTGAGCATGTTATGTCTCATTGTAGCAGTTATATGCTACATATATTGTTGTTTTTGTATTTTCATGGAGGATGCAGTTCATATTGTGGTTGCTAGGGTGTTTGGGTCTTATTGATGTTATTGTTGAGTTGGTGTTTGATATTGTTGCTATGTATGGTGTAGTTGTTTGAGTTTGAGTTTAATGAGCAACAAGAGGCGTATATGCAATAGAGAGCCATGTATTGTCATATATTGATGTATGTATGTTGTTGAGTGAGAGGTGTCTTGAGACTATGTTGTTGAGTTGATGTGTTAGAGTTGATGAGTAAAGTGTGTGTTATGAGAATAGATAATGTTTGTATTATAGAGATAGAGTTTGTTTTGGATTCAGTTGTTTGATCTAAGAAGATTAGTGGGTTCAGTCTTAAAATAGGATGAAATGTGGCCTATAGTTGTTTGAGTTTGTTGTAGGTGGGTTGTAGTTTGAAAATGGATGAAAATTGGTCCATGAGAGCTTAACGGTTGGGGTCTTTAGTGGGAAAATGATGGCTTGTTCGCAAGTAGTGGCTTGTTGATTCAGGGAGTGGTGGATTCCTTTGGGTTGTGACCTAAAAACTTTGGGAGTGGCGACTTCCCTTTGGTGGTAGCTAGAGGAACTATTGGGTGTTAGGGCATCCAACAGGCAGTGGCCTACATAGTTGAGCGAGTGGTGGGTTCCAGCAGGTGGTTCCCTGCAAAGTTGAGGAAATGGTGGCTTCCATTAGGTAGTGGCCTAGAGTGAGTGGTTTCTCAGATTCATCACAAGTTAGGGCTTGCACACTGGTGGTGTCCAATGATATTATGTAAACAAAAGATTTTATAATAAGAAGAAGATGAAGTAGACAAAGAACATGGTGGTTTTTCTCCTGGAATGGTTTCCACCTTATATCCTGTGTTAATGTGTTTTATGGGTTTCATCTCTCATATTTGTGCGCGTTGATGTTTATATGTTGCTCATGGTTTAATTGTTGTTGATCATATTTAGTGTTGCTAATTAATGATTCAATTAATTGTGAAATAAAAGGGAAAAAGGATTAATTAATGATCCACATAACATAATATTGATTCACCCCCCTCTCAATTTTTTCAAGCTCCCAACACCTACATTATTGAAATTTGGTGCCTCAATAAGGTTGTTGCCTACATCATCAGAAGTTGGTGCCTCAATTAGGTTGTTGCCTATATTGAGTCAATGCTTGCATCATTTCAATGTCGATGCCTCAATTAGGTTATATCCTAAAGTAATTCATTGCTTGAATTTTTCAGGGGATGGGTGTCTCCTTCTGGTTGATTCAATAAACATTGTAAATTGAATATTCAAGATTGAAGATAATAATACTTGTGGTTTTATCTCGCAAGGGTTTCCACGTAAAATATGGTGTTTTCATGTGTTGATATTATTATTGTTACTTGATGTGTAGATTTATTCATTGTCATGATGCATTGAATTTTCCAATTCATGATTCATCCCCCTCTTAGTGTACTCTTTGGTCTAACAATTGAAATCAGAGCAAATTCCTTTAGGAATAACTAATAACTGGAAGGTTGATCTTAGGTAAGATGGCCTCTATCAGATCATCAGGAAATCCTCCTCAATTTGATGGATCCAACTATGCTTTCTGGAAGATAAGAATGGAAACCTACCTCATATCCTTGGAGTTGATTCTTGGGCAACATAGAGAATAATTATCATGTTACAGATTCTCCATCGAATGATAAATATGTAAGGGCCTCTATTAATCCAATGCAATAGATAAACATGCCATTTTTGAGTGGTTTATCAGATACATAATTTGTCAAAGTAATGCATTGCAAATCATCCCATGATCTATGGAACAAGCTCAAATTTCTTTATGAAAGGGACAAGAAGGTGAAGGAAGCCAAGCTACAATATTACAAGGGTCAATTCAAAAGTTTCAAAATGGAAGAGGATGAGGATATTGATTCATATTTTCTTTGAGTAGAAAAGGTTGTCAACTCTATCACAAGCCTTAGTGAAGAAGTTGAGGATGATTTTATTGTTCGAAAAATATTGAGATCTCTTCCTTCAAGATTTAATCCCAATGTATCATCCCTTAAAGAGCTATTAGACATGGATATGCTTCATGGAACACTCTCAACATATGAACTAAGGACAAAGAAGGACATGTTAGGAATAAAAGAAATATCAATCAAAGTAGCCAAAGAAGGAAGAAAGTGCAGGAATAAAGAAGAATCTATCATGATAAAGAAGAAGCCAAGTTCGTTAGAAAGCAAAAGAAGGGAACCAAAAAGTTTAAATTCAATATTCCTTTTATATTCTTTGAATGTTGAAGAATAGGACACTATGCTTCTAAATGTCATTTCACAAAAATGAATGATAGTGATGATGAAATGAATTTTAAGTCTAAGGATTAAAAGAAAATATGATATGTAAAAAAGAAAAAACTTCTCAAAAGAAGAAAATGATTACGAATGTAGTGAAAGTGTGACTGATGATGAAAGAGGTGATCATTTTTTCTTCAATGAAGCATAAAACTATGAAGGAGAAACTAGAAGTGCATTGAAGCAAATAAAAATTCTTAGAAACATGGTGGATCAACTAGAACAACAACTGCAAGACAAAGACTGAGATACAAATTCCATTATTTCTCTCAAGTTTGAGCTAGAACAAGCCAAAAGAGTAAAGGAGTTTATGTTTGAACAACTAAACAAAAAGGAAGAAATTTGTGAATAAATAGAAGAAGAAGTTGTGCTTTTGAGAGAAGAATTGGAGCAGCTCAAACACAACTTAAAACTTCTCAAAGGGTCTAAGTCTCTAAATCACATCCTCATCATCCAAAGATCTCCTCTCATCAAAATATGCCTTGGTTATCAGGAAGATCATGAGACATCTATAGATAAAGATATCTCAATAACATCAAATGTAAAAAAACCTAAAAACCAGGTACCTACATCCATTAGATCTAGAAACAACTCATTTGATGATCCCAAGAAAGTGATGTATCAACCCAAACATGCTCATGACTCTTAGAAAGGTATCAAGAATCAATAAGATCCATCTAGCTCAAGTAAGAAAAATTAGAATGAAAGTATGGAGCCTTCCATGATAGAAAATATTCTCAAGAAATACACAAGCAACAATGGAAGAGGAATAAAGAATTTTTAAATAGATGAATCTCTTCCAAGGAACAACTTCAGAAGATATACCTCATCAAGACAACTTCATGCATCCATGTATCAAAATATGTTTTTTTTTCATTCTTTCTCATGCAAAACGTTTGGAAACAAAGCATAGGATTGAAAAACCTATGATGTGGTATAGAGGATACGATCAAATTCCCAGGCTCAGATATATGAGCAATCAAATTAGAAGTTATGAAAACAGGTCATTGGGTCATTTTTGTTCATTTTCAAGCCCAACAGAGGGTGTTACACGTGTCTTAAAGAAGGACACATAGCTCGTGACTATAGAACCAATTTGAGATGGTATAAGGAAGAAGGAATCTCTAATAACTCGAGAATGAACATCAAGTAATGGAGAATGAAACAGGATAAACCAAGGTTAGATATATTCTCTCAAACTTAATCCAGTGATGAAGGCTTCTTCAAGAATGTAGTTATGTGAAATAAAACTTGAAGAAGAAAAATTATAAAGGTAGGATGATAATTAGCAGGGAAGTTTCCATTTGCTAGAAGAGATCAAGGTGATCGGGAAAATCATGTTGCAAATGTATACAAAGGGAGTATGACCATTTGACGAGGTATTTGAATAGTCCAGGGAACCTGAGCCATTCATATTGGACCTTATATTGCATACTAGAGGATTTGTATAATAGGAAGGAATGGATCATTGATTTCAGCTTAAGATCAAGAGGAAGATGTACATAGCAGGAATATTTTGCAAAATATAAGTTATTGACAAGGGGAGATTTACATGACATGGAAGAATATTCTCAGGGGGAGAATTATTTTATAAAGAGGATAAGGTCCACATGAAGATACATGAACAATTATGCAACATGGACAAGTAGTCACTTTATAAGAATTCATCCTTAGCATGTCCCTTTGCCATTGATTTCAAAGGGGGAGATAAAACAAACATTGAAACAATAGGAGGATTTTGGGAGAAAGAGAAACTATTATAGAGAAAACATAAATTTTCCCAGCAACATGACATTGAGTGTTCCAGACCAAGGAAAAGGACATTTACATGACAACTTTCCGGACCAAGTATGGGCATTATGAGTTTGTTGTAGTTCCATTTGGTTTGAATAATGCTCCAACTACCTTTATGTGCTTGATGAATAGTGTCTTGCGTCCTTATCTAGACAAGTTTGTTATTGTATTCATTGATGACATTTTGATATATTATAAGAATGAGGAAGGGCATGTCTAACATTTAGCGACATTTTTGAGATTGTTGAGAGAGAATTAGTTGTATGCTAATCTTAGTAAACACAGTTTCTTTGGGACATAGGTACATTACTTGGGGCATGTGGTCTCCAAGGAAGGCATAACAGTAGATCTAGAGAAGATAAGAGATATCATGGAGTGGGCATCTCCTAGAAATGTGGATGAGGTAATATCATTCATGGGACTAGCAGGCTATTATAGGAGGTTCATCAGGAACTTCTCTCAGATTGCATATCCTATTACGTCATTATAGAGGAAAGGTAAGAAATTTGAATGGATAGAGGAATGTGCAAAAAGTTTTGAGGAGTTAAATCAGTTGTTGACAAACGCTCCAGTGTTAAATATTGCAGACCTGGACAAAGAGTTTGTAGTGTGTAGAGATTCTTGCAAGAGAGGACTTGTTGGAGTCCTTATGCAGGAGGGACATGTAGTATGTTATGAGTCGTGAAAACTGAATGAGCATGAGCAAAACTATCTGACACATGATCTTGAGTTGGCAATGATCATTCATGCATTGAAGATGTGGAGGCACTATCTTCTTGGTAGGAGGTTTGTATTGATGAGTGATCACAGTGGGTTGAGATACTTGTTTGACCAACTGAATCTGAATGTCAGGAAAGATAGATGGTTGGCCACGATCAGTGAGTTTGAGTTTGAGATCAAGTACATCAAGGGTAAAGAGAACAAGGTTGCAGATGCTCTTAGTAGAAGGGTACATGTAAATCACATTGTAGTTATGAGTTCTTATGGAACAAACTTATAGGATCAGATTTTACATGCAGGTCAGTAGGATGACAGGTATAGAGAGATTATGCACAAGTTACAATGGAGTACAAGTACATGTACATATAGTGGTATAGGCATAGGTACAAGTATAGGTGCACAAGATGCAAACTATCATCTCTTAGCAGATGGCTTGATCAGATTTATGGAGAGGATATATGTTCTTGACAATACTGAGCTCAATAAGATTATATTAAGGGAGTTTCATGCAAAATTGTATTTAGGGCACCTAGGATACCAAAAGACATTGACAACAGTAAAGAAGTTTTATTATTGGCTGAATCTGAAGAAGGATTTGGCAGAGTTTGTGGCTAGATTTTTGGACTATCAACAGGAAAAGGCAGAGTGTAGGCATCTAGGTGGACTACTACAACCGATTTTGATTCCATAATGGAAATGGGAGGTCATTTCCATGGATTTCATTACAGGTTCGTCGAGGACATCTGGACAACATGATTCCATCATGGTTGTGGTGGACACATTGACTAAGGTAGCACACTTCATTTCAGTGAAGGCTACATATTCATCTAGTGATGTGGCATAGATCTTAATCAAAGATGTGGTCAGATTGCATGGTGTTCTAAAGAAGATAATGTCTGACGGGGATGCAAAGTTCACATCCAAGTTCACATCCAATTTTTAGAAGGATTTGTTTGCAGGTTTAGGTACAAATTTGGCCTTCAGTATAACTTATCATCCGCATATAGATGGACAGACAGAGAGGGTCAATAGGATATTGGAAGAAATGTTGAGGATGTATTTGATGAATCAACAGAGGGGATGGGAGGAGTACCTTCCATTGGTTGCGTTCAATTACAATAATGGTTACCAAAATCACTGAGGATGAGTTTGTTTGAGGCATTGTATGGGTGGAGTTGTAATACTCCCATCAGTTGGAGTGACCCGGTGAACAAGATATTGATTGGACTAGACATGTTAGTAGAAATGGAACAGGAAATGTAGGTAATCAAGAAGAATCTAAAGGAAACATAGGACATTCAGAAAATTTATGTAGATCATAATAGTTTGTTCAAGGATTTTCAGGTTGGGGAACATGTGTACTTGTGCATCAAGTCAAAGAAGAGCTCCTTGTGGATTGGATCGTGTGCCAATCTGGCACCTCGGTTTTGTGTACCTTTCAAGATTCATGAAAGGATTGGACCAGTAGCCTATCGACTTGCACTGCCTCCAACAGTGAAAGCCCATGATGTTTTCCATGTGTCATTGCTTAATAAGTATGTTAAATATGTTGATCATGTGATTAACTGGTTTGTATTGCAGGTGGAGCCAAATGGATAATTACATCCGGAACCTAAGTGTATATTGCAAAGAAAGGTTCTCATGCTCCATAATCGAGAAATTGGGCAGGTTAAAGTGTAGTGGAAGCACTTTGGGCCCGATGAAGCTACATGGGAGATGACAGATCAGATGCGAACTATTCATCCTTGTTTATTCACTAGTTGAGAGAATTTCCTTGATATATTTTTTGGTATATGTTTTGAGTATATGTTTAATGTGGTGTTTTGGTAATGTAAATATGTAATGGATGTAAATACCACCATGAGTTGTGTTATAAAGATCCAATAAGTGGTATGGGTGTCATGTCATTATTGTTGTCATGCTAGTTTGCTTCTCAGCAAGTTGATCATTGTAAATACTGCAAGGAGTTAAGTTATAAAGATCTATGGGAAATATGGTTTACTTTTAGCAGTATTGTTGGTTTTAGGGGTCATTGAAAACTGAGGACTGTGTTCCCCTAAGGGTGAAAATTCCATGTAATAAAAGTTAATAAAGGAAAAATAATAGCCACGGTTATGGGACAATTATTCCAAGTTAAATGTTAGGAAAGCATCCTAGTGTGGGTGTTAATTTCGGTTATTATGGCTAAGGAAATTGGCAAAGGTAATGGAAAAGGCTTTGAAAAGGAAAAATGGCATTAATTGGCATTTTACTTATGAAAATAATGGAAATTAGGAGAAATGGAAGGTGAAAGGTCACAGGTTGCATGTGAGGAGGAAAAAGAAGGAAAATAATGGAAAATGAAAGAAAATAGAGGCCACATTAATAAAAAGGCTTATGAGGATCAGTTCATGGCTTTTGGTCAGTTCATTTTTAGGTTTTTCTCTCTATTCTCTCTGTCACAAACTCTTGGACACTGGTTTCTTGGACCACTTCAACGTTGCATCAAGAAAGGAAAACAAGGCAAAGAGGAAGCAAATATCAAGCAAGGAAGAGCAGGATCCAACAACTACAACGAGTTTACTTACAGGTATCGATTTGAATGTGTGAATTCCTTGCTAGATGTGGCATGAATGGTTATGCATGTGTGTTCTTGGTTCTCTTGTTTTCATGGGCATGGGTTTCTCCATATGTGACAGTGTTATTCAGCCTTGCCTTACCATTTCCTGATAATCATGGTGAGATGGGGTTCTCATGTTTTGGTTTAGCTAGATTGTCAGATGGATTTGAAGTTGAGTGAGGTGGATCTCTGAATGAAAGAACACATGTCATAGTAATCTCTAAACCAGAGTATGGATTGGGGTAAATCCATTGGCCTAGTGAACCCTGAACCAAACTGTGGGTTGCAGAAAAGCCAAGTATTATGTGCCTTGGTGGGCCTAGGAATCCTCGACCAGTGAATGGCGGGATATACGGTAAAGCCTAGAGGTGGTTTCCATTGATCAGGCCTAGGAATCCTTACTGGTGAAGGGAGAGATATATGGTAAAGCATAGAGGGTGGTGTCTCGATTATGTCCTAGTGATCCCTAGATCAGATTGTGGATTGCAATAAATCCTAAAGACTAGGAGACAGGAAAATACCTCACGGTGTAGGTGGAGAAATATGGTGGCATCCATGCTTTTTTATGGCCTAGTGATCTGATGTGGGTTACAGTAAAGCCTGATATTATGTGTTTATTGTTTATGGCCTAGTGATCTGGTGAGGATTGTGGTAAATCCTGATTCTATTCATGAGGGTGAGGTGGTTTAGCCTCGGGAAGCCCTGGTTGGTTCTTTTGGTTTGAGTCCCACATTCATGCTTGGAATATGGCACATGAGTGATTGGATAAAGAGAGATTTGGCTCAACCAATCTATGGTTGGGTGGAACGTGGTAGTCCCATACCGGGTTGGCTTTTGCATTAATTAATAATAGTTCCTTTCCTTTGTACTTCATGTATAAAATTACTGGATTATATGTGGAATTTATGGTTTTTGGGTCCTCATTATTTCTGTTGTTTATATGTTGGTTATGAATATGTTTTATGACAGTGAAAATGTATGGTTCTCATCATGTTTTAACTTGTAATTTATTGAGTAATGAATCTATGACTAATAGATGATAATGCAGCTAATGTGATAAGGCATCAATGCTTCTTAGCAATTCTTAGATAAGTATAAGACCCCTATGCTCAAATATGTTATTATGACTTGTAAAATGCATATTTGTGACATGTTTGGCAAAATTCTTGTCATGGATAGTAGGGGTGCAGTTAAGTCTTTGTTTAAGAATTTGTACTGGTTTTATTTAATTTGCTCATTTCTATCTATTTCGACTCTAGTTTTAATTGTGTGTTGTATGTAATTGATGTGAGATTCTTGATTTATCTCATTAGCAATGCACACATTTTCTACGTAGACTATTTCTAATTGCAAGGAGTTAAGTTCGGTGCTCAACACATATCTCATCTATGCTTATCAACTATACTACACATCTTCACTAGTATCTCATTTCTTTATTCTTATAGTAATTATTGCTGGAAATAATTAAGGGAGTCCCTATTTGAAATTAGCCACTGACCCCCTTACAATTCAGTGGTCTATATTTACAATTTTTAAACAAATTCTGAAATATATTTTCTTTGTCTTCTAATACGTGAGACTAAAGATTAATTTATTTTATGGTTGTTCCCCGAATTATCCTATTTATTCAGCAGCGGTGACAATAATAAGTATAAAACACACCTCAATGTAATAAAAAGCATAGTTTCGAGAACAAGAAACCATATAACAGATTAACCAATTCGGCTAATGGTTAAATTTAACCTCCTCTTAGGAAACCAATCCACCTTCTCTTGACTCTCTAGTTGAACATGCCCTTTAATTCTTCAGCATATTATCGTGCCTATACAATTATGGATCTTAAATATGATAACAGTAGTTAAGAAAATAAAACTTGAACTTGTGAAATTACTTTTCACCTTCCCATTTAGATAGAGTTGGACAAATCTAGCTACAACATGCTCACGATCATAATTCATGCTATTACGATTTTTGCCAATATGGTGTTCAATAAAATATATTTAGTTAATCCTTTTACCTGTATTTCCTTTCACAGTGAATTTATTCCTAATTTAACAATAAAAGATACCAATTGAATCCTACCTAAGTGCTATCTAGCATGCTCTTACTATAATCAAGATAATTAGCTATTTTCTACTCAAATCAGTGCTGCAAACATTCATCATTCTCTGGTAATTTAACCTAGAACATATTCCAATTCGAACATGTGTCTATGTAAGCTTTAACACAATAAGATTAACTGTGCTTTGCTACACATCTAATTGTTATATAACAAACTTCATAACCCTTCATAGATCTAACAATATAATAGTAGCCAAGCTCGCAGTTGAACCTATACTAGAGCGAGACACTAACCACCCAAGCTTGAATTGTCCACCAGTTCCCCCCGAGCCAAGATTGTCTTGCCAAGGAATCAACAACATGTTGATCCTTTTCTCAAGTATTTAATACTTATATTCCATGATAAATTTTCCTTTTAGCAGTGTCCCACTTTTGTGGATCTTTTTATCCACTTGCCTAGGCTTTTCCATAAAATCCCACCTTTCTCTCCCACAATGCTTTTATGTTTTTTTCCAAGCTTAACATCTTTCTCCAGCTAAGCAACTTAATGGATCTTTCTCTCCCATCCATTAAGCTAATCTAGAATATTATCTAGAATTCTTATCATGAAGAATTTTCCAATCTCATTTACCTATGAGATTATATTCTTTTGTTTTTGGCAAGAATCTCATTTCTAAGTGTCTCATTCCCAAGTACATACACTCTATTTATTTATTTATTAATAATTATTCATTTACATCATCGATCAAATTTTTTTCATGGATTTTCCACAAATCTAAACCAAATAATATTACAGTAACGGAAGTTATATTACATCCTCTCTCCTCTCTGACAACAAGACAGGTGGCGGTTCATGATTGGCCTGAATGACAACAAAGGATGATGTTAGCATCATCCGATAAGAGGTGGACACATGGCAGGAAGATTCAACATTTTTGGGCACCCAAGTGGCCATCTTCCATGTGACATGTGTCACCACTCAGAGGACAACATCTGGCAGTATTGATGTCATGGTGATGTCATCCCGGTGGAATAATCCTGAAAGATTTAAAATGGCGCACAAGAGATTTTTTCAGGCAATGAGTGTCAAGACACATCGGCCTATTGACAGTAGTAGCAACCAATTAAAAAGGCACTGGGAGTATCCACAAGACAACTCATCCCGTAGGCATTTCACTGACAGGTTTGTTGGATGAAATTTGGTAGCCAATAGAGAGAGCATTGGGCGGTCCCCACGGACACATCAACCTGGCACTGAGATGCCGACGGGTTAAAGGGGGCTCCAGAATTAGCACAACTGCCATGCAACAATTGAGACCAAGGGCACAACGACTATAGAGTGTGGGGATAACCCTAAATCCTATAATCCCATAACTGTTAAATAATTAAATTAAATAGAAGATCCAAATTGGAAGCTACGAGCTAAGTGCCTTCACCATGCCTTATGTCACAAGGACTGACCATAAGCGTGACAGTTGAAAAGAGTCGCAGAGGCTCTTGGAAGTAGCTAAGCAATGTTCCTTGGTCACTTCACATAGAGGTGTGACCAACTGCGTGGAGGCATTAACAAAAGAAAAAGGCTCCCAACAGGACTTGAAAGGGCTTAATGTCGAGGGCCTTAGAAAGTGGTCGCAGAGATCAGTTCTATGGTGGAAAACTGAAAAAAGGGCCTAGGAAAAGGGGCTTAAGGGAATAAACAATGGAACTGCCAATTTAACTATAGTTTTGGTAGTTAATTCAGAATTGACTATAGATAAAAATAGCAAGTGTATTGCTAAACTCTGTAAAAAACCAGAATGCATAAAAATAGCAAAAAAACTCAGTTTAAGTGGAAGAAAAGGAAAAGAAGGCCATTTTAACTTAGAGATGGAGCCCAAAACAACAAACACAGTCTAAAATACAGAAGAAGTAGGATAAAGGAAAAAATAAAGACTTCATGCACAAATTCAAAGTCAAAGATAGCAAAAGAAAATCTATAAAAGAAGGCATCATCAAGCAAAATGTACCAATTTATTTCGAGACAGAGCTTCTGAAGCAAGGAGGTGTTGGTATGGTGAGGTGGTGTTTTTCATAGTAATTAGAGATTGTTGTAGGTGATTTTTGAGGGGTGAAAAGGATAAATTATTTGTTAGAAAGAAGAGAAGGAATTGATGGCCCTAGTACGAAAATAGATGAAAAATGGAACAGTAAGTGTCAAAGAAATTTGTATCTTGTTGATTAGGGGTTGGAGCTCCTTCCAATGGGTGCTGGAGAATAGGTGGGGTTGTAGCTCCATTCAGTTGTAGCTGATAAACTAGGAAGTTGTAGCTTCTTTTTGATCATAGCCAGTACTTTGTACTTGCAAGTTGTAACTTGCCTCGTGAATAAATTAAAGATTAGTTCTGAAATTTACTTGTTCATGTGTGTTCCATTGTGATTTTTTATGATAATATTTATTACGGTTACTTAAGTTATTGTTGAAGTATTCAATGGTGTGCACTAAGTAACAATTTTTTTTTAATTGGTAATATTGTTACAATATGGATTCACCCCCTCTCAGTATTGTCCTGGTTTCCAACAATTGGTATCAGAGAACATTACTTCTGATCAGTCTAATAGATGGAATAAAGATCAAGGACCATGGTGAACTAGGAAGGAGGATTTACCAATAAGGCACCTATGTTCAATGGAACAAACTATGTGTTCTGGAAAGTGAGGATGAGGACCTATATTCAATCACTTGGAGCTTATGTATGGGATGATGTGGAAGAAGAATATAGAAGACCTCCAACAATGATAACCAAATATCATAAGTTGGAGTTGTAATGCAATGCTAAACGAATGCATGCCCTACTTGCTAGCCTACCTAAATAGAGCTTGTCAAAGTAATGGATTGCACATCTACCAAAACTATATGGGTGATCTGGATCTCTTCAGCTACCAGAATTATCCAAGAAATTTTACTTCTGTGATGTTATCAGAATTTCACTTAAAAGAGCATAAAACAATCACATATGCATTCTTAAATTAGAGGAAACATAGTGGCGATCAAAAAAATCAAGAACACAAAACACATTGATAACAGAGTTCACCTAGTGTGGGTTACATCTCTGGGCCCAGTGTCAAGATAGTGGAGGTCGCTTCATTAATTGTTAATAATGATGATGAAGTACATGGCATGTTCTTTGTCATAACAAGGAAAAATACCCTCAACAAGAGTGGTGTGTCTCTCCACGAGACATTCTCCCTACAGGAATTCTCACTCAAAATGGGTCTTCCTTCAACATGACAAGCTAATAAATTCTCACAATAATGTGGCAACAAGTATCCCTCAACATAGTGTTACACATGGATCTCAAAAATAAGGCATCATCTCAGCAAAGCAAAAGGATGCATAACATAACTACATTATATACCTCCACTTTCGAATATGGCTGAAAATGCAAATCTCGATTGCTGAAATGGACTGCACCACTGAATTCCTAGCGATGAGCGATGTAAAATATACTGTAAACTTGTCCAATTCTGACACCATCAAATTTTGGGCCCTCGGATGAAGATTTTGAGCACACCACTACGCCCCTTGCGAAATTTTGTGAAGAATGAGTATAAAATCGGCTACATTCCGACACTGGCAAAATTTAGTCTCCAAGGGAATCTTTAAGATTCCACAATATTCTTCAAAGTCTATGCTATTGGGCACCTGAACTTTCATTGCTCAAATAAAGATTATGACTGCATGGTTGGACTCCTAGCGAGAAAACATGCAAAAAAACTACTATAAACACATCAAATTTTGTCACTGTTGGCATCTTGAGATTCTCATGCGTTAGGGTTCCACTCCTCTCACTAGGTAAGGTTCCATCGGTCATGGTTCCGCCTCAGCCTTCGTGCACAGTTCTGCCTTCTTTCCTTCTTTGTTCCGCTTCTCTACTCCAAAGGTCCATCGGTTCTCCCTCGTCGATTGGTTAGCAAAGAAATATATATAATTATTGTGGTGGAAATTATAATATTGATTGTTTGATCCGAGGGTAAGGTGCTAAGATTGGAGTTGGTATGTCGGGGGTTCAAACCCCGCTGACCTTTTCAACCAATCTGCTAATGGTCAACATATGCACTGGTGGTAATGTACCTCTTAAAATTGTTGGCG
Organism: Pinus tabuliformis; assembly: GCA_031772625.1. Taxonomy (NCBI): domain Eukaryota; kingdom Viridiplantae; phylum Streptophyta; class Pinopsida; order Pinales; family Pinaceae; genus Pinus; species Pinus tabuliformis. The sequence goes on from CM062816.1 coordinate 352,807,488, forward strand.
GTTAAATTTTTTTTGTGTTGGATTTTGTTTTAAGTTTAAATATGGGGTCACCTAGCAAGGGCCGACCCACGTGGGTCGGGCAGGTTCGAGCCCCACCTACTCCACATATGGTTTCATTTTCCAATGGTCGTGGGCCATATAACAACTATGTCATATTTATCTGGTTTAAGGCTTGCATTGGCTGCTGGCCATTGCGCCATTTATACAATCTATTACAAGGTCGGGGTGGTGGGGTTTGGCCGCTTGCCACCCCAATCATATCACTGATTTTTATTTTTGGTTATGACATTCTCTAGTGGGGGTGGTGGGGGTGGCATCCTGCCAACCATATTTTAATAATTTTTGGTTTTTTATAAAACCAACTGACCCTTTTTAGCTTTGATGAAAATAAGGGTTATTAGGCAAATTAAGTACCCAAAAAATTTTCCTGTTCTGGTGGCTGAATTTCGTGCACCGGGTCTCGGTCAATTTGTTGCCTCGTTAACCCTACCACTTGCCCAAGTTTGACCTGAAATTTGACCATGAATAACTCGACCATATGAGCTCATAATTGAGTGTCGTTCACACCGTTGTAATCGGGGAGACGATCACTTCGATCTGATCTTAGTTTCGCTTGGATTTGACAATTTTAATTTTTTAGCTATTCTGAAGCCACTTCTGAAACTGAGCATGTATGGAGCCACCTGGATCATTCCTCCCCAATAAGGATATTTTGGTCCTCCAAAAACATGAACATAATCTGCAACTTTCATGCACAGTGTCTGCACCACAAGTGTCGTGATAGGTCACCCTTCATTCTCCTTCACCTTTGTTCTTCAGAGCCATAAGCGATGAGCCGACACCTGCATCCTCTGCAAACATGTAGTACAATATTTTGGAAATTACATGCTCAATTACATGACCAATTATGACCCAAGCATCCCATACTTACCACAAGTTTATAACACATAATTTGTGGTCAAGTTTACATCAAAATGGAAATAATACCCCAACTATCAATACAAGGCCAAAACATTATTGTTGCTTCAACAAGTGATGGAAAACACATCATCACTTTTACATTTTAAGTCACAACACATGATTTACAAAATGAGGCCATGACAAGTTATCATGTCTAGTAACCATTTTTTAATTAATAAAGTAGAGCACCATGAATGTTGTGGATTCGTTTGTTGAACAACTTCACCAACTGGTTTCTGCACAGATGCTTTGTCCTTAAGACGTTGTTGTAGATGGAGCCTCCAACATGTGGCTCTTTGACGGCCACCTCTATTGCAATGACTGCAAAAAGTATTCTTCCTCCAGACCTGCTTAACCTGCCTCCTTCCCTTATGTGGAAAAGGCCTTTTACACCTCATCCTCTTTCTTGCTTCCATTCTCTTCCAACACTCAGCAACCACAAGGTTATGTAAACAAAAAAAACTACATGTTTTTTTATGCCATGATTTACATTCATCATTAACAAAATACTTGTAATAAAAAATGAACTCTAGAATAATAAGACTTGTTATACCTCTTTGTGTTGCCTCTGGTGCAATTATGGTGATGATAGCTTTCCTTAAGTCTTCCTCTACAATGTGCACTGCCATGGGAGGATGGTGATTTGTTCCCGTCATTCTCTTTCCTCGACGGTTTCAACAATATCTTGGATGCTTCAGAAACCTTTGAGCTCTCTCCTTGGTGTACCCCAAACCTGCAAATCGAGGTCTTTGCACAACCTCCAATGGCCGAGTCATGCCTTGGCCATTAACACCAAGTCCTCCTCCTTTATACCCCATCTTGGTAAGGAGTCTCATGCTAGTTCCTGAAATGGGTACCTCCACATTTCCAACAAAAATAACATCATGTGAAGATGAAATTGAAGAACGATCAACATTGTTTACCTCAACTATTGATTTTGAAACAGGTGATGATGGCTTTGCTAAGCCTTCATTGTGTTTCAATCCTGCCAAGGCCTCTTCTGTAGCTCGTAGTTGAAGCTGCAGTCTTTGCTTCTCCTCTTTCTCTTCTTGTAGAAGCCTCCTCAATTCAACATTCTCTGCTTGAAGGTTCTGATTGATCTAATCCGAATGGAAAATGGCATCTACCCATGGTATTCATCCACACATGGAATTTACCCATGGTATTCATCCACCCATGGAATTTATCCATGGTATTGTAAGTGGGATCCATCCATGGTATTTTCCCATGGTATTGTATGTGACATCAACCGATGGTATTCATTCACCCATGGTATATACCCACCCATGGAATTTACCTATGGTATTGTAACAAAAAAATGCTATAAGTAACAAGTCACATTTTGTAAAAAGATAGATTGTCCACCACAATGTAGCCTCTATAGTTATTATTTGTTTTAATAAAAAAAAAGTTTCTTTTTGGTTTTATTTACTGTGTGTTCTCTCCTTTTCTTCTAGCATTTCAATTTTTCAGATCTTGGGGGCCTCCCCCCAAGATCTGAATCAGTTGCATCATAGTCAGATTACGAATCCATGGGAATGAGGGTTTGATGCTTATTTCAGTTTCAATTTTTTGTAGAAATATTCAACAAATTTCAGGCACGTGCTATGACCTCCATAGGGCACTTTCTTGGGCAAAGCGAGAAGAATTTTTCTTTTTTCTTTTTTTTTTTTTCATTTTTTTGTAGGATTTTTTTTGGGCGGCGAGTTTGAAGATCATATCTGAAATGTTTGGTGAAAAATTTACAAAAATAAATAACAAATCTAGATTCCTTGCAAAAAATACCCAAATTCAAAACAAACATCGGTCGAATCTGAGTCTGGATGAAGAAGATATCACTGATTTAAAATAAACTATGTTGCATAAATTTTTCTGACGACAATTCGTGGATGGTGGCTTTCATACCATTTTTTGCAGTTTTTGTGCAAAATATCAAAAAAAAAGATTGTATATTTGAGCTCCTCTCAAAAAATCACCCAATTTCAAAAAAAAAAAAATTGGTCGAATCGAAGTTCGGATGAGGGAGATATCGTTGATTTAAAATCAACAATTTTTTTTAGAACTTTCGTAACAACAGGATAGTTGTAGTGCGAACGTAAGTTTCCAAAGTGTCCATGTAGGGATTTCAACCACATGGGAAGATGCAAAATGGTCATTCTATTTCCAAAAATGGGTTATAATAAAGATTTAGAGTTATATTGACCGAGTTATTCGCATTTTAAATCTGGAGTAGCATTCAGAGCGGGTTCCCTTTGGAGATGTGCCCTCCCACCCCACTTTAGTAGGCACCTACTTCACATTCATCAATTTTAGCATATCAGCATCTGGATCGGGTTCTTTGGAGAAGTTCCCTCCCACCCTAGGCTATGTAGGCACCTGCTACTTCATCAATAGTCAACATCATGGTTTTGGGCCAACCACACAAAATCCTTATCATCGAAATCCATTTGCTATGCCTCACATTGTTAGTATCATAGTTGGTCACAAGCATTACAAGGTATCTCTATCCTCGGATATTCATTTGTGATGGTTATGGGTCATCCACAAATCCACACTTCATCGAATTCCATTTGTTAGGTCACACACTGTCAGTATCACAGTTGGTCACAAGTATTACAAGGTATCTCCATCCTCAGATCTTCGTTTTTCATGGTTATGGGTCATCCACAAACCCACACTTCATTGAAGACCATTTGCTAGGTCGCACACTATCAGTACCATAGTTGGTCACAAGCATTACAAGGTATCTCTATTCTCGGATCTTCGTTCATCATGGTTATGGGTTAACTACACAAAAACCTTCTCTTTAGTGGCTCTTCGTATTCAACACGGGCTTCTAAGGAAGGAAATTCATGCAATGGGGACCATTGCTTCTTAAGGAGGGAGGAATGATCTGAATGGAAAATGGCATCTACCCATGGTATTCATCCACCCGTGGAATTTACCCATGGTATTCCTCCACCCATGGAATTTACCCATGGTATTCCTCCACCCATGGTATTGTAAGTGGTATCCATCCATGGTATTCATTCACCCATGGTATTTTCCCATGGTATTGTATGTGACATCAACTGATGGTATCATTCACCTATGGTATATACCCAACCATGGAATTTACCTATGGTATTGTAATAAAAAAAGGTTATAAGTAAAAAGTCACATTTTGTAAAAGGGTAGATTGTCCACCACAATGTAGCCTCTATAGTTATTATCTGTTTTAATAAAAAAAGTTTCTTTGTGGTTTTATTTACTGTGTGTTCTCTCCCTTTCTTTCTGGCATTGCAATTTTTCAGATATTGGGGGCGTCCCCCCCCAAGATCCATTTTAATTTTTTAGATCTTGGGGGCCTCCCCACAAGATTTGGATCATGATCTCCTCATTCAAATGATGAGAAGATGATGAAGGTGATGAATGTTCACTGGAAGGGGTAGATGGAGCATCGTCCTCTGCTCTTCCGTTCCTCTCTTGCCATCTTCTCCTCATAAGCTATGTATATTATGTCTACCATTTTAGACATCCTTAGGAGGTCCTCGTACATATCTCTGTTATCCTCCATTTTATTTCTTTTTGCGCATTCAATCGTTCATACTCGCAATTCACATCAACAAGAAGATCGCTCTGATACCAAACTTGATCTAGATCTCTTCAGCTACTGGAATTATCCAAGGCCTTTTACTTTTGTTATGTTATTAGAATTGTATTTAAAAGAGCATCAAACAATCACATGTGCATGCTTAAACAAGAGGAAACACAATGATGATCAACAAATCAAGAACACAAAACACATTGATAAAATAGTTCACCCAGTGTGGGTTACACCTCTGGGCCCGATGTCAAGGTAGTGGAGGTCGCTTCATTAATTGTTGCTAATGATGATGATGTACATGGCATGTTCCTCGTCATAACAAGGACAAATACCCTCAACAAGAGTGGCGTGTATCTCCATGAGACGTTCTCCCTATAAAAATTCTCACTCAAAATGGGTCTTTTTTTAGCATAACAAACTAATACATTCTCACAATAATGTGGCAACAATTATCCCTCAACATAGTGTTACACGGGGATCTCAACAATAATACATTATCTCAACAAAGAACAAGGATGCATAACATAATTGCATCATATGCCTTCACTTTTGAATATGGTCGAAAATGCAAAGCTCGGCTGCTAAAATGGACTACACCATTGAATTCTTGGCATTGAGTGGTGTAAAATCGGTTGTAAACTTGTCCAATTCTGACACCATCAAATTTTGGGCCATCATGAATCTTGAATATTCCCACGAAGATTCCTTCCCGAAGATGCTCGGAAGATCTGCTGCTCTAATGAAGATTCTGAGCAAACCACTATGCTCTTTATGAAATTCTGTGAAGAATGAGTATAAAGTTGGCTACATTCTGACATTGGCAAAATTCAGCCTCCAAGGGAATCTTTAAGATTCCATAATATTCTTCAAAGATTCTATGCTACTGGGCACCTGAATTTCCACTGCTCAGATGCAGATTCTGAATGCACGGTTGGACTCCTGGTGAGAAAACTTGCAAAAATGACTATAAACACATCAAATTTTGTCACTGAAAAAGTTTACCTCCCAAGGAATATTTTTGACATCTTGAGATTCTCTTGTGTCAGCGTTCCACTCCTCTGACTGGGAAAGATTCCAGTGGGCATGATTTCTCCTTGGCCTTCGTGCACAATTCTACCTCCATCGGTTCACCCCCATTGACTGGTTAGCAAAGAAATATATATAATTGTTGTGGTGGAAATTACAATGTTGACCATTTGATCCAAAGGTAAAGTGCTAAGATTGGATTTGGGAGGTTGAGGGTTCAAACCCGACCGACCCCCAACTTGGTAACATTTTTTTAACCAATCTGCTGGTGGTCAACATATGCATTGGTGGTAATGTAACTCTTAACATAGCCGACAGTTACCTCTTAACATAATCGGTGGTTAAACTTTTTTTTGCATTGGATTTTGTTTTAAGTTTAAATATGGGCTCGTCCGGTGGGGGTGGGCCCAGCGGGTTTGAGCCCCGTTGGCTCCACATATGGTTCCATTTCCAATGGTCATAGGCCATATAACAACTATGTTATATATATATGGTTTAATGTTTGCATTGACCACTGGTCGTTGCGCCATTTGTATGATCTGTGACAAGGTCGGGGGGTGGCGGGGGTGGCAACCCGCCACCCATATTTTAATAATTTTTGGTTCTTATAAAACCAACTAACCCTTTTTAACTTTGACGAAAATAAGGGTTATTGGGAAAATTAAGTACCTAACATATTCGCTCGTTCCGGTGGCCGGATTCCATGAGTCAGGTCTCGGTCAATTTGTTGCCTCGTTAACCCTACCACTTGCCCAAGTTTGACCGTGAATAACTCGACCATATGAGCTCGAATTTGAGTTTCATTCACACCGTTGGAATCAGGGTGACGAGCACTTTGATCTAGTCCTAATTTTGCTTCGATCCGACAATTTTTATTTTTGAGTTATTCTGAAGCCACTTCTAAATCTGAGCATTTCTGGAGCCACCTGGATCATTGGGAGAAGATGAGAAACTATTATGAAGGAGACAACAAGGTAAAGAAAGCTAAATTCAAAGGTTTTAGGATGCAATTTGAATCTTTGAGCATGCATGGTGATGAAGAGATTGCAAAGTATTTTTTAAGAGTTGATGAAGTTGTGAACACCATAAGGGGACTTGATGAGAAAATGGATGAAGAGGTGGTAGGTCAAAAAGTGCTAAGATCTCTTTTGGAAATGTTTAATCCCAAGGTATCAACCATTGAAGAAATACCAAATCTTATCCCTCTCTCTCTAAATCAAATCCTTGGAATACTCACTACCTATGAGACAAGGAGTTATAAGGGAAAGTTTGCAGCCAAAGAATCAACCTTCAAAGTAGAAAAGAAGTGCAAAAAAATAAGTGCATGGATGAGCATCCTAACTCATGCAATGAATTAGATGAAGAAGAGGCCAAATTTGTGAGGAATCTCAAGTGAGGAAGCTTTACCTTTACCTTTCCCTTTCCCTTTCCTTACTTGCTGAGATATTTTCTTACGCTTTTACTATTCATAATAATGCTTCAATTTCCCAATAACCTCCTCAAGTGATCGAGGCTCATCCTACTCAATCCAATCTCTAAATTATAATGAAAATCCACTGACAAATATCTGAACTTTAGTTTTCTCATCCTTAAGATATGGTACATACCTCGAAATCTCCAAGAACTTGGTCGTATACTCCTCATTTGTCATCGATCCCATTTTGAGCTCATAGAATTCCTTGGCTTTGTTGTCGTAGTACCTTTCTAACAAGTATTTATTCCTGAAGAGTTTCTTGAATTCATGCCAACTCAAGTCTTTTGTCCTGATGTCTCTGACCTGTCTTACATCATCCCACCAGATGTTTGCTTTCCCTTTGAGGTTGAAGATAGCTACTCTGGCCTTCATATTCTCTGTGTACTCATGTAGTTCAAATAACTTCTTCATCCCAAGTAACCAAGCCTTTGCATCCTCCGGCTTCTTCAAATATCCATCAAAAGTAGGTGGCCTAGCTTTCTTAAACTCATCCGAAAAATATCCCCTATCACTCCTCTTGTAAGGGTGATAACGATGACAATCATAGTGCCTGTCAAAACCAAAACTACAATAGCACGTTGTCCATCACCTCTCCTATCCGAAGTATCCAAGAACCTGCCATCTCTAACCATGTCATCCCTATCCAACCTGTGCCCACCATGAGATCTACTGTCATATTCCCCATTTGTTTTGTTCTCCTGTCCATGGTTGATCTGAAGTGGTCCCTTTCTCTGCAATTCTAACAAACTCTAAAGGATTACCACATTCACTTCTACTTGTTTCTCTTGTGCCTTCATGATTATTTCATTATCTGCCTTTTAAATCCTTAGTTCTTCCTTCAAGATTCTCAATGTGTCTGCTAAGTTGGAAGAATGCCCAACACCACACTACTCATTTGATCCATAAGGAGAGTCTCAGGAACTGTAGTCTACCATCTTGCTAGTCATCTTTGTTGTTTTCTTCTTTCAAAGTATATCATGTTAGCTAAACCAAAATATAAACATAATAAGAAAACCTCAGTATAGTTCGGGGAGGATATCTCATCTGCAATATCGACCATATTAGCGCAATACATGTATAAATATAATCATAACAACATATAGATGTCATCCTAACCATATTTTAGTCATAAATGCATGACCATATCAATCACCCATCATGACCTCATGCATGAAAACTAAAACCATGTCAATGTGTACATAATAAACATATGTAAGACATACATGCATACTCGATACATACAAACACTAATGTGCATAAACGACCTATACTCATGATAAACACATCCAACATCAACACCATCAACTTTCACATGGTGACACCACTACAACCATGACTAACACCATGCATATTCAACAAGCACATAAACCACAAGCATAGAGAACACATATACCACTGATATGAATGCATGACCAACACACTGCCCATCTAGTCCAAGGGGTGAACCATGTTCTGATACCCCTCTGTAACACCCTCCTACCACATTTACCCAAGTTAACCGGTCCACTAGGGTAAACATGTGACGAGAGCTATTATGATCTTATTCAACTCCCCATGTTTAGTTAAGGAAATGGAACTAACACAACACAACCAATCTGACCTTCTACACATGCTACATAACCCTAAGGAGCCAACCAACCCTTCCAGGTGATCAACCCTTGAGACAACCTAGCATTTTGTTGACCTAGAGCCTCAGTTTCTCCCATGACATGGGCATGCATGTGACTGGAGCCCTCTAGTCACTCTCACAACAAGGGCATGCAATTGATTGGGGTCTTTTTCAGCTAGTTTAGAGCCAGCGACCCCGAGCTCTATGCCACTTTTTCAGGGCCAAGTATCAATCCACTGCCCAGAACTTCATGAAACTTCCAGAAATTAAAAGTAATATTGAAACAATGATACAAATGCAAATACTTGAGTAAATACTTGACTAAACCCCTACGATCCATGACCGACATTTCTTCAAACATATCAAAAATATGCATTCTGCAATTCATAAAATAGATTTGAGCACAAGAGTCTCATACTTATCTAAACATCACTAAGAAGAATTGATGCATTATCACATTAGCTGCATTATCATCTATTAGGTCATATATTCATTGTTCATTCATTTATAAATCAAAACATGATGAGAGCCATACATCATCACTATCATAAAACACACTCATAACCAACATATAAAAAACATAAATAATAAGGATACAACAACCATAGAATCCACATATAACCCAGTACATTTACACATGAAATACCAAGGAGAAGGAACTCTTATTAATGAATGAAAAATCCAACTGGGTTTGGGACTTCTATGAACCACCCGACCATAGATTGGCTGAACCAAATATTTCTTTTAGCCATTCACCCCCATTCCATATTCCAAGCATGAATGTGGGACTCATAACCAAACAAAAAGACCAAATAAGCATGGATTCTACCAGATTTCTCAACCTACGACGTGAGGAATGTTACTATCTCCTAGTCTCTAGGATTTACCGCAATCCACAATCTGATTCAGAGATCATTAGGCCATAATCGAGACACCATCCTCCAGAATTTACCGTATATCCTTCCATTCATCGACCAATGATTCTTAGGCCTGATCAAGGGAACCAACCTCTAGGATTTACCATATATCCTTCCATTTACTGATTGAGGATTCCTAGGCCCATTGAGGCAACCCAAAATCTGGTTGTACTGTAACCCACAGTATGGTCCAGGGGTTACTATGCCAAGGCTTTACTACGATCCACAGTATGGTTCAAGGATCACTAGGCCGTGTCTTCTTTCTTTTATAGATCCACCTCACTCGGTTTCAAATCCATTTGGAAATCCAACTCAACTAAACATGAGAACCGCATCACACCAAGGCTATCTAGAAATGGAAAGGCTAGGCTGAAAAACATTGTCACACCTAGAAAAACCCATGCCAATGACAACAAGAGAACCAAGAACACACATGCATAACAATGCATGCCAAAACTAGCAAGGAAATCACACATGAAAGTCGATACCTTCAAATGATCTCGTTGTAGTTATTAGATCCTGCTCTTTCTTGCTTGATCCTTGCTTTCCTTTGCCTTCTTTAGTCTTTTTGATCCAATGTTGAAGTGCTCCAAGAAAAATCTAAGTGTCCAAGAGTGTGAGAGAGACAAAGAATAAAGAGAGAGCTCCAAAACTGAACTAACAAAAGGTACCAACTGATCCTCATAAACCTTTTTATTAATGAGGCCTTTATTTTCTTCATTTTCCATTATTTTCCTTCATTTTCCTCCTCAAAGGCAACCTGTGACCTTTCTCTTTCTTTTTCTACTAATTTCCATTATTTTCATCAATAAAATGATAATTAATGCCTCATGCATTTCCAAAGCCTTTCCAATTTCCTTAGCCATAATAAACCAAATGAACACCCACACTAGGATGTTTTTGTCCAACATTCAGCTTGGAATAAGTGTCCCATAACCGTTGTTATTATTTTGCCTTTATTATTACATGGAATTTTCACCAAGGTTGTTACAATCAATGATCCAATGAGATGTTGGATTGAACTCAACTAACCCAATTTCTTCAACATCTCCATTGCCTCTAATTATGGATCCAAATATGGAAGATTCTAATGAACTAACACTAAATTATTAATATTTTCTTAATCCAACATAGTGAACTTCTTTGAATGCTCATATTTGAATTTTTTTAAGTGTTTCTTGCAACCATAAGCACTACAAGTTTAACCCTTAACATAGATATCAAGTTTTTACACATTAAAATTTAGGGATATGACTTCCAAAATCCTCGACAACACAATCAGATATTGCAAACATTAATAATAAATGAACAACTATTAAATAAGGATTCGAGAGTCCAAATATCTACATGTAATACCATGTGTTCTTTTATTTAGTACACCCAAAATAAAAATAGTAAATTAAATGGAATAGAATATAACTCCACTTACTAACTATCTTTAATTTTTTATTTTTATTTTAGCTTGCAATATTTACAAACCCGAAACATTTGTTGCATGCAACTCTTGTTCTTCTATTATTATGAAAGATATAATATATAATACCACTACTAATATCACTTTCACCTTTATGGTGATGATCATTTCATATAGCTAATTACATGTTGTATTTATATCCATATTTTTTATTTTATCTTAACAAAAAATTGAAATTAAATGCTTTCAAATCTAGAGTCAAGATTATATAACATTTATTAATTTGTTTCTAGATTTATAATGGTGATAAAAAATCTTGGTGCTCAATGATGCTATAATAAGCTTACATCATAGTCATAGCAACACACATCATTGTTGGACCTTATAAGATGAAAGGGAATTGATTTAAATATGATAATTTTGGAATAATATAGTTTTAAGTTTCTATTATTTTTTAGTATATTTTTAGATAATTTTGCTCAAACTCTAGTTACGCCGTAAGGCATTCCCCTCTGAAATCAACTCCCCTCTTGTCTTACCTATCTTACTATGATTTGTCTGATCTGATGTTAGACGATTAAAATGTTTGTCACTGTTAATCAAAAAATTGGTTATAACTGAAACAATAACAATTGAAACTTAATCTTTTTATTTTACTTATCGTGGCCTGAGAGGGTTTGGTGTATATGAAATGTCTCATTCGACACCTCCACCATGGTATTCCACGATCAATATTCTACACCTTCACCATGGTATTCCACGGACCGAGATTCTATAAGCAAGGTGAAACTTTTCTCAGGGTTGTCTGGTAAGTTATTTGAGACTCCTAAGTTAGATTTTTCAAGATTCAAATGCCTTAGAGGTGTTGATAAGGGGCTCAGGACATTGGGGATTCAGCGGGCAAGATTTGGTAATAAATGGGTCAAACTCTTAGATATAGTGTCTCCAGTGAACATGCCTTCTTCTCTGTCGTCCAACAAGGGGATTTGCAAAGGGCGGAGGCTGCTCTCTTGAAAGGAAATTATGTCAACTTTGTATTTTTTTTGTTTGTGATTGAATAGGCAAGGTTCACACCGCCTCAAGATTTAAACAATCTCACCCTTGTTTGTATCTTTTTTCCCTTACAGATGACCAAGGATCATGCCTCTTCACCTTGCTGCTCAAAGAGGCTGCTTGGATTCTGTGCGAGAATTGTTGCATCCTGATGCCCTGAGTCACAACAAATAGACTCCTCTCATGATGATCACCATGTATGGGAAGATTTCCTACATTGAAAGGCTTTTGCAAGCTGGTGCAAATATACTATTGTTTGACTTGTTGCATCCGAGAACTTGCTTGCACTATGCTGCAAACTATGGGCACACTAATTGCTTGGAAGCTATTCTCTGAGCTGCATAGTCTACTCCCGTTGCAAACTCTTAGGGATTTTCCCGGTTTGTAAACGCGAGATATGGGGTTGGAGCCACTTCATTACACCTTGCGACCCGAATGAAACATGCAGGAGTTGTTCAATTGCTGTTGAGAAATGGGGCTTTAGTGTACGCAACAACTGGAGCTCATGGGTAAGAGATATAGACACCCAATTTCGTAATTAGTTTCTTTGTATCATCAAAACCATATTTCTCACATTTGAAATATTTCTCTTCATTTTAATAACATGTTTGCCTCTTTCGTGAAAATTGGGTTTTTTCTTGAAAATTTGTGCCAAATGGATCTTTCTTTCCTGAACAACATGTGCTCTATCAGAACTTGAAAGGAAATATTGTCAACTTTGTATTTTTGTTGTTTGTGACTGAATAGACAAGGTGCCTTCCACCTCAAGATTTAATCAAACCCACCCTTGTTTCTGTTTTTTTTCCCTTACAGATGACCAGGGAGCATGCCTCTACACCTTGTTACTTGAGGAGGCTGCTTGGATTCTGTGCAAGAATTGTTGGCTTAGGGTGTTGACCGCTGAGTCTACTCCCGTTTTAGACTCTTGGGGATTTTCCCGGTTTGTAAATGCGAGAGATGGGGTTGGAGCCACTTCATTATACCTTGCGGCCCGAATGAAACATCCAGGGGTTGTTCAATTGCTGTTGAGAAATGGGGCTTTAGTTTGCGCAACCATTGGAGCTCATAGGTAAGAGATAGAGACACCCAATTTTGTAATTAGTTTCTTTGTATCATTGAAACCATAGTTGTCACATCTGAAATATTGCTCTTCATTTTAATAATATGTGTGGCTCTTTCGTGAAAATTGTGTTTTTTCCCTGAAAATTTGTGTGAAATGGATCTTTATTTCTTGAACAGCATGTGTTCTATCTGAACTTGAAAGGAAACTTTGTATTTTTGTTGTTTGTGACTGAATAGGCAAGGTGCCTTCCGCCTCAAGATTTAATCAAACCCACCCTTGTTTGTATGTTTTTTCCCTTACAGATGACCAGGGAGCAAGCCTCTACACCTTACTGCTCGAGGAGGCTGATTGGATTCTGTGCGAGAATTGTTGGCTTGGGGTGCTGACCGCATTCAACGAGATGCGTCTAGGTGAGAACTCCCTTAACTCTCTCTGAGGGCATAACTTCATTCCTCCTATTTACTGAAACTTTATTATATGTTTAATTTGTTACATATAGGACTACTGTAATAGGAGATAAAAAGAGAGAATTTACCAAGATATTTCCGTAGACTATTGATTAATGTGTTTTACTTGGCAGACGCATCCCATATGCGGTAGCCCTTAAGTACAAATACTCTGCCTATGCAGCCTTACTGAATCCATGTTCTGTAGAACCATTGGTTTGGCCTACATTGTGGAAATTCATAAGTCAACTCAATCCAAAGGCTAAGATCTTGTTGGAAAAGGCCCTTATGGAGGTCAATCGAGCAAGGGAGAAAAACATCCTATTTGGAGTTGCCTCTTCAATTTCTTTTTCCACTAATCAAGAAGATAACATTGAAGATAATATTTATGATGTGCGTTCTTGCTTCTAATCTCAAATTTCTATTGTTTGGTTAGAACTTGGCAGAATTATGACACATATCAGACTAAGAAGTTGTATCGGTTATCTATTTTCTTCAAATGTCAAGTGACTATCATTGCAACTGATTGATTGTCTTTGTTTGTGCCAATATGCAGGCTAATGAATAGGTTTGTTGTATTTGCTTTGATCAATTGTGTACCATTGAAGTTTAGGACTGTGGGCATCAAATGTGTGCCCTCTACACTCTAGCACTGTGTTGTCACAATAAACCTAATCCTACCACAACATATTCTCCTCCTCTAGCTTTCCCTTTCTGTCGCAGTAGCATAGCACAACTAGTGCTTGTCCCTCCCAAAGAGAGTTGCACGAACAATGATTCTTCAAAGACCAACAAGCCAAGACAATCTAAGAGTTTTAGTGAGGGGAGCAGCAGTTTCAAAGGAATCTCAACCAAGGGATCTTTTGGGAATATAAGTGGAAAAAGGTCTAGAAAAATTGCGGACAACAGTGATTGGATGGAACAAAAACCTTGATTTGTGATGCCAAATATACCAGTTGAAATTTCAACCTATGATATGGCATTACTAGCCAGTCCTTGCACTCCCATACTTATAGATATTGCTACGAGTATGAAGATCCAACTCCCACTTTTGTCCTTTGCAGAGACAGATCCAACTCTAACATCATCTGAAAACCCTTATTTTATTTGTATGACCCACAGTGATGTTTCTTAGATGGAAGTAATACTGCACATGATCTCTAACAAAACTACTCCAAAACTATACACATCACTCTTCTCAGTCAACCTTTGAGTGCTAAAATACCTGTTAAACAAAACCGAAAGAAAATATGAGCTAAGAATGGCAAGAAAAATGAAAAAGTCAGATTCTACAACAAATACAATTCCTTCACCATCACTATTATTGTAAAGAGGGTACAATTTATGTGTATGATATACTCTGGATCAAGGTATCCTGCAGTTCCTTTCACTATAGTGGTAACATGAGAAGGCTCCCCATCCTCCTCATCAATCCATACCTTTGAAAGACCAAAGTCACCAAGGTTTCCTTTTAAATTGTTGTCTAGAAGAATGTTCATTGTTTTCACATCCCCGTGAATAATCTTCGGGGTACAATCTACGTGCATGTATTCCAATCCTTTGAATAAAAATGGAGATATTGTTATGCATTAATTCCCTTTAAGAGATAAAAGTAGAAATCTACATAAGAAATTGCATGAAAAATATGTCGTTTTCCTTTTGAAGCATAGAGTAGACATCTATCAACGTTTAAATTTTTATAAAGTACATCACAGAAAAGAGGACATGAAAAAACTACCCTGTGTTGCATCTAAAGCTATTTTTACTCTCGTTTTCCAATTTAGTTATGAAGTTGCATTAGGACCTGGGAAATGAAACAGAGACAAAGCTCCCTTTAATTCTTTGATCCTCATTGTATTCTCGACAGTAATTAATTTTGTGGCACGATTTCTTGGTGAAAATTTACCTAAATTCATTCTACATAGGAGCTGGTATTTTGCATCATGTGTGCGTTAATTTTCAATTTTCTGTTTTTAACTAGTTAGTATTTTCACTGGTTACATCGTTTATAGAGGTTTGCATTTTGACAAAAGAATAATGGAATCTGTAGTATAGTAGCTCATGAGACCTTTGAACTTAAAATAATCCATACTACTTTGGATTTCTTTCTAGTCGTAAGTGGATGTCAAACTATTTGTACATGGAACTTGGCAGATAGATAGTATCATTTTTTATGCATGTTTAGAAACCTGTTGTAGCTGGGTATTTGTTCTTTTAGTGGATCTATCTTTTGCTGATGCAACAAAGATGGGATTCACTGATTGATTGATTGATTACACGATTGGTTTCAAGAGTCTCGAGTTATATTTTTCAGGATTCAAATGCTTGAGAGGTGTTGATAAGGGGCTCAGGGCATTGGGGATTCAACGGGCAAGATTTGGTAATAAATGGGTCAGGCTCTGAGCTGTAGTGTCTCCAATGAACATGCCTTCTTCTCTGCTGTCTAACAAGGGGATTTGCAAAGGGTGGAGGCTGCTCTTGAGCGAGAGCCCCATTTGATCTCAGAGACCACAGTCTATGAAAATATGTCTCCATTGCATATTGCTGCTGCAAATGGCCAGATTGATGTCCTGTCATATCTGTTGGACCGGAATTTGCATCTTGATGCCCTAAGTCGCAACAAACAGACTCCTTTGATGATGGTCACCATGTATGGGAAGGTTTCCTGCATTGAGAGGCTTCTGCAAGCTGGTGCAAATATACTGCTATTTGACTCATTGCATTGGAGAACTTGCTTGCACTATGCTGCAAACTATGGGCACACTAATTGCTTGGAAGCCATTCTCTTAACTGCCCAGTCTACTCCCGTTGCAGACTCTTGGGGATTTGCTTGGTTTGTAGACGTGAGAGATGGGGTTGGAGCTAATTCATTACACCTTGCGACCCGAATGAAACATGCAGGGGTTGTTAAGTTTCAGTTGAGAAATGGGGCTTTAGTTTGTGCAACCATTGGAGCTCATGGACGACCAGGTATCACGCCTCTACACCTTGCTGCTCGAGAAGGTTGCTTGGATTCTGTGCAAGAATTGTTGGCTTGGAGTGTTGACTACATTTAGCGAGATGCATCTGGACGCATCCCATATGCGGTAGCTCTTAAGTACAAACACTCTTCTTGTGCAGCCTGACTTAATCCCAGGTCTACAAACCATTAGTTTGGCCTACACTAGTGAATATGAGGTTTGTTGCATTTGCTTTAATCAATTGTGTACCATTGGAGTTCAGGATTGTGGGCATCAAATGTTTGCCCTCTGCACTCTAACACTATGTTGTCACAATAAACCTAATCCTACCACAACATATTATCCTCCTCCAGCTTGCCCTTTCTGTCGCAGTAGCATAGCACAACTAGTGGTTGTCCCTCCCAAAGACAATCTAAGAGTTTCAGTGAGGGGAGCAATAGTTTCAAAGGAATCTCATCCAAGGGATCTTTTGGGAAGATAATTGGAAAAGGGTCTAGAAAAATTGTGGAAAAATTGCAGACAACTATGATTGGACAGAACAGAAACCCTAATTTGTGACACCAAATATACCAATTGAAATTTCAATCTATGCTATGGCATTACTAGCCAGTCCTTGCACTCCCATCCTTGTAGATATTGCTGCCAGGATGAAACATAAATCTTTCCAAAATGGATTTCGAAGCCTATAATGCTATATTTATTCATTCAAGAATCAAATCTTGTTTGATTGAAAATGGAGCAAATGGACAGAGTTTGTCGCATGAGCCGAGTAAGTTTTGGTTCTATAGCTTGAGCGCTGCTTGATGTATGAAAGGGTTGTCTAGTAGCTGTTACCAAGGTAGATGAATTGAATCTAAGGGAAGTTGTTTAGGATCCAGAGTTCAAACAAGAAATATGCAGGCAATATTTCAATGATAACCCTGATGTGTCTGGTACTAGATTTGCCTCCAGCGTTTTCATATAGTAAATTACTGTACAATAAAAAAACATAAACAACATTGGAGATTTCTTGATTCCCACCACCAATGCCATATCCTCTAGCTATATGCATGGCCTCGTCCACAATTTCCGTTCTTCTTTACTACTATACCTATTATACCGCCTTACAACGTTTCTTTTGCAACATCAAGTATAATTGCTAATAAGTATTTATTGAAATTACAATAACAATAAATTACATTCTCTCCAAAAATTATTATTAAATTTAAATTAAAAAATTAAATACAAAACAATTAAACAATGTTTACAATAAAATACTTTATTTTTATATAATATTTTTAAAAAATTAATAATATGTTTTTAAGTTATTTTTCTTTATAAATCTAGTTAGAGTTTTGATTAAATTTTGAAAAAAATCATAGCAAAAGATAAGATTTTTGAAAAAAAATCACAATAAAGAATAAGATTTTTGACGACAATGTGAGAAAACCATGATAAAGGATAATATTTTTTTTTAATGACAAAATAGCAAAAGTTTGAAAAAAAATACCGTAAGAATACGTATTGAAGCATAAGTGGCAGGGGTAATGAGAGACCACCGGTTTGAAAAAGATTTGATGACTTTCCTTCACCATAATTTTAAAACTTTTCCCGGATGCGGGTGACATCACCGCCTATGCCGCGTGTTGAGGCAGTTAAGAGGCATGTGGCTTGTCACATGGGCCTCTGGCAGCCCGGACAAGCCACGCCATGCCAAACTGCTCGAACCTTAAATTCGCCGGAAGGCGATGCAATTGGTATTTTCGCAATGTCTCGGGGGGATGGGAATGTCGTTTGGCTGTCTCGTCTGGAGCAGAGGAGCGTTGGAGGAATGTACAGGGAGTTGCAGGCGCCATTCAATGCGCTGCAACATACGAGGAGCAAGGCGGTTAATAAGGAGGCCATCCTTACCGCTCAGATGAATCACAAACCAGTCGAGTGGGTAATTGCTTGGGATTCTGACAATCCAGAGGAGTGGGTAATTGCTTGGGATTCTGGAGGTATTGCTGGAGAGGCAGGCCATAGCCATATGCCGAGGGAGAGACTTAGGATGTGCAGTCGCAGAGGCATGTCTCGAGGGCGCTCAGGCTCCCAGAGGCCTGAAATCTCTCCTTCGTCTTCACTTGAAATCACCTCTGAGCAAAACAGGCCTCCAGGCCGTAATGCCAGAGGCAATTGTTGGGGTATGCCGGAGTGTGGCCATGCGGAACATCCGGCCATTCGCTACAGAATTCCCTGTGCCTTTGCTAACAATACTCTCATAGTGTCTGTTACTGTGGAGCATTGCAGCAGTGTTCGGGGGCGCATGGACACGGTGACAGTTCCGCGGGTCGATATGGAGACTCCCACTGTGGATTTCACGCGCCCGGTCCAGAAGGATGAAGCTGGCCCCAGCGAACCTGTTCGCAGAAGCTCGAGTCCGGGTAGGGAGCCTGTGCAACGAAGCTCAGACAAGGGCAAGGGAGCTGCGGAAAATCTCAAGGGACCTGCTTCTGATGAGCCGCATTCCACGGATGAAGATTAGCGCTGCACTCGCCAAGTCTGGGAAGCAAGGGATGAATTCCTCTGACCTTTTCATTTTCAGTTCTTTGCATTTCTGTCATCTAGTTCAGGACGGTAATCTCTGTCCATATCGCCATAGTTTCAGTCCACGCGTCGTCCATCATGTTCACCATGTTGTCCATCATCCACCGTGTCATCTCTGGAACTCTTCGTGTCGGTCACAGCATGTTACGTGTCGGTCTCAGTTTGTTATGTGTCGCTCCTCTCAGCATGGAAGTAATGTATATGATCTTCGTTGAAGAAACAGGGCTTTGGCCTAGCTGTAATTTTTGTAACATTTTTGACTTTTTTGTAATATAAATAGATCAGTTTTACGGAGAAAAAAAAAAAATTTTAAAACTTTAATAATATTAAAATAATATTTGATGGCTTTCCTTCAGCATAATTTTAAAACTTTAAACCTATTAAAATAATATATATATATAATAAAATAAAATAAGTTTTAAAGTATTTATAATCTTTACTTGATTGGAATCCAGTGTATTTTCATTTTTAATGAACAGCATTGATTTAAAAGTTCATAAACTTTACATTTATGAAATGATGAAGTATTTATTAGGGATGGCAAATCTGCATCTTATACGTGTTAAAATCCCTGGCAAAAATACTTGACAGGGGTTAAATTTGACGGGTTTTAAAGTGCTTTTCACATGATTTTTAATATTTATTTTTATAAGTTTGTTTTAATTTCTGTAAATTATATTTATAATTGTTCTTACATGAATAGTGATTATAAATATTGTTGCAAATAAATTAAACAATAAAATATAGATAATGTATATGAACTATATAAATATTTAAAAATTACATTCAATATCATTGTATAACTAAATTAAATTTTAGATATATAGATATATAATAAAAGTAAATTATTTTTTTTTTAACAAAGTCGGTTACTCATATATTATAAAAGCCAGCAATACTGAATTCTATTACATAGGGGAAACGGATCTGAGAGCTGAGGGTCAAAAGCGGGTTCGCAGACCCATATTCCTCATTGCTTCTCTTGGTTAAACAGAAAACAAAATGAAGACGACTATACTGCCTAACGAAGGAACCGCCTATCCATCTAAATTTACATTGCATATCTTTTAAGGGAGGTGTTGAGTGACTGAATCATCCTGATTCCTTGCGCTTGCCTTGGTTGATGCTTCGGCCTGGTAACTCTGGGTGAGGGAGCGAATGTGTTGAATGGCTGCCTCCAAGTGGCTGCATCTATCTTTAAGAGATTCGATCTCATTCTTCCTTTTGTCTAGCTTTTTTCGCTTAGAATTCCTGTCTGCATGGTAGTCATCCGTCAGCTCCTTGAGTTGCTTTGTTAGGCTGTTTATCATAATCGTATGGGCCTTGCACATGGTGCAGTCCCTGTTATTGAAGATCCTATCCAGAGGGTTGCCGGGTTGGGCCTGAACGGGAGGATTGTTTTGCTGATCAGCCATTCGAGCAAGAAGAGGACCGGTGCTTGGAAGAAGAGAGGACCCGATAAGAGCTGAGAGCAGGGCTGTAGAAGGAGAATAGGCTATGTCACAGAGGTACTGGATTGGAGAGAAGATGATCAAAGGGCTCAGAGAGCTGAGATAAGAGAACTGAAGAAAATTTCTAGGAGCTCTGCAGAGATTAGAACACAGAGAGTTAGTTGTAATAAAGACCACAGAGCAAGAAACAGAGTTTACCAAGATCAGAGTGGAGGCTTGATCCCGCTGCGAGCTGATGGAGGTCGAACGATGCCTACGATTAAAGAGAACAACGGTGTTATGCCTTGCAGGACTGCGAGCTGTGAGGTTTCTGAGATCTGAGAAGCAATTTATAGAGTGCGGGAGACTCCTCCTGTTATCAATCCAATGCGGGAATCCAGACATGTGAAGAGGGCTGCCCTTTGAGATGATTTCTCTGCCGCCCAGAATCGTGTGAGAGAGATGGGCTCGGCCTCCCCTCCAGAGATTGGCTGCGCAAGTCAGAATGAATTTCATTATTAAACGGAGCTTGCTGATATGGACCATATTTTGTTGACAGAAATGAGATCCTTGGTACCGAATTATGCAGTCGAGATGGATTGGGAAGTGGAGTGGAGAATTCGAGGGAGGTCTGAAATGATGATCCTCCTGTCTGAGTTGACTGTTGTCCTGGACTGAGGCGATGTGAGGGATCTTTTTATGGGATATCCTTTCCATATACTGTGTCATTCTCTCTTATCTGACCTGGCTGCCTACCTGTGGCTTTGTTTGCTTGCTCATCCGCCTCCCTGTTGTTCTCTCTTAGAATATGCTTGAACGAGACTTCTCCTAGAAACCTGATGTTTTCCCTTATCCTAGTTTTGATGTTATTCAGAGCCATCTGCTTGAAGTCTCTCCCTGAAGTCATGGCCGCAATGATAATTGCAGAATCGCCCAAAATAAGAAGGTTCTGAAGGCCTAATTTCCTAGAGATAGAGGTTCCCAGCAGAAGGCTGTAAGCCTCTGCCTTGTTATTGGTCATGGTGCCTAAACCCCATTCATAAGTTACTATAATTTTCCCTTGAGGGTCTTTAATGATCCCACCCGCTCCAGCTTGACCCGGATTATTCTTGGAAGCTCCATCGAACTGGAGGACAGGTCTCCTTTGGTTCTGAATCCACAGGGTGACTTCTTCTTTTGTCCCTCGAAGCTTCCAATCCAGATTGCCTTTCCAAATGCTTGAATTTTTCGGAGGAGTTGTCCCATAGTTAAATTTGCCAATCCACTCTTTTATTTTTGCATCAGTCGAGTCCAAGTCCACCTGAGTTATACCATTAGCCTCGATAGTCTCTGTGATGAGTGCAGTTGCTTTTGCGAGAGTGCTAGCTATGCTTGGTTTCTCATTGTTGAATATG
Organism: Pinus tabuliformis; assembly: GCA_031772625.1. NCBI lineage: Eukaryota > Viridiplantae > Streptophyta > Pinopsida > Pinales > Pinaceae > Pinus > Pinus tabuliformis. Next base: position 352,829,385 of record CM062816.1, read on the forward strand.
CACTTGTTCCGGGCGATCCAAATCTGCCAGCAAAGATTTGGAGGAATACTGTTCCAAAACCTTGCGGCTAGGGTCTTGCCTTTTTTATTCTGAGGAAGGAGTTTCCCCCAATTTTTCTGAAGAAGAGTGATTTGATTTGGCAACTCACCTGTGTCTAAAGGGCTGGTGAGGAGCTTCCAACAAGTCTTGGCGAACGGGCACTCTATAAAAAGGTGGATGCTGCTTTCCTCCGCTGCCCTGCACATGCAACAAATAGAGGGACCTTGGATGCCTTTCTTCTTGAGGTTCTCCGCAGTGAGGATTTTGCCATGGAGCAGGGTCCAGTTGAACAGTTTCACCTTTGGCAGACATTCAATTCTCCATGCAGCTTTGTGTAGGGGCCATGTATTAACTGCTGAGGCATTCTGAAGAGCTTTATAGCCTTCTTTCACCGTGTATCTTCCTCCATTAGGGTCCCAGACAAATTTGTCCTCTGTCTGTTTATTGATGGGAGCTGCACCTATAAGGGAGGTCTTGAGCTCAACCCAAAGGTTTGTGAGATCCGAGGGGAGGTTAAGGGATCTCCACCCTATCCAAGAGTTATTCTCCCAAAGAGAGATATCGAAGAGGGTTTTGAATTTTGCTTCTGTCATCCACCTCTGGAGGGGCCTGAATTTGTGGAGGGATTCCCTTTCATTTGACCCCATTATCCTGTCCTTCCAAATGTTAATATCCTTGCCATTACCCGGTACCCTGGATATATAGGATTTGAATTGAGGGAGCATTTTTTTAATAAGTTTCCACATGGGCGTGCCCTGCCTATCAATGATGGTTTCAGTGAGGATATTGCTATTGACCCCGCTCAGGTATTTCTTCTTAATGACTTCTGTCCACCAGGTTCCTCTCTCATTGAGAATTCGCCAAATTAGTTTGTAGCCCATGGCCATGTTTGCTAGTCTTGGAATTCTGATTCCGAGTCCGCCCTTCTCTAGGGGAAGAGTGACCTTGTCCCACTTTACCAGACTAAACTTTTTTGTGTTTTGCTTTCCTCCTTGCCACAGAAAACTTCTGATTATCAGCTCCATGTGTTTGTGGATGCTAGCCGGGGCGAGTGTGGTTGCAAATTGATATATTGGAAGAGCTGTGAGAATGGCTTTGATTAGTATTGTTCTGCCCGCCAAGTTTAGCCAATACACTCCCCAGCTTTGAAGTTTGCCTCTTAATTTTTCGATCAGCTTGACCCAAATCTCTGATTTTACTGTTTCTTTTGCTAAAGGTAGCCCTAGGTACATAAAATAAGTCCAATTCCTTTGAGCAGGGATTTCCATTATTATGGAAATTCTCTGGATTATATGTCTGGGGACATTCCAAGTGTAAATCATGCATTTGTGGTTATTTAGCTTGCCTCCAGAGGCTTGCAGAAAAAGGTCTAGAGCTTTTTTGAATCTCCGGGCCATGAGACTTGAGGCACCTCCTATTAGTAAAGTGTCATCTGCAAAAAGGGAGTGGTTGATCCCCTTGACACCTCTTGCTATTTCAACCCCTGTTATTTCCTTTGTCCTTCGCATATTCTCCAGCTGCAAACTTAGAGTTTCCGCCATGATGATATAGAGGAAGGGGGAAAGAGGGCACCCCTGTCTCAATCCTCTCGAGCTTTTGAAGGCTTTGCTGGGCCTGCCATTTATAAGGGGGGCCGTCCAATTGTCTGATATGCATTCCATAACCTTGTTGATGAAGAGCTCAGATATCCCGAATTCCTTTAGAACTGCCTGAAGGAATGCGTGATTAACCCGGTCAAATGCATTTGCCATATCGAGCTTAATGATCATACCCCTTTCGTTTCTTGACATGCTGCTCTGAATAGCCTCCTGGATAAGGATGACATTATCAGATATTTGCCTCCTAGGAACGAAGCCGCCTTGGTTCTCGGAGATGAGAGAGGGGAGCAGATTTTTAAGCCTGTTTGCTAAGATCTTGGTTATGATCTTGTAGGAGACATTACAAAGGGATATGGGGCGGAATCTATCAAAGGATTGAGGATTTGGGTCTTTGGGAATAAGGGCCAGATGGGAGGATTTCATACCGCTGCCCATTTTGCATTTAGTGAAGAAGTTTTTTGCCACCCTGATGTAGTCCTTCTTTATAATATCCCAGTGAGTCTTATAAAAGTCCACTGTGAAGCCATCGGGCCCCGGAGCCTTGTCCGAGGCCATACTGTGAATTGACCCTTCGATTTCCTCAACCGTGAGCTCTTTGTCCAGATCAGCGTTCTGGTCTTCTGAGATTTTGTTTTTCAAATTTTTGAAGAAATCCAGATTGTGCATGTGATGCGGATCAGCAGTTAAGAGGTTTTGGAAATGCTGAGTCGCTGCCTCCCTAATCTCCTCTTGTTCTTTTATCTCTTTACCTTCCACTGTTATTTTTTCGATGTTGTTTCCAGCTCTTCTTAGTTTCAGACTGTTATGGAAAAAGGATGTGTTTCGGTCTCCCGATTTAAGCCAAAGGCATCTTGATTTTTGCCTTTGTTCCTCTTCCTCTCTTCTATTCTGATTGTACAGCTCCTTGTACATTTCAGTTTCTTTTGCTTGATCTTCATCCGTTTCTTGTCTGGTTTCCTTTTCTAGATTCCACTGTGTTAGTTTTGTTTGGAGTTCAGATTTCTTTTTACTTTCTTCTTTTGCCTTGTCTCTTGCCCAATTTTTAATGGCAATCCGAAGGAGCTTGAGCTTGGTTTCCCATATGAAATGTGGGGAGCCTAATATTTCAGTTGCCCACTGAGCTTTTATCAGAGGTTTGAAATCCTCACTTCTGTCCCAGGCTCTGTTGTACTTAAAGGGAAGCGGACCCATATTCTTCCCCTTGTCCATTTTCAGTGCCACTGGTTTATGGTCTGAAATATACCCTTGAATGATGGAGCTTTGAATGCTTGTGAAATTAGCCACTATTGTCTCTTGAACCAGAATACGATCCAGCCTCTCTTTTATGTTGTTCTTTCCTGTTCTCTTATTTGACCATGTGAAACGCCCGTTTTGAGGCTGTATGTCCACCAGATTATGTGCTTGTATGATTTCTTCAAGAGCATCTCTTGAGGGGTCTGCAAAGAAGTTCCCTCCTATCTTTTCTTCTGCATTTCTGATTAGGTTCAGATCACCTCCCAAGCAGATGTTTCTTCTTTGGGCGTCCATTAGATCAGATGAGATTGACTCCCAACACGTGGCTTTTTCTCTGAAGTGAGGGGGGGCGTACACATTGTAAATGGTGTATTCTTCTGTTGATGCTATGTTTTGCATGTCTGTTCTGATCCACCATCTGCTTTGCCTATGATCTTTGAGCTTCCATTTGTTCTTATCCCAGATCGTCCCTATGCCTCCTGAGGCTCCTGCTGCACTTACTGCGGTTCCTTCATAAATTCTGCTTTTTTTCATACTGTTATGAAATTCCTGCTCGGTGATTTTGGTCTCCTGGAGAAGGAGGATGTCCGGATGTTCTGATTTTAGTAGGTCTCGGACTGCATTTACTTTAAGGGAGGAGCCCATCCCCCTACAATTCCAAGAGACCAGATTCATCATTTATGTTTTGTGTGGGCCCCGCCTTTCTCTTTCATTCTCTCCCCGCTTCCTTTAGACTTGTCTAGGAATGTATCCATTGGCTGTTGGGTCCCTGTGGCCATCTCTTTAGCAGCTGTCTCATCCCTTATTTCTTTGTTGGATTTCCTTCCAACTTTTCTTGGGGGATCGATGGAAGAGCTAGTTTCCTTTGACTTATTCCTTGTTAGGATTCTTTCTGCCGTTGGAGGAGGAGAGGTTGGGTGAGGAGATTCAGGAGTAACAATGGGGGCTCTTGGTGAAGGAGGGGGGGAAGGGGGTTCTTCTGTGGACAGAGTTTCAAAAGGGTTGGAGGATGAGAGGAAAGGAGGGCCAGATCCGGAGGGATGAGAAGGGGAGGAAGGATTTTCGGGAGGGGATTTAGAGAGACTTCTTAGAGGAGGGTTTGATTTCTTTTTCTTGACTTTTTCCCATGCTTCTTCCGGAGCTTCAGTATTAGTTTCAGATACATTTAACTTAGATTTATTACATCTGTTTGCAAAATGCCCATATTCATGACATACCTTGCACTTGAAAGGTAGTTGCTCGTAGTCCACTTGCTGTATGTGCGTCCACTGGTCGACTTTGAGTTTGATTGCTTCTGGCAGACCCTTTCCCAGATCAACTTCCACACAGATCCTTGCGCATGCATGCATATTCTCCTTTGGTTCCGATCTGTCGATATATTTTCCCACTGCATTTCCGATGGCTTTCACTGATTCGTCTCCCCAGCAATGGAGCGGCAGGTGCGGGAGACGGACCCAGACGGGAACAGCATTGGGAACATCCATCTCTGGGTCGAAATCAGGGGTCCATCTGTTCAAATAGAGGCCTCTAGTGTCCATAAAGTAAGGGCCATTTCTGAAGATGAGGTTTCGATCCTCCGTTGTTTCGAAGAGAAAAGTGAAAAACCCTCTTCCACAGAACCTTATCGCTATCTTTCCTTGAACCATCGAGTTCCAGTTCCTTTCTACCCATCGTTGGACCGTGCGAGGAGAGGGCCATAGTCCTGTAAACTGGCCAACCAGGCCCCGGTCAGCTAAGGCTACTGCAGCTCTCCTCGGGAGGGCGGGAGGGAGCGAGACTTCCGGTATTTCATCTAGCTTTTTGATGAATCTTGTTGCTGTAGGTCTGATTTTTTCTGAAGAGTTCTCTGGAATAAGTGAGGCAAAGGACTTTTCGAGATCCTCGTGTTCCTTATGAGGTGGATCCATTGCAGACATGGCTTCTGCACCTCTGTCGCTCCAGCAGAGGCACCCAGAGGGGGGGAGAAGCCTAGCAGCAGCGCTGCCAGGCGCAGACGCTCAGAGGAGAAGGGATCAGCGGGCAGGCGAGGCAGAGGCCCCGAAAAAAAGGGATGGGGGGGGCAGAGGCCCCGAGCTGAGAGAGGGCAGGAGGCCCTGGGCGAGGGACAGGCGCCGCCGAGCAGCAGCGCTGCCAGGCACAGGCCCGCGGGGGAAGATTAGGAGGGAGCCATGAACGGGACTCTGGGGCTCAAACGCGGTTCCTAAAAGTAATTGCCAAAATAAAAAAAATATATAAAAATAAAAAAACAAATTCAAACTACATACCTAAAATATCTTCACATATTCAACATTCTCATCAAACATGTATGGTCTGGAATGTTTGTTAGCTACATTGAGTCCAAAAGTGAAAATTTATAATTGTTAATAAGCTACAAAATGTAATAACTTTTGCAAAGAGTGAGTTCACAGCATAACACATTCAAAATATTAAGCTCCAATTTTCTTATTTTTCCATATTGGTACAAGCTATTCATTCACATATGCAAATATGCTATTATAGATATGGCATATGCAAATATGATATTATAGATATGGTCTATAATGTGAGAAAAGACTATAAAAATACATCATATATAGATATAGCATATGCAAATATGCTATTATAGATATGGTCTATAATGTGAGAAAAGACTATTAAAAAAAATCAAATATTATGGTATCTATAGCGTAATTTCCCAAGAAAAAACATTTCCCTCAAGCAAATAGCTAGACTTTTCCGTCCAAGATTAAACATCCAAATATAATAGAATGAAATCATATAAACATCAATTGTATTAAATTTAAGTTTTCTTTCCGCGATTAATTCAAAAAATCATATAACAAAATGAAAAAATTCTATAAAAAAATTATATAGTAGAATTCCTCTAATAATGATGGACAAAGAAAGCCCAAGTTGTAAAATGGTTAGACTTCTCCTTCAAAGATTAATTTGTATTGGGAAATTTTCCTACAAATACACTGAAATTTTGTGTGGGAAAGTATTTCCTGACAAATACACTAAAATTGTGTGGGAAATTCATGAAAAACTTATGTGAGAAAAAACAAAAAGAGACCCTGAATAAGCACAATTTGTACAGAAGTTGGTCATTGGGGGGCGAGAATGTCCTCGACTCCGAAGTGTACAGTGTCCACGAACCAAACTTTGTTTCTTGAAATGACCGAGGTGTTGACCTGAGGGCAAGCGATCGATACTCATGCACAAAACAGAGATTTGGGAAATATCTATATCAAAAGTGAACTATTCTTGGACAATAGTTAACAGTAAATGTGAGGTCCAACTTGTCTTTCATCAATTCTGTGCTTTGAATGACCATAGTGTGCAAGTAGCAATGAATCATCAAATCCAAAAATACCAAGTATTATTCATCACTTTCTTCAACATTTTCTTCTGATTACCGTAGTTTATTCATCCTCGATTCTACCAACCTCTACATTGTTGAAGTCATCATGGAGAGCTTGTCCTCGTTTGTCCTTGTTTTCTCTATGCTCTGGATTCATCTACATTAAGAGTCTTTATGATAATGAAGAGTGGCCAATACCAGCAAAATCTGTATACAAATTCTGCATAGGACAAAGATGAAGGTGTTTATATATATATATACAAATTTGAAACTTTCCATTTTTTATACACCCCTCATTATGACATTCTTTAAAATTATTAGCAAATCAAGGATTACATGTTTATTTTGAAATCAAAAAAGTGAAAAACGTGCATAGAAGGCGTTCTGAAGTGCAGACCTCGTTGTAGAGAAGACAACTCCTCTGTTACAGGAGATGTTGACGCTTGGTCCCGAAAGGAGCGCTCTTCCCAATACGATCATGGTTTTCAACCGTTTCAGTCGCTAGGGTTCAAAAGGTAGAACACAGCCCAGCAGAATATTTTGAATACTGCCTTGATTGGAGAATTTTGACAGTTTTAATGTGTGCTGGATTTATCATTTGAACCTCCAAAGCATAAGTTAAATAAAAATTATTATCAGGGGAATAAAACTGCATAGGCGTGTAAACAAGGATGGATTCAGCGCCTCCTGCTCGTCCCTCTACATTTGGATGTGTTCCTTCATGGAAGGACTCGGTGAGATATATTGAATGGGATGTACTACAGTTCGGGTGATTTTTTTGGCTATTTCCTAGTCTTCCTTTGTCATGTTTCCTTTTCTTAGATTTCCAAATTCACCCTTCTCCACTTGCTTAAACGCCCACGCTGATAGTAGAATTTGCTTGATCTACTTTCTCTATGGCTAAAGTCAATTTTCTATCTTCCCCACCATCTCCATAACCAACATACCTGTAAACATCACATTCTCAGTGACAAGTCATACACATGTTTTACCATATCTCTGGGGAGGCGAAACCTAGTGTGCCTCCATGAATAACTGAGATGTGATCTTACTTTCTATCTGATATTTCGCTAGACCAAAGCCTGCAACTTTGGGCAAGAGGTGGGCAGCAAAAAGAAGATTGTAGAGCTTTATGTCATAATCAAAGATGCAATACAGCCAAGCTATGCCAACTGTTTCTGATCCAATCCAACTCGTGGTAATGGTTTCCGTTGATAAGCATGTATTTATACTGTAAAATTTCCATTAACAGCCCAAAGATCATCAATACCGAATATTTCACAAACAGAACTTAATTGTTTAAGATGACATACCTTGATTAACAGCGGAAGATGTAATGGCTGCCATCTACTTTCTTCTGACTCCTACTCTTCTTCTCAGAATTCGGTTTCTCTTTTTAGCCCTGTTTCTTCGTGCGCTTCTTGATGGAGAAGAATGCGACTATATCAGGGGGAGAGAGGACCCAATCCTTTTTATATTTTTTAACTCTAAATCTGGTACGTCCAACATATACCAATTCAACGCTTTAATGCTTTAATGCTTTTAACGCTTTTAACGCTTTAATCGGGTCACATTAAGATTTAGAAACTGCAGATTTCTAACATTCTCCCACTTGACCCGACTATTCATAATATTAAGTGTTGAACATCATACTATGATAAATTGCTGAGAGTTATGGCGGTTGTGCACTATTAATTCAATGCATTTCCTTCCATATACTACAATACCAGCAATCCATCAATTCATACTCATAATTTATATAAAACAGCATAATGGTCCACATAATGTCTTATATCATAATGATTAAACATAATATCTTTATAAGACTTTTTCTTGTTTAAAATTACATAAAATACGTACTACTATATTAAAACAAGAGACACATAATTGTATATCAGAAACACATAAAAGAGCTCAGAATGTCACACATCAATTATTATTAATACAACCAAGACCCATTCTTTGAACATGTTCCTTAAATTGTCTTGGTTGTAACCCTTTCGTCAAAGGGTCTGCAATCATAAGTTCTGTCCTGATGTGCATGATTGACACTCTTTGTTTCTGAACCTCATCTTTCACAACAAGATACTTCAGATCTATGTGTTTGGCACCTTTAGAGTACTTGTCGTTCTTTGAGAAAAATACTGCTGCAGAGTTATCACAATAGATTTTCAGCGGCTTGCTAATGGTGTCGACAACCGCAAGTCCTGAAATAAAGTTCCGCAACCATAATGCATGAATTGTGGCTTCAAAACATGCCACAAATTCTGCCTCCATAGTGGATGAAGCAACGATAGTCTGTTTCGCACTTTTCCATGATATGGCACCTTGAGCAAACATAAACAGGTAACCAAAAGTCGATTTTCTAGTATCGATGCATCCAGCAAAATCTGAATCGCTATATCCGATCACCTCTGATTCATTGGATCTTCTATACATGAGCATGTAATCTTTCGTGCCTTGTAAGTACCTCAAAACTTTCTTTGCAGCTTGCCAATGTTCCCTTCCTGGATTACTTTGATACCTCCCTAACATACCGACCGCAAAGCTGATATCCGGTCTAGTACAGGTTTGAGCATACATCAGGCTACCAACAACAGATGCATATGGAATTGATTCCATTTCCTTTCGTTCAACATCATTCTTAGGACATTGCATGAGACTGAATTTATCACCTTTCTGTACAGGAACTGTCCCAGGTGAACACTTACTCATTCCAAATCTCTCTAGAATCCTTTCGACATATCCTTTCTGAGACAATCCCAATATTCCTTGTGATCGATCACGGAATATTTCTATTCCAATCACATAGGATGCCTCTCCCATATCTTTCATTTCAAAGTTCATTGAGAGAAATTCCTTAGTCTCATGCAATATACTTAAATTATTTGCAGCAAGCAAGATGTCATCAACATAAAGGACCAGATAAATAAACTTGCTCCCACTGATCTTTTGGTATATACAGTGATCAACCGTATTTTCCTTAAAACCAAAGGATGTAATAATGGTATTGAACTTAATATACCATTGTCGGGATGCTTGTTTAAGCCCATATATTGACTTCTTAAGTTTACACACCAATTGTTCTTTACCTTCTACAGAAAAACCCTCAGGTTGATCCATATAAACATCCTCATCAAGATCTCCATTCAGAAAGGTTGTTTTCACATCCATTTGATGCAACTCCAAATCATAATGAGCTACTAATGCCATTATTATTCTTAGTGAGTCCTTTTTCGAAACAGGAGAAAATGTCTGCTTGTAATCAACACCATATTTCTGAGTGTAACCCTTAGCAACAAGTCTAGCTTTATACCGTTCGATATTACCACTAGAGTCGTGTTTGGTTTTAAAAACCCATTTGCATCCGACTCTTTTACAGCCATGTGGTAACTCAACGAGATCCCAAACTTCATTCTGTTGCATGGATTTCAGTTCTTCTTTCATGGCATTGATCCATTCCTTTGACTCTTTACTTTCTACAGCATGTGAAAACGAAACTGGATCCTTATTGATTCCAATATCATAATCTGATTCTTGCATATAAACCACATAATCATCAGAAATAGCTGACCTACGATTTCTTTGAGGTCTTCTTAATGCTACTTGTTGTGGTTCATGCATATCAGCATTATGTAAGTCATTTCCTTCAGGAAGTACTTCTTCATTTATATGTTGTTCATTATCATCATGCTGTTCTACAACAGCTGGAACAACATTTGGAGTAATAGTAGATGGAGGAACTATTCTAGGCAATGTAACATTTACCCTTGTTTCCTTTATTTCTACTATTTCTCTTCGAGTACTCCCACTGACTTCACCATTCTCAATGAATCTTGCATTACCAGTTTCTACAATTCTTGGACTATGATTAGGACAGTAAAACACGTACCCTTTAGATTTCTCAGGGTAACCTAAAAAATACCCACTGATCGTTCGAGAATCTAATTTCTTTTCATGTGGATTATAAATTCTCGCTTCCGCTGGACAACCCCAAACATGCAGGTGTCTTAAGCTAGGTTTCCTGTTAGTCCACAACTCAAAAGGAGTCTTTTGAACAGCTTTACTAGGAACCCTATTCAACAAATAATTAGCGGTTTTGAGAGCATACGACCACAAATTCTTAGGTAGTGTAGAATCTGACATCATACTCCTAATCATATCTATTAACGTCCTATTGCGCCTTTCTGCTACACCATTTTGCTGTGGTGTACCTGGCATTGTGTATTGAGCACATATGCCATGACTTTCGAGGAATTTTGCAAATGGACCTGGACACTGGCCTGACTCATTATATTTACCATAATATTCACCACCTCTATCAGACCTTATGATTTTCACCTTTTTATCTAATTGCCTCTCAACTTCCTTTACAAACGTCTCAAGGACATTCACAGATTGAGATTTTTCATGAAGCAAATAGACATAACCATAACGGGAAAAATCGTCAATGAAAGTGATGAAATACTTTTCTCCATTAAAGGCTGAAGTGCCCATAGGTCCGCAAATATCAGTGTGTATTATTTCAAGAAGCTGGCTGCTTCTGGTGGCTCCTTTCTTATTTTTTGGTTTGTTTACCTTTAATACAATCCACACATAATTCTAGATCACTAAAGTCCAAATTTGACAAAATTTCATTACTTACTAGTCTCATCATTCTTTCTTTGGATATATGACCTAGTCTTTTATGCCACAAGAAAGCAGAATTTTCATTCACCATGCTACGTTTACATCCAACATTATTTACTACATTCAACAAGGAATTCGCATAAGTGTCATTCAGTTTCAATTTATATAAACCATCAATTAGAATACCAAAACCAACATTATCAGTATTCTTATATAAATCAAAACAGCCAGATCCAAACATACATCTAAAACCAGAATTATCCAACTTACTTACGGAAATAAGGTTTCTAGATAATGAAGGTACATAAAGGGTACTGTATAAGTCTAATACATATCCACTTTCTAGAATTAGACGATAAGTCTAAATGCCTTCAATTGAAGATTTCATTCCGTTTCCCATAAAGAGAAAACGATCTTCATTTGGATTTATGGTTCGGATCATAAGAAATCCCTGCATATTATTGGAAACATGAGTTGTAGCACCAGTATCAAGCCACCATGTATTAATGGGAAATTCAACTAAATTTGATTCAAAACATACGAAAGATAGATAATTACCTTTCTTTTCGAACCAAGCTTTCCTTTTCAGACAGTCACTTTGATAATGTCCTTTCTTTTTACAGAAATGACATTGAACATCTTTTAGTTCCTTCTTTTCCTTATCCTGCCCATTCTTAGCAGGTGCCTTTTTCTTCTTGAAATGACTTGATTTTCCTTTCTTTTCTTTACCAGCTTTATTACTCACAAAACTTACTGAGTGATTCACTTGATTTTTCAAACGTCCTTCTTCCTGAACAAGTCTACTGGCCAATTCATTAACATTCCACTTATCCTTTATAGTGTTATAGTTAATCTGAAAAGGTCCATATTCAGAAGGTAGCGAGTTCAGGATGAACTGGACAAGAAAAGAATCCTCTACTATAAGTCCCAGGAAGTTTAACCTTGCTGCAAGATTAGTCATCTCTATAATGTGCTCTTGCATAGTTCGCGACCCATCAAACTTCATGGTCGTGAGTTCTGCCATAAGAGTACCAGTGAGTGACTTATCAGCTGAACGAAAACGCTCTTCCACAAACTGCATATATTCCTTAGCACTTTCTGTTTGTGGAATTGTTGATTTTATGTTGTTAGCAACAGTCATCTTAATAAACATAAGGCTCAATCTGTTACTGCGTTCCCATGCTTTATGGTGTGATTCTTCTGCCTCAGTACTATCTTTTGTAAGAGCAGTAGGTTTATCCTCAAGGAGTGCCAAGTCAAGATCCTGAACACCTAAATGGAAATTGACTTGTTCTCTCCATTCAGAAAAATTAACACCAGTGAACAATGTAACAGATGAAGCATGTGTATTCATGGGAACTCCTGCAAATAAAAAAAAAATGAAATAACTATAAGCTCATAACTAACGCGATTCAGATGTAGACATAATAGTATAATATAGCACTCCTTTGGGTAGATACTATCTTATACTTAACATAATTAAATACCAAAACATAAGTAGGTAATAAATATATTCAATTAAATAGAACTGACATCTTTGGATGATCAATATTTATTTAATCAAAATATCTATTAAACCTCATCATGTCAACTAGTTATAGAACAAGACTTTCCTTTGGGTAAGTTCTCAGGTTCTATCATTAGTGACGCCAGTGTTAATTGGTATTATTATAACTGGCAATTTCTATCAATAATCATTATGTCACTTATGCACTAAATGATTATTTTGATTTTGACCACTTTGGTGATTAACAAAATCATAAATCTCATGTGCATAAATGATTTATAACACATACTTTATGCAAAACAATCAGTCACAAAACAATTACTTTTATGCCCAAATTTCAAACAATTATTTTGGATTTCCATTACTGGAAAGGCATACGAATGCGTCATTCAAACAACAGATTGGACTTTCATTACCGGATCGGGATTCTTTATGCCGGAAACACATGAACGGTTCATTCAAACAACAGATTGGACATGCATTTCCGAAAAGGCATTCTTTATTTCACTGCAAGTGTAACACTGTCAATTACAGCATTTCAACTGTTGAAATTCGTCCATCTTCAACTACGAAACCTTTTAGGACAGATAATTTTACACTTACAACCTTTTTTTTACAGAATAAATTTGAATCATTACGCCTTAGACACATACAACACGAACCAAAAAGACGATGCTTAAGGCTAAACATTCCGAAAAGTGTAAATATTTCGCGAGAACGAGACAATACTCAGAAAACTAAACTCTTAAAAACCGAATCCGAATAGCGGCCATAGAGCTGTGCAAATTACGGAGAAAAAAAAAACAACATGAGAACAAATTGATCACGAATCTTAACCCACGATGGGCGAAACGAAGATCTCGTGGCCACTCCATGGCCCGAACGCGGAAAGTTCAAGCACAAGGTTGTGAGTTTCAAGTATGCCCTCTCGGTTTAAAACAATTTATTGGTGTATTGGTGTGAAGCATGCGCAGGATTTGATTAACATCATGAGTAAAGCACATAACAGATCAATTGCAATCATAGGAAATATTCAGTTATTGATTGTGGCTCTGATACCAAATGTAAAATTTCCATTAACAGCCTAAAGATCATCAATACCGAATATTTCACAAACAGAACTTAATTGTTTAAGATGACATACCTTGATTAACAGCGGAAGATGTAATGGCTGCCATCTACTTTCTTCTGACTCCTACTCTTCTTCTCAGAATTCGGTTTCTCTTTCTAGCCCTGTTTCTTCATGCGCTTCTTGATGGAGAAGAATGCGACTATATCAGGGGGAGAGGGGACCCAATCCTTTTTATATTTTTTAACTCTATATCTGGTACGTCCATCATATACCAATTCAACACTTTAATGCTTTAATGCTTTAATACTTTTAACGCTTTTAACGCTTTAATGCTTTAATCGGGTCACATTAAGATTTAGAAACTGCAGATTTCTAACATATACATCAAAGCTCGTTTGGATCCCCGGGAACAATAACCCGAGAGACCACCATAGATTCACTCTCCCTGTTTCAATTTATCCAAAATCTCTTCCATTTTTAACTGTTCAAAAAACCTCATTTGCCCAATTCACTTTGGCAAATCATTACAGTTAGCAGTTGCTACCTTTATGTATACCGACAACGATTGAAAAAGCCGGTTATTATTAGTAGCCGGAATAGAATCGTGGGCTAATCAACCAGAGGAATAATGTCTGTAATCTTGGATGAAGTGGAGCTTTCAGGTAGAGTAAAATGATTCTGTTATAACTCCCATTTTTTTGTGAGAAACTGATCCATTGTTTACGTTTCTTTATATTCGATATATTATAGTAATCTTGTTGAACAGTTTATAAAAGGAAGCTTACAGTGGCAGTCAGTTTTGGATGAATCTCAAGAGACTAAATGATTGTTCATCGTTTAAGTGGCTATAATGATCTTTGTGTTGTTGCCTTCAGGTTACAAAAGACGATGAAGTGGCTACAGTGGTCTTTTGGGTTTTTGTCTCTAGGATCCAAAAGAGGTTTGATGTATGAATATATGGTTAATGGTTTCCTGATATGTAATGGAGACCATGATTATAAGCTGGTTGGAAACAATTTTGTTTCACTGTAGTCGTATACCTACACGAAGAGTGCAGAAATGTTATCTGACATTGTGATATGAAGCCCCAAGGTGTTATTTTTTTTTTATTCCCAATCTTCGCTGAAAGTCGCAGATTTTGGTTGTCTCATAGGCTACCCAAGATATGTGGTGAAGAATGTGATGTTTACTGTTATGGTATGTTGGTTGTGGAGATGATGGGGAAGGGAGAACATTGACTTTCACAATAGAGAAAGTAGATCAAGCAAATTCTACTGTCATAGTGGGCATTTTAAGCAGGGGGAGAATGGTGAGTTTGGAAATCTGATGAAGGGGAACATGACAAACAATGGCCGAGGCAAAGAAAAATGAATTTTTACTTAACTTTGTTGCATCCACCTCCACTTCAATGCATCTCGCCTTCTTTCCAGGAACAAGGTCATCCTGATGTGGTAGAAGGAAGCGTTGTCATTACCATTCGATTTCCATTCAGGATTGTCACACCTCTGCAGTGTTCTGCCTTTGACCATTCTTCCTCAACCAATGCTTTGGAGGCTCAAGTGATGAATCCTGCAAGTATTCACAGATCCAGAAAGCCTACAGAATTGCTGACTTGTAGTAGTGGTAAAGTAATGAAGGTTTATCCTAATCTGTCTAGTATATTGTGTACAAATCCTTAAAGCCACACTTGCCCGAGTAGGATGTTGTTTAAAAATCTCGCATTGTAGATTCTATTGAATCATTGAATAACAATTGGACTTCATATGGTTCATATTTGTTTTGTGCTGCAAAACATCATCTAAATTCTTAATGCTTCTTCACACTTGTCTCTTCATTCATATGATGAAATCACAGTTTGCCCAAAGTGTAAAGTATCTGAGTATTTATCCATATTGCAAGTATTACTTGTTTCAAATTGTTAAAAAGTTCTCAGTTATCGTAGATCGTTTGTATAATAAATTTGACTCAAATATTTGATAATCCTCATGGCTCATCAAACTTCATTCTACATTAAATGTTTTTATGGAAAGATTCCTTCTTTAGCTTCATAGCTCATTTTTATAGTTTTCATTATATTTATTAATGATTTTATAATTTGTATGTATATTTTTGGGGGATATATTGGTTTTTTGGGTTTGTGTCTCTTTTTCAAACACGGTTTACCTTGGACACGTAACTTTATTTCTACACTTATATTTTTACACCACCTTAAGTTATATTAATATTTTTCGTAGATACTCCTGTATCATTACCCTATCTTGGGCACCGTGTGTCTCCACTTCCATTCCTACACATTAGTGTTTGCAGTCCTACACGTTAGTGTTGTGCTTCATCTAAACTTGAGAAGTCAACATAGTCGCTTCATCTAAACTTGAGAAGTCAACATAGTCAATATCTGAACCATCCAAATGTATTGGGCAGCGCCTAACGAGCCATATATCAAGTATTAAATGCACCCGGAGATGCACGCGATATAGCTCGTTAACAAGCAAAATGCCTTTTTTTATTTAGTGACGAGTTTTGCATTTTACGTGTTAACGAGCTATATCGCGTGCATCTCCGGGTGCATTTAATACTTGATATATGGCTCGTTAGGCGCTGCCAATGTATTGTGGGTATTCACCTAGTTTTAGTAGACATTTAAAAAGATTAATTTTCAAATGTGAATAAAAGAAGCCTTATTTAATCATAAATGAAGTCTAATCTGTCTTGGTCATGTGATGATACGTGATAGTTCTTTTATGTAACATTAATATGTGCTCTACATGATAATTACTTCTTTCGTGTAATCTTAATAAGTTTCCATGTAACTTATTTATTTTTCATTTGTACAATGTATAGTCCAATTTTGCATGGGCCTCATCCGGGAGAAAATGGTGTGAACCAAATTTTGTGATTCTATTCCTTGAATAAGAATTATACTAATACAATATAGACATTATTTGTTTTAATTTTGCTGGTATGTAATATGTGTGGATGTTTTTGTTTTCCAATGTTGTGGTTACTTGGCTCATAAAACTTTCATTTGGATAGTTTTAATGTTTTTATAGAGAAATGAACAAATTATATGGTTCAGATTGAGATGGTCAAATTGGATCACTGTGTTGTTGCAACCATTGATTTTGAGGTAGTCGGATTTAGTGGGGGCTTGGGAGGTTGAAAGGATATTTGTTACAAAAGAAATGAAGTCTAAACATTTGGAAATCAAAAAATTCAGAAGTTTAAACATTTGGAGATCAAACGATTTAATGGACAAAATTTCACTTTGTGGAGGTTGAAGATGGAACATCTTTTAGTTGAAATAGATTTCAAAAAGAAAATGTTGGAAAATTGCAGAATCTCCATCTATGCACTTCTAACATAGGGATAGGTAGCGATTTTCCTTTAATGGAATAAAGGCACGTACACCTTCGCACGTATATCTAGGAATTAGCATAGACGATGCCACTTACACCTTTGCTCACTTACACCGTTGCTAAAGTATTTATAGGAATTTTCTAAAGTATTTGTAGGAATTGGCATAGACGATGCCCTTCAAACAATGTTATTTGGGTATCATGGATTTTTTTCCAAAAAAACCTTGTAATGCATTAAACCACATACACCTTTGCTAACATATATGTAGGAATTAGCATAAATGATGCCACTTACACCTTTGCTAAAGTATTTATAGGAATTTGCTAAAGTATTTGTACGAATTTGCATAGACGATGCCTTTTCTGCCATGATAAACAATGGATTTTGGGTATCATGGATTTTTTTTTAAACCTTGTAATTGATTCTATAGGCTTGGTCTGTTTTTCATATAGACTACAATACAATTCATGTTTTTTTTTCCTTATATGAAAGGCAAGTGATGCAAATCCCATATGAAGATATTACATGCATCACATTTTGAGGATATTAACTGTAGCATCCATGAGGACTTCTTTTCCTAGGATTGGTACCGTAGTTGTCCACTATAAAGATGAGGTTCAAATGCTTGGGATCACATTGTGAGGATATTAATTGAGGAGATCAATTAGTGTAGCATCCATGAGGACGTCTTTCCTCAGATTGGTACAGTGGTTGTCTACTCTTCTACTATTAAGAAGAAGTTCAAATGCTTGGGGATAAATGTTGGGATAAGATACAAAGGCATAGGGACCAACACCTATCAACCCTGTAATATGGAACCTGTTGATCGTGAAAAATACCATTAATATTGTGTCAAATTATGACTCAACAATGACAAAAGTTGGTGCATCATGCAATCAAGGAGAGGGGAATAATGAGACTAGGGAAAAAATATTATCGATGGTCAGTGTAGGGATTAGCTATTATAAAATATGTAAACACATGTTTTTATTACAATGAAGTAAAAATGGAAAACAATAGTCTCTTGCCTATTGGCAAGACTATTAAAATTAAAATTTTAAAACATTTTTTTACACAAAATATACTTATTATAAAGTATCAACAAATGTTTTTAACAATAAAGATTAATTCAGAAACTCTTTCTTGATTATTAGCAAGATTCACATTTAAAATATTTTTTTTATGTAGAAAATATGTCAACATCTTTTTTTTAGTAAAGTAAGAAGCAATCTACAAAATTCATGGCTATTTCACTAGTCTTTGTTTACAATCTCATGATCTTAATGGGCAACAATATTTGCAAACAAAATCGGGGCACTTGAAATAACCCGACAGTTTTCCATAAGAGAGCATACCTCCATTCTTCCATATGCCTCTTGGTCTTAGGTTGTCCTTACACAACTACATTTGGTGTGAATACCAGCAATCCACTTGCACTATGACAATGTCGTATTCAAAGATTGATTTTTTTATAATAGGAATATTTTTTTTGCAATTACTATGCATTTTTCACTCATCAATTTATCATCTCAATTTTGGCACACTTTGGAGATATGTGGCATTGCAATGAATACACATTTTTGTTATATTACATCAATATTGTGAAACTATACTAATGTGATTTTTACTTCCCTTGTGGTTATGCATCATTTTGATGAACACACTTTTTTATTGGTTTGTCAATACAATATCAATGTAAAGTTGACAACCTTGTATGTCATGAAGACATTGAAAGATGTGACACCTCATCAAAATAAGACAGTGCTAAATGTGCTAAAAATGTCCTTAGGATGTTGGAACAAGGATGAAAATAATTTGCAACTTTGTTGTTGTTTGTTACATTATGTTGTGAAGTCATCAAGATAATGATGTGCTCTGAATTTAGGAAAAATAAAAAAATAAAAACATCGCTTTTCGGGGACATATTCACCTAGTTAGCAATCAGAATCTTAATCACTCTTTCAAGAAGCGAGTCCTAACATTTTATTACTTTGGTTGTAATTTTTTCATGCACAAAAAACCAAAAGATTAAGATAGTTAAAAACAAAAACATCACTTTTCACATAAACACTCACCTAGTTAGCAATCAAAATCTTAATCACTCTTTCAAGAAGCGAGTCCCAACTTTTTATTACTTTGGTTGTAATTTTTTCATGCGCAAAAAACCATAAAATTGAAAGATGGTTGGGAGGATATAAGCAAAAACAATAGAACCTTTTTCTTTGGTTACGCAAAAAAAATATATGCACCTATATAATGTTATTTGGTTAATGTATTGTGCAATATAAAGCTGGTAAAGATTTTAGAACCTGTAGAAAGTTTAAATTAATCCCAATAAACAATTACCAAATTGTAAAATTTAAAATTATACATGGTTACAGTTTCAAACCTTTCATAAGTCCACCCATGAGCTTGCAAACATTTTCTTTTTGCCAATACTAAATAATTAGAAATCAACTCTTGTCATATTGATTTTATAGTTGATAAATAGTGATCCAATTTCACTTTCTAACCCCCTGGTAGTTGATAACTGAAAACCACTTTCCACAATTAGACTTCTGAGGTGTTCGCCTCATTCATGGAACTTAACAAAGTCATTTAACCCCAGTGAATGTTTACTTATTCAACATAGTAAATGAATGGTTGTCCTAAATTTACAACATTCTGAAAATTTAATTCCTAATACCTATTTCACTCCAAAATAAACCTCGAAATGACTAGAATTCAAGGAATTTATTTTTTTGAGTATTTTCCAACCTTTGGTTTACTTTTCTCATGGCTGTAGCAACTTCTTGAAGGGATGGAATTGAATTTACAAACCTCAATTTTTCCACTCACCCCATCTTTATCTTACATGGAACAACTTTATAAGCAATTTTGGAAATAATTTCAAGCATTTTCGGGCACAAATGGTTTGCTACTCATTCACTATTTGACAGTTGCTCATAATTTTCAGCGATAATAAATGGCATCGATGTAGGTTTTCTACAACTTTTTGACTCTTGACTATAGTACTTCTATGAAAATCATTAATTGGTTAGTTGTCTAAGACCCTTATTTACCCCGAGAATCAGTGTAGATCACCTTTTTTAGGCCCACTGGAATGGCTAGCGTGTATTTACAAAAAAAAATGTAATTCTGAGTCATTATTTGACTCCAAAATTGACCTTGGAATGCCCAGTATTTAAGGAATTTATTTTATGAGTATTTTTCAACCCTTTGGTTTATATTTTTTCATGGTTGTAGCAACCTACAAGGATGTAACTAAATTTTCATGCCACAATTGTTCCATTTAGCTCATCTTTAACTTACCTGGACCATACTCTAGGCAATTTTGTGCTCATTTTCAAGCATTTGGAGGCACAAAAATTTTGTTGCTAATTTTCAAGCATTTGGAGTCACAAACAATTTGTTGCTCATTTACCATTGAAATTTGTTTGCAATTTCTGGCCATATTAAATGGTGTAACGGTTGCTCCCACCCCCTTGTACTAACTCAAGTTATGGAGGTGTTACTAGATGATTTAACCCAACCTCTAAGTTCTATTATGAATATGGGGTTACAAAATTCCTCTTATACTAACTTTGTAGAAACACACAAAAAATACTATCATCACATTCAACTTGTCGAGATCTTTTTGATGAAATAAATTTCATCTCAATCTGACTCCTACATTGAGAGTTATACCCATGTAAAGCTTAACCAATTAGATAATGCCATGCCAACAGGGGATTTCCATGTGGCATCCATGCGTAATCCACATGGCTTTGCCATGTCATTAGAGGTAGATCCATGTCACCTATGGCCCCCTTCATGGGATCCATGTGACGACTACTCAGTACTCGAGGCACTTACCACATCAATTACGGTAAGCATGTTCCAACAATCAAAGGTGGTTTCATAGGGGGTGGGGGAATGAGGGGTGGTATCATTGTTTTGTAGATTGGACGAGGGTCCCTACGATAGGTCTCCATCGTCCACATTTTCTCGCCATTTACCAAAGTGGTTACTGCCCACCACCCCCCCCCCCCCAACAAACCTTCAGGAGGATGTGAGCCATTGCAAACTGTCGATCCTGTAGACACCAAAATCACACCATAGATATGAAACTACTTGATAACAAGGGTGGTATCGTCAATGAATGGCATCAATAGATAAGAAAGTTTCACATCAGTTGCAACCACTGCTCCAACACTACCAACCCTTCCATGTTACATTGCACATTGTTTACGATGATGAGTAGTGGGAGGTGGTAAGGTCACATGGTGCTCACTTGACCTCCATGTTACTCCGACAAGTCATCATAAAGGGGCCCACCTATGCATTCAGGTCATGTTGCTTGGTTTTGTCACTGCTGCTAATCCAGGGGATACAAAATATGCTTAAAAAGAAGAGTGCTCAAATTTGCTGAAACTAGTGCCAAATTGTAGATCTCGTTGTTCTGATTTTAACAATGTTTGAATTGCCTCAATTCGACACCATATGTGAAAGTTACTGCGCTCTGAATTTTTTGACAAACAACTAAAAAGTCAACTTGCAGGGTTGACTAGGCAGGTCGTACAGTGACGTGGCGCTGACGTCAGCAGGATTACTAGCCAGTACGGATGTTAGACGGGTCAATCTTGTGCTGACACGTGGCATGGTCGTACAGGTTAATTTGGCGAAGTGTGATTGGTTATTGAGATTTTGATTGGACCAATTGGGAGGCATCGCGTGGCCCAATCGGAGGACGCCAAGTGGCCCTCAGTTTTCGTGCAAAATTTTGTTTGGCGACCAACCGACCCTTACGAGGTTCGACCTCATTACCTCCGACACAACAACCACACAGCTTATCATTGGATCGCACATATGTTTCTTATTATATATTGTACAAAGGTTATATTTAAATTAAAGTGGTCAGCGCATTTTGGGGGGGGGGGCAGCGGGGGGGGCCGATGGGCTCGCCTGTCCGACCTTGGCCTCAGGTCATATTAAATACCACATAACCGTGGTGAAGGTAGAGGCAGAGGGGTTGGGCAGTTAACCCAGCCCCTTGTTCCAACATAACATATAACCACTGGTAGAAAATAGGAGAGGTGGGGTGCATGAAACCTTGATTGCGCCCCCGCATGTAGACATATTCCCTTGATGTGACCAGAAGCATGGATTCGGCGGGCGCATGGCCTTTGGCTCGTGGCCCTGGCCATATTCAATGCCATGTGATCGTGAAAAGCGGCGAAACTTTAGGGTGTAGGAGTCAAGTTAACGACCAAATAAATTGCACCAATTTCGACAAAATTTCTGCCACTCCCATGCCAAATTGCCGCATAGAAATTCTACGAAAATGAGATTCGTTGCCTCATTTTCCAGTTTGGCCATTTTGCGAGGCAGATAACAGAGAAATGGAGGAGGCCTAACTTAACCGTTTTTCAACCTTTTTGACCCCAAGAAGAGCCTACACAGGGGTTTTTGGGTGTTCTGGACACAATGACAACATTGTTTTTGTGATTTGAACATTGCATGTTGATGAATTTTACATTTTGAGCATACAATTCAAAAGGGCCAACATTGGACGCTAGACCTAAAGACGTAGCTCAGGAGGGATGATCTCTGCCATCAAATTATTGCTTTGTGATGTTGTATGTTGTCTATTTTTCTCTGGTTATATCTACAAAACTTAACTAAAATTACTAAGTTTATGTGCTTTTGCAATTTCGATCCATTTCCCACAAAACATAAACTAACTTGCAAATTTTTCTAAGAAACCTTCAAATTTTTAATTTCATATCAGTTTGGTATCAGATCATGGTTGTTTTGAAGGTTTTATTTTTTTGCAAGTGTTTTTTAATGATTATAAGGTCTAAGTTGAGAAGAGGAGTGCTTGAAGAACCAAACCCTCAAATTGATTCAAGAAGGTCACAAACTCCAAAAGATCCACCAGTCATGGCACATGAAGAAGGATATGAGTTGATGTTTGAGGATGAGAGAGCTTTCAGAAAGGATTTCTATGATATGTTTGAGATGGTGAAAGTGTTGTATAATGAGAGGACAACAAGGTTGCAAGGAAAAAGTTCAAATCAACAAAAATGTAATGGTGGTGATGGGAGCAAGCCTCTATTCCCTCCACCTCCTCCTTCACCTCTACCTTCACCTTCATCTTCATCCTCATCTCCTTCTTCACCTCCTTCAACACCTAGACATACTCCTATATCTCCAAAAGGACATGCTAGGTCTCCTTTGCTTAAGCTTGATGTCAAGTTTGAATTTCCTATGTACAATGGGGAAGTAAATGCTAAAAAGTTGGATAATTGGGTTCGTCAAATTGAAGTCTATTGTAGGATTCAAAAGATTAAGGATGATGTTACAAAGATCCAACTTGCTTCTCTTCATTTGGAAAGTGCAACCCTCATCTGGTGGGAGGCCATAACTCAAGAAGATTTGAAGAAAAGTGGTAAAATTATCTCTTCTTGGAATGATTTTATAGCTGCATTAAGAAGGAAATTTTATCCATTAGCTTATATGCAAAAAGAAATTATGGATTGGCAAAATTTTAGACAAGTTAAAGCTCAAAGTGTTCAAAGTTACACACAAGAATTTAGAAGAAGAGCTTTAACCTTGGGTGTTGATTTATCTTCACAATACACTCTCCTTAAATACATAGGTGGATTACATAGTTATTTGAGACATACTATACTTGTTTAATCCCACCAATTTAGATGAAGTATGTGTTTAGGCAACTCATTTAGAATCAAGAGGCAAAAATGTTCTCTAAGAGACTAGCAAGAAACCATCCAAATCTGGAGACAAGGGAAAGGGGAAGTTTAAAAGCAAAGGAAAAAAGAATGCTACAGTGAAGAAAGAGGGAGAGAAACTTACCTGTAAACATTGTTTGAAAGAAGGTCATGATGAAGACCATTGTTGGAAATTACATCCAGAAATGAGACCAAAGAATTTCAATGACAAGGTGAAACAAAAGATTGCTATAAGAACTCAACAAGATCTAGGACCTGATTCAGATGATGAAACCAAAATCGCAACCATGGGCATAAAAGGTAAAGATTATAATGAAAGTAATAGTTCTTATTGTAAGCATATTGAGTCTCAAAATGATAAAGAAAGAATTGAGATTTTCCATATCAGGGTCATTACAAAACATACAAAAGTTGATACATTGTTTGATAGTGGATCCCAAGTCAATCTTATCTCTAAAGCAATTGTCAAGAAACTAAATCTAGAAACTACACCTCATAATAAACCTTACCCTTTGGGTTGGGTATGTGATGATGCCAAATTGCAAGTGACAAGAAAATGTAAACTCAAATTCGCCATCACTGCAAATTTTATAGATGAGGTAGAGCTTGATGTTGTACCACTTGACATATGTGGAATTGTTTTAGGGAGTCCATATTTGTATGAACGAAAAGCCATATTCTATCATCATGAGAACAAATATCATCTTTTTAAAGATGGAGTTGAGTATATTGTTAGAGCACATCGCAAGAAGATGAACTTATCTCTTGTAAGTGCTGGTCAAATGAAAAGGCTTGTAAATGCTAATAATAATTTTGTGTTGTTGATGATTAAAGCTAAATATATTGTTGAATCTGAAGCTTTCACAAAATGTGATTTTAAACTCAAGCATGAATTGGTTAAAGTTGTTAACACTTATGATAAGGTTTTTTAGGAACTTGAAGGGTTTCCTCCTAAAAGAGGAACCCAACATGAAATTCACTTGCAACAGGATGCACCACTTCCAAATATTTGCATGTACAGAATGTCATTTTTGGAGAATGCAGAAATCAAGAAGCAAATTCAAGAGCTTCTTGACAAAGGGGTCATTGGGCCGAGCACATCTCCTTGTGGGTCTCCTATTGTCTTGGTTCCAAAGAAGGATAGTATATGGCACATGTGTGTGGATTTTAGAGCTTTGAACAAAATCACAATAAAGAATTGCTATCCTCTTACTCGCATTGATGATTTTCTATATCAGTTAAAGGATGTTGTTTACTTCACTAAGTTAGATTTGAGAAGCAATTATCATCGGATAAGGTTCGCTGGAGATGATATTTGGAAAACTGATTTCAAGACAAAACAAGGTTTGTTTGAATGGTTAGTTATGTCGTTTGGGCTTTCCAATGCACCTGCAACATTCATGAGAGATATGAATGATGTGTTGAGACCATTCCTTGATGATTTTGTCTTAGTATACTTCGATGATATTCTTATTTTCAGTAAGACTCATGAAGAGCATGTCAAGCATGTGAAACAATTTTTAGATGTCTTGAAAAGAGGGAAATCATATTTGAAGATGCCTAAGTGTGAATTTGGGAAAAACACTTTGGTTCTTTTGGGTCATATTATAGGAGGGGGTGAATTGAAGATTTTTCCCTCAAAAGTTGAATTCAGTGTGAATTGGCATAAGCCCAACAATGTAATAGAAGTTAGAAGTTTTTTGGGAGAAATCCAATATTGGAGAAAATTTATAACTAACTTATCACTCATTGCAACACCATTACATGCTTTGACACAGTGTGAAACAAGTCTTTCAGTGGGGAGGCAAGCAGTAGAAATTCTTCGACATTGAAAGAGAAAACCAATACGACATCAATTCTAGCACTTCCAAATCTTAAGCAACCATTTGAGATTCAAACTGATGCAAGTGATTATGCCATGGGAGCAGTTTTGATGCAACATGATAAGCCTATTTGTTATCATTTTGAAACCTTTACCAATGCAGTAATTAACTATCCAACTTATGATAAAGATTTGTATGTTTTGGTACAAAGTGTGAAGAAATGGAAGCACTATTTGATGGGTAAATAAACGATTATTCATACTAACCATCAACCTTCACAATATTTACAATCACAAACCAAGCTACAAAAAGCTATACATTTCAGGTGGATGGGATTTCTACAACAATTTCATTTGGTAATCAGGTACAAGAAAGGTATATACAACAAAGTTGCTGATATTTTATCAAGGCTTATTGTTAATACATATGTCATTCTTAAGCATAACTCAATCATGCATGAAATCTATATTGAACAATAATAATTCTCAAGATGATGATTTTAAAGATGTTTGTGCAACTTTGATTCAAGGAAATCATGTTGAAGAGTTGGATTATCATGTTCATAACAAGTTGTTGTATCATCTTGGCAGGTTATGTGTTCCACAATGTGAAAGAGTCAATGTCATAAGGGAAGCCCACACTTCTCTTATTGTTGGTCATTTTGGTGTAGGAAAAATAGTCGCACAAATTTAGAGGTATTTTTATTGGCCTCACCTGAATGAAACTATTTCAATATATGTAAAGGGATGTTCCATGTGTGCTACTAGCAAGCCTAGAAATATGAAATTGGGTTTGTACACTCCACTTCCTATTCCTTCTTGTCCTTGAGAAATTATTTCTATGGATTTTGTAGGGGGACTACCAATGTCTAGGAAAGGTCGTGATTATCTATATGTTGTTGTGGATCGTTTCAACAAAATGTGTGTGTTGATGCCATGTAAGAAACAAGTTATAGCTGAACAAACTGCAAATATGTTCTTCCAAAATGTATGGGTTCACTTTGGGTTACCCACTTCTATTATTTCTGATCGAGGTTCTCCATTTGTCAAAAAAATTTGGTCAAGTTTATGGGAACTCATGGGCACAAAGTTGAAGAAGAGCACCACATTTCATCCACAAACCGACGGGCAAACAAAAGTGGTAAACAAAAAAGTAGTGCATCCCCTTCGTGGATATTATGTTAAGCATCCTAAGCTTTGGGATGAGCATTTGCATTACATCGAGCATGCCAACAATCACGCCAATCACTCATCTACACAAGTATCTCCATTTGAAGCTTGTTTGGTTTATTTACCAAAGTCTCCTTTGGATTTCATCTTTGGTAAAGATATTATAGTAGATGGACATAGTTATGTGGACAAATCCAAGCATTTCATTGAACAAATTCAGCTAGTGCATTAAAGAGTACAAGAGCAACTAGAGAAAGGCAAAGCCAAGTACAAAGCAATGCATGATAAGCATTGAGTTAATCATGATTTCTAAGTGGGAGATCAGGTTTTGTTGTATATAAGCAAGGAAAGACTTCAAGGTGAAGGTAAAAAGCTCAAGTCAATCAGATATGGTCCTTTCAAAATATTAGAGAAGATTGGTAACAATGTTTTTAATTAGATTTGCCACCTCACATGCAAAATTATTCTTTTGTGAAAGTGGAAAACTTGAGATTGTATGAGCCTCCAATGATTGATGATAATGAAGAGAATGTTCAAATTCCATCTATTGAAGATTTTGCTCATGAATATTTAGATGAGTTGCAAGAAGACTCAATTCTTGACAAGAGAATCAGGACTTCATGTAGAGGCAATGTGGAGTATCTTCGAGTGGGGCTCAATGGTACCAATCCAAGTAAAGGTGGATTGAGATCGGGAAAGTGAGGGAGTTTTACCCTCACTTGCTTGTTGAGTAAAAACAAAATTTTGGTGGTCCAAAAGCTTCCAGTCATGAGGAATGATATAGGGGATAAAAAATATGCTAAAAAAATAAGAGTGCTCAAAATCACCCGAAACTAATGCCAAATCATAGATCTCATCGTTTTGATTCCAATGATGCTTGAATCACCTCAATCTGACACCATATGTGAAATTTATTGCGTTTTGAAGTTTTTGACAAACAACTAAAAAGTCAACTTGCAGGTTTGACTGGGCAAGCCATACAGTGATGTGGTGCTGATGTCAACAAGCTGACTAGGCAATATGTATTTTAGACAGATTAATCCCATGCTGACATGTGGCATGGTAGTACAGGTAATTTTTCGAAGTGTGATTGGTTGTTGAGATTTTTTTTGGACCAATTGGGAGGCGCCACATGGCCCAATGGGAGGGCACCATGTGGCCCTTGGGTTTTGTACAAAATTTTGTTTGGGGACCAACCAACCCCAATGGTATTTGACCCTGTGATCTTTGATACAAAAACCACACATCTTAACATTGGACCACACATATATTTCTTGTTATATATTATACAATGGTTATATTTAAATTGAAGTGGTTGATGCATTTGGGGGCGGGGGTTTGGGCTGGTGGGCTCGCCCTACCTACCCTAACCTTGGGTCATATTAAATAAAACATAACCATGGTGGAGACAGAAGCAGATGGGGCGAGCAGTTAGCCCAGCCCGTTGTTTCAACATAGCATATAACCAGTGGCCGACAACGGGAGGGGCAAAGCGCGTCGCACCCTACCCACGCCCCCACCCGTGGACATATGCCCTTCATGTGACCAGAAGCATGGAGTCAGTGGGTACGTGGCCTCTGATCTATGCCCCTAGTCATATTCTATGCCGTGTGACCGTGAAAAGGGGCAGAACTTTATGGCATAGCAGTCAAGTTAACGACCCAACAAATTACACCAATTTCGACAAAGTTTCTGCTGCTCCCACTCCAAATTATCACCTAATGGTTCCACCGAAAGGAGATTCATTGCTTATTTTGCCAGTTTGGTCATTTTTTAGGATAAATAGTAGAGAAACAGAGAAGGAGGCCTAACTTGGCTATTTTTCATCCTTTTTTAACCCAAGAAGAGCCTACACAAGGTTTTTTGGGTGTTCTGGACACAATGGCAGCATTATTTTTGTGATTTGAGCATTGCATGTTGATGTAATTTTCATTTTGAGCATATAATTTAAAGGGCCAACATTGGAAGCTGGACCCAGAGACGTAGCCCAGGAGGGGTGAACTCCGTCATCAAATTGTTGTTTTCTGATGCTGCATGTTGTCTATTTTTCTCTAGTTATATCTGTAAAACTTCACTAAAATGACTAAACTTATGTGCTTTTGCAATTTTGATCCATTTCACACAAGACATAAACTAGTTTGCAAACTTTTTTAAGAAATCTTCATATTTTTAATTTTAGATCAGTTGTGGCATTCAAAATTAAATAAAAGAAAAGAGGTGGTGAGTGGTGGGTGGTGTAAGGGATCCACATGGTCACTACCATGTGGAATTTGTGTGGGGCCCATTGATCCTACCCTTTGACATTATGCGACAATTTCACTTTATATCTAGTTCCAGAGCAACTTGATATTTTACACATTTTCCCACTATTAACACACTCAGGCCCTTTGACCTCTAGATTACTTAGTGTTTTGTGGAGTCTTCTCTGTCATAAATGTTTTGGATCAAGTAGGTCCACAAAACCACATCTGTTGGTTTGGCGCAACCCTTCCACTCTTCATCGACCACCCTTCTTTATGATAGGTGTCCAACTTTAATGCTTATGAATGGTGAGTAATGGGAGGTGGACTTAGTTCTGTAGTAGAACCATGCTCAGGTCAACACGTCCTTCATTGTCACCACTCGATAAAAATTATAATATACTTTTTAAGGTTTGGTAGTGGTAGCCTCTTGTGGTAAGGTTTTGATGACATATATGCACATGAAACAAATAACCCAAGGCTATTATTTTGTGATATGAGAAGGAAATTGCCTCGCCTAGATGTGGATATTTAAAGTCTTAAAGCAACTTATCGCCCAAGGGCCCGAAACCCAATTTTTTTTCAATTTTTCATCTAAACAACAATGGAATAGGTTTAAACTATAGTTATTCACAAGCTTGGAAATCAACCAATTGACATAAATACACACTTTCGCACATTCATTGTTGACACCTAATCCTCTGCGATTGGGTGAATTTGGAATGTGAACAGTCATCAAGAAGATGAACTGATCAGTCACATTCATGTATATAACAATAGCTACCTAATGAAATAAATGAATTAGTTTTTCTGCCAAGTCTGGAGTTACTCCTGATCTGACATGGTATCAAAGCCAGCTCCTTGTTTTAGCTATTATGCTCCTTGTAACTCCTTTATCCTGACCTCTGCCTCTACCTCTGCTTTATTCCCTTTTGTTTTAAAATAATCTGCCTCTGCCACTGCGCTCTGTCCATAACGCTTGTCTCTGACCTGCATAGGTCTGGCCTGACATCTGAAATTGAACAGTCAAGAGGTGCTCCACATCAAGCCTCGAACACGTCCCGAGCTTGTTCCGATACCATTCATACAAACCCCAGCACATGCCACCATACTCTTCCTGCAAGGCCAACTGCTCTGGCTCTCTTCAATTCTCTGAATAACATCTCTTATCAACTCAGGGGGCATATTCGCCCACAAACTGCACTGATCGATAGCTAAAATCCTTGGGGGCATATTCGCCCACAAACTGCACTGTCGGCGTCGTTGAAACCCTGGTTCTGTGCTACAGGCAAATTTGTGTATCGGAGCCTGTTTCAAATAAATACTGCTGATCGATACTTATGAATGGTATCGAATGCGGCTAAAGACTGGCATGAACTGACATGGTTGCTCTACAGTTTGAAAGTTGTTTTTGTTATTGCTAGTGGTTTCATGTCTATCAGAAGCTCGAGCTTTGGAGAATGCCTCTGTCGGCCAGCTTTGGAACGGTGGTTTGAAGAGTCGTTTGGAAGGAAGCGGTATTCCGAGGTTTCTTTCCAGTACGTGCATACACTTGCACCCCTCATGGGCTCTTTCCTTTGTGGCTTGGCTCTAAACTAGTGCGCTGGGCTACGGTTGGGTTGAGCGGGATTTGGTATGTTATGCAGATTTGATGCTTAATGCACAAATATGACTCTTCCTCCCTCATAGCTTGGTGCTTCATGTGTTGGCCGTTATCTCTGCTATGATGATTCGGTGATATATGTTACAGTAAAGCAGCGTTTAAATTTTCATGTGATATATATATATGCAGTGATATATGCAGCGCTCAATTTTTATGTATGTGGTGATATATGTTACATTTCATGTGATATATATATGCGGTGATATATGCAGCGCTCAATTTTTATGTGACATATATATGCTGTGATATATGGTACGGTGATAGCAGTGCTCATATTTTACAGTGGCAGCGTTTAACACAAGCGCTCAAATTGTTCATGCAGTGATATATATGTGGTGATATATGTTACAGTGGTAGCATGTTATTACCATTCATTTCAATAGTCAATAATATATAAATGGCGTAGCAAGAATCATAATCATTCTTTTAGCAGCAAAAGTTTTTTTTCCTCCACAAAAGCACATTCTTTTTGCCATTAGAAGTATTATTCTATCAGCAGAAGTTATTTTTTTTCACAGAATGCATTCAATCATCTCTATGGTAGGAATAGTTCTCACTGGCAAGGAGAACTATCCTAAATGGTCCCGGATGATAAAACACACCCTCATCTTCAATGAGTTGTGGAAAGGAGTCTGTATCGGAGAAGGAGAAAATGACCCAGTGCAGCCTACATCAAACAAAGAGCTCGTCATTTGGGAAAACAAGAACAACAAAGCCTATGCATTAATCACAACATCTGTAAATGAAGAAGTAAGTCGCCATATTTCATCATATTCAACTGCCTTTGAAGCTTTACAAAAGCTGAAAGAACTCTATGACTCACATTCTGCACTTGAAGTTGTTCAGCTCATGATTAAACTCTTCACTCTTGAACTGAAAAATAATGATCCTCTTGCTCTTGCATCTGAAGTAAAGTCTATAGTGCATGATATTAAATCCACTACGGTTGAGCTGGATATCCCTCTTATTGCTTTTCTCAAGGCACTCTATCCTACTTACTCCAATTATCTTGAGTCTCTACAAGCAAATGGAAATCTTAAAGATATAACCTTTGATTCTCTTGTGAAAAAGTTTGCTGAAAGAGAGAAAGCCTTTGGAAAGAAGACAGTCCCTGAATCTTCTGAAGAGACTATTTGCCTTGCTCATAAAGAAAAGCATCATGCTCAAGATTCTACAAGAGGAAGAGGTGGACGAAGAGGAAGAGGAAGATACTTCAGAGGCAGGGGGGGCAAACATTCTCAAGCAGAAAAAGCAGATCTGCATTGCATTCGCTGCAAACGAAATGGATCACATGATGCTTCTACATGCAAGCTACCATGGGACAAAATTGAGCAGAAAAGAAACCAGCAGAAAGGTAAAACTGATGATACAGACAAAGATAAAGCACCTGAATCCGCTCACTATATTGAGGCACAATGTAACATTGGAGTAAATGAAGATTTGTTTAATGCTTCACTTGCTTCTTCGAAAAATGATTGGTTGCTTGATTCATGAGAAACCTGTCATATGACTCATAGGAAAGATTTTTTTGAAGATTTCACTGACAATGTTGATGGAGCAGTATACTTTGCAGATCAGTCAAAAATCAAGCCATCAGGGCTTGGCACAATCAGGCTTAAACTGCCTGGTCTTCCAGACTTTCTTCTGGATCATGTTCTATATCTCCCACAGCTCAAGAGAAACTTGTTGTCCTTGGTCCACATCCGCCAGCAAGGTCACTCCATTCATATGTTTGATGGCAAGCTTGAGGTAAGAAAAGCATCTGACCACTCACTTGTCATGAGGGGAATAGAAGAAGAAAGGCTTCTCAAACTGCAAGGAACCTCTACTCATGCACAACATTTCTCATATATTTCTCATCATGAAGAAGGTACACTTCCATCAAGTTTATTATGGCATGCTAGATTTGGACATTTAAACTATGACAGTCTCCGCTTATTGAAGAAAAATGGTGTTGCTGGTTTGCCTACAGTTCCTAGGAAACATAAGCAATGTGATGCTTGCATTCTAGGAAAGCATAGTAAACAGTCTTTTCATGATTCACATTCAAGAGCACATAGGAAGCTTGAACTCATTCATTCAGATTTATGTGGTCCAATGCCTGTTCCTTCTGCAAATGGAAATAAATATATCATGACATTTATTGATGATTACACCAGAATGTGTTGGGTTTATTTATTGAAGAACAAATCTGATGCTTTTCAAACATTCAAGAATTTTCATAAATGGATTGAAAATGATGCACAATCTCATATTGGGTCTATTCGCACTGATAATGGAAAAGAATATACATCAAATGAATTTGAACACTATCTTCGCCAACATGTGATTAAACATCAAACAACTGTGCCTTATAATCCCCAATAGAATGGTGTAGCTAAAAGAATGAATAGAACAATCTTGAATATGGTACGATCCATGCTCTTTTTCAAAAATGTAAAGATAATGTTTTGGGCTGATGCTGTTCTATGTGCTGCATATATAAAGAATAGATGTTCATCTAATGCTATAAGAAACAAGACTCCTTATGAATTGTGGTATGGACATGTTCCTTCGGTAAAACATCTCAGGATCTTTGGTTCCACCTGTTATGCTTTGATACCAAAGGTACATAGAAACAAACTTGGTGCTAGAAGTCGTAAGTTTATCTTCCTGGGGTATTCAAACACCTCTAAAGCATACCGCCTCTATGATGAAGTAAATAAAAAGTTTGTTGTATCTAGAGATGTCATTTTTCTGGAATCATCCAAATCTGACAATGTTGTTGAGCGGCAACTTGATCGCTTGGATAGATTCGCAAAAACAAAATCATTTCAAGAATTTGATAATCAGATTCCACATCTTGAAGGGGGGATTCCTATACTAGATCAACATGTGGAATCTTCTTCTGAAGAACAATCTCCCCTGCATGAAACTCCAACAACGGATGATGCTTTAAGTGATGTAATTGATAGAATTGGGAGACTCAATCTTGATTCAGTCCCAACTCAATCAACAGAGCAGCCTGGACCATCTCAGAAAGGTCCCCCAAAGTGGTTGACAAAGACACTTGAAAGTGTTCATCCTGATGAAATTGGAAAAACAGGAACCAGAAATTCAAACCGACAAAATGGAGGTGATGTAGATGACTCTAATTCACCTGTTGATATGGATGTTACTTATGATTGTGAATTGAACTTGTCTACAGATTTTGAACTAACTTCCTTCAAAGAAGCTACTTCTCATGATGAATGGAAAGAAGCGATGAAAAAGGAGTATGATGCCCTCATAAAGAATGGCACTTGGAAGCTGGTTGATCCTCCATTTGGAACCAAACCAATTGGCTGCAAGTGGGTCTACAAGAACAAATACAAAGCTGATGGCTCACTTGACAAGCACAAAGCTAGGCTTGTGGCAAAAGGCTTTGCACAGAAGGAAGGGGTCGATTATGAGGAAACTTTTGCCCCCACAGCAAAATGGGCCACCATCTGGACACTCTTTGCACTAGATGCTCAGAACGGTTGGAAAGTCCATCAAATGGATGTAAAAACTGCATTCTTGAATGGAGATCTAAAAGAGAATGTTTTTATGTCCCAGCCTGAAGGATTTGTTGTGAAAGGACATGAACATAAAGTATGCAAACTTGTGAAGTCCTTGTATGGCCTCAAACAAGCACCATGAGCCTGGTATGAAAAACTAACTGAGCATCTTCTGAAACTCAACTTCAATCATTTTGATCTTGATGATGCAACTTTATTTGTCAAGAAAGTTGGCAAAACAGTTGTATATCTTGTGGTATATGTAGATGATCTTTTAATGACAGGGAACAATGAAAGCTATATTGCATCCATAAAGAAAGAATTAGGAAAAAGTTTTGAAATGACTGATTTGGGCTATGTTCATTACTATCTTGGCATTGAAGTAACCCAACATCCAAAATCCATATTTCTTTCTCAAAAGAAATACATTGGAGATTTGTTAAATAGATTTGGCATGACAGAGTGCAATCCTCTTTCTACTCCAATGGAACAAAACTTAAAGCTCACATCTATTGAAGGAAAGGAATTTGAGGATGCAACAAGGTATAGACAGCTTGTAGGAAGTCTCATCTACCTCACTACTACCAGACCAGACATTTCATTTACTGTTGGAATCCTCTCCAGGTTCATGCAAAAGCCTTGTGAGGGACATTGGTCTGCTGCAAAAAGAGTTCTAAGGTACTTGAAGGGAACTCAAGACCTTGGAATCAAGTATACACAGGTGGACGACTTCAGCTTGATTGGATACTCGGATTCAGACTTCGATGGAGACAAAGAAACTGGAGTATCTACTTCAGGATATGCTATGAGTCTTGGATCAGGAGCTGTCTCTTGGAGATCACGCAAACAATTAGTTCCAGCAGAATCCACAACAGAAGCAAAATATGTGGCAGCAGCTGAAGCAACGAAAGAAATTGTGTGGCTCAGGAAAATTCTTGAAGATTTGCAGGTAAAACAAGTACAATCAACTCCACTCATGATTGACAACACCTCTGCAATAAAGTTGGCCAAGAACCCAAAGTTCCATGATCGTACAAAGCACATCAATACTAAATATCATCTGATCCGACATCATGTTGAGGCCAAAACGATCCATCTCCGTCATTGTTCCACAAATTAGCAAATTGCAGACATCTTCACCAAAGCGCTTGGAAGAGAAAAGCTTGAAAGATTCAGAACGATGCTTGGACTCACCAACATCCCTTCAGATTAAGGGGGGGAATGTTGACACCTAATCCTCTGCGATTGGGTGAATTTGGAATGTGAACAGTCATCAAGAAGATGAACTGATCAGTCACATTCATGTATATAACAATAGCTACATAATGACATAAATGAATCAGTTTTTCTGCCAAGTCTGGAGTTACTCCTGGTCTGACATTCATCATGAACATTACAATGGGAAGTATAGTCTAGGCGTGCATTAAAATCATGAACATACAATGTATCATCCCCATCATGAACATATAGTGAGCTTCATAGTTTAGGTATTCCTTTACACTCAGAGGCGCACAAATTATTGAACTATTCACAACATGATAAAATCATCATAGTATGCAAGGCAATATACATAGGTAATTTGCACTTATCTATGTGTTTATAGATGGTTGACAACTAAAGGAGGGACTTCAACACTCCACCCTATCATAGGCCAACTACACTGTGTTGAAAATTAGGTAGCTTGGGAGGTACTCCTACAAACCTTAGATGTTAGGTATGTGAGGAGAAAACCCACAAAATGGACTGTTGTGGGAAAAGTACCCAAATTTGGGGTTTTGGACCTAAAGTTGTGGGCTTCGAACCCAAGTTAATTATTATTATATTCTAATTGTTGTTGAGGAGACTCTTAATGGAGAAAGAGGGCTCCTGAGACACCTTTTAGAGAGCTATATATTGGAGGCCAAAGGAGTGGCCAAGACGCAGGTGCAAGTTTCATCTTGTGAGCAAGACTTAGCCCTAAGAAAGCCACAACTATCCTAGAAGAGGTTGAGTAAGAGTGTTCTGTGCTCAATGTGACTGAAGCAAGGACGAGTTTTTTTATAGGAGGTCGAGTGAAGCTCTATTATGGTAGACCGAGACTTAGATCTAGTATTTGAGGTTGGTTTAAGGTCTACACTGTATAGTTGAATAGTTAAAGGATAAACTTGTATTTGTTGTATTATAACATTGTATCAGGGGTTCTAAAGGGCCATGATCCCTTAAATAGGATCCCTGTGATTTTCTTATTAATGGAATCATAAGTAATGTTTTGGGCCATGTATCTTGTGTACTATTGATTGATTTCGTTGTTGTATATTCCGTTGTGAAAATTTGTTCATTGTTGACACTTTTATTAAAATAAATGTCTATATATATATATATATAGATATAACTATTTTTTTGTGTCTTTTTAACAACATTGCCTACTGAAGCCACAATTTTGCCCAGAATATATTTTTTTGCCGGAATCTGGTAATTTGTCCTTTCTGGAATATGTTTATTAACTATTTAATATTTTATATAAATTATTTTTTTAACTATTTAATTTTATTCTTCCATCAACTATTTAACTATTTTATATTTTATATTTTATATTAACTACTTTTTAACTATTTATCTATTTTATATTTAACTGTCTATGTATATTTATATTTGACTATTTTTTTGGTATTTTTTGGGGCATGGTTATAAATGTCAACAGGTCCGCATTTTTAATTTATATTTTTCTTTACTAATATCAAGATTTACATTGCATTGATAAATTTTTTGATATTCTAATTCATATGGGTAAGGTAGGTAAATAACAATAATAAAAAACGTAGTCTAACTTATAGATGAAATGGTCTTTTTCACGACAATTTTTTTTCTAATTAATTGTAACCAAAATCAGACAGAGATTTTTAAAAACTCTAATTTAAGTTGTTTAATTTGTATATTTAGAGTGCCCCGGGGGTTTTTCAGGGTGTTGAATCCATTTATGCATTCAAAAATGCATTTTAAACAACAAAAAATAATATCCGTTCTTGGTTTATCCGATTCTGGTGAAAAAGACGATTTCGTCTTTAAGTTAGACTACACCTTGATAAAATATTTCTTGAATACCCAAATAAATAATATAATATTTCACTGATACCCCAATTAATAATAAATATTTTACAGACACCCAAATTAAACAATTTAAAATTATTTAGGACATGTACCTCTTTTCAAATTTAAAGGATTTTGATTCGTTTACATATTATGACATGGAAATTACGTGAAAATTTCATGGGCACTTTTAGGCTGAAATTTTCTCTAATTGAAACTACAACATTCTTGTAGCCGACCATCCCTGAGCCAAATCCAAAGTTTGATGGGATGCTTGCTCAAGGAATTTACTTGAAGCTTAGCTAGGGTATTGCTCAGTTCCAAGAGTTTGATCCACTATCTAGGTAGCTTATTAGTTGTATTTTCAAAGCAAGCACCACAAGAATATGTAGCCCACTATCTAGGTGGTTTATTGTTGGAGATATTAGTAATATTGAGAGGTGGGGGATGAATCGGTATTGAGCACCTTTAGAACTTTTTACTTCATAAGTAGTCAATAAACTAGTATGTAAGAGATCATCAACAAGAATACATCAAATATACATGGAAACTCAACAATAAGAATTTATTGATAAAACCATAATCAATTACATATACATGAGGAGATAAAATCTCTAGAATTTATGAGCACCAACTCAAATGAGGTTACAACCCCGTGGGATTTTTTTAGTTACAACTAACAAGGAGCACCAATTACCTTGGGTTTTCCTACACCAATAGGAAGGGTGCTACAACCCCTTCAGGCACAAGCTCCAAATTAAGTATGGTCTGCTTCAAATGGATTTTTTTGGAGGTACCCAATTTTCCTTCAAATGTGTCTTCAACTCTACACAGGTCTTTGCTGAATCTTCCCTTAACATTCTCTCAATTACAGTCAATACATGGTTACATACCTGACAGATCATACACAATTATTATGACATAAATCTATCCCAATGATACCCACAACAATTCTATTCCAACTTGTATGAAGATGTTGTTTCAAATATATTCACAACTTTACAAGAAATATTGGTGAAACATAGCTCTGAAACTGGTCTAAAATTAGGATGAGACTGAGACAAGGCAACATAGTAAGTTTGAGGTAAGGCAACTGTTGAAGGCCCCGAAAATCGGGTCGACAACAAGGGGGATACCCACCCGGTCCGGACCTTGGTTGGCAGCTCCTTATCCGTTTGGTATAGCGGGTCCGACTGGGGATAATGGGACCAGTTTCCCAATCTAAGGGTGTGTGTGTGCAGAATTGGATGTTGCTGATCTAAGGATACTTAAAGCTAATCTAATTCAAACTTTTAAACTAACTTTATGCTATTGTAATCTAATGAAAAACAGCACATCTAATCTATGCTAACCCGGGGTGTATTTCTTCTATTATGCGATCTAAAAAGATTTCGAATAATAACTGGTAATAAAGATCATTCAACTATCACAAGAATAGAAATCAATTAAGATGAACTACTTTGCATAAAAAGTTAGGCAAAACAGTTGTGAACAGCATATCGCATAATAAGTTATTCATATATCAGACATAAATAAATGGCTCCACCGTACAAAAGTGCCAAATGGTAACTCACACATTCATGCAATAACATATAAACAACTAAAACTGTATATCACTTTAAGAATATAAGCAGAAATGGTCAAGAGATAAAAGTACCATTTATCACTGATCCTACTCATAAGCTTCAAGCAACAATGGTTTATCTCTCCTTGCTCTAACATCTACTAAGAGTACAAAAGTGCAACATCAGTAGCAGATATCAAATGCAAACATTAATAAACCTTGATCCATCCATTCATCAAAACCCCCTCCGAGGGTGCAAAAGTGCATGTTCTGAGGACAAGTTTTTGACAAATTTCTGGACCCTTCTCCAAATGCATGAGAAGGGTTTAAATACTGCTAACTAAATAACTTAATTACATAAATTTATGATACGGTTTAAATGACCGCCCTTCTTCTAAAGCAAAACTATTTCTAAAAACTAAATCTAATTCCTAACTATTTCTGCATTTGCTCCTTAAATGTTGCGAGCATTCAACATTTGTCTGGGAAGAGTCGGTTGGTTGCCTTCTGCTTTTGTTTGAGTTATGCAAACAGAATGGCAAGCGCTGGCACCACTTTTTAGTACACTAGAAGATATTTTTGAGAATTATCTTCTGGTTGGGCGAATTTACTACGTATATACTTGGCAACAACCCAAATTTCTCTCAAACTGCTTCTGCTTTTGCTATTTCGGTTTCCGGACTTGCGAATGACTAAGCAAGTTAGGGACTTTGCTTTCTGAACAATTTTCTCTAGCGCTAATCGCGCATCGAAAACTGCCTCTGTTCTTTATTCGGGCTTTTCTGGTGCGTTTTCCTTCTTTAGCGCCTTTTTCCTTTACCGGGTAGAAGTTTCAGGAGTTTTGGTAAACATGCTGCTTTGTGAGCTTTTTGACCCTGAATGTTGAATCACCTATCGACCTCAACATCTGTGGAGTGATACTCTGGAATCTGTGGTTCTGTTGCATGCGGCATCCGTTTATGAAGGCATCTCTTCTTTGTTCTCCGAGCATTGACGCTTTCCCCTTTTCCTTAGATGTTTCCTGCTCATTGCTTCATATTGTTTCCTGTTTTTCATTCATGCAGTTCACGCAAAGGAAAAGAGTAATGATAATAAATACTGATACGAAAGCTCTAACCTCTACGAATGTATAAAATCATGACACCCATCGTGAACTGACTCTTCGAAAAACACAAAACCGTCCTTCATTAACACTTTGGCATATGTTCATTAATTTCTTTTAAGGCGCGCGCCTAATTTTGGTTTATAGACAGCTTTTCTTGAATGTTGAGCCGAGGAAATTTGCGATGGGCGATAGCAGCATCGCGTCATCGCATTACCTAGATGTGTCATCGCAAATTTTTTCAGATCGGATTATCGCAGATCGCAGATATCGCAAGATCGCAGCATCGCGGATCGCATGAGTCATTAAATCATTGTGTGCTGCTTATGCGATATTGCGATATGCGACGTCGCACATCGGCCGTCGGAGATTTCTTAAGATTTTCATTTAAGAGCGCTTCTTAATGTGTGCGATGCGATGAATTTCGCGTCGCTTCTTCGCAGTTTTTATTATGCTCATAAGGGGATGTTTTATCTTCTCCACGCGATGTGACATAATTTCAAGGAGTATAATACAAAAAGTTATATAAAATGTTTTTTGAATTTCTTATTAAGGGTCCCAATTTGCTTAGTGTTATTGCTAATACTAAACAAAGAGGGGGGGGTTGTTGGTGGCCACAACAGCAACATATTGAATCTGTTATGTGGGCACTCTAATTATACTCCAAATCACTCCAAGATAGGCTTCTGAGTTTTCTCCAAAACCTGCTTTAAGAAGTGGTCCAAAGATTGTTTAAAAGAGCCCCAAACACGAAAAAATTCCTTTAAAAAGGTTGTGAAAAATAGCCCTTCAAACTTTCTTGAAAAACTCCTTGTTATCACAAGTTCATAAGGTATGAACCAAATCCTTTTCTCTTTATTCCTTAGATCCATGAGTTCAATTGTTTTTTTTTTTCAAATGATCTACACAAACATTTGTATTTATACACAATCTTGGACATCAACTTATGGGAGAACCTACCTATCCACATTATGTCTTAATGTATTTTTAATCTTAAATATTCTAGATCAGCCTTGAGAGGGACCCGATCTCATAGTCAATTTCAAAAATTAATTTCTCCTCAACCGTGAGGAGTTAGGAGACATGTCACCTATCGTTGGAAAGGTATTGATGAGGGCTACATGATGATATAGTCCTTTCTTGAATTTTCTTTGGATTTGACCACCTTTTCCTTGATTTTATTTTAATTATAAGTTTTACATTTAAGGGCTTAGACCCTTTTTCTCTTTAGGGCTTCTTGAACTATTACCATATGCTTTGATCACTCTAAAACTTAGGGCATCAAACTGAAGATTAGGGCCTTGACATTAATGAAAAAATAGTAGTGAATATTTATTACCCTCAAAATAAGCAACATAATGGCTTAGTTCACCTTAGCTAGTGGTTTATCAACTTTACAACAAGCACCGAGTGGTTTATTAGTCCATTTAGTAAGCACTAAGTGGTTTACCAGGTTATTCAACAAGCACTTAGTGGTTTATCAGATTACTCAATAAGCTCTCATGGTTTAGTCCTCTTGTGAGCCTCCCACTAGCTAGTCTGATATGGAAACGTATAATCTAACATCCTCAACACATCAATATAGGGGAAAACACTCCAATATAAAATCATAAGGCTTGGTTACACTTCCAACAATTTTCCTACACTCCATGTCTAGCATCTTGTGCTTCTTTCTATACTATCCTCCTTTCTCTTACTTCTTGCCTCTTACTTTTCCATGAGGCTTTTTGTATCTCATGAGACTACTAACTTCATCTTCCATCACATTATCGAACAAAACGTCCACACTTTCCTGCATACTATCATGTCTTCACAAATGTTAGGTGGTGGTTAGATTTTTTATGCCACCAAATGCCACTCTCTCTTAGATTTGGATCCATGCATCCCTCTCCTCACGCCAATATTTCATTTTCATTATTTTCAAGAAAATAGTTTAATATGTGAATTGTTTACAATATTTTCCTTTGCTAGTCATGGTTGCCACATTGGCCTTTACAATTATGACCACACATATAAAAACAGGGGGTAGAAAGGTGGGATTTTATAAACTCCAACCCCTTAAAGGAACATCATCCTTGGTGTTTTTGTAACTAGGAAGCAAAAGAACAAAACTGAGCTTTATAATCACAACTCTTACATCCACTTAGTTATTAAACAAAAAAAGTACAATACAATAATTTGTTCTGCTATCTCCCATGTTGCTTCATCAGGTCTACAGTTCTTCCATTGCACCTTGACTTGCTCTATTACTTAGTTCTAGATCAT
This sequence comes from Pinus tabuliformis, assembly GCA_031772625.1. NCBI lineage: Eukaryota > Viridiplantae > Streptophyta > Pinopsida > Pinales > Pinaceae > Pinus > Pinus tabuliformis. The sequence goes on from CM062816.1 coordinate 352,871,301, forward strand.
GGTCGGCCTTTGCTCCAGTATGCATAGTGGTTATGGTTGGAACTCTCCCTTGGGTTCCACCTATATCACAAACCAATCAAAAATATAATTAGTGTCATGTACATTCTTCTTAAGAAAAGAAATGTGAAAAAGATCATGCGCTTTCACTATGGGTGGTAGGGCAAATCTATAAGCCACTTGCCCCACTATTTCCAAAACCTTAAATGGTCCACAAAATCTAGGTGTGAACTTAGCACAAGACCCCACTTTCAGTGAGCTCTTCCTTGGTCTGATGTGGAATTATTTGTGAATTATTCATTGTTCTACATAACTCTTTTTCCTTTCCTGGGTTTATTTTAATTTATCTTTAATATTTATTACTTCTTGTTCCATTTCTTTCAACATGTATGGTCCAAGAACCACTCTGTTCATCGGGTCATCCTAGCTAATAGAAATGTTACATTTTCAACCATACATTACCTCAAAATGACTCATCTTCAATGACTCTCGAAACCCATCATTGTATGCAAATCCCAATAATGGTAGGAATTCTTCCCACTTCTTTGGTTGATGCATGGCATACATTCTCACCATGTCCTCTATAATTTTGTTTGCTCTTTCCATTTAACCATCTCTCTGAAGATGACATATACTACTGAAAGCTAGAATGGTTCCAAAACTAGTGAATAATTACTTCAAAAATTTGAAAGTGAACTTGACATCCCGATCGAAGATGATTTTCTTAGGTATGCCATGTAATCTGAATATATCCTTAAAGAATATATGAGGTATATCAATGGTTTTGTGGGTGGACTTGATAACCATGATGTGAGCTGCCTTACTCAAATTGTCCACTAGCACCATAATGACATCATGCTTTTTGGTTATTTTCAGTAATCCTATAATGAAGTCCATAGATATGAATACCCGCTTCTACTTAGGAATTGGGATTGCTTGTAGCAATCTTGCTAGGTTCTTGCATTGTACTTTAACTTGTTGGAATTTCAGGCACTTGGCAATGTATTCAACAATTATTTTTTTTAATCCTAGCCAATAATACATTTTATTTATGGTTGTTATCATTTTCTAATAACCAAGATGACCCGAGTATGATATCTTATGAAACACATCCATGATGAGCTTTCTTAGGTTAGCTACAAAAGGCACTAACCATTTTCCTTTGAACACCAACATACCATCATCAGTGAGCTTGTAAATCTTGCTCATTGATCCCTTTGGCTCCTTCTACAAATATTCCTTCACATGCTGGTAATTATCATTATGTAGCAATTCCTCTTTGATCCTTTCCTTGAAATCAATCCCATAAGTGCTCATGGCCGCCAAGTGGGCCATTTGTAAACTTCTACTAAGTGCATCAACCACCTTCTTTTCCTTTTCTATAATGTGGTTCATCTCAAAGTCAAAATTAATTTGTTGATCAAATCAACCATCTATCTTGTATAGAATTCAGCTTGGGTTGGTCAAACAAGTATCTCATCCCTCCATGGTCTGACATCAACACAAACTTTCTTCCAAGAAAGTAGTGCCTCCACATTTTTAAGGCATGCACTATTGTTGCAAGCTCCAAGTCATGAGTGACATAGTTCTTCTCATGTTCATTTAATTTCCTCGACTCATAACAAATCACATGTCCTCCTTGCATCAAGAATCCACCTAGTCCTTCCTTACAAGCATCTGTACAAACCAAAGAGTCCTTTTATGGATTTGATATTGTCAAAATAGGTGCACATGTGAGTATTTTTTCTTAGCTTTCTCAAAATTGGTTGCACACTCTGATGTCCATTTAAATTTAACTCGTTTCCTTTGTAAGGATATGATTATAAGCCCAATATTTGAAAATTTTTGAATGAATCGTTGGTTATATCCATCCAATCCCATGAAGGATCTAACCTATGTGACATTTCAGGTAGTATGCCACTTCATTATGGCCTTGATAATTTTAGAGTCCACAATCACTCCTTCATTTGAAATTACATGCCCAAGTATTGAACTTGTGTTTGGAAGAAATCACATTCGCTGAGATTAGCATACAACTTATGCTCCCTTAGAAATTGTAGTACTCCTTTCAAATGTTTTCCATGCTCTTCTTTGGTTTTCGAGTAAACTAGGATGTCATCCACAAAACCAATATAAATTTGTCCAAATACATCCTGAGCATGTTGTTCATCAAGCACATAAATGTGGTTGGTGCATTTGTGAGCCCAAATGGTACCACCACAAACTCATAGTATCCATATCTCATCGTGAAGGTTATCTTGTGGATGTCTTCATCCTTAATCTGAACCTGATGGCACCCATACGTCAAATCTAATTTTGAGAACATCACAACTCTTTGTTGATAAAACAAGTCATTAATTCTGAGAAACAAGTATTTGTTCTTCACTGTGGCTTTATTAAGCTATTGGTAATCAATGCACAACCATAGTGTGCCATCCTTCATTTTTACAAACAATGTTGGGGATCCCAAAGGTGACATGTTGGGTCTGTTGTACCACTTATCTAACATTTCTTGTAGTTTCATATTTAACTACATTAGCTCTAAGTACTCATATAATATGGGTCTTTTGAGGCTGACACTACTCCAGGAATAAAATCAATGGAAAAGTCAATGTCCCTCCTGGGTGGAAATATCAATATTTCTTCTGGAAACACATTGATAAAGTCCTTCAACACTGGGTAAGTTTCCATTTTGGCCTCACTCCTTTCTCATTCGTTGGTTACTTAGACCACATATAAGGTGCATCATTTTCTATTGCATCTTTTCACTTGTGATGCTAGATTTTTCTGATAATGACAAGCTTCCTTATATCCTGCAACATCACTTCCCTCCCTCGTTGTTGAGGCACTCCAATGACTTGATGTAGTAGCCAATTTTGGTTTTATAGGCCACTAACCATTTAATGTTGATTAGAATGCCATACAAGCCCAATGATAAAAGGTTGAGAGCAGTTGAAGTAGACATGTCGCTTATCATCACAAGGCATGATTCCACCATGTTTTTCAGCCATCTTTTGGTTCCCATGTTCAACTGAAACAACCATAATTTCTCATGTTTTTTTTGGAAAGCACATTTATTCGCAACCTTATGAATGATATAACTACAACTAGAATCTGGTTCAATTAAAATTGAAACAAATTAGTTAACGACCATACCTTCCATCTTGATTACTGAAGCTTGATGGCTTTCAAAACTATTGTCCAATGCACTGCAAATTCATGGTATGTTTAGAGCCACATCATTCACTATTAATTCCTCTTGCACATTTTACAACTTTGTGCCAATCCATTTTTGTTGAGGAAAGTCTCTTCGCAAATGGTTCTCTCCATATGTCCAAAACTACAAGGTCCTTTTGTAAACCTCTCGACCTCTTCTCCTACTTGTTTAGTAGGCCCATATTTGTTAGTAATAGTGAAGTTTTACTAATACTCATTCTTGGAAGGAGTGGTGAACTTCATACTCCTCCCTTGCTTATATCCTGAGGATTTCAACCATTTTCCCTTGAAGCTGGTATTATCTTTATTTTTCTAGTCTGTTCGGAACTCAACTTTGTGTTTGGATTGTTTATAACAACGTTTGGCCTTTTAAATAGTGTCCTATACTATTTTTGGCTCATCAAACTCAATCCTATCTTTATAAGCTTGTGGAAACCTAATGAGGTACCTTTGAATCTTCACCTTCTCATCTTTGATATATGACATATGCCTCAACAACTCCAAAAGTATGTTACCACATTCACCAACAATAAGTTACCCTAGCTTATGCTCATGGAATTTTTTTTTCCCCTGGGAAAAAGTCGTAATTTTCATTAAGATTAAGAAAATTACATTTTGCAAATGCCGAAGCATATTCATATGCAGGCTCTAGCCTGTCGAGTTCATAATAACTGCTGAAAGTATAAACAAGATATCTCCACGCAGGGAGCATCCAAAATAAGTCAACTGTGTTCAAAATTATGACTGGCTCTTCGCAGAGAGCAATATATACTGCTGAAAATAAACAAAAAGATGTACTGTTCTGCTGTTAACAGAGTCTATATACATACTATAAAAACAAAACTGTAAATGAATTGACTTTATAGCCCATCATTCCAGCGGTTCCTCAAAAGGGCGATGATAATACTGATAAAATGTGTCGTCAACTTCCTCTTGGATCCACCAATCTTCACCTACTCTGTGCGCTGCCTCTTTGGAGAGCTGATCTGCAATGGTGTTTTGCTCCCTGTAGATGTGATGACAGACAAAAGATTCAAATGAAGTTATCAATCTCTTTGCTTCATCAAGAATATGTCTCAAAGAAAAAGCATGACAATGTGATGCATTATTGAGCCAATTGCAAACAATTTTAGAGTCACCAAATATCTGTAAGTGTCTGCAATGATTATGGATAGCAAAATGAATTATGTGTTTGGCTGTGCTTAATTCTGCGAAGTTATTAGTGCCTCTGCCTAGGTTGATTTGGATCTTGTAGCAATGTCTGTCATCGAGATGGAGTATAGCTCCCCCCCCGCATCCATCATCTTGAGCTGAGCCATCAAAAAAATCCCAAGGTTTTGTTTTGTCAATGGGAACGGGTCTAAGAATTCGCGGCGGGTGGGAGTGGTCTTCTTCAGGTAACATATTGTAATCTGTGACCGTATGTAGAATGATCGAGGGCCAGTGAGGCACTTTGAGATTAAAGATAGACTGGTTACGGGCAATCCATATAGCCCAGCAAGCCAGCAGAGGCAGGTTTTTGGCCTTTCCTGTATGCTCAAGGCACCAGTTAGACCATGCCTCCAAAAGGTTATTCCCGTGCCAATCTTTCAAGAGCGGGATATGAGAAGATAGTGATTGCCAAAGGGATTGGGTAGAGCTGCATGATAGAAACAGGTGTTCGGTGCTCTCTTCTGCATTATGACAGAGGTGACAGCGGAAAGGTCCATAGAAGGACCGCTTCATGAGATTGGAGCCAGTGGGTATTTTGTCAAATAATATATTCCACATCAGAAGTCTCGTCCGAGGTGCTGCCTTGAGCTTCCAGATCGCCTTCCAGGTGGGTTGAATGTCTGGGGGTTTATAAGGTTCCATGAGCCTGAGATATCCCAGCTTTGGAGTGTAAACACCATGTTTTGCATATGCCCAGATGATCTCATCGGGTCCCTCAGTAAGTCTGATTTGTGCTTGAGTGAGGGCAGCAGTATACTCCTTCCATTCGTTTATCCATTGATTAGGCAGGTCTAGTGCTCTGGCGGATAACCAAGCCTGCTGGAGGAAAGAGGAGTTTGCTTGATCACCAATATGTTTGATATGAGTAATGCCTCTGTCATGGAGATGTCGGATGAGGTCAGCTGGTAATCTGTGGGTGTTCCCACATCCGACCCATGGGTCCACCCCAATACGTACTGCATTCCCTTCCTTAATACGCCATGTGATTCCATCTCGTAGCAGAGGTATGGTGTCAATGACAGCTTTCCAGATGTTGGAGATTTGGTGATTGTTTCCATGTCTTGTGCAGATCCAATCTAATACGGATTGAGGCTTAATATATTTTGCATATGCCACCCGTGACCAGAGACTGTCTGATGTGAGTAAGCACCATCCGAGTTTGGCAGCCAGTGCCTTTGAGAATATAGCCAGTCTCTTTATGCCCCAACCACCCCATCTTTTAGGCTTGGTTATGGTTTCCCATTTTACCCATGCAAATAAACGCCCCGGCTGGTGTCCTTTCCATAGGAATCTACAGCATATGCTCTGGAGCCTGTTCAGGATGCCCCTTGGAATCCAAGCAAGGGCCATCCAGTAGACAGGTGTGGCTTCAATCACAGCTTTGATGAGCACTAGTCTGCCTGCCCGCGAGAGGTATCGATGGTACCAGACCTGAAGCCTCTTCTCCACTTTTGTAATAAGCCATAACCAGTCTGCAATTCTATAGCCAGATGGTTTCAGTCGAAAACCAAGATACTTTATCCCATCGGTTAGGTTCGAGGTGACAAATGGGAAGCGTTGAGTGGCATAGGTGATTTCATGTACCGAGCATCCAACCGATGTGATAGTAGACTTATTATTGTTGATCTGCATCCCAGTGGCCTGCTGGAAAAGGAGGAAGGAGTTATGTAGAGAAGAGGAGTCACCGATGCTGCCATTCAAGAAGATGAGAATATCATCAACGAATAATAGGTGAGTGAGGAAGAAATTATCCACAATTTTGATGCCAGTTAGATGGTGCCGATCTCTGGTGGATATGATAATCCTACTCAGACCTTCCATAATCAGGAGAAAAAGCAGCGGTGAGAGAGGACATCCCTGCCTGAGTCCTCTCTCAGCAGTGAAGAAAGGTGTAGCTTCTCCGTTGAGTAAAACACTGTAAGATACATCAGTGATGCAGCTCATCGTCCATTTGATGAATTCATATGGGAAACCAAGATGCGTAAGCAGCAACCTAAGGTATAGCCAGTTTGTTCTGTCAAATGCCTTAGAGAGGTCTACTTTGAGTATCATTCCTTTCTGCTTTTTGATCTGTAGAGAGTGCATGAGTTCTTGAGCTGTAGCAATGGCCTCGTGGATCTGTCTATGATGCAAGAAGGCAAATTGCTCAGATGATATGTGCTGTGAGAGGATGGGCTTGAGACGGTTGGCAATAATCTTAGCAATGATCTTATAGAGGCAGTTGCAGAGTGATATGGGGCGGAAATCATCGAAAGAGATCGGGTCATCGGTCTTAGGAATGAGGGCGATGAAGGTGGATTTGATAGCAGATGATATCCTACCTCTTCTCCTGCTGTCCTCCACGATGTTCAATAAGTCATGGCCCAGAATGTCAAAGAAAGCGATATAGAATTCAATGGTCCATCCATCAGGGCCAGGGCTCTTATCCTTTTTAAACCATTTCAGTGTAGCTTCCAGTTCTTCCATGGACACCTCCTTCTGTATCTCTTCCGACATTTCCTGATCCACATATCTTGGAAATAGTTCTGCCACTCTCATGATTTCCAGAATGTTTATGTTCCCAGGCGCCTTGTATATACCCCTAAAGTGCTCAGTGGCAAGCCTGGCCAAGTTCTGCTGGGATGTAATGGTGTGGCCACGATCATCCTTTAATTCCCAAATAGTATTGATGGCTTTACGACCATTGGCAAACTTATGATAAAATTTTGTGTTGTTGTCTCCCTCAGTGAGCCAAATAGCCCTGCTTCTCAGTCTCCAGCTTTCTTCTCTTTCCTTCAATATCTGAGAGCGCTTGGCGAGAAGTAGGTTATACTGATCCTTACTCTCCTGAGTATTGAAAGTCCCTGATGTCGAATTTTCATACTCAGCGATGACCCTTTCCGCCTCATTGAGAGTGTGGTTATCCTGGATCCGCTTCTGGTGTGCCCAATTTTTTGTGATCTGCTTAAGGTCTGTTAGCTTCCTAACAAATCCAGCAGAGAGTTCCTCATCTTCCCGAAGGGGGTTGTTCTGCCAGTATTCATGGACCAGCTGAATATATGAGGGGTCTTGAAGCCAAGATGCATTGAATTTGAAAGGGCTCTTGATCTTGTGAGTGAGACTATCTGCTTCTAGGTAGATTGGCCTGTGATCGGATAAACCACCCGATCCTACCCATTGTCGAGTTCTGGGTAGAACATTGTATAAATGTTCCTTAATAAGGTAGCGATCGAGTCTCCTGGCCAAACTCTGTTCTCCACTCCTATTATTTGACCAGGTATACTGTAGCCGAGCAGATGGGATGTCCACCCAGTGGTGGTCCTCTAATAGGGAGGAGATGGTGTCAGAGAGTGAATCAACTTGAGCCATGTGCCCCCAGGATTCACAGAAACCCAGGGAGAAGTTTAAGTCCCCTCCCAATATAATGTTGTCCGCTTGAAGAAGCTCAGATCCAAGAAGGGATCTCCAGAAAGTAGCCCGATCGGAGCAAGGACCATAGACATTTATGATGCGAAGATCCCTCTCAATAGTATGTGCAAAAATGTCGAGGCCGATGAAACCTTTGCCTCCCCAAAAATTGCAGATGTCCACTGACCTGTTGCAGACCCCTATTGCCAGGCCTCCGGATCTCCCTGATGCATCTAGTGCGTGAAATGTCCAATTCGGGAGCCAAGAGGTAAGGGAGTGTATAAGGGAGTCCGCCTGGCAGAGGGTTTCTTGCAGGAAGATAATATCCAGATGAGCCGAGGTTAGCAACCTCCTAAGCGCTAGTTTTTTGGTTGAACTAGCAAACCCTCGACAGTTGAAAGAGAGAATCTTCATGAGGGGGGAGGAGGAGGGCCATCCTTTGCTCTAAGGGCCCCAAAGATAGTTTGTTGTCGCCCGAGGGCGACCTCCTCATCTGCAGTATGCCTCGCTTTAGTGATACGGGAGGGACGACCTCGTGAGGTCTTAAGAGAAATAGGGGAACTAACAGGGTCGAGCCCAACAACATCAGGGCCTCGGTCTTTTACCCGAGGACGAAGGGAATAACGTGGAGATGGCAGGGTAGTAACCAATGTCGATGTGATCAATGGGGGGGGAGCCAACGGAGGAGGGGGAGGAAGCGAGCATGAGAGGGATGAATGTGTGTGAGAGAGTGAAGCATGAGAAGCAACAGATGGAAAAGGGTATGATATGTCCGATGATATGCAAGATGCAAGAGATGACAAAGTGATTGGAGATAATGACATACCCGTAACCGCTGAGTCCACCGGAGGGGGCATTGAATGCTCAGGAGCCTCTGAAGATGAGGGCGGTGCAGAGGTAGCTGCATCGATGTCTGCGCCTGCGTGCCCTGGCTCTTCCTGGGGGGCATCATCCCCTTGGCTGCGCAATTGAATCTCAGGTGGCTGAACCGGTTGTTGCTCAGGGGGGGCCGTCCGAGAAGGTTCAGTGACCTCTTCCTTATCGTTCCTTTGCGATTTTCGGAGGAGTGGGCAATCCTTGTAAAGATGCCCAACTTTGTGGCATCTGCGACAGCGGTATGGAATACCCTCATAGTCGATTATCTGCCGACGAGCCGTGTCTCTCCACTGGATAGTAATGTGCTCATAAAGTCCGCCCCTGGTGTCCATGTATATAAGGATCCTGGCATAAGCCATCATGCCTGTCTGGAGATAAGATTTGTCGTAGCCCATATATGTGCCGAGTGCATTACCGATGCGCTTGAAGATTTCTTCAGACCAGTATTGTAGAGGAAGTCCGGGGAGCCGAATCCAAATAGGTCCGATCCCTATCTGCTCTGTCTCAGGATCAAACAAAGGTGTCCATCGCTTTAGAAGCACAGGCGCATGCTCAAAGTGCCAGTGTGAGGACAGAACCCAGTTTGTATGGTCAGCACGCGCGAATCTCAGTGTGAACCATCCCCTCACAAAAGTCTGCACAAATGGGATATCCACCAAGTGATGACCCCAAATCTCGGTAGCCCATGCCTTCAATCGTGCCGCCGAATAGCTGCGACCCCTGATGCGACCGACCAAGACCCGATCTGCAAAGTCCATCGCTTCGCCCCACTGAATGTCCTCTTCCAGTCTGAGGAAATAATCGTCCTCTCGTGATTTGAAGCACTTAGATTTCCTTTTAGGGCCGCCGGGATGGGGAGGGTTCTGCGGATGTCCGGGAGCCGGAGCAGAGGTATGAAATGGAGCCGAGGACTGATGGGAGGCAGGGATTCCGGCAGGGAAATCGTGACCAACACCAGAAGGGGGACCCGAAAGCGGGGGTACGGAGGTAAAACAACCGGAGGAGGGACCAAGATAACCCAAGGGACCGGATGAGGATGGAACCAGGGTAGGGTTGTGCGGTAATCGGTAAGATGAGCCAGCTGCCTGAGGGTCTAAACCTGGGTTAGGGTTTAGGCATCCAGTAACAAACCCTAGGGTCGCCGGCGAGTGAGGAGGCGTTGAGAGGGCCGGCCAAGTGGGAGGTTCATCCGGGAGGACCACAGGCAGAGATCTAGACGATTCACCAAGCGAATACTGAGAGTAATTCCCGGAGAAGTCATCGTAATACATACCTTCTGAGCTGGCAATTGGGGTTCGCCAGATGGAGACCCCCTCCAATGGGTCAGCGGAGTAATCAACGGCCTCCAGATCATCCATGGCCAGCTGCGCCTCGGAACGGTGAACACTTTGTGGAGCAGAGAATCCCGGAGAAAAGGACATGTAGCAGTTAAAGGTCCGATGAAGGGTGAAGAAACCGCCACAGGAGAGTTCGGAAGTCGCAGCTTCAGGTAATGCACATCCCCGCGGGTCGTATAGCAACCGGATGGTGACAGTAATCGGCGGAGTAGAGGACGGAGGATGCGGACGCGGTGAGGAGAAACGGAGAGCGGCGAGTTACAAGCAGCTGCAGGGTTACAGAAACCCTAACCTAACCCTGTTCGCACGATAACTCGACCCGTCTCCATCAGAGCCTCCTAAAGAATCCTCAATTCACAAGACCTTATGCTCATGGAATTATTTAGCCTTGCTATCATAATACCTCTGAAACAAGTACTACTCTTGGAAATATTTTCTCAAAATTTCTCCACGAAAACTCCTTCTCCCTAACATTATTAACATTTCTCAAATCATCCCACCATATATTAGCTTTTCCCTTCAAGCTAAAAATGGCTACTCTAGCCTTCACATTTTCAGAGTAGTCATGATCCAAGTGGATATTGGTGGTCACCCGCCTAATCCACCTGGACCTCCAGTTGGTTTCATGAATTTCCTTAATTATAGCACAATTTAATATTTTTAGCAATTTTTCGGGTCCTAAACTTCCGGAGTTGTTTTGACCCCTTAAACAACATTTTTTTAGGTCCATAGCAAGTCTATAATTGTAGTTGGGAGCCTGCCACATATCTTGTAGTACTCGGAGAGAAATTTATAGATATCGTACGCGCCAAATGAAGATCATATAACCAAGTTATGACCCCGGGAAGTCGGTTGTCATACTAACCCCAATGGGGCCCACAAACTCTTGGTGTTCCATCTCCTAGGGTTAGGGTTTTGGTTGTTTAGGATTTCGCTTTGCTCAATAATAGAAAGGCCCATGAGCCTCATTTTAACAAAGTTTAGATGCATGTAGCTGCCACATCTCTTCTTAGAGATAAGCTACCATTGCCTGAGTTAGTTTATTTCCATTTTGTATGCAATCATCTTTAAGTTCTTTGATATTAATGAAATAAAGGTTTATTTATGTTGCATCTTTCAATTAGTGGAATTTTGAGGCCTAAAATGGGCCTCCTAAGAAAAATGTACAACCAAAATAAACTTTTTAAGAACCAAAAGGATTAAAGATGATGATGTCAACCATGGGGGATGATTCACCATTTTTGGAGTAAAAAAAGTAAAAAGATTAAAAAATAATAAAACTTCTTTTTCAACTCGTATTTTCGACTTATCTCCCTAAGGTTTTACTCAAATTTCGAGTGGGAGTACTCATTCGATGGAAAATTTAATTCCTCATCCAAGGAGTATCCATATTGCATACTTTTGATGGACCCTGCTACACGAAAAATGAGAAATACATGAAAAAATGTGATTGCAATCACGTTTTTTCATGTATTTCTCATTTTTCATGTAGCAGGGTTCATCGAAAGTATGCAACATAGGTACTCATTAGATGAGGAATCAAATTATGCATCTAACGAGTGTTTCCGCTTGAAATTTGAGTAAACCCATAGGGAGATAAGTTGAAAATACAAGTTGAAAAATTAAATTTTCTTTTTTCCCTCTAAAATTTGATGATGTAATCTAATATTATTTTATTATTTCCACTATTATTTTATAATTTCCTTAGGAGGCCCATTTCCAACCTCAAAACGTCCCTAATGGTGTCTATGTTTATATCTATATTTTGTTTCATTCCTGCATAAGTCTAGATCAGTGGTATCATAGCGGTTTGCTCTTTCTTTGTTTTTCTGCGCATGTCCCCAACGAGGTCAGGTTATAAGGAGTTAGGGCTTGAACTGGTTGAACCTTTGTAAGACCGGCCTCACCAACCCTAATGACCTCACATGGCAGAAGAAAAGAAAGATGAGGGAGTGGGAGATCCTTTCAAAAATATTGCTTGAAGATGCCCTTGAGTGACAAAGGAACGTGATGGTGGACAAATTTTTCCGGATCCTTCAACGAATACCCACAGGCGATGCATCTTTATCCAACAACCACCCTAGAGGCACCACTTCCTTTAAGGTACAAGTCAACTTTGACATTCCCATATTTAAATCGCAGATAGATGCAGATGTCGTAGATAAACGATTAAATATGTTGGAAGGATATTTTTCGATTCGTGATTTTTCCAATAGGGAGAAGATTACTTTTTCATTCCTCAATCTGCCCCCCACTTCAAGGACTCGTGGGAAACCTGCTATGAACAGAGGGACAAGAGGGAACCTTCACTGTTTTCAGTTGCACCCACTTGGAACTCTTTTTGAGACACCATCAAGGAATAGTATTACCCTATCAGGAGCTATGAAGACAAGTACATAAAATGGACTATGCAGCGAAAACAAAGGGATTAAGATGTGCATGAGCTGACAAATGTTTTCCATACCCTATGCACAAATTTGGGTATCAAAGATTCTGAGAAACATCTGGTTCTCAAGTACAGCATTTATTTTCACAAATACATTCAGGAGGAAATGGAGTTCCTGGACATCTCCTTACTTGGTGAAACATATTGATATGCTTCCAAGATTGAGCAAAAATTCAAGCAGAAGAAGCGAGACTTTGGATATGTGAACCCAAATCGGAGGAAAGGCACCCCCAAGCCAAATAGAAAATTATAGATCCAGGCTGTGACCCCCAAGAAAACTCCTTGAATCTGCAAGATAAGAATAATGGGAAGGCTAAGAAGGACACTAGAAAGTGGTGTGAGTTCCATAAAACTCTCGCTCACAACATGAATGAATGTCGCACAGAGAAAGTGCTCGTGGCTAGGTTAAAATACTCAGAGACATATGAATGCTCTGATTCTGACTCGAAACCAGAAAAGGGAACCGATAAGGGAAAGAATATCATTGGTGCATAACCCATTGCTCCAAGCTCCAAAAGGAAGAACCTAAGGATCCAGAGGAGGGGGAGCACCTCTTCCACTTGCAGATGTGGGTAAAGGGTTCGCCAGTGTAGTTCATCGTTGAGAGTGGGAGCCAAAAGAACTTGATCTCGCCCGAGGTTGTTAAGAGATTGAAGTTGCCAACAATGCCACACCCATAACCATACGCCATTGGCTGGCTCAACAAAGGGTGAGATCTCTGTCTTTGCCAAAAGTGTCACCTTCCTTTGTTGGGAATCACAATTGTCATTAGACCAAAACCCGCAAGTTTTAGTCGATGATCGGATCACCAGAGATAAGGATCTACGAGAGGCGGTTAGTCCATGTCATGAAACACACAGGGATCGTTGGTTTATCTAATGTCCAACAATCCCCCCCCCCCAACGCGAACCGAGTGCATATCGAACTCATGACCTATGCTCTGATACCACTTATTGGGAATCACGATTTCTGTTAGACAAAACCTATAGGTGTTATTCAATTATCACATCACTAGAGATAAGGATCCACGAGAGGCGGTCTGCCCATGTCACGAAACACACGGAGTGTGTTGGTTTATTCAATATCCAACAACCTTATAACATCAAGCCCTTTGCAAATGGGGTATTGTACGATGTTGCCCCTATGGAACTTTGTGATGTTTAATTAGGTCAACCACACCTAAGGAAGCATCATGTTGTATGAATCCATACCTCGTTCTGTTATTATTACTTTTGGTCAGAAATTGTACAAGATACCAGAGGTAGCGTCACCTACTACCTTTTCTTTGATCTCTGCTAAACAATGCAGTAAGATCGTTTTCCAGACCGAGAAATTTGTCTTCCTTATGATTCACCCTCAGAGCAAGAAGAAGATTGTGGCCACATACACAACCTCCAGGCAGGGCTCCTCCACAAGACAACAATAGATGGAAAAGGTCGTGGAGGAGTACAAGGACATCTTCACCTCACCCATAGGGGTACCCCTACACTGTTAGGTCAAGCACTCCATCGATATGACCCTAGGCACACAACTATCCAATGGAACGATCTACCAACACTCTATTATGGAGAATGATGAAATCAAGATGATGATTAAGGAGTTGTTGCCGAAAGGGCACATCAGGCCAAGTTCCTCACCCTGTGGGAGCCCAATTGTGTTGGTACAGAAGAAGGATGGAACTTGGAGGCTCTGTATTGACTATTAGGCAATGAATAAGATAATTGTCTAGAATAGGTATCCAATCCCACAGATTGATGACCTTCTGGACTAATGCAAGGGGGACAAATATTTCATCAAGATTGACTTCAAGTCCGACTATCACCAGGTATCAATTGAACCCTCTGATGTGTGGAATACTACCTTCAAATCCAAGGAGGGCCTTTTCAAATGGTTGGTCATGCCTTTCGAGTTGACGAATGCCCCCACAACATTCATGAGGCTAATGGACGACATCTTGTTTCCCTTCACCAACTCGTTTGTGGTAGTATATTTGGATGACATCTTGATCTTCAACCAAATCTTGGAAGAACACCTACACAATATTCGACATGTCCTCCAAACCCTATGACAAAACAAATTGTGTGCTAATTTGGAGAAATGCACTTTTGGTACGATCCAAGTTCGATTTCTAGGTTACATCATTCATGAGAGGGGTGTGCATGTGGACCCAACCAAGATACAAGTTATTCATGATTGTATAGTCCCAACCACTCTAACAGAGCTCTGCAACTTTCTAGGTCTTACCGATTTATATTGCAGGTGCGTGTTGGGATTCTCTCATATCACTTGGCCTTTGAGTCAAGTCATAAAGGGCGGAGCGAAAGTAAAGTTCTTTTGGTATGAACCCCAACATAAGGCATTTGTCGAATTGAAGAAACACCTCTACTCTGTACCAGTGCTCACATTACCAGGCTTGCAACAACCATTTGAAATTGAGACATATGCCTCTAACTATGCTATTGGTGCAATTTTTACGAAACATGGGCATTCGGTGGCATATCAAAGTGATACATTTTCAGATACAATCCAAAAGTATCCCATCTATGACAAAGAGATGTATTCCATTATGAAGGCCTGCCGACAATGGAAGCATTACATTATGGGGAAGGAAATGGTCATCCACACAGACCACCGACCCCTACAGTTCATACAGATACAAGGAAAGTTGTAGATCGATCGCCATCAGAAATGGTCCACATATCTACAAAAATTTCATTTGAACATTAACTATAAGGGAAACACCAATAATGTTGCATACTATCTCAATCGACTGCCGATTATGGCACTGACCACTGTGCTTGACTCATGTGGACAAGAGACTTTGGGATGGACACATCTTTACAAGAGTGATCCAAAATTCAGCACCACATATCAAATGCTCCTAAAAGGAAAGAAAGTTCTAGAATTTCACCTCCATGACACACTACTATGCCACTTGGGACACTTCTTTTTTAATTCAAGTGAAAATGCCAATATGATTTAGGAGGCACACTACCATCGGGTCGTTGGACATTTTGGGGTAGAAAAAACATTGGTAGTGTTGCACAAGTATTTTTATTGGATGAACCTTCGACAGGATGTTGGGAAGTACATCAGATCCGGTACTTCCTACGCCATTTCCAAACCTACAATCAATAAGAAAGTCCCGTATACTCCTCTACCTACTTTTAGTTGGCCCTAGGAATCCATCTCCATGGATTTCATGTCAGGCCTTCCTTCTACCAAGTATGTAAACGAATATGTTTTTGTGGTCGTCGACAGATTCTCTAAGATGGCCATTCTGGCGGCCTACAAGAAGAGTATCACAACAAATTCCACTTTCAAACTCTTCTTTGAACGAGTATGGGTAAACTTTGGGATGCCATAGTCCATCATCTCAGATCAGGACAACAGGTTCCTAAGTACATATGGTCAAGCCTCTGGTCGTTGTTGGATACCAAGCTCACCAAGTCGACAACCTTCCACCCCCAAACTGATGGCCAAACAAAGGTCGTCAACATGATAATCATTCAAATTCTATGCATGTACACCTTGAAGCATCCATGCACATGGGACGAAAGCCTCCCCTATGTCCAACACAACTACAATAGAGATCTCCACAGCTCAATTGGCCACAACCCCTTTCAGGTGGGGTTGGGATTCCAGCCACTATGTCCCATTGATGTTTCCATACCACTTACATATACTCAGGAAAATTCGACTCATGTCTAGTCTGAAGCTAACAGAGCTACCAACTTCATTGAACGCATTCAACACATCTTCCAGCAGGTCCATGACATATTGGAGAGAGAAAATTCTAAGTAGAAACAATGCCATGATCAACATCTAGTGCCACACAAGTTCCAGGTGGGTGAAAAAGTTTGGTTACATTTACTGAAGGATCGCCTCATTGGGGCCAACCGCAAGCTTCGCCCGCTCCGATATAGGCCTTACACCATCACTAAGGCTGTAGGAGACAATACTTTCGAGATCAACATTCCAACATTCCTTGGCATGCACCCAATATTCAATGCGGATCGACTGCATCCATACTTTCCCCCATTGTTGGACACATCCAGTTGACACCAACAGAGCTCAACCCAAGATGTATCAAACATGCCATGACTAATAGGATCATGGGCACACATATCAAGAACATTAGCCAGAAGAGGATTTAACTATATCGAGTTTTCAAAGCAATTCAACTCCTTCACCAGGGAAAATATCTCACCAAGGACTAGGTTCAATAGAAATTTCCTCATCTCTTGGAGGCTCTACAAACAATGGGGTTCCTGAGGGGGGAGGAATGATCCAGGTGGATATTGGTGGCAAGCCACCTAATCTACCTGGACCTCTAGCTGGTTTCATTAGTTTCCTTGATTATATCATAATTTATTATTTTTAGCATTTTTTCGGGTCCTAAACTTCTCGAGTTGTTTTGACCCCCTAAACGACATTTTTTTGAGGTCTGAAACAAGCCCATAGCCATAGGTAGGGGCCTACCACAAATATTGTATTACTTGGAGAGACCTTTCTAATGAGGTATCGTACACACCAAACATATATTATATGACCAAGTTATGGCCCCAAGAAGTTGGCTACCCAACTAACTCCAACGAGGCCCACAAATTCTTGGCATTCCATCTCCTATGGTTAGGGTTTTGGTTGTTTATGGTATCCCTTTGTTGTTCAATAATAAAAATTCCCTTGAGCCTCATTGTAACAAAGTTCACAGGCATGTAGCCCCCACATCTCTTCTCAGAGATAAGCTACCATCGCCTGAGCTAGTTTATCTCCATTATGTATGCAAGCATCTTTGAGTTTTTGATATTAACGAAATCAACATTTATTTCTATTGCATCCCTGTGTCTATGTTTATATATGTATTCTATTTTGTTCTTGAATAATTCTGGATCAGTTCATGCATCCTCAATTATTTCTTCATTCAACCAAGGTTTTTCCTCTTTATCCTAATTTATCTCTCCATCGAAGATAGGGGGATTTGCTTTCTTGAACTCTTCCAGAATTGAGCTCTTCTCACTTATCCTATGATGATGGTGACTTCTAGTCGTAGTATCTAATGACTGCTCATGGCTACTTGACTCTCTTTCGGGAGTGTTAAGTGGAATTTCTCCTCTCGTTGTATCTTCAATTGCTTTCCTATATCTTTTCCTTGACTTGTTGCATTCTGCCCTATTGGTCTTCAATCCATGTTTCTGGATCTTTGATAAGATTTGCTTGGATTGTGTATGCGTAGATAGATGACACTGAGATCATGTTTATTCTACCTTTGCAGGTATGACAGGCATTGAAAAATAACTACATTCACCTCTACTTTCCTTTCTTGTGCTCTAGCAATTTTTTTCATTATTTTGCTTGCAACTTATGAATTCATCTCTCAAGGACCTAAGAGTATCCATCCAATCAGGGGAATTTTCCTCTGATTGCTTTCCAACTGAGTCCTCTTCATGATTATGATGGGATTTTTCCATGTTGTATTGTACCATTCAGTTTCTCATTCCTGTATTTCTTGCTGGAATTTGTGCCCTCTCTCTCTCTCTCTCTCTCTCTATATATATATATATATATATATATATATCTGTGTGTGTGTGTGTGTGTGTGTGTTGTTACACACACATGACTTCTAGTTAAATCAAATACAAGTATATATATATATATATATATATATATATAGAGAGAGAGAGAGAGAGAGAGAGAGAGATATACTCACCGCGTTAGTATATTTTCAATAAGCATGTTGATCTGAAATTGAATGTAAAATCAAATCCCATGTCAATATGCAAGTTAGAAAACAAAATAACATCATTAGCAACTTATAAAACCACCAATCATATTAGTTGTAAGTCTAAAATCAATACTCATGAGTATATAGCAATTAAACTACCAAATTAAGTTTTTATCCTATGTGTGTGTGTGTGTGTGTGAGCCTCTTCCGGTCCAACTCTGAACTTTCACTCTGTTACCACTTTGTAATAGTCCCTCCCACCCCCTAGTACTAACTTAGGCTATGGGAGGTGTTAGTAGACCAACCTAGATCCATCTTAATTCTGGATTTATCAAACACTGAGATGGATCAAATCTCTCAAGTTGCAAACCTATTTTTTGAGTGTAAAACTTTAGAAAATGCTTGCACCTTGAGAGATTCCATCCCTCGTGGAGCTTAATAGATCTGGAGTTAAGATGAAAATATGCTTATTTAATAATTAATAATTTTTTATTTTTAGTTTTATGTAATTTTACTGAGTCAAAATGTTCAGATAATATAACATAACAAGACATTACAACATCTCTTCCATATTGGGATGGAGGGTCCCTCTAGACGTATATATATATATAAACTATTTTGATTGTCAAATGAGAGATGGTTTTTGGGCATGTGGTATGGATGAGTCATGGTATTGACCCATGGTACCATAGCAAAGCCTATTTACAAGTTAATAATATCCATGGTAAAGTAGGGATGAATATCCGTGGTTAAAAATCTTGTTATATTGTAATATTAAGTTTTTATGTGCTTATTAATGAAATTCTAATATAGTTACAAAATTATTGTTTTAATTTATATCGTAAAATGGATCTTAATTTATAGCTACTATTTATATCTCATGTATTTTAATGTGATTGAGGATTAAGATATATGTCAAAACTAATTGTAATATTGTTTCTTTTAGATTGAATTAAAAAATATTATAAAATTAAATTCAAATAAAATATTTATAAAATATTTTGATTGTGAAATGAGAGATAGTTTTTGGGCATGTGGTATTGATGAACCATGGTATTGTAACAAAACCTATTTACAATTTAATAATATCTATGGTAAAGTGGGTGTGAATATCCATGGTTAAAAATATTGTTATAATGTAAGTTTATTGTAAGTATTAAAGTTTTTATATGTTTATTAATTAAATTAAATATGGTTACCGAATCATTATTTTAATTTATAAGGTAAAATGGATCTTATCGTATAACTACTATTTATATATTATATATTTTAATGTGATATGTATATTATGATTTTCTTTTATCTAAAAAGTTATTTGTAATTTTTTTTAATAAAAACAAAACTACAATATAACAAATCGAATTTTATTATTTTAATTACTTTTAACTTTTTATGGAACTACAACATCTCTCTCATACTCGACTCTATATCACTTTCAACCTTTTATTATTATTTAATTGAGCCAACATGTAAAAACGTTTATATACTTTCTTACATTACACCTACACATCTCCCCTATATTGGGTTGTAGAACGTCTCTCAGTGCAATGATTTAACCTGACCTCTAAGGTCTATTATAAAGATGGGGTTACAAAAATCCTCTTATTCCAACTTTGTACAAACCAAAAACAATTACTATCATTAGATTCAACTTGTCGAGATATTTTTGGTGATATAACTTTCATCTCAATCTGACTCTTGGATTGAAAGTTATGCCCATTTGAAGTTTAACCAATTAGATTATGCCATGTTAGCAAGAGATTCCCACGTGGAATCCATGTGTAATCCATGTGGCTCTTTAATGTTATTATAGTTAGATCCATGTCAACTGGGCCCCCCTTCGTGGCATCCATGTGACCACTATTTGGTACGCATGGCCCTTGCCACATTAATCCTAGTACATGTGTTCCAACAATCAAAGGTGGTTTCACAGGAGGGGTATACCTGATTTGCATATCGAGGGGCCATCATGATAGATCTCCATTATCCACTTACTATGGCAGTTTACTAGAGTGGTTCATCTGTGCGCCCCCCCCAGTGCATTAACCTTTAAGAGGACATGAGCCCACATAAACCGTCGATCTTGTAGACTCCACAATCATGTCTTAGAAAAGAAACTACTCAATAATGAGGTCGGTCTTGTCAATTGATGACCCTAACAAATCATAAAGTTTCATGACAGTTGTCACCACTACTCCGCTGCCACAATGCATACCATGTTACATTGCACATTGGTTACATAAGTAAGTGGTGGGAGGTGGTAATCTCAAGTGGCTTCCATGTTACTCTAATAAGTCATCATAAAGGGGCCCACCTCCACATCCGGGTCATGTTGCCTGAGTTTGTAACTATCAAAATGTTCAAAATTAAATAAAAGAAAAGAGGTGGTGAGCGGTGGGCAACAATATCACATGGACTCACTGTAGGGTCCACTAGTCCTCCCCTTTGGTGTTATGCAATAATTTCACTTTATATATAGTTCTGGAGCAACCTAATATTTCACACATTTACCCACTGCTAACACACCCTGGATCCTTGGACCTTTAGATTACTTGGTGTTTGGGAAGTCTTCTTTGTTATAAATGTTTTGGATCAAGATCCGATCCAATTCGGTCCATAAGTCCATGTCACGTAGGTCTAACACAACCCTCCCACTCTTCATCAACCACTCATCTTTACGAGGGGTATCGAGCTCAAATGCTTCTTAGCAGTGAGCGATGGGTAGTGGATATATTTTCAAGGTGGAGCCATGGCTGGGTCAACCCATCCTTCATCAGCATTGCCTGATCAAAATGTTAATCTACATGTTAAGGTTTGGCGGTGGCAACCTCTTGTGGTAAGGTTCTGGCGACATATGTGCATATGAAACAAAGAACCCAAGGTTGAGTTTGTGATATGGGAAGGAAATTTCCTTGCCTGTGCCTAGCTATTTGAATTCTTAAAGAAACTTATGGCCTAAGGGTCTGAAACACAATTTTTTTCAATTTTTCATTGTAACCAACACATGAACATGTTTAAACTATAGTTATTCACAAGCCTAGAAATCAACCAATTGCACATAAATATGCACTTTCTCATATTCATACCAAACATTGCAGTGGGTAGTATAGTCCATGCACGCATTAAAATCATGAACATAAAATGTATCCTCCACATCATAAACATATAGTGAGTTTCATTGCTCATGCATTCCTTTACACTTAGAAACACGTAGATTATTGCACAATTCACGACATGATAAAATCTTCACTATACATAAGGAAATATTGCACAAGTAATTTACACTTATATATTTTTTTGGAGATGGTTGAAAACTAAAAGAGCGACTTCAAATCTCCACCCAATGATAGGCCAGCTACACTGCAACTTTCTTCCAACCGACTGCCCTCGAGTTGGATCCAAAGTTTGAGGGGATGCTTGTTCAGGGAGTTCACCCAAGGCTCAACTGGGGTATTGTTTAGTTCCAAGAGCCTGAAGCCACTATCTAGGTGGTTTATCAAATGCATTTTCAAAGCAAGCAATATAGGAATCTATAGCCCAATTTCTAGGTGGTTTATCATCCTCATGGAAAGCATGATAGTGGATTGGTTCACCTTGCCTAGTGGTTTATAATATTTACAACAAACACTTGAGTGGTTTATCAACCCATTCATCAAGCACTAAGTAGTTTATCAACTTATTCAACAAGCACTTATTGGTTTATCAACTTATCAGCAAGCACTCGTTTTTCAATCCTCCCTTGAGCCTCCAACTGGCTAGTCTAGATTAGACACAAATAGTCCAACAACCTCAACACATCAATACAAGGGAAAACGCCCCACTTTCAAAGCACAGGGTTAAGTTTCACTTCCAACAATTCTCTTGCACTCTATGTCTAACATGTTTTTCTTCTTTCTCTATTGTCCTCCCTTCTCTTCCTACTTGCTTTTTCCTTCCCACCTCTTGTTTTTCCTTGAGGCTCTTCGTATCCCATGAGACTACCAACTTTGCCTGCCTTCACATCATGGACAAAGCATCTAAACTTTTATCCATCCCAATCATTTCGTCCAAAATGTTAGGTGGTGTTTCCATCTTTTATTTCACCAGATGCCACTCTCCCTCAAACTTGGATCCGTGTTTCCCTCTCGTCAAGCCAATATTTCATATTTTCATTATTTTCAAAAAACCATTTTAATACTTGAATTATTTACAATATTTACCTTAGTAAGTCATGCAATACAAGGAAAATACCTTCTACCGAAGGTTTTTGCAGAGGCCCCTATAAAAATAACCCAAAAATTTGTTTGTAGCAGAGCTCTCTAACAGAGGTGGGCAGTTAGATGTTTTAGCAGATGTTTCTTTGACGGTGCATCTAAATTATTCAACCGCACTAGAGCTGCATATAACATGGTGCATCATAGATTTTTTTTTTTGAAAAATAAAAAATCACGGTGCGCTAAATACCCAAATGCATTGATGCTTGAATATTCGCTAGCACCAAACTCCTTCATATAGTAAAACAGATCGGTGTTATTTGATAATGACGTCCCGGTGCAGTAAATGTATAACAACGGCTTGGGGCATCTTATAAAGTGTATCGATAGACGATTTGTAATTTCTAAAAAAATCCAGGTGCTATTGTAAAACCATAGCACTGGTGCATTACCAGTAATGTAAATCCCACCAGGCATCTCAATCAAGCATCAGGATAATTTTGAATTTAAAAAAAAACATGGTGCTTTTGGATATAGCATGCCCCGGTGTGCTTCGTGAAACACACTGGAGGAGGGTTAAATTAAAAAACCCCTCCCAGCCGTAATTTTCATTTTTACCATCTACAGTGCGAGAGAGATCTTAAGCACCAGTGCCACTCTTTCCACGTGCAAGTGCCCTGACATCAGTGCTTCTCTTTCTCACCACCTTTTAGTATCATGCTCACTATTTGAGTTTCCAATTTTTTAAAACGGTGTGAAAATTTGTTTTTTTCCATTACATGTCCACAATGCCTCCCCGACGACCAAATGTCTAGGTAATCTCTATATTTCTTTCTAATTTAAGTTTTTAGTGGATTATAATTGCAAATTAAGTTGAATTTCTCATTGTTTTTGGAAAAAAAATCTACGCGTGATGTGTTCCAAATATTTAGCGTGCACTGGGAGAGGTGCACCCTATAAATTTACAGGGTGCACCACAATTCAGTGCATGAAAATAACACATCGCCATTGTGGCAATGCATTTTGTAAATATAAACACATCGGGAAATATGCGACAGATTTCTTGTCGGTGCATCACTCTCGGTGCATTTATATTTACCAAATGCACCACAAATAAATATTTAAAAATATTCCTATATCTCAGTGCATTCCATAACCTTAACATATCGTACCGATGCCAACAATTTATACGTGCACATCGGTGCATAAGTATGTCGCATTGCTATGAAAAGTTAAATTTCCAAAACACCTACGGTGCATCATACTTATGTGTGCACCATCACCAATGCAATTATAGTTGAAAGTGCACCAACATCGGTGCATGACTGTATTTTGAGCGCACCAATATATATATATATATATATATATGAGGCTGATGTATTTTATATCTCAATCATGTAGGAGAGACATCAGTAGAGGGAGCATCAACAAGAGCAAGAGCAGCAGGCAGATCCATACAATATGGTTCGACCATGGCAGGCGAGAGAAAGGGAGAGGGATTTATACCCTTGCCCTATTACTCCAGTGACCTGAGCGCTCTTGAGGAATGTAGGCATGCTCAAGTACTATGAGGAGGGTACGTCCCTGAAGGCGCACTATGTCCTATTGGTGCATCTGATCTTCCGATGGAATATCTAACAACAAGCTTTATGTGTCGGCACTGAGTTGTGGTATAGGCCCACAGAGGAGGGCATATACTTTATCACTGGCCTATCCAAGAGAGGGGAGGATTTTCCCTGGTTCCCTGATGTCCCCTATGGTGTTTCAACTGAGAATCAACTTACATACACTCATAGAGGGGCATATATTTGTGTTTCAACTGAGAATCAACTTACATATATAATATAAGAGGGGCATGCCAGAGTTTCTGGCTAGGATTTTAGATGAGGCATTAGCGCTACTGACTTGTGTGGATGACCATGTGTTTATCATGTTGGGGTATTTGTACGCGGGGATTGATTGGACAGGGTGTCCCAACATCTTCTTCACAGCGACTGAGCCTCCAAATAATAGAGGTAATATTTGTGTTTTCTTTAAGTTAATCTAGTTTCATTTTCTTATTTTAATGAATTAGAATGAAATTTATTCTAGCATGTTATTTAACTTGTTTTATTAAATTGTTTAATGAATTTTCTTAATTATTTTTGTGTACCATATATTTTGCAGACATCGTCTCATATTATGGGGACATGCCTCCTACCCCACCGCTGGATGGATGAGATGAGGATATGGGTGAGGCCCAAGAGGGTGGGGCACATCCTTAGGGGGGCATGGGCATCCAGGGGCAGAGGACTGCTATGCTCTTTCAGATGTACTACTGTGATAGATTTCCCAAAGTTTTGGTTTGGTAGGGAGTTTGGTCTATAAGGCCTCGAGATATAAATGCATATATGATGTTCATGGATCTCTACAATGAATTTCCGCAAGATTTGATGTCTCTTATGCAACATGTCATCGGAGCTAGTACTTTACTAGCAGCAATGAGGACTGCAGGGCATTATGCAACAACACATCCATCAGATGAGGGTGGTCATGATGATGATGAGGGTGATGATGAGTGTGATGATCATGATCATGAGGATGGTTATGGTGATGCTTATGGCAGTGCCACCCCATTGGATCATGGTCATCAGGGTGTCGATGATCCTTCTAGTAGTACACTTGCTTATTAGTCAAATGATGATGATAAGATGCAAGAGCTAGAGGATGCGTCGTATGTTTCTCTCAACGGAAAATACCAACCATCTTCTCCTGCAGACCAGCCACCTCTTAGTCTTCCACCTCAGCTAAGTTCGGCAGACGTACTTTCCATCCATTGTCTTCTACTACATACCAAGCTGTAGGCACTACTACATTTATTGTATCGAATATTTGATAACAATTATTTGACTTCATGATGTAGTTGTTTATGTGTGTGTGTGTGTGTGTGTGGTACATTTTTTTTGTTCATATTTTTGTACTTAATTTATATGTTGGTGTTGATGTATATATTGCTAGGTCATGTTAGATATGCTCATTGAATGTGCTTGCAGATATATGTGTATGTGATAGTAGTTATTTGACATGAGATTTATATTAATTTGAGAATGTGTGTGGTGATGATGTTAGATTGCAATATTTGTGTTTTGTTAGATGTGATCATGATGATCATGCCCTCTTAGATTATTAGATTTGTGTGCTAGCTAATGGCGTTTATATGTGCTACTGAAAGTGTATATAATTAGATGATGGTAGTGAATTTGAATGTGTATCTTAGATGATGTTTATGTTTTTTAGATGATTATCACCATGATGTTTATTTTTATGAAATAATGTTTATTGTAGATTATGTATTGATGAATTTATATCAAACTTTAATATATGAAATTGCACATAAAACGACTTACTCTAAAAAAATGCAAAGATATTTTTATAAATTACAAAGTTTAGTATGGTTGAAACTATGATTGTAAAATTACAACAAATATTTTTCTATTGCATAGATAATTCATTGATATTTAATCTAACTTAATTAGAAAAATATTTCAATACTCACAATGATAAAATAATTAAAGGTAAAATAATTTAGTTAGTTCTTAAAAAGACAAAAATGTGTAACTCATTCAATTTTTAATATAAAATATTATTAATAATAAATTATTCAAAAATACAATTTAACTAATTCAATATTGGTTTATAAAATTCAATCTATTGTTAAATTTAAAAAACTTAAGTCAATTTTTTTTACAATCTACAGCCTAGATCCATCTTAACTTTGGATCTACCAAGTGCCGAGAGAGATCAAATCTCTTGAGATGCAAACATTTTTTTGAGTGAAAAGATATTTGATCACTCTAAGCGCTTGGTGGATCTGGGCAACTGGTATCATATATATGTAGTTGACATTACAATATTTTATTTATAATTCACCTTCTTTGTATTAAAATGTTAAAATATGCCCCCTCATATTTTTTTCCAGTATGTAAACCTTTAATTATTTTAATTATTAATATTTTTCTAAAATATTACATATCAAATCCATATTAAACATCGAAAATTTTTCAAATATCCCCCATACATTGAATTAGAAAGCAACTATTAATGAAATAAGAATTTTCTCAATCTTTCTCACTAAAGTGAAAATATAAGAAAATTTTCAATTTCAATTACTTTATTTTTCTCAATATAAAGTATTTATAAAATTATGTTATTTAATATGGACATTGAAATATTTTAGTTATGGTTGTGAGTAAAATATTTTTTGTTATAAATATATTTTTGTTTTAAATATCACATGTAAATGGAACATAGAATGAATTACACATAGTGTAATATCAATAATACTATTTCTTGTCATGTGAAAAAATTACATTTTTTCCTTGTAGTAAAAAGTAAATTATATATATATATATATATATATATATATATATATATATATATATATATATATATATATATATATTAGGAGTTTTAGGTTGAGAGCGGTTTGACTTGGTAGTGAATCCCTAGCTCGCTGCCTGCACTTCGACGCCTGCGCCCTAGGTCCCCCTGCCCTCCGGCGCTGAGGCCCTGGGCTTGCTTTCTTGCACTTTTCAGCTGAGAGCCTGTTGTGTGGCTCGTTTGTCGCTGGGAGGAGTTCACGTCCATGGAGGTCCCAGGCTCGCCCGAGGCAGCCCCCCTCCCCCCTCCGCCTTCTTCTCCTTCTGTCGAAGCCTTCTCTTGGCTCTTGGTCGGTTTGCCGCAAAAGAAAAAGAACAAAGCTGCCAAATTCATCAAGAGG
Source organism: Pinus tabuliformis (assembly GCA_031772625.1). Classification (NCBI taxonomy): domain Eukaryota; kingdom Viridiplantae; phylum Streptophyta; class Pinopsida; order Pinales; family Pinaceae; genus Pinus; species Pinus tabuliformis. The sequence goes on from CM062816.1 coordinate 352,898,449, forward strand.
CTCAAAGATATTCCTGAAATCTCCCTGCCACCAAAGACTCCGATCCAAGTCACCCTGTCCTTGGCTAAGCGAGCAGTTGTCGGTCAATTCACCGGACTATGGCCTTCTCCTAAGTCCACTGAGAACTGGGTCAACAAGAATTGGGCTCCTTTGATCAAGAATAGCGTCACATCTTATTTCTTAGGACAAGGGTTTTTTCTCTTCGAATTCACCTCTAAGGAAGACAAGGATCTAATCTTCCAGAATGGGCCCGCAGGGCCTCTATCTCAACAAATGGACGCCGGATTTCCACCCTGCAGTTGAAATTCCTATAGTTGTTCCAGTGTGGGTCAGACTTCCAAATATCCTAGTGCATTACTGGAACTGGGACTCGTTGAAGCACATCAACAACGTCCTTGGGAAATTCATAGATCGGGCAAACAACAAAGATTAATATGACTATGCCCAAATCTGCGTAGAACTAGATCTTGAGGTGGGACTCCCGAAAGCCATCAAAATAAAAGTAGAAAGTTGGACTCATTTACAAAAGCTTGACTATGAGCAGCTGCCCTTCAAGTGCCGAAAATGCCATGTCTACAACCACTTCCCCAGAGGATGCCCATCCAATGCTAATCCAAATAAGAGTAAAGAAGAAGGTTGGAATCAGGTCAAGTGTGCCAAGAAAACCCAAAAACATGTTGGTACAACTGAAACAGGCCCTCAGCAAGCCCCTCCTCAGCAACCCCCTGTCAGAATGGAGCAAGAAAATAAATCCACCCCTCTAAGCTCACAAATAGAGGAAACGTAGGAAGCAAATATCCAAAAATAAACCCCCCTCACAAAAGGTACACCCTCTTCTCCCAAGGGGGCAAGCCTTGCTAAGAGTTCTAAAGGAAACATTGTAGAAGTCGAGGAAGTTGAGTAAGAATCTAAAGGCTCGGAGGAAGAAGGTGAAATAGGAGAATCACAAGCCTCGACAAGGAGATCCACAAGAGGTCGCAAAACAGATCGGGAAAAAAGAGAGCTGGAAACTTTCAAAGAAAAGCTCCAAGGCAGCCAGCCAACTCTTGAGAAGCTATTAGCGACAAAACCTAAGATGGCGAGAAATCAGCCCCAAGGCTCCAAGGGAGCCAACCAGAAATACAAATGATGAAGATTGTCTCCTGGAACTGTAGAGGTATGGGGAGCAGAATCAAAGAAGAAGCCATCAGAAGTTTAATCAGGACAGAAGCTCGACACATACTTCTCATCCAGGAGACCAAACTGGAGGAATCCACCTTCCTTCAGGTAAGTAAGAAACTCTGGAATAAATGTGAGGTGAAAGCAATCTCAGCCCAAGGGGCCTCCGGTGGGGTGGGCACCGTTTGGAACGCTAACAAATTCTCAATCATTACTGAGACCCTCAACTCTCATTGGTTGTTCTTAAAATTGCAGCATGTAGAAACAAATCAGATTTTTAGTCTTTTCAACGTGTATGTTCCTGTGAATGTAGGGGAAAAAAAGGCCTGCTGGGACTCCTTAAGAAACCAAGCAAATCTAATTAATCTCGAGAATATCATCATTGCCGGAGACCTCAACCTCACTCTCCTGTCAGCAGACAAGAGAGGAGGCAGCGTTGTTCGTGATCCGGCTAGGGAATGGGTAGAGGACCTTATGTAGGATTGGGACCTGCTGGACATCAAGCCAACCTTAGGTAAGTTCACTTGGACTAATAAAAGAATTGGTCCTGGCCACATAGCTGCCAGGTTGGACAGATTCTTTATTCAAAGCTCTTTTCTTCTTCTTGGATTAGAGGCTAGAGTCCATATTCTCCCTTGTAGTACTTCAGATCATAAACCCATCAAGCTGGAACTCATGTTTCAGCTTGATCTTGGACCTATTCCCTTCAGACTTAGCTCGCTCTGGGCTAAGGAAATGGAATTCATGCAATTAGTTAAGGGAATTTGGCTGCAGCCGGTCAAAGGCTCCCCCTTTTTCGTCTGGGAAGAGAAGCTCAGAAGAGTGAAAAGGGCATTGAAAAGCTGGGTCAAATCTCTACCCAATCCAGCCAACGAAAGAAAAAATATTCAATGCACTCTGGAAATTCACCATCTTCAAGCTGAAACAGCTGACATAACAAAAGAGATTCTAGATAAAGAAGCCTTGTTTTAGCAAAACTATCACAAGGCTTGTCTAGCTGAGGAAGAATACTGGAGACTTAAGTCTCGTAGTCTCTGGCTTAAAGCAAGGGACAGGAATTCTTCTTTCTTTCACAAACAAGCTCAGGCCAGGAAATGTACCAATTCCATTTCTGAAATCAAAGATGGTTCTATCATTCACAAGGATAATGCAAACATCAAAAAAGTAGCCTCCCTTCATTTTAAAAGCCTGTATAGTGAAGATATAATTCTGGATCAAAATTCAGATATGATGGACATGGTCCCCTCCTTGATTTCTACTGAAATGAATCACCTCCTTGAAGCTAAAGTCACCAAGAATGAAGTCAAGGATTCCCTTTTTGCCATGGACCCAAACAAAGCCCCTGGGCCAGATGGATTCTCAGCCAGATTCCTCCAAATTTATTGGCCTATTGTGGAAATATCTCTACAAAATGGTTCTAAAATCCCAAATTTGCCAGAAAATCAGAGGCAGCACGAACTCTGCTTTTCTTGCTCTCATTCCCAAAGAGAAGGGGGCCAACTCCTTTAACAGGTTTTGCCCGATTTCGCTCTGCAATATTGGTTACAAATTGATCACCAAAGTCATCGCTAATATACTGAAGCCCATCCTCCCCAAAATCATACTGGAAAGCCAAGGAGGGTTCATCCAAGGTAGACAGATTGTGGACAATTTCACTCTGGTCCAAGAGGAAATCCACTCAAGCATGAGGCGCAATGAAAAAGGAATGGTTGTCAAAATTGATTTAGTAAATGATTTCGATAGAGTTAGGCATAGCTTTCTGCTGAAAGTCTTACACAAGCCTGGATTTGGAGAGAATTTTATAAATTGGATTCGGGCTTGCATCTTGGAGCCTTGGATTGCCCCTTTAGTAAATGACAAAGCTGTTGATTTTTTCAAAGCCACAAGAGGGCTCAGGCAGGGGTGCCCTGTCTCACCCCTTCTATTTGTTCTTCAAGCCTCTGTCCTCAGTTTCTACCTAGATAAAAAAAAAGGGTAGATTAGGATATCGTTGGACTCTGTATTGCAAGAGGTGTTTTTCCCTCTTTGCGGATGACACCTTGTGATTGGGAGCAGCTTCTATGATTATGGCCTCCAGATTTAAAAGATCTTTGGACGAGTTTTGCATGGTTTCGGGAAGCAATATAAACAAAGGCAAATGTCATATCTATTGCTGGAACACCATTTCTAGCTTGCTTAACTCCATTTCCAAAACCTTTTGTTTCGCTGCATCCTCAAACTGGACTTCCTTCAAGTACTTGGGCCTCCCGGTTTTCCTCAAAAGAGCCTATAGCAGAGATTGGCTCCCCCAATTGGAGAAATACAAGAACAAGTTGCTTGCCTAGGGCTTTTCCTAGCTTAACATTGCTGGTAAGTCTGTCCTCATTAAATCTGTTGTTTCAAGTCTTCCCTTATTTCAGTTTTCTGTCCTTCTTGCTCCCTCTAGTATTCTCAGAAAAATGGAGGCGATCATTCGGAAATTTCGTTGGAAGGGGGGCAAGCAAAATGAGAAAAAGATTCCGCTAGTTAGCTGGGAATCCATCTCCAAACCGTTGTTGGAAGGAGGCTTAAATTTCAAAAACCTTGGCTATCATACTATTGCAATGGGAGGTAAATTAATCTGGAGAATTATTGCTCCTAATCCTGGCTGGCTGCAGCTAGCTCTTTGGAAAAAATATTTCAAAGGCCAGTGTTCTCGCTGCCTAGATCACCCTAGGATGCATCCAAATATGCCCTTTCTGAAGCTTTGCAACAGAGCCTGTTCTCTCATCAACGCTCATGCCTTATGGGTTCCCGGTAATGGAAAAAGGATCAATCTTTGGACAGATCAAATATTGAACAATGAGCTGCTGGGAGACTGTCATTCACTTCAAGCATTGCGCAGATGGATGAATGAGGCTAGAATGCATACTCTATGGGACATTTTAGTTTGGCAGAATTCACATTGGGCTGGTTGGAATCTTCAAATGGCCCCAGATTTATCTATGGAGCATGAGATCCTACTTTCCAGGCTCCACGGATTGGCTCCATCGCTGGATCGAAAATGAGACTCAAGAGGATGGGGTACGTTGGCTAGTGGATACACCGTTTCTCAAGGTTACGCCAACCTGTGTGAGCGCCCTCACTTGGCCACGAACCCTGAACCGTGGAAAGGGATTTGGCATTATCCCTCCTTGCCTAAAATTGATTTATTCAACTAGCTGCTATGTCACTCCAAAATATTGACTGATGAAAATCCTCAGAAGCGTGGTTTCCACGGTCCTTCAAGGTGCAACCTTTGTAAGGTAAATCAAGAAAGCGTCATTCATCTGATGCTTTAATGCACCTTCACTTTGCAGATTTGGACTGAATTGTTAGGAACTTTGAGTTCCAGCTTCGCATTTCCTTCCTCCATTCCCAAACTTTTTGCTAAATGGCTACAAAGGTATCCTGGACCTCCCCCACAAAACAAATTATCGGAGCTGCTTGGTCTGCTCTTCCTAAAATAATCTATTGGCAGGTTTGGCTTGAGCGAAATAAAAGAATTTTCAGGAACTACGAACAGGATGCCAAGCTTGTGGTAGTTAAGATTAAATGACAGCTAAAAGAGTGTCTGAGAGACCATAAAGACGATTTAAATCTCAGCCGGCAAGATATAAATTGGGGCTTCTCTCTCAATCTTCAGTTCCAAAATATTACAAATAGTATCACCCTCCCCAATGATTGGCAAATAAGAGTTTCAGCAAAAAAATTCCAGGATTGGAATACAAATCAGCAGGGATACTCTCTCTTTTTGATGGGGCTGCAAAGGCCAATACTGGAAGAGCTGGTGCAGGAGGCGTCATATTGAACCCAGATGGCATAAGGATACATAGTTTCGCCTGGGGTTTGGGCATTACTTCTAGCATTCAAGCTGAGGCTTTGGCTCTTTTCCAAGGGCTCAAGTTGTTGAAAGTGTTGAACATCAGGGAGGCTAATGTATTTGGGGACTCTCAGGTCGTCATCAATGCTATGGTGATACATACTAAGCCAACGGATATAAGGCTTGCAAGGCTGATCTTCAAAATAATAGATCTTGGAGACTCTTTCCAGAATTTGAATTTCTACCATGTGTTGAGAGCTAATAATAAGGAGGAGGACGTTGAAACCAACAAAGCATCCCTCCTTACGGCTGGAGCCTTACTCAGAGGCATACAGGAAACATGGGAACCAATTCCTTATTTTAGATACATGTCATGTTTTACTGCTTTTTGTTAAACTAGTTCATATGTATTCATAAACTTGGAACAATCTCTGAAATTGACCTCATAGTAGCATCCAACAAGAGATGTGAGCTAAGCATAAATGCCATGGCCTTGCATGGTTACGTGGTACTTGTGAAAATAAACTCACCTTTTGTAATCCGATTTTTGGCATTAAGGCCAAGTATCTAATATATCCACTACCCGTTTCTGTAAAAAAAAAAAAAAAAAAAAAGTGTAAATTATATTTTTTTACTCGTTACATTTCTTCCTCGTAATAAAAGCTTAATTGTTTTTTTTTAACTTTCGGTTATATTATATCTCTATATAAAGTTATATAAGATTAAGGTGTAAATTGAAGTATTGTAATTATGGTTCACATTAATTTCTTTTCTTATTATTATTTTTCATTTGTTAATTTCAATTATTATTAGACTTTTTAAAATGTGATGTTATGTGACAACATCTCTCCCATGCTGAGTTGTAGAGCGCCTCTCAGCACAATTAATTGAGATTTAATACAACTTAAAAAATTATATTTTTATAAAAAATATTTTATTACTAGAGTTATGAGATTTTCATGCAATTTAAATTTAATCTTTATAACAACTCTTACCAATTTAAATTAAAAAAATTTCTCTCTAAAGATGAGGATAAAGAAATGTAAAATAAGGCTTTGATCAAGTTACTTGTAGTTGGGGATTTGCTCTATTGGAAGTTCTCCCTTAAAGAGGCGAGTGACTTTTTTTCTAGTAATAAAGATATAACATTTTGATGCTATTTTGGTTCTTTATTTTCTATTGTACCGGTTTAAATTTCACTCTTTTTAATAATAAATATGAGTTAACTACTACAATTTAAATTATCTCCAAATATTCACTAAAATTCACATTTTTCACATTTCTCCTAGCTAATATTACATCATGTTCACAATGATAAAGACATGTCTACTTTAAATAATTTAGTTACAAATACATAAAAAAATAGATATTTATTTTACATAATCTAAACATGAAACAAAAATGCATCACCAAGCCTATTTGAAACTCAAACAAATGCCTCTTAATCACCATCACAAATGTGGTGTGCTTGGTATGTTATGATTGCACCAGTGCTATCATATTTACCAAACACACCGCCTAAATAATATTTAAAAATATAGCTATATATCGATGCTTTCGATAACGTTCTGTTCTGTTCCAATGCGAAAATGTTATATGTGTGCACCCGTGCATACATGTGATGCATCGCTACAAAAATTTAAATTTATGAACCAATTGCGATATGTCATAAGTATGTTCACATCGTCTATGGTGCGGTTGTGTTTTAAAGAGCACCGAAGCTCGTGCATGACTGTGATTTTGGTGCCTTGATAATATATATATATATAAATTGAAATTTATTTCTCCATATTAATAAACACATTTTTTATTTAATAAAAAAATTGTATTATATGTATGAGGCTAATATATTTTATATCTCAATCATGTAGCAAAGATGTGTTTTTTTTTCTAAGTGAGATTAATCTATTAATATAATACAGAAAGTAATTACAGAGTTTCCTGGCCGTAAAGGGACCCGGCCTTAATCAACATGCAGCCATGAACATAGTCTGAGACTGCCCCAACAAAGGGGAAACCAGTCTGAAAGATAAAAAGAAGTCCAAAAAGACAACAGTTTTAACCACATTTTCCTGAAGAGACTACCCAGAAATCAAAAACAACATAACCGAACCACCCAGAAATCCACAGTTTGTCCGGACTGGACCACCACCCCTCAGAGAACTCTGAGGCCACACAAGACAAGACATAACTAAACCAAAGCTAAAAGAAGTGCCACCTGGCAGACGAGACCTGCGCGATAAAATCCTCCGTGGCAGGTTCCTCCACAATAGGACAAGCCCAGTCATCCGGGTTGTCCGCTTCGCCACGTCCCGCCGCCTGTTGTCCGCCATGTCCCGCCGCCTGATGTCCGCCCTCCCTGCTGTCGGCTTCCACCTGCGGACCCACCGTGTCCTCCATGCGTCTTTCCACCGACGGCGTGTCACTTTGAAGGCCCAAGTCATCATGCACACTGCCAGCAGTGGCCTTCCCATGCTGTCTGTTCCGGCCACCATTACCACCCTATTCTTCGTCGTTGCCTCTGTTCCGACTAGGACCGGCTCTGTTCGTGTCCTCCATGGAAAATGTCATAGGAATGTGCTGCTCATTCTCTTTAGTGATGGAGATGGAGATAGTGGCCACAATGATCGGGCAGTTCAGAGTGTTGCGGAACCGGAACTGCGTCGTGTGAGGGACCTGGTGCAGAGGCAGCGGAAAAGGCGCAGTGCGAACAGCCGCATCTTCTTGTCGAGATCTGTGGAGACCTGCTCTGCCGCGGCCACTTCTGGTATTCAGATACTAGGGATTTTCAGCAGAGGAAGCTGGGGAAGCCGAATTCCATTGATGCAGAGCCGGGGAGCGAGAGCTACCTCCTCGTGTGCCACCATGTCTGCTACGCATGCGGTGGTGAACCATGGTGGAAGAAAGAGCAGAGAATGAGTCAGGGGAAGTAGAAGGAGAATAGATAGAGGAATTTTGCACAGAGGTTACAAAATGCTGAGGAACAAAAGGCGAATTGCAGAGGTTTGAATGGGAATGGTGGTAACCATTGCCCAAGTCAAGGCAGCACACAATCCAGCAGCGGCGCCCTGTGCTGGTTCTCTCAGATGGCTCTTCCGCCTGCGGAGGGCAAGCACAGTGAAACAGGGGCAGAATGGCTGGAATGCTTTCTGGCGCCATGGTTAAACAGGGAGTGGCTCTGCCTCGACTGTAGCAGGCATTTAATGCCGCCTGCGAGGTGCCCTGAGTCTCATTAACGTTGATCTTGGGATGGTTGCAGAGGGCCATGTGGCCACCCCGTCCGCCGTCATCCCGTCTCATCACCGTATAAGGATTAATGACCACCCGCATCTGGGGGTTGAGCTTCCTGATGCACCAGGTCAGTGCAAATTTGCAGTTGATTTTGGTCATCTATGATATCGAGAAGACCATAGCGTAAGGCCTGGTCCTGATCTGTCCCAATGTTTGCCAAAAGATCAGCTACTTTGTTACTTTCCTGTTTGACATGAATAAAAGTTATTGCTCTCTTGTCTTTTATCCATTTCTCTATTGTTTCAAGCCTGGTCATTAGTCTCCAGCTGTTGGCAACTCGTAAGGCCGTGCTTCCCTGTTGAATTTGAATGGCCATATTGATGAGGATTTGAGTGTCCCCTTCTATAAGGATGGGATAAAAGTTATGTTGGTCAGCTAGCTTCATACCTTGCCACAAGCCTTCCAGTTCTACAGAGTTGTTCGTGTCCCATCTAATGGATCCAAAAAAAGATAAAAGAGGTTGGCCCTCATGATTTCTGTATATTCCTCCATATCCTACTTTGCCCGGGTTTCCCTTGGAGGCACCATCGAAATTTAACTTAATCACTCCTGTAGGGGGTGTTGAGATTGCAACAAGATGATGGAGCTTAGTGAAAAGAGTCGCCTTCACTAAGTGGGCCCGCAGGCAAATTATGGCGCAAGTTCTATTTTTTATCCCAGCAGGGATGATCACAGTGTGGGTGACCACAGTATGAGTGATCACAGTGTGGGTGACCACAGTGTGAGTGATCACAGTATGAGTGATCAAAGTCTATTTTTAGACTGGCTGTCAAAAATAGAAAAGTCAAATATTATTGTCTCATAATAATATTTGGACTATAAACTTGATCTTATTCTCTTGGAGCACTTCAGGATGAGCTATGGATGTGGTACATGCAGATCCCAGAGGGAAATACGTGGTTACCTATGGGATGACTAATATTTGCATGCAGGACTTCAGTTAGAACTCAAGTGAGTTGAGTTTAGTGGACTGGAGGTGCAGTTGATGGAGTTGTGTTCAGTTTAGCTTTGTTAAACTGGTTATATTTAGTCTAACTGGCAAATAGACTAGAGATGAGTTGGGTGAATTAGTTATTAATTAATTCACAAGTTATTAACTCATAATGCAACTATAGAATACATCAGTTAACTCAATTGCATGTCAGTGCATGTTCAGTTCAGCAGGGACAGGTGTTAGAGGATCAGATTGCTATCAGTTGTGACTATAGTTGTGCATGATGATTTGCACAATCAGAGGGATTGAGTATGCCAATGAATTGGCCAATATCAAGAATTGTAGCATGTGCTCACGTCCAACACAGTGTGAGTGATTCTTTGCAGGTGAAATACGAGTTTGGTAAACCATTCTCATCAGTTCTTGAGCAGGTATTGAGCTGGAGAGGCAGGCAAGCAGTGGAATAGATTTGGAGATCAGATCTGAGCTGTATTGTGTGTAACAGGTGGAGCTGGTACTGGATTGCTTGTGATAAGCATTGTACTTTGTAATGTTACATGTTCTCAATCATTAATATACAGATAGTGTGGGGTTTTTAGCGAGATGCTTTCCCCGGGTTACATACTGTGTTAATGTGTGAATGCTCTTGATGTTTTATTGTTATTGATGCTGCTATATTGATGATCAACGTAGAGGAGCTTATGTATTGTGTATGTATTCTGCAATAGTATATGATTAGGATAATCTCCATTGAATATGTGTTAAATTATTCAAAATTTCTACAGGGGGAGTGACTAGTGTGAAAGCTGCCTTGTTGTGATGCTGGTTCTACTAGTATTCAATAGAGCTTGTGGGAGCTGTAGGTTCCAGTTAGCCCATATGCTTAATTCCTGTGGCTGGGTCGGAAAGTCCTCCGTTGTCCATTGATGCAAAGCAAGAGTTTCCTTGATGTTCTGACATAGGTTAGTCCATATGATTTCTAAGGAAGTTTTGTGATTTTTGAAAATTCGTTTATTTCTTTCCTTCCAGATCGTCCATAGCAGGAGACCTAGCAAGATTTTCCATAACTTGTTGAGAATTTTGCTGTTATAGGGCTCTGGAGTCCAGTTGCGAATGGTACCTCTTATATACCCAAGAACTCTGCAGGGTCTGTGGCATCTGAAAGTGAGCTTTTCCCAAAGTTGATTGGCCATGTGGCAAGAGTCCATGAGGTGCTAAATAGTTTCTTCATTATTTTGACAGTTGGGACAGTAAGAGGGACCATGAAATCCTCTTTTAATTAAGTTATCCCATGTGAGAATTCTTTGATGATATAGCAGCCAGATAAACGTAGAGACCTTGGGCCAGATCCCCGTAGTCCATATACGCTGCCAGGCGGGATCTATTGGTTCCTGAGTTTGGCACATTACTTGGTAAGCTTCTTTGGTGGTGTATGTGCCTTGTATAACCCCATCTTAGAACATCGCTTCCTGTATGGACTCTGATTCTTCTACTAGTGAGCTCTTTATGTAGCTCCATGTTACGAGGTTCCATTTCTTGTTGTGCTATTTGCCTCACCGGTTTCCATTGTCTAAATCCCTATATAATGCTAGGAGTCCAGAAGTGTGCCACATTGTCTGCCTGGTTAATGTTGTTTCCATGATAATTTGTGTCTGGCAAGAATACTTCAATTTTGGGTCTTTGTTGCCAGGAGTCCGTCCAGAAATGGGTTGTCCTTCCGTTCCTTATCTCCCAGAAGCTATGCTGATAGATGACCTCTCTGTGTTGCTTGGCAATTTTCAAAATTATGGATCCTGTAGGCGTGGTGGTGATCCTAATTAGTTCTTGTTGTGGTCGATTATTTGCATACTTTGTTGTCCATAATTGCGCCCATGGCTTCTGTGGACAGGAAACCCATTGCCACCAAATCCTTGCTCCCATTAAAGTGTTGTTGTGTTGAGGATCACATAAGCCTAGGCCTCCCTGTTTTTTAGGCCTGTAGACTTTATCCCATTTTACTAGAGCCCATTTTCTATTTTGTCCTGTGGAGCCCCATAAGAAATTGCGTTGCAAATTTCGAATTCTTTTCAGTACCCATTTCGGCGTAGCAAGCACTGAGAATAGATAGAGGGGCATAGATTATAGAACTGCCTTTATCAGGACTAATCTGCTTGCCATGTTGAGAGTTCTATAAGTCCAAGATAGGAGTCGACTTTCCATTTTCTCTATGAGTTGATGCCAGGAAGCATGCTTTAAGGTTGAATCTATGAGGGGGGCGCCTAAATACTGAGACGAAAGCTTGGCTTGAGGGAATCCAATGATTCAAGTAATGACTCTTTGGGTGGGAATAGGAGGATGGAAGAAAAAAAATCTGAGATTTGGAGGTGTTGATGGTGGTGCCAGAAGCTTCTGAGAATGTGTCTAAAATAGCTTTAAAGGTTCTGGCTTCATGTACAGAAGGATGACCAAAGAGCATATTGTCATCAACAAATTGTTGATGGGTGATAGCAAGGGATCCATGGACAGAGAGTCCTCTGAGATCATGGGACTGAATGGCATGCTTTATGATATGGCCTAGACCCTCAACCATAATAATGAAAAGAAAAGGGGACAGCGGGTCTCCTTGACATATTCCTCTAGAAGGGTGATACGGTTTAGAGGGGATCCCATTGACAAGGACAGAGCAGAGTGGGGAGGTTATGAGTGTCATCATCCATCTGACCCAGGTCGGGCTGAATCCAAAGGCCGTTAGCAGTTGTTTTATGTAGGTCCAACTGAGTTTATCAAAGGCTTTGGAAAGGTCAATTTTCAACAACATTCCTTCTTGTTTGTTCTTCTTGAGAGAATGAATGGTTCATGGGTCAGAATAATACCATCCAAAATTTTTCGGCCTTCTATGTAGAGCTTTGAAATTACACCTCTCCTATACACTTTCCTAGAACTTTTTCCACTCACCTCGACCTCCTAAGCTATCAAAATCATTGCATGTTGATTCTAAAAGAGCATTTAACGTGGTTTTCTAACTATGTTTTATGTTTGTTGTTTGAACTAGATTTTTCTCATTAGCTGCGGAATCCAGTCACTTTCTGTAGCTGATTCAACTTTCCGCAGCTGTTTTTGTTAAACTCTATGTTGCAGGTGTCACCAGGAAAAACCAGCCACATGGGCAAGTTAGAAATGACCTGGACATGGATCAGGTCCTATTGGTTCAGTCGAATTCATTAAGGGAAGTTATGGTCAACGGTGGTCAAACGGTGGTCCTACATAAGAGTCCTACGGTAGCCAGATTTTGTTTTCCAGCACTTGAAGGATTCTGAAGGATGTGTGGTCATTCCTAACTCTCTGGTGTCTGTTGCCACCTGTAGACTGACCCATGACGAGAATCTAACAGCCACAGTTGATAGATTTAATATTTTCGACAACCAGTACGCTAAATCCATGGACGCTGTCTTTAACGTGTCCCTTGTTCATGTAGTTCTACAAGAAAACAGTTATGTAAACTTTGTTATAAATAATGCGTTTCGATAACGCACAGTCTTAGTTTTTGTGAATGTAATTTTGTTGTTCAAGCCCACTGTGCTGTGACACTAGTTTTATTGTTGTAACTGTGTTATGAAATATAGGAGAAGACTCTGTTTCTACATGATTGCGTGAACATAATCTTGGATTGATAGCCTGTTGGCCGAGGCTGTGCAGAGGGCCCCTGTACGCTGAGGTTTCGTTTCTCTTGTTGCTGTAAAGTTTTATGCATCGTTTTCTTATTTCCATTGCATATATTTCACCTGTGTATATTTCAATTGTCATGGTATTAACATTCCACTTTTGTTCATGATTTTACAGCTTTGTATAACACTGATCAGTGCATGTATGTTTCAGGATAGAGTAGGCAACCCGGGCATTTGCATATAATTTTCACAATGACTAATGACATGGGTTTAATTCTCTGCTGACTTTGCTTTTCCTAGTTTTTAATTCCATTTCTGTTTTTTTGATTTCAGTTTTGTTTCCTTGCTTTATTAGTTAGCTTAGATACTAAATTTCTCATATCATTGACGGTTACCTCCGAAAGCCGTAGCTAGACTACTGGCGAGGGATCAAATTATGAATGTGTAATTTGATTTTAGTTTTATTTTTCTGCAATTAGATATTAAATTGCTCATATCATTAACGGTTACCTCCGAAAGCCATAGCTAGACTACTGGCGAGGGATCGAATTATGAATGTGTAATTTGATTTTAGTTTTACTTTTCTGCAATTAGATATTAAATTGCTCATATCATTGACAGTTACCTCCGAAAGCCATAGCTAGACTACTGGCGAGGGATCGAATTATGAATGTGTAATTTGATTTTAGTTTTACTTTTCTGCAATTAGATATTAAATTGCTCATATCATTGTCAGTTACCTCCGAAAGCCATAGCTGGACTACTGGCGAGGGATTGAATTATGAATGTGTAATTTGATTTTAGTTTTACTTTCCTTGCAATTTTTAATTTCTTTGAGTGCAGTAGCTTAAATCATTTTTCTATATTTAGACAGCAGCAAAGATGATAGTTTCATGATCAGCAGTTCATTATTTACTTGTTTTAAATAACAACACATTATTTACTTGTTTTAAATAGCAACACATTTTCATTCTTGTTCAAGTACTACTTTCATCATTAGTATGTTCTAAGACCTTTTGAAGTGTTATGTTTTGGGAACCATTATAGAGGACACAATCGCCTTAAAATCTATAACCATATTTGCCTTCTAGAGACTCAGGAATAGGAATTCCATTCACATTAGGAGATAGATGAAAATAAAAACCCCCAAAACAAAATAAAAATTGAAAAACGACAAAAACATAAGAAAGATACTATCTTGCACATATAGTGCGCCACACTTCATCAGTTTACGAATCCCGTATTGATAATTAATGTATCAATTTAGGACACACTAAATTGACCAAACATTTTGGCGCCGTTGCCGGGGAAGTGTAACTAGGTAGCCAATCTCTTAAAAAAAAAAGGGAAAAATTGATAACTTCTTGAAGTATGCTTTCCTCTTGCACCTAGTGTGATTTGGAGGATTAGAAAAGAGAGTTGTTAGTTTAATAATTTCTTGATTATGCTCTCTTCTTGCACCTAGTGTGACCTGGAAGATCAGAAAGAGAATTATTAGCCCGACTTTGAAAAATAAAAAATAAAAAAAAAATGGCATGCATAGAGCAAGAGATTCTAGGGGAAGGTTTATAGCTAGGGCCAAAAGTTCGATTGTTACAACTCTAGCTACTTTGAGGCATAGACAAGATACACCTCCATCATCTCCGACTCACACTCCCAGCCTTAGAATTCCTGGAATTCAAGGGGCAGTAGCTGAATTAGGAGAATCTCCCACACTATCCATCAAATCTGACCTAGGATAAGAACCTTTCTTCACTTCTACAGGGGAACACATTGTAATCAAAGAAGTAGAATCACCTGAAGAAGAGAAGGGAGAAATTCTTCCTCGTTCACCATTAATAGAAGAACCAGAGGACTCTGAGAACTCTGGGGAAACTATCATGACAGAGGAAGTAGTGAATGGATTTGGAGGAGGGGGCAGAGGTAGAGGTAGAGGAGGAGGAAACAATGGAGGAGGTAGAGGTAACAATGGGGGAAATAGGGATGGAGATAACTCATTTGGATTTCCTATAGCCGATGAGGAGACCCATACAACAATGAAAAATATTTCACCATCTGTCCTCCCAAACTTTTATGGGTTGCGAAGTGAGGATCCTGAAACATTTCTATTTGAGTTTGAAGTCTTGTGCCGAACCTATGATTATATGGAAGACTCTCAAAAACTCAAACTGTTTCCTTCAACATTGAAAGGAGCGGCTTTGAAATGGTTCATGGGATTAGTCACTCAATCTATTAGAACTTGGAATGATATGAAACAAACATTTTTGGATAGATACTTGGATTATTGTACGCCCACCAATCATAAGGATGAGGTATTCAAGATGATGCAAAAAGAAGATGAAAACTTGGAGGATCTACTTGAAAGATTTCAATACAACTTAAAGAGAGCAAAAATGAGTAATTTAGATGAGGAAACCTTGAAAGCCCTTCTATTGAAAGCCATTAGAGATGAATGGATAGATATTTTAAACATGATGGGGAAGGGAGATATTTCTCAACTTCCACTTCATGACATAGCAGAACTATGTGTCCATCTCTCAAGGGGAAAATCTAAAACTGGAAAAGGGCCTAGAGATCCTTCTCTTATTAGAGCAAACAAATCTGCAACTGGATCAGTAAGTAGGGCAGAGATTGGCAATATGCTTGATGAATTCGAAACTGATATTTTAGGGAGCCTTAGTGAACAACTAGACACCCTTAAAACACAAAACAAGCCGAAAGCAGAAACCGAAGCCTTAGCCATCTTTTGTCCAAAATGTAGAAAGAAACATGCTTTAAGGGAATGTCCCTTGGATGCAAAAGTTGTAGAGACATGTGTGATTTGGTCAGAAAGCCATGAGACCAAGGATTGTCCTTCAATTCCTGGGCTCAAAGTTGTCTTTCAGGAATATCCAAATTCAGTAGAATCCCTTTGTTTTGTTTCAAGAAGACCATGGCAGGGGCCACAAAATCAAGGTTTTAACAATCCTATGAATTTTCAGCTCCCTCCAAATTGGAATTCTTGGCAACAACCTTGGCCCCAATCTCAAAATCCATACCAATCATGGGCACAAGGGATGCAAAATCCTTATGGGAGATTTGCTCAATTTTATCAATATCCTCCATCTTTTCAAAATCAACAAAATCCACAAATTCCAAATCAAAACCCACAACTTTCATTACCATTTCCACAACAACAACCTTCTCAACAAAATCCAAATTCTCAACTCTTTCTTCCATTTCAACAAAAGAAAAATCAACTACTAGCCCAGACATTGCCAAATCCCAATAAGAAAAATCCTCAGAATGCTTACATGGTAGAAGGAAAACAATTTCATACCTATATGATTGTTCCTCTCAACGATGTACAACTCAGGTCTGGTAGAGTTTTAGAAAAACCTTCTATAGATGTTCAAGAGCAAGATACCTCTGAGGAGGATTCTCTTAAAGCCAATAAAGGTTCTGAAGAAGCATCTCTTCAAAACCCAACCATTCAAAAAGAAAAAGAAAAAGAGTCAACCCCCACAACTCCTATAGTTGAGCAACCTACATCTTCGTCCACACCTCCTTTCCCTGAAAGATTACAAATTGACAAAGGGGTGGAAAAACAAATCTTGTTGCCTGACTATGATTTCCTAGATGAATTAAAGAATGTCTGTATCAAGATTCCCTTGCTACAAGCCATTAGAGAGATTCCTATTCTAGCAAAAACAATAAAGGAGTTGAGTCTTAAAAGACCAGGAAGGAAACCAAGAGATACAAGAAGAATTCACTTGGTAGGAAAAATTGCAGATATCATGATGGGAAAAATTACCATGCAGAAATATGTAGATCCAAGAAGTCCAATTGTCAAGACACATATAAATGGGATAGAAATTCCAAATACTTTGATTGACTTAGGGGCTGCTATCAACATTATGAGTAGACAGACTATGGAACAGCTTAAACTTCCTAATCTTCTTTTTACACCTACCTTACTGCAACTTGCAAATAGATCAATAATCAAACCAGATGGTGTATTAGAAGATATTTCAGTGTCCTTAGATTCTTGGGAATATCCAGTAGATTTCATGATTTTGACTCCCAAGAGTAATTTAGGAGGGCACCCACTCATCTTAGGAAGACCTTGGCTAGCCACAGCTGATGCTTTCATTAGTTGTAGATCTGGGGATATGTACATTTCTTATGGTAGCTCGACAAAGAAATTCAATTTGTATCCTCCAGCAAAAGAAATTACAGAAGTAGGAGACAATGAATGGGTCGATGATGTGGACACTATACAATCTGTCTTTACCATTTCTGAAATCAGTGAAGATAGTCAAATTCTGAACACATTAGAAAATTTTGAAACATCTTCAAAATTTGACCACACACAATTTCAGTTAGATTCTGACATTGAGTATTTATCATCAAGACAAATGTCTCTTTACTCTATGGAAGAGTTTGGTAGTTCTACCATTGAGATTTTTCCAGGTAAAACATTGAATATCAACAAAAACTTGGAAAAATCACAACAGGAAGAAATAACCAAAATCTTGCAAAAACATTCTACCGCATTTTCATGGGAGTATACTGATATGAAAGGTATTGACCCTAAGACTTGCTTCCATCATATCTATATTGAGGAAAACAACAGACCAATCAGACAACCTCAAAGAAGGATGAATCCAAATCTTAGGGAGATAGTGAAAGAAGAGCTCCAAAAACTACTCAATGTAAACTTCATTTACCCAATCTCAGATAGCCGATGGGTTTCTCATTTGGTTATAGTACCCAAAAAGAATGGTAAATGGAGGGTATGCATTGATTACAGGGAATTGAACAAAGAAAATTTGAAGGATCACTTTCCTTTTCCCTTTATCGATCAAGTATTAGATACATTAGCAGGCAAAAAGTACTTTTCATTTCTGGATGGTTTTAGTGATTATAATCAAATTCAGGTAACACCTGAGGATCAGGACAAGACCACATTTACCTGTCCATGGGGAAATTTTGCTTATCGAGTACTTCCTTTTGAATTATGTAATGCACCCGCAACATTCCAAAGAGCAGTACTAGGAATTTTTTCTAATCTAATCCATGATTGTGTGGAGGTTTATATGGATGATTTTACAGTTTATGGTAATTCGTTTGAAGAGGCATTAGAAAAATTCGAAAAATTCCTTATAAGATGTAAAGAGACAAACCTTTCATTAAGCCATGAAAAATGCTTTATGATGTTTACTGAAGGTATTGTTTTAGGACATCATATTTCAGGGGATGGGATTAAAGTTGATAGATCAAAAGTTGAAGTCATCTCCAAGTTGCCTATTCCAAATTGTCAAAAAGATGTTAGAATTTTTCTAGGATTTACTGGATACTATAGAAGATTTATAGAAAACTTCACTAAAATAGTATCTCCACTCTTCAAACTGCTTACAAAAGACTGTGAATTCAAATGGGATCCTGATTGTCAATCAGCATTTGAAACTTTGAAAACAAGAATATCTAAAGCACCTATCTTGAGAGGACCAAATTGGAAACTCCCTTTCCATATTTCTACAGATGCTTCAGATACAGCTCTAGGAGTTGTGTTGGGCCAAAAATATTTAGTTCCTTATGCCATTTACTATACCAGTAAAAATTTGACTCCCACTGAGTTGAAATATACTGTAACTGAAAAAGAGTTCTTAGCTGTTGTTCATGCAATCAATAAGTTTAAACATTATATAACAGGCTATGAAAGTTTTATTCATACTGATCATTCTGCGATTAGATATCTAATGAACAAACCTGTTACTAATGGCAGAGTTACAAGATGGCTCCTACTTTTACAGGAATTCAATATTACTGTGTTGGATAGACCAAGGAAGCAAAATACAATAGCTGATTTCTTGTCTAGGATACAAAATACTAAAGAAGATTCTCCTGTAGAGGATAAGTTTCCTGATGAATATTTATTTGCAGTAACTACTAAGACTCCTTGGTATGCAGATATAGCTAACTATTTGGTCACAGGGAAACTACCTCCACATTTATTTCTTGGTGAAAGAAGAAAGATTATTCAGGAGAGTTCAAAATATTCATGGATTTCTAACGAATTGTTTAAAACAGGGCCAGATCTTGTGATCAGAAGATGTGTTAGGGAAGATGAAATGCCTAATATCCTCAAAGCATGACATGATGGACCATGCAGCAGACACTTTGTTAACAAAAGGACAGCCTATAAAATCCTCTCTTTAGGATATTTTTGGCCATCCCTCTTCAAAGATGCAAAACAATATGTCAAAAGGTGTGACAGCTGCCAAAGAGTAGGGAAACCTACCCTATCAAATGAAATGTCATTGCAACCATAGGTACTCATCGAACTATTTGAAAAATGGGCTTTAGATTTCATTGGACCTATTAATCCACCATCTAAACAAAGAAAGTACATATTGATATGTACTGATTATGTCACTAAATGGGTAGAAGCCAAAACATTATTTTCCGCTACTGAAAATTCAGTTGTTAGTTTTCTTTATGAGGATATTTTTACTCGCTTTGGTGTTCCAAGAGAAATTGTGACAGATCAGGGAAGTCAATTCACATCCAACCTGGTGGAGAAGCTGATGGAAGAATACAAAATCTAGCACAGAAAATCTACTCCTTACCATCTGCAAGCAAATGGTCAAGTGGAATCTACAAACAAAGTTATTGAAGCCATCATCATCAAAACTGTTCATCTACACAGAAGAGATTGGGCAGAAAGGCTTCCTGAAGCCCTGTGGGCCTACAGAACTACATGGAGAAATACAACATGACATTCTCCCTATGAACTTGTTTATGGAAAAGACGTCCTGCTCCCCATTGAGTTCCAAGTCAAAACTTTCAAGATGGCAGTTCAGTTGGGGATGGATCTATCAGAAGCCCAAAAGCATAGAATGGAGCAGTTGAATGAGCTAGATGAGATTAGACAAGAAGCAATCCTAAGAACTGATCTAGTTCAATATCAAAGAGCTAAGTTGCATGACAAATACATCAAGGAGAAAAAGTTTCAAGAAGGAGATTGGGCATTGCTATTTGATTCCAAGTTTAAAGATTTTAAAGGAAAATTTCAGACTCATTGGCTTGGGCCATATGAGATTGACAAAATCTTTAGCAATGGAGTGGTAAGAATCAAAACTATTGATGAACATCAAACTCCTCTTATTGTGAATGGCCATAGATTAAAGATCTATCATAAGCCACTCTCAAAAGAGGAATTTGTCAAAATCTTTCAGGATAATTCTACAATAAGGCTGGTGAAGAAGAATCCTTCTTCTCCACCAGCCTAGCCATTGTTCTTTTCTGTTTCTAAAAAAAAATATGTATAAGCTTGAAAACCAATCACTGATTGGCAATCTATACAGAAAATACAGGGCGAAAATCAGGAACCCCTGACGCCCTATATTTTCCAAAAAAATTCTCTCTCATTTCACAGTTTTGTGACACTCCACTTCATTTCATTCCACTTCATTCCACTCCACTTCATTTCATTCCACTCCATTTCATCCATTTCATTCTTCCGCCAATAAAAAAAAATTTCATGACCATTTTCATTCAATCAGTCATCATTTATCCATCTCCATTCAGTCATATGATTGCTGTGTCAGTTTCCGCAGCTGAACCCAGTTTCTGCAGCCAGAAGCAGTTTCCGCAACCATCACTCTGTTTTTTAAAACTGACAGTCAGATGTTAGTTAAATGATCATGAAATCAAATGCAGGTATGACCAAGGACCTATTTTGAAGATATGAGGCACCTAAGAGCATCAACAAGTAGCAACTGATCAAAGGTTAATGGATGAAAAGTGGCAAAAATTCCAAGGTATGGGTAAGATTTATTTCAAATAGCATTTAGAGCACATTTTATATAGTTTTGAAACCACGGCTCCATTATATGCAATGATTGGCGTTGTGTTGAGGGCCCTGAAATCGGGTCAATAACAAGGGGGATACCCACCCGGTCGGGAACCTGGTTGGCGGCTCCGTGCCCGTTTGGTATAGCGGGTCCGACTGGGGATAACGGGACCAGCTTCCCGTTCTAAGGGGTGTGTGTGTGTAGAAATTGGTGATGTGTGTGTGTGTGTAGAATATGATAATGAAAATCTGGAATTATTTCTAAGCTAATTTAATTCTAAACTCTGAACTGATTTTATACTACTTTAATCTAACAAAAGACAACACATCTAATCTATGCTAGCCCGGGATAGAACCTTTTCCATTATGCGATCTAGAAAGATTTCACACAATAACTGGTAATGAAGATTATTCAGCTATTATGAGAATATAAATCAATTAAGATGAACCATCTTGCATAAAAAGTTAAGCAAAACGGTTGTGAACAGCATATCGCATAATCAGTTATTCATGTATTAAGCACAAATCAATGACTCCACCATACAAAAGTGCCAAATGGTAGTCCACTCATTCATACATTAACATATAAACAACATCAGCTGTATATTACTCTAAGAATGCAAGCAGAAATTAGTCAAGAGATAAAAGTACCATTTATGACTGATTTTAAACTCACAGACCTTAAGCAATAACAATCTATTTCTACTTGCTTCTAATGCCTACTAAGAGTACAGAAGTGCAACATCAGTAGCAGATATTAAAATGCAAACATAAATAAATCTCGATCCGTCCATTCATCAAAAACCCCCTCCGAGGGTGCAAAAGTGCATGTTCTGAGGACAAGTTTTTTGACAAATTTTCGGACCCTTCTCCAATGCAACGAGAAGGGTTAAATACTACTAACCGACTAATCTTAATTACACAAATTTAGGGAACGGCTTCAAATGACCGCCCTTTTACTCAAACAAATTTATTTCTAAAAACTGAATCTAATTTCTAACCATTTATGTATCTGCTCCTTAGTGCTGTAAGCGATGCGCTGTTCGCCGTGAAAGAGTTGGCTGCTTGTCCTTTCCTTTTGTTTGAGCTTGAAAATTAGAAATAACAAGAGTTGGCACCTCTTTCTGACAAACTAGAAGATATTTTTGAAAGTGTTCTTCTGGAGGAGTGTCTTCACGGCATGTATACTTAGCACAACTCAGATTTCTTTCAAACTGATTGTGCTGTTGCTATTTCGGTTTCCGGCCGTGCGAATGACTCAATGAGCTGGGGATTTTGATGCCTAAACAATTTTCTCAATTGAAACTTGTTTCCATTCTTTGTTCCAGGCTTTTCTGAGACGTCTTTCCCCTTAAGCGTTTTTCTTTTTGCTTTACCCAATTTGGGCTTCAGGATCTTTCATAAACGCTTTGCTTTTGTGCGCCTTTGACTCTGAGTCCTGGATAGTCTATTTCCATCAGCATTTGTTGAGTGATACTCTGGAATCCGCGGCCCTGTTGTATGCGGTATCCATCTGCGAAGTCATCTCCTCTCTGTTCTTCTAGCTCTGGCGCTTTTCCTTAGATGTTTCCTGCATATAGATTTATATCAGTTGCTGACTTATAGTTCACGTAAATGAAAAGAGACAGAAGAAAAGATTGACATGAAAGCATTAAGTTCTAATGAATGCATAATCATGTCACCCATTATGACTTGACTCTTCGAAAAACGCAACATAATCATCTTTGGATACAGGCGTACAATCATTAATTTCCCGTAAGGTGCGCGCCTAATTTTGGGCTCACAGATCATGCCGAGGAATGCCTGCGATGAATGGTTTCTGCGATTTGCATCGCAGCATCGAAGATTGCGATGTCAATAGGTGGCATCGCAGCAATTGATAGTTTCATTCGTCGCAAACCATAGATCGCAGGTCGCAGTTTTGCATGGTCGCAGATCGCATATCGCAAGATCGCAAGGTTTTTCGCTTTGTCACTCTGGTTGCTTATGCGACATTGCGACGTGCGACGTCGCATATCGGCGATGGGTTTTGAGCGCTTTTAATGAACGCGATGCGATGGGTTCTCGCGTCGCTCCATCTTAGTGTATTTATGCGCCTTGGGAGAGCGCCTCCTTTTCCTTTGTGACGCGATATAGCTCTTAGGGAGTTAATACAAAAGATTTTTTCAAAAAAAATATTTTTTTGGATTTTTTGGTTAAGGGTCCCCCTTTGCTTGATGTTATTACTAATATCAAACAAAGAGGGGGGTTGTTGATGACCACAACAATGGTGATTCACTGTGAAGAACCAGTTATCTCTGTATTTCTATTGACCTTTCACTTCCGAAACAGCAAAATTTTTATATGTCTAAATTTTGTTATGGACAGATAGAGTGGATTACCCCTCACCTTGTCAACGATATTTTGTCTCAACCTTTTTATATCCCAATTGCTTGCTTCCTCAGGCTTTTTCTTGCATTCGCACCAGACATTACTTGGTCTTGATTAAAGATCAAATAAGGTCTTCTCTGCGTACTGGCTTAAAAGTATACTCATTTGTCGTAGGTAGAGCCTCTGCTGCCCGCAAGCGTCCATAGCCTCGACAGGGTTACCATGTTATCTAGCAATGATCATTTTTCCTGCTTGAGGTTACTCGCAACATTCCAGAGAAAAATCCTTTTTGACACACTTTTCCTTTTTTAATTCTCTAAAGAACAATGTCTTGGTTTGGTGGCCAAATTATGACACAGTCATTCACTCGATTTACACTTTTGCTGAACAAGCCGGCTCGTGATGAGACCTCTTGTCTTTTGATTGCAACAATCTTAAGTCGTTGCCCTGTTGTGATAGACAGTATTGGCAAAGTCAGCAAGTTATAATATCCGTGATCATGATAAGCCGGCTCATGATGAGACCTCTTATTCTTTGAGATATAGTGTTTTCCTTGGATTGTTTCTCTGAACGCTGTAATTTCCTTTTAGCAGGGAGGAAGTCATTGTTTTTCCTTAAGAAAGCTCTGGACGACAATAATAGAGTTTTTGAAAACAACAGCTTTGCAGAGAGTATTTATTTTATTATTGATGATACCTTTCATTGTGCTGATACAAAACAATTCTTTTACCAAAGGTTGCCTTTGTCAAAGTTTCTTAGAGGTTGAAACGAGTATCGTAATCAAAGTGAAGTTAACTCTATTTGTCAATAATAAAATTCAGACTTTTTAAAAAAAATTCTATTTGTACAAGCAAAATCAAAATCTGATAGAGAATTGGCGTGCTCTTTCATGAATCCTTTTTAAATGATCATTTACAACGGGTTTTATTCATAAAAAGAGAAAAAACAAAACAAAATAAAAACTAAAAACTAAATCTATCCTACAAAAAATAGAAGAATTCTCTTCTATGGAAAATATAATTTAAGAATCAGTCCATTGACAGGTAAAGAATCTCTCCTACCTGCTAGATCCTGCAACATGAATGTAGACGGGCCTACGACTTCTACAATCTGAAAAGGGCCAAGCCACAGCTTTTGAAATTTCGTACGTTTGCCCTTTTCTTCATGAGCCTTATCCCATTTCAAAACTAAATCACCCATCTGAAAGCTTTTTCTGGTTATGATGCTTGAGTCAAAAGAAGATTTTATTAGCGCTTGGTGATGAGCATGGGTTTTCCTAGCTTGTTCTCTTTGCTCTTCTAGTTTGATTATTTCCATTTGTCTTAATTGTAAAGAGGAAGTAGATACTTCATCGATATATTGCACTAAAGACAAAGAGGGAATGACTAGGTGAGTCGGAAGAACCACTTCTCTCCCATAAACTAAATTAAAGGGAGAAGTACCGATTGAAGCTTTCTTTGTGATTCTATCAGCCCATAAAGCATTTACCAGCGCTTTGTGCCAATTCTTTTGGTTTTGGTCGACTGTTCTTTTGATAATTCTGATTAGGTTCTTGTTTGTTGATTCAGCCAATCCATTACCTTGCGGATAGTAGTTGGCAGAATATTTCAGTTTGAACCCTCTTTTAAGCGCAAACTCAGTCATAGCATTTCCAGAAAAATACGAAGCGTTATCAAACATTAAGGCCGTTGGCAATCCAAACCTAGTTATGATAAATTGATCTATGAATTCAATAATGTTTTCAGAATGAACTGTCTTGAGAGGAACTGCTTCTACCCATTTGGTAAAATAATCAGTTACCGTAACGATATACTTATGCTGCTTAGAAGAGTGAGGAACGATCTCACCTATGATGTCCAAGCCCCATTGACTGAATGGTTGGTCGATGTTGACCGGTTGTAGCGGCATGGATGGTTTCCTTTGTTTTCCTGCAGCAGTCTGGCAGACTTGGCATTTCCTTACGTGATTGTATGAGTCTTTGAACAGCGTGGGCCAATAATATCCTGCACGCAAGATTTTGTGTGCAGTCGCATCTCCGGCATAGTGTCCACCTGCTGGTCCATCGTGGAGTTCCTGCAAAACCTTTTCGGCTTCAGTTTTCTCAAGACACCTAAGAAGTACAGAATCATAATTCCTTTTAAACAGGACATCATTTATGAGCTGGTATTGTTTAGCTTTTAATCTCAGGGCTCTTTTCTTGGTATGATCCAGACGTGATGGAGCATACCCGTTCTTAAGAAAATAAATGGTGTCAGCATATAATGATTCTGCATCGTTTAGGCTTACCTCATATGCTTGTACCTCTTCAGATGACTTCTCAGGGATTTGCGATGCTCCGGCTAACATCTTGCAGAAGCCCTGGCCTCTTACGATGTTTGCTGGTTTGATCTCAAGATCATATTCTTGTAAAGCGGTAATCCAATTAGCTCTCTTTTCGCCCACGTCTTTCTGCACCAAAAGGTTTCTTACCGCCGGAAACGGTACTACGACTTTGGTGTGGGCTTTAAGCAAGAAAGGTCTGAAATATTTGATCGCTTTGAAAACAGCATATGCTTGTTTCTCGATGTCTGAGTAATTAATTTCAGCACCTTGTAAGTTCGAGCTAAAGAATGCGATTGGAGCTTCCGCCTTCTCTTGATTTGCTTGGGTCAAAATCGCGGCATAGGATTTCTCTGAGGCAAAAGTGTATCAGATAAAAGATTCTGAAAAATTTGGGGTGGCCAAAGATGGAGCATTGATGATAGCTTGTTTGATTAAGTTGAATGCTTCGTGTTCATCTAGACCCCATTTGAAATTTGAATTCTTTTTTATCATATTTTGTAAGGGAGAAACAATTCGTGAAAAATCCGGGACAAATCTTTTGACAAAATTGATCTGTCCAAGGAAGGATTGCATGGCTTTCTTGTTATGGGGTATGGATATTTCAGAAATTTCCTGGATTCTGTCGGGTTCTATGTGAATACCAGATTTCGACACTATGAATCCGAGCAATTTCCCTTCGCTTAATGCAAAGAAAGATTTCGTTGGGTTGAGCGAAATCCCATACCTCAGACATCTTTGAAAGATTTGCTTCAAATCTTTGAGGTGGTCGTTTCGTTTTTTGGAGTACACTGTTATATCATCCAGGTAAATCATTACTGATTTATTGACTAACCCTTTAAACGCGATGTCCATGGCTCTCTGAAAGGTAGCTCCGGCATTGATCAGACCAAATGGCATCTTTCGATATGCATAAGTGCCCCATTTGGTTCGGAACGTAGTCTTTAACTGATCATCGGGATGCACCAGTACTTGATTGTATCCTAAAAATCCATCCAGGAATGACATTAATTCTGAGCCTGCTACTGCCTGTAATATTTGCTCCATAGGTGGGAGGGGAAAGTTATCTTTCTGACAGGCTTTGTTGAGATTTCGGAAATCGATACAGATTCTAATGTCTCCGTTTTTCTTCCTAACGGGCACCATATTGGATACCCATTTGGAATGCCTGACGGGGAAGATTATTCTGGCTCTCAACAACTTATTAAGCTCAGTTTTTATCTAATTTTCTAGGTTAGGGTGTATTTTTTTGAGCTTTTGCTGGACAGGTTTTTCATTGTCAATCATAGGGATAACATGCTGAATGATAGAAGTGTTGTATGTCTTTAGCTCATCGTAATTCCAGGAAAAAACGTTTTTGTATTGTCTCAGAGGACGGATGTATGCTGATTTCTCTTCAGGGGCTAGGCCGTGACCTAGGTTAACGTTTTGTGGCTTCTGATCGGTCCCTAGGTTTACTAGTTCATAGTTCAGGGTAGAACTGCAAAGTTTAGCATTGGCGGACCTTTTAAACCAACTTTTCAAATCATATAAATCTTCTAACTTGACCACTGATTTTGGTATAGCATTGTCAGAGCTATTTTGTTGTATTTGGTGGTCATGATGGTCTTCGTTGATTATTTGATTTGAATAGGATCCCTCAGAAGTAAGGAAATTTATGATGTCAGGATCATCGTTGAACACTCTCCAATTGGTGATATTGTCAGGGATGGATGGTCTAAAGATTAATTCTATTGAAAACCTATCAGGACTAAAATCTTCGGAAGGGATAAGTCTAGAGGCTACGTTAGCTAACAGGTCTGCGCTCGCGTTTTGAATTCTTGGAATTGACGAGATGTTGAATGCTATGAAATGTGTAGTGAGATCTTGAACTAACAATTGATAATGCTTTAAATGACTTGACAGGCAATGTATGGTGTTACGTACCTGTTTTACGACGATCTCCGAATCTCCAAAGACTTGAAGATACTTAACGTTCAATCCGATTGCCTTGTATAGGCCTTGAACTAAGGCTTCGTACTCCGCTGTGTTGTTCATGCAATCGAACTCAAGTCTGCATGTGAGCATAATCTTGTTCCCGTCTGGGTTAATCAGAACGCATCCTGCTCCTGCTCCCTCATTGGATTTAGATCCGTCAAAATATAATTTCCAAAATAAAGATGTATTTACAGAATTATCTAAAAAACTAAAACATTTTGAGTCATCAGTTTGGGAGAAATTTTCAACTTGGGATAAAACTGAATTCTCTAAGTATGGTGAAATATGAGCATTGAAATTGCCTAGGAAAGAATCTATCGCGTAATTGCCTACAATGTTGCTATTGTATGTTATGGCTTCATTTTCTCCTTCCAACTCTGTCACTATGTATTTTTGGTGCAACTCTCGTTCAACCTTTATCTGATTTGGTTTACCATTGTATGGTAACCACATGTGCGACCAGTCGGTTGAGAAATATCCGTGGAGTTTCTCCGACCAATCCCTGCTAAGAATCAAACCATAGAACTCAGGGATATCAGCTACTAGAATGTCGATAACCTGACACACTTTTGGGTTAGACGACAATCTTATGGTCACCTGATTAAGTTCACCAATCACTTCGACTTGGGATCGATCAAGTTGAACTATACGTACTGCGGATTTTTGAGGTTGTACATTCAATTTGGCACATATTGACCTGGGTAAAATATTCGTTGATGCACCAGAATCGACCAAGCAATTGTGCACGTTTTTGTTGAAGATTCCATATGTGAGAAGAAAAGGAGGAGTATGAGACCTTGATCTTCCTCCAATCAAGGCGATGTCATTTGGATCAATTTTATTGATCGTGTTGGTTGGAGGCCTTCCCAGATTGTGGGAAGCTACAGCTGTAGGTAAAGATGTAGTAGGCACAGCATGTAATTCTTTCATCATGATTTTCTGCTGGTGTTTCAATTTACTCAATTCATACAGAGTGATATTAGCCCTAGTCTTCTTCATGTCATCAATGATGTTATACTCCATTTCATCCGACACTATTAGTGTTCTTGATGGAGGTGCTTGATCAGATTGGACTGGGCTAAGCTGGGTCGCTTTAGCAGTTGTCTTTTTTGTTGCGACCTTTTCTTTTGTTGTAGGGCTTGCGCCCTTTTGTTTTGGGGTAGTTTGGGGAGGATCAAGTTGAATTATGCTTCTCGTGCTAACAGGAAATGCTTCTTGATCCTCTTCTTGTGGGAGGATGAAGTCCCACATTCCTTGTAGTTCTACAACTTCTTCCTCGTCGGTCTGCCCTTCAGTGGTATTCTCTTCTTCTTCGTCTTCTTCAGATTCAACGTTTGAGACAACACTGGGTGGTTTTACCTCCATGGGAGGATTTCTTTTAAAAGTCCTAAAGGGCTTCTTTGAAGAAGTCTCTGCTACTTGTTTCTTAATATCAATCATCTCATTGGACATGGCTTTCAACACTTTTTGTAATCCTTCCAAATCGAAAGGATCTTTCGTTTGCTTCTTCTTGGTGTCTTCTTTGAAAGAGATCTTCTTGGATTTGCGTTCTTCTATAGCAGATCTCTTTTCTAGGGCTACCACGCATTTTTCCACTGCTAACGCTTCTGTCAAGTTGTCAACTAAGGTGGTCTTGTTTGCCCTATCTACGAAGATAGCCAAGTTTGGAGGTAAAGCCGTGATGTACCATTCACATCTTACTTCCTCGCTGGGTTGTGAGGTGGCGGGGATTTTGTTGAGGATCTTATTGAACCGTAAGTTAAAATCTTTAATGGGTTCTCTAGCCTCAGCCTTAAGATTAGACAGGTCATTGATCAATGTCGCTGTGGATTTGTCGTCACCAAACTTGGTGAGAAACTGACTCTGAAAAATGTCCCAGCTTGTGATGGATCCGGAAGGTAACGAAAAGTACCATGACCCGGCTATTCCTTGCATTGTATAAGGGAAAAGCCGGACAACAGCGTCTTCGTTAGTGACTCTGTTGAGATTAACAGAAAGCATGAAATTATTGATATGTTCCTCGGCTAGCATGCCTGCTTCCGGATTGAATTTAGGCAGCCATTTCTCAGGATGGGCCGGTATAGGGCTCAGGGGTGGAGGCATTAAAACCGCCCCAGGATTGTTCCATGGAGACTGGGCCATCGTTGAGCTGCTAGTTAATGGAAGTGCAGAAGATGATCCCTGATGCTGAGAAGATGAAGATATGAAGATCTTTGATGTTTGAAGAGGAAGGTTTGTAGAAGATGGGTGAGTGAGTTGGAATGAAAAAGTGGGTGGTTGACATCGCGGTGAGGGAGTTGATATGGACGAAGTGGATGAAGGAGTCTTACTGCCAGACTCTGGTGGTGTTTTCCTTGCTCTTTTCCTGGTAGGAAGAGGGAGTTCACTTGGTTGTATACCAAATTTTTCACTCTTTAATCTGGTAAGGGGATGAGCAGGGTTGTACTGCGAAGTCACGCTGCTTTTAGATTTATCAGACTTCTGGTTAAAGATAGAGAATCCCTGGAGTTTACGAATCAAAGTTTGAATTTCAGGGGGTTCAATGATAGATTGGTCTGATATATTCGAATATGTAGCAGCGGTGGATACTCGAGCGACTCCAAATTCCGGGTTTAACCGTGTTGGAGAAGTCGAGGGAGTTGATGAGGGTGTATTACTCTCAGAATGGTATTTGGATATTGCTTTAGGTGCCATTCATAGTTCGTGCCCTCCTTCTAGCGCCAAATATGTTGAGGGCCCTGAAATCGGGTCAACAACAAGGGGGATACCCACCCGGTCGGGAACCTGGTTGGCGGCTCCGTGCCCGTTTGGTATAGCGGGTCCGACTGGGGATAATGGGACCAGCTTCCCATTCTAAGGGGTGTGTGTGTGTAGAAATTGGTGATGTGTGTGTGTGTGTGTGTAGAATATGATAATGAAAATCTGGAATTATTTCTAAGCTAATTTAATTCTAAACTCTGAACTGATTTTATACTACTTTAATCTAACAAAAGACAACACATCTAATCTACGCTAGCCCGGGATAGAACCTTTTCCATTATGCGATCTAGAAAGATTTCACACAATAACTGGTAATGAAGATTATTCAGCTATTATGAGAATATAAATCAATTAAGATGAACCATCTTGCATAAAAAGTTAAGCAAAACGGTTGTGAACAGCATATCGCATAATCAGTTATTCATGTATTAAGCACAAATCAATGACTCCACCGTACAAAAGTGCCAAATGGTAGTCCACTCATTCATACATTAACATATAAACAACATCAGTTGTATATTACTCTAAGAATGCAAGCAGAAATTAGTCAAGAGATAAAAGTACCATTTATGACTGATTTTAAACTCACAGACCTTAAGCAATAACAATCTATTTCTACTTGCTTCTAATGCCTACTAAGAGTACAGAAGTGCAACATCAGTAACAGGTATTAAAATGCAAACATAAATAAATCTCGATCCGTCCATTCATCAAAAACCCCCTCCGAGGGTGCAAAAGTGCATGTTCTGAGGACAAGTTTTTTGACAAATTTTCGGACCCTTCTCCAATGCAACGAGAAGGGTTAAATACTACTAACCGACTAATCTTAATTACACAAATTTAGGGAACGGCTTCAAATGACCGCCCTTTTACTAAAACAAATTTATTTCTAAAAACTGAATCTAATTTCTAACCATTTTTGTATCTGCTCCTTAGTGCTGTAAGCGATGCGTTGTTCGCCGTGAAAGAGTTGGCTGCTTGTCCTTTCCTTTTGTTCGAGCTTGAAAATTAGAAATAACAAGAGCTAGCACCTCTTTCTGACAAACTAGAAGATATTTTTGAAAGTTTTCTTCTGGAGGAGTGTCTTCACGGCATGTATACTTAGCACAACTCAGATTTCTTTCAAACTGATTGTGCTGTTGTTATTTCGGTTTCCGGCCATGCGAATGACTCAATGAGCTGGGGATTTTGTTGCCTAAACGATTTTCTCAATTGAAACTTATTTCCATTCTTTGTTCCAGGCTTTTCTGAGACGTCTTTCCCCTTAAGTGTTTTTCTTTTTGCTTTACCCAATTTGGGCTTCAGGATCTTTCATAAACGCTTTGCTTTTGTGCGCCTTTGACTCTGAGTCCTCGATAGTCTATTTCCATCAGCATTTGTTGAGTGATACTTTGGAATCCGCGGCCCTGCTGTATGCGGTATCCATCTGCGAAGTCATCTCCTCTCTGTTCTTCTAGCTCTGGCCCTTTTCCTTAGATGTTTCCTGCATATAGATTTATATCGGTTGCTGACTTATAGTTCACGTAAATGAAAAGAGACAGAAGAAAAGATTGACATGAAAGCATTAAGTTCTAATGAATGCATCATCATGTCACCCATTATGACTTGACTCTTCGAAAAACGCAACATAATCATCTTTGGATACAGGCGTACAATCATTAATTTCCCGTAAGGTGCGCGCCTAATTTTGGGCTCACAGATCATGCCGAGGAATGCCTGCGATGAATGGTTTCTACGATTTGATCGTAGCATCAAAGATTGCGATGTCAATAGGTGGCATCGCAGCAATTGATAGTTTCATTCGTCGCAAACCATAGATCGCAGGTCGCAGTTTTGCATGGTTGCAGATCGCATATCGCAAGATCGCAAGGTTTTTCGCTTTGTCACTCTGGTTGCTTATGCGACATTGCAACGTGCGACGTCGCATATCAGCCGTCGGCGATCCTTTAGGTTTTCCCTTTTTGAGCGCTTTTAATGAACGCGATGTGATGGGTTCTCGCGTCGCTCCATCTTAGTGTATTTATGCACCTTGGGAGAGCGCCTCCTTTTCCTTTGTGACGCGATATAGCTCTTAGGGAGTTAATACAAAAGATTTTTTCAAAAAAATTATTTTTTTGGATTTTTTGGTTAAGGGTCCCCCTTTGCTTGATGTTATTACTAATATCAAACAAAGAGGGGGGTTGTTGATGACCACAACACGTTGATAGCCCCATAACCGTTCCACGACCTTTATATGATTCCTCCACAAACCTTGCATATATTTTCAAACGGCCTCATGATCAAGCCTCCGGTTTTAACTCGTGTTCGGCTGTACTTTGACACTCCACCTGTAATTATGGGACGTGGTTGATTTGATCACAGATTTTCTCCGCCGCACAAATTCCACAGCCATTTCTTGAGCATGTTTACGTCTACTTCAGTTTAAAACTCTGTCGGGCTCATTTTACTCCCCTACTATCCTATTCAAGTCGCGTTTGTATTCCTACCTTGTTCACATAAGCCTCTGCTCCGCTGCATAAACTCACTCCCGCTACCTGTTCTCTGTTTTCCGTTTACAGTCACTGGTTTTTTCCATAAATCCTGTCCATCTCCCGCTAACCCAGCCGTCTCACCTCCGTTCATCCAATACCCACGCAGACGTGTTAAGACAGGAGAAAAAAATGGGTCCTCTGTTGAGAGCAGAACCGGAAGGGCCCAAATTTATGGAAGGGTATCCACAAGTGAAAGGCATGCTAAGAAAGGCTCGGTGGTTACAATTTATTCAGAAATTCAGAGGCTACAACAAGGAATTTACGAAGACTTTTGTGAGGTCCTTTGACGGCATAGAAGCGGAGATTGGAGACCTTAAATTCACAGTCACGGAGGCATCCATAGCAGTTGCAACCGAACTTCCACAGGAGTGAGAACGGTGGTTCAAAAATAAGAGCTTTGACGAGAGAGTACGGAGGGTTATCCTACGAAATCCAGATATGGATGTAAGCATCTTTAATAAAGGAATCCCTGTCTCTGCTTTACAATAAAAATGGGCTAGTTTACTATTAATAATCCAGAAATTCATTACCTGAGAGGGAAGATTCGGGTCAATGTACATGTATCACACTCGGTTGCTGATGAATTTTCTAGAGAACCAAAATCTTAATTTTCCCTATTTCTTGCTAAATAGCCTGAAGAAAATGTCCACCATAGTCCAAAAGAATCTGGGGGACGTAGAACCCCACTTGTATCACCACAGCCTTGTGAAAATCTCGATAGAAAAACAATTAAAAGAAAAAAAGGACACATGGGAGCAGTTTTTGGTCAGAAATTTATTTAAAGATCCACAAGAAACCCCTGAAAGCAGCACATCACTGAGAAGCAGAAGAAAGAGAACAAATGATAAAATTCAAGGTACTCCTACTAACATAGTTGAATAAACTAGTAGGGAAGAAAGACTATCTGAAAGTAGGAAGGAAAAGACTGAGGGTAAGAAGCCAAGAAAATCAAAAGGGAAAAGAAGTATTGAGGTTATCCATCAAACCCCAGAACCTTCCTCAGAAGAGGACCACAAAATACTGTCTGAAAGACTAGTTTACCTTCAGGAACAGTCAGCTACAGCAAAGAAGAAAGGGAAAGAAAAACAGAGTGGGAAGAAAGAGGACACCAGCCCACAAAACTTAAGGAGAAGTTCTAGACTTAAGGGGAAGTTGAGAAAAATACAAACTAAAGGACCCCACTTTATTGATTTAGGAGGGGAAACACCGGAGCAGCCTTCAGCAATCCCTCCTAGTTGTGGTCCCCACCATACTCCTATCTCTCAGCCAGATTTTGACATGAGTCCTTCTCGGCCAGATTTTGAAATCAGCCCTTCTCAACAGGATTTTGGGGTCAGCCCAAGAAAGACCACACCTGAGATAGACCCGAACCAGCAAGAAATGTATGATTATATAGAGTCCTTGGAGAAAATGGTCGGAGACCCAGGCACTTCATCTGCCCAGCCTAATACAGCTCAAGAAGCTCAAATCCAATCACTGAAACAGGAAGTTTTTGAGCTGGAGGTCTTAAATAGACACATTAAAAATGAAAATGAAACATTGAAGGAACAAAGCACGCTAGATAAGATCATTCATGACAACACCATGTTTCATCTTCGGCTATGGCAGAAGAAAAATAGAAAATTAAAGAGAAAGAACAGAAGGTTGAACAAGGCTCTCATCAACCTCAAGTTCAGGTGTCTAATGAGGAAGCCGAGGATGGTAGTGGTCCCAAGAAAGAAGAAAAGAAGGCTGGATGTATTGGCAGAGGTCTTAGAACACATGTACTGAAGGAGGATGATCAAAGTTTTGGTTGCATGGGGACATGCAACACCTTCATAGTGGGGGTATGTAGAGATTTGAAATTACACCTCTCCTATACACTTTCCTAGAACTTTTTCCACTCACCTGGACCTCCTAAGCTATCAAAATCATTGCATATTGATTCTAAAAGAGAATTTAACGTGGTTTTCTAACTATGTTTTTTGTTTGCTGTTTGAACTAGATTTTGCTCATTAGCTGCGAAATCCAGTCACTTTCCGCAGCTGATTCAACTTTCCACAACTGTTTTTGTTAAACTCTATGTTGCAGGTGTGACCAGGAAAAACCAGCCACATGGGCAAGTTAGAAATGACCTGGACATGGATCAGGTCCTATTGGTTCAGCCGAGTTCATCAAGGGAAGCTGTGGTCAACGGTGGTCAAACAGTGGTCCTACGTAAGAGTCCTACGGCAGCCAGACTCTGTTTTCCAGTATGTGAAGGATTCTGAAGGATGCGTGGCCTTTCCTAACTCTCTAGGGTCTATTGCCACCTGTAGACTGACCCATGACGAGAATCTAACAGCCACAGTTGATAGATTTAATATTTTTGACAACCAGTACGCTAAATCCATGGACGTTGTCTTTTACGTGTCCCATGTTCACGCAATTCTACAAGAAAATAGTTATGTAAATAGTTATGTAAACTTTGTTATAAATAACGCGTTTCTATAATGCACAGTCTTAGTTTTTGTGAATGTAATTTTTGTTGTTCAAGCCCACTGTGCCGTGACACTCGTTTTATTGTTGTAATTGTGTTATGAAATATATGAGAAGACTCTGTTTCTACATGATTGCGTGAACATAATATTTGATTGATAGCCTGTTGACCGAGGCTGTGCAGAGGGCCCCTGTATGCTGAGGTTTCATTTCTCTTGTTGCTGTAAAGTTTTATGCATCGTTTTCTTATTTCCATTGCATATATTTCACCTGTGTATATTTCAATTGTCATGGTATTAACATTCCACTTCTGTTCATGATTTTACAGCTTTGTATAACACTGATCAGTGCATGTATGTTTCAGGATAGAGTAGGCAGCACGGGCATCTGCATATAATTTTCACAATGACTAATGACATGGGATTAATTTTCTACTGACTTTGCATTTCCTAGTTTTTAATTCCATTTCTGTTTTGTTGATTTCAGTTTTGTTTCCTTGCTTTATTAGTTAGCTTAGATATTAAATTGCTCACATCATTGACAGTTACCTCTGAAAGCCATAGCTAGACTACTGGCGAGGGATCGAATTATGAATGTGTAATTTGATTTTAGTTTTACTTTTCTAGCAATTAGATATTAAATTGCTCATATCATTGATGGTTACCTCTGAAAGCCATAGCTAGACTACTGGCGAGGGATCGAATTATGAATGTGTAATTTGATTTTAGTTTTACTTTTCTGCAATTAGATATTAAATTTCTCATATCATTGTCGGTTACCTCTGAAAGCCATAGCTAGACTAATGGCGAGGGATCGAATTATGAATGTGTAATTTGATTTTAGTTTTACTTTTCTGCAATTAGATATTAAATTGCTCATATCATTGTCAGTTACCTCTGAAATCCATAGTTGGACTACTGGCGAGGGATCGAATTATGAATGTGTAATTTGATTTTAGTTTTACTTTCCTTGCAATTTTTAATTTCTTTGAGTGCAGTAGCTTAAATCATTTTTCTGTATTTAGACAGCAGCAGAGATGATAGTTTCATGATCAGTAGTTCATTATTTACTTGTTTTAAATAACAACACATTATTTACTTGTTTTAAATAGCAACACATTTTCATTCTTGTTCAAGTACTACTTTCATCACTAGTATGTTCTAAGACCTTTTGAAGTGTTAAGTTTTGGGAACCATTATAGAGGACACAATCGCCTTAAAATCTATAACCATACTTGCCTTCTAGAGACTTAGGAATAGGAATTCCATTCACATTAGGAGATAAACGAAAATAAAAACCCCCAAAACAAAATAAAAACTGAAAAATGACAAAAACATAAGAAAGAGGCTATCTTGCACATATAGTGCGCCACACTTCATCAGTTTACGACTCCCAGATTGATAATTAATGTAGCAATTTAAGACACACTAAATTGACCAAACATTCTACATAACCAAATTGATCTGGTGAGATGAGAAGAGGGAGAAGCGGTTTGAGACGACTCGCTATGACTTTCGATATAATTTTGTAGATCACATTGCATAGGGCAATGGGCCTGAACTTCTCCGGAGTGCTTGGTTGCGCAACTTTAGGAATAAGAGCAATGAAAGTTGTATTGAGCGCGGGGAGTAGCCAATGCATTGCTCTTGATTCCTCAACCACATTCCAAACATCTGCTTTAATTAGATCCCAAAAGTGATGGTAAAAGTTGGACGTGAAGCCATCAGGTCCTGGTGCCTTCCCAGATTTTAGTTGATTGGAAGCCTCTTCGACCTCTATGATTGTGACGGGCCTTAGCAATAGTTGATTATGCTCCTCTGTGATGAGTTTAGGGATATGCTGAAGAATATCATTGATGGCACTCTGTCTGTCTGTGGGTTGCTCTTGATGAATAGTTTTGAAGTGATTTATAAGCTCTTTCTCTATGTCTTCTTGTTTTTCCAATTTGTCTCCCTAAGAGTTTTGAATGTGTGAAATTGTATTGTTCATTCTTCTTTGTATAGTTGTGCGGTGGAAAAACTTGGTGTTTTGTTCCCCTTCTCTTAGCCATCTGATTCTTGATTTCTATCTCCATAGCATTTCCTCTTGTTTGCCTCTTTCATATAGTTGTGTTAGTAGGCTTTGTTCCTGCTTGGCATACTCCTCTGTTCTGCCTTCTAGGATGATCTTCTATTGTAGCTCTGTCATGCTCTGCTCAAGGGCTTTTTTCTCTTGAAAGATGTTGCCAAAGGTGGTATAGTCCCAGATTTTGATTTGTTTTTTAATGTGTTTCAGTCTTTGCTGGAATTGGTACATAAGTGAGCCTCCGTTGGAAATGAAACTTTCCCATACTGATTGTACCACTGTATTGAACTCAGGGTGAGTTAGCCAGAAAGCTTCAAACTTGAATGGTTTTCTGTTGGAGTTTCTAGGATTTTTCCATTGTAGAGAAATGGGCCAATGATCTGAACCAGCTAAGGGTAAGATAGAGGCGCTTATATCACCACCAAGATGAACAAAATTGTCTGAAATTAGAAATCTGTCCAACCTGGATGCTATTTGCTGAGTGCCGACTCTTTTGTTGTTCCAAGTAAAGATGTCGTTGTCAAAAGGTATGTCCATTAGACTATTGTGTTGAATGTAATCTTTGAAGTCATTGCTTTCTTTGTCCAGCTTTCGTCTGCCTCCCAGTTTTTCCTCCATCCGGGTGATCATGTTGAAGTCTCCTCCCGTTATCCAAAGTGGATAAGCTCTTGGAGCGTTAAGGATCTTCAATGTTTCTAATTGCTTTATTTTTTGCGTACTTTCCTGAGGGAAGTAAACATTGGTTAAGTGTCCATGTATGTTGGTGCCGATCAGGTGGAACGTTGCTTGAATGAGATAGTGTGAAGCATGGAAATTTGTTAAGGATAAATGCTGAGAATTCCATGCTATGGCTAATCCTCCCGAAGCACCGGTTGCGTCAACTGTTGCTGTTTGACATCCTGCCCAGGCTTTGGATAAGATGGATTCTAGGGTACTAGTGCTGCATTTTGTTTCTTGCATGAATATAATGTATGGTTGTTCCTGCTGGATCATGTTCTTCAACATTCTGTACTTCCCAGGACCATTCAGTCCTCTTACATTCCATGAGATGAGCTTCATGGTTGACTGGTAGGTAAGGATCGGTAATATTTGGTCAACTTGGAGCATCTTCCCGACTCCACTAGCATTTCCCCAATTAATATGGTACGTTGTAGATCTGTCTTTCTGCCTCTTTTCTTTCCATATTTGATGATATGTTTCCCATCCCATTTGCCTCCTTGCTGTATGCCCAAAGTATTGTGTTGATGCACTCTTGTGAGCACTACTTCCAAATTTTTCAATTGTCTTTCCGGTATTGTGTCAAACTCTTTCCTTTTACAGGCTTGCTCTAGACTGAAAATGTCTATTTCCCCGGCATCAAAGCTTTATGGTTCTTCTTCCATTAAGCTTTGCGGAGTTTCTCCTTCTTGGTGGATTTGTGGCTGAGAGGATTCTTCTAGAGTATCATAAATGT
The DNA here is from genome assembly GCA_031772625.1 of Pinus tabuliformis. Lineage (NCBI taxonomy): Eukaryota > Viridiplantae > Streptophyta > Pinopsida > Pinales > Pinaceae > Pinus > Pinus tabuliformis. Next base: position 352,937,064 of record CM062816.1, read on the forward strand.
CCATACTTTTATCAGACCAAAGGGCTTTGAGGCCGACTTTTCAGAGGAGATAGCTTTCGAGGGATGACTAGTGTTAGCTTGGATGAAAGTGGGGGACAGAGGGGTGGATGGAATAGGGCTTGGGTTTGCTTGCATAGGCGTATCTGATTCAGGTTGTTCTAGATTTGTCAGGATGTCAAAGCTGTTGCTGGAGGATGGCAAAGTAGAGGATGGAGCAGCGTTTTTGGGTGCTGAGGGAGGTTTTTTGTTATGCCTTTTTCGGCTGGTAACCTTGGTATAGCCTTCTGGATTAGACTTGTTTCCGGTTTCGGTGGTTTTGGCCGTCATGTTTAAGGGACAGTCACGAAAGAGGTGACCGTGGGCATGGCATTTCCTGCAACGGAAGGGTACATGTTCATAGTCAAGGGGTTGAATCCATTCAAAGTCGTCGTGAAGAAGACTTACCGTGTCCGGTAGCGCGTGGCCCAGCTTCATGTAAACGCAGATCCGTGCATAGGATGTGTATCTTCGAAGCTTAGTTTCCTCTGTTGCCTTTATGAACTCACCTAGTCCATTGCCAATGGCTGTTAGTGAATCCTCGTCCTAGTATTCCAGTGGAAGCGAGTACAAGTAGATCCATACTGGCGCCCAGCTGAAATCTTCCTTATCGGGGTTGAATCTTTCGACCCAGTCTCGTAGATAAAGACCTGCTGCATTGAAGAAGTAAGGTCCTCCATCCAGGACCCGGTTCCGGTCTTCAAGGCAGTTGAAAGTGGCTGTGAAGAAGCCCTTAGGGCCCAGCTGTAGAGTTACATGACCTTTGGGCTTCCATTTCGAGGTGATCCAGCCTTGCAGGGCTTTTTCAGTTGGCCAGAAACCTATGAATTTGCCAATCAGGGCATGGTCTTTCATATATTGTATTTGCGCATTGATCCTATGGCTAGGCAACTCGATCTTGGGCCTTTCCGTGGCGATGAGCTTGCATGTGGGTGATGAAGCTTTCTTTGGTGTGCCTGATGTTGCTGGTTTGTCCAGCTTCTCGTATTCCAGATCTTCTTGTTCGTTCTTCTCTGGCTGCTGCACAGGCTGTGCCTCGGCCTTCTCTACAGTCTTAGTTCTGCTCTCAGTTGGGTTTTCGTTGTTGTAATTTTTGGGGGGAGGCGTTGATGCCTCCCCCATTGGACTGTTCATTGTCCTCTGCGTTCAGAGTCACAGAGTCAGTCCTGACAAATTTTGTTTGGGCTTGTGAAGCTATGTGCTCAGACTGTGCGCCATGGAAGGGTCTGTCAGGAACCCTAGTTCCTCAGTGCGCCATCGCTCCTCCCGCTTGTGAAGTAGATGAAAGCACTTTCAGGTTTTGCAGAGCTCTTCAACTTCAGGAGCGATCATTCATGTAGCAGAGATGTTAACAAAGGGAGAAACAACAATTGGAAATACTTAGCGAAATAATGAAAACAAAAACATACAACAATAGTATAAATGATGAAATAACACAAGTACATATCACTCTCCATTGTCATCACCTTGATTATCTTCCTCGACGCTTGGCATGATAACATTGTTGTTCTCAAAAACATGTTTTGATCTAGGGTCATGTCTTAATACAAACCACCAATCCCTATCTAACACATCTGGGTAAAAAAAAACTTGGTTGCAGTGTTTTGGGAAAACATAAGGCTCCCTAGCTTCATGCCACATCTTTCTAGAGTTGATAGATATCAACCCACTATCACAATCTTCCTTTACATTATTCCGATAAAAGGTGTCCCACCACTTGAACCTAAAAATAACACATTGGAATGAAGAGAAGTCCACTTGAATGATCTCTTGTATCTTTCTAACGTAACCTAATGTCCCATGCATTAGGTTTTGATCGCAGTAGCTAGCATGAATAGATTGGTGAAACTAGACTTCCACTCCACATGCATTCATCATCGACATCCTCCGTGCGAAAATGATGTCCATGTGCCAACATAGATGGGAACAAATGCACCTTTAAAAAAATGAAAAAATCACAATGTCATGTGTCTAATAACCGGAACATAACTATATGTGTGTGTGTGTGTGTGTGTGTGTATGTTACAATTCAAAGGATTAATATGAAGTTAAAAATATATAGAAAGATATTACAATTACCAAGTTGTTGCACCCAATCCCTATTTTAGCGCATCCCCTTCAACATGCAGGTAACGACCAGATGCACCATATTTCTCTCTCACTTGATCAACAACACAACTGTTAGGGCATGTCATTGGCATATTTTCTTTTAAATGGTCAAGATAAGGCATGCATCTACCATTCAACTATTTGAATTGTTTCCTATCATTGTCCCATTTCCTACTCTTCTCTTCGTACAATGTGACCCACAGTTATGTCACTTCCATATTGTAAAGAATGAATTTGTTGGTGGCTTCATTTTCTGAATTCATTGTTGAAATCACACACACACACACACATATATATGAGATCAGAATATGCATTAATATGAAGTTTAGTGTGAATAGTTATTGTGTAGTAATTTGACAAATGACAAGCATGCATTTACTCTTTATCATGTTCCTCTTTCCATTCGTTTTGAGAAGCTACCCTTCTCTTTTGTCTTCACCCCTTTTGTCATCCCAAATCGCCACACCTGGTGTGTTGTCAATCCGCTTGATGTACTCACTAACATAATAGAAAGGCTCATATGATATATACCCCTCTTCCATAGACCCCTTAAATTTTTCCCTTTGTCAAACAAAACCTTTCAATTTCTTCATGTACCTCCCTAAGAAGAACATCCAACAACATTAAATGACCCCAACTAATTCAACCTCATCTACTAGGTGAAAATTAGAAGATGAACCACCAATCCATGAAACTCGTCGACAATTCCTTCTCAAACATATAAACAATCTCAACTATCTCTTGATGCCACCCTGGAATTCCATCCATATGAATCTCCTTTGATGTGATCCAATTTACAAATGCAAATAATTTAGGTATGGCATGTCGTAAGTCTTGGGTAAGTCATGGTTCACACACCCACGCACAAGCAGAGGATAATGACACTACACAGTAAATAGTACATTATACAAAAATTAATTATAAAATATCCCATTACATAAAAATAAAAATAAAATAATAAAATCATGTTTTTGACATATGTACTCTTAGAAGGTTCAAATAGTCATGTGATTTCAACCCCAACAAACAGTCATCCACAATGAAGCAACGTCGTAGTGAAGACCCATATAAAGAAGGCACCCTCACATTCATTATAACTTCCTTTGCCAAAGAAAGATCATCTTTCTTTAAAATCCATGGGACATCACCTTCTTTAAAATACTAAGAGGGGCCAACCTCTCCTCTAGTTTCTTGTCTTGGCCAATGTTTCTTTTTAGTTTTTGAAGAAATAAGATCTCTCCTAACAGCCAATGTGTCACTTTCTTTTGATGATATGTGCCTCCATAAAGAAGATGAAACATTTTTAAATATATGCATGGGATCTAGTAAGTGGGAAATCTTAAGATGCTCCCAATATGGGAGCTCATAAAAGACAAATTTCATTTTCATCCCAATGGGAAATTTCTCAACATAGGTGTCAAAGAATTCTGGATCATCGAACATAGGCTCCCCATTTGAATCAAACATTTTTGAAAACTCCTTCTCCTTCTCTATCTCATATGCTTTAAGCCATCCAACTGGTGTCATTATTGCAGGCCTTTGGGTTCTCTCTAGTTTACCATTGAAATTGGATGTTGCTCTTCTGTAAGGGTGTTCTTCTGGGAGGAATACCCTGGAGCAGTCATACACTATCTTTTGTAGGTGTTCGAACCACCTAGCCTTCAAAGAAGGTCCACAACATTTACATCCATGATACCCTTTTGTTACAAGACCTGCGAAATTATTGTATACAAGAAGATCTGAACAATGATAATGAATTAAATTAATATGAGAAACAATATTTTTATTAAACAAATCAATAAGAATGTAATTAACCAGAGAAAAATCATAAGCCTGGATAATCATGTATGGTGTAAGCACATATGCCATATAACATAAAACTCCTCTCTATTGCGATAGGTCTTGATACATCGTACACATGTATCCCTTCCCATAATTCCTTAAATTCTAACAATGGTTGTAAGTAGACATCCATATTCTTCACTTGTATTCTACTAGGGACTATGAGAGACAACATAAGATGTTCATTCTTCACAGACAAATATTGTTATTGATCAATACTACAAGCTAAATATAATAGTTGGTGTTTTGGAGGGAACAGGGGTTGACGCCATCCATGGCTATGCCGAGTCATAGACTTCGTACTTCATCCTTGAATTTTTTAGGCCATGTATCCTCTATATGCTTCATGGCTATTGAATCTATTGGGATTCACATAACTCATAAATCATTTCTGTGTGAGGTATGACATCCCTGCAACATAGCTAATTCTTTGCAAAGAAAGGGTCTTTGAATCCTTGGGATTATAGGCGTATGCCTCAATATATTATGAGGAGGACCATGTGATTTAGCTGCTTTGTTTAATTATGGTACCTTTCATGCCCGCATTTCAAACATATCTCTTTGTCTGCATATTCTCCTCTATATAGAATACAATCATTCTGACATGCATGATATGATATGTACTCAACACCCAAAATTTTCAACAATTGCTTTGCCTTTTCATAGCTACCCAACAAGACATTATCACTCGAAAGAACCTTATCTTTGAATATCTTGCAGTTGTAGGGGAATATGATTGTACAATGTCAATATTAAAAATTCATAAAATTGACCATTTTTAAATTTTATTATATGACAAAATATAAGGAACTTGATCGATCATGCAAGTCAATTACCTCAATATTGCTGAGAAACATGCATTCAACATGCCAAACTTTTCTTTCACATTGTACATGAACATCGTTGTCCCCAGCTGAGTAGGTTTTTAAACTAATTTATAATATTTTAATATTTTATTTTTATTTTTATTTCTAACGGCTAGTTTTTAACAAATATATTTCATTATTTTACTATTTTACTTACCCCCTTTTTAACTAATTTAACTACTTTACCAACGGCTGGTTTTCAACAACGAATTCTGGGCAATGATGCATCCTTATTATTTATTCCTTAAGATCAACTGATTCTTCACCTTTTCCTGAGGATGGACCACATTAGTTGGTTTGAAACGTCAACCAATTCATGATTATGTGATTAATCCAAAAGGCATCTATATACATTATGGATCACAAAATTCTTAGATCTAACTTCATGGTTTATTACCAGTTAGTCGAGACATTAAGAAAAGACTAAATAAACCAACCCATATCTCTACTAGCACAACCACATTAATAAATGTGGTTGATAAATGCCAATAGGCCCATATCAAGCACATGTATCAATTATCAATTATATTAAGAATTAATGTAATTATCAATAATATTAATATAAATATAAGAGCCATATTAATAATAATTAATATTATATTATTACTATTATATTAAATAATAATAAATATTATACTATTACTATTATATTAAATAATAATAATAAAGATAATAACAACAATTATATTAATAATCATTTAATAAATAATAATGAAGTAATTATTCCCCGATGGGGGTGAGAATCCTGGAACATGTGGCAAATCGAGTACCATTACTGCAAATAACTGGTGTGCGGGTGGAGGACCAACCTCCCTATCCTCTCGTCTGAACGAACATACTGGGGGTGTAAAGGCGCTTGTGTGAAACATCTTAATGTCTCGTCGAGTGTGGACAACAAATATTTAAGGAGTGGGATGGCTCATTGCTATGGATTTTGTGTTGGCATTTCAGTTCAGTGTTGTGCTCCGATGGTGGATTTTCATAGTAGGGTGGTAGCTGTCGAGCTTCCCCTCTGACTCTTGGCAGTGTAAATTTATCATTGTTCTTCTCCAAAGGTGACACCCCGTGCTTTTCTATGCATGCATAGTGTGACCTAAGGTGGTTCAGGCCAGTTGGTATTTTTTGTTACGTTGGAATTTAGAAGGTATGAGTTGTTGGTTCGCTATAAGTTGCTGAAGGTGGTATAGTTGGTGGTGTTGTTAGGGGTGGCGGTGGTTGTGCGTGGGATACTCTGTCTCAGGCGTTTGGACAGAGAATCAGTGTGCCTTGTGTCTCATTGGGATTTTTCATGTGTGATGTGGGTATAGAGGAATTTCCTCCCTGAAGGTTATTGCGGTGGTATGTTGGTGTGGTCTGTGAGAGGCCCCTTGGGGAGCATCAGAAAGGGGTGAGATTAACTCGTCCATTCTACATTTATTTTCTCAAGCTCTTGACGCTCTTAAGGACCGAAAACTTAAAGTGCATAATTGGTGGAGTGGCAGTAGCTAGGTTGCTGAGTGTGGTTGTCTATGGAGTAGTTTGGGTGACGAGAAGTCTGGGCTCTGGGTGAGGCGGTCTTGGCGATTTATGATGGGTTGGACCTTGAAGATTGTCGGTGGCTCGGGCACTCTTAAGCTCGGTATAGGTAGTGGTTTTGCTGGTATGTTGAACATATGGCCTTCCCCTCGGCATGGGCATTCCTACCTCCCTGCGAAGCTAGGCTCAGCGGGACACGGGGACCACGAAAAGCCAATTCAAACTGTGGAGCTAGGAATGGTGGTAGCTGGGACGCACTGGGTTGGCAAGACTGTCGATCTCTACCAACAGATGGGTGTTGGAGCGTGTGGTGGTTGTGGCAGTAGTGAGCAGGTGACCTGTCGTGGAGGGCAGTCTCAGCAACCTTAGTGATGTGGTGGTGTGCAACGTAGTGGTACGGTTAGTAGGGGGTCTAGCAGACGTTCAACTCCCAACCCAGAGGTAATTCAACACTATTGTCTAGAGAATTGCCGCAAGCTAATTCAAACATTGTTGGATCAGGTGGAGTCGATTGAACATATATGAAGGGAGGAGCATGCTAAGGTGGTGTCCACCCTGGATAGGATGCACTTCTTTCAGTCCTAGGTTATAGAATGTGTGGTGGTGATCTGTTGAAAATAGCAACAAGAAATGCTAAAAATAGAAATGCTATAAATAGAAATGTTATAAATAGTATTGCTATAAATAGCATTTCAGGTACCAGTGTTGAAAATAGCAACAAGGAATGATAAAATAGAAATGCTATAAATAGCATTTCAGAATATACTCCAACTCTGTTGGAAATAGAAAAAAATAGAAATGCTAAAAATAGCATTGTTATAAATAGCATTTCGAGATAGATTCCAATTTTAGTTAGTCCCTAAACTAAAATTGAGAAGTAAAATTCGAATCTGATCTTAGCAGTTGTTTGTAAAATAATTAATTAATTCATCTTGAGTTAATTAGTTGTAGGAAATCAAACATGAAGTCTATGTGAATACATGCAACAATTTCTTCATTGATTGAGGAAGTTATCCCTTGATTAAGGAGATAAGGATGAGTTTACTTTGAGGTAATTAGTTAGCTCAGTTATCTGAGTTAAGTTTAGTTATATTAGTTCCAACAGTTTGTGGAACTAATTGTGAGTTCAGTTAGTTAATGCATGCATGCATGTAACTGCTGCACTTCAGATAACTGAATATTCTCTCATAAATAACTCATGCATGTCAGTTCAGTCAGAGACCCAGTTGAGATTAGAGGAAGGGACGGTGTGCTATCAGTTGGAGGAATTTTCCTATATAGGAAACTCATCCATGCAGAAGGAATTATCTTCTTCAAGATTGGGCAGTTACTTTTGAGTTTAATGTGTTGTGTGAGAGGTAAATTCACACAGGTGGCAGCATTGGACCCCGGAAGAAACTGCGCAAGGAAATAGGAGGCTTGGAGGGCAGAGGAGAAGGTTTGTGAGAAGCCTTTGATTGTCTATGAGCAATAGAGGGATTGTACTGAGAGCTGGATAGCTTGTGAGCTAAAGCTTTGTGTAATCTGAACATATTTCCACTTGTATGATAATACAGAGATCAAGGTTTTTAACTGAGGCTTTCCCCAGAGCATTCTTCTGTGTTCATGTGTGATTTCTTTCTCATTCTCAGTTATATGTGTTCTATTTGATCTTGCTCATAATCAATTAAGCTTCTGCAAGTTTGTTGTAGAAGTAGATCTTGTATTTTGCTTTAGTATATTGCATAATCTGTTGATCTACAATGCGAAATTCTACATGGTATCATAGCAAAGGTGATCAAAGCGAAGAACAGTATACAAATAAGGGAGAAGTTTGAAGTTTGAAGTTCTTGGATATAGAAATCGAGTTCTTATCACATCTCAATTTCACCAATGGCGTTCAACGGTTTAAGACTCGAGTATGCCCCTGATGGCAACTCGAATTATATAGCCTAGAAGGATCGCATGGAAGCAGTATTAGAGGACAATAGTCTAAAGGACTTCATTGATCAAGAAGTCTCCAAGCTGGCAGTAGCTAATCCTACAGAATTGGCAGAATGGAAGAAATGTGTGGCTAACGCGAGGAGAATCCTTCTGGAGGGAGTTCGAGACCACATAGTCTTGAGTCTCCATGGGAAGGAGACACCGTTTTCAATGTGGAAAACATTGAAAGATCTATATCAGAACAGCAGTGATCAGAGGAAGCTGGTGTTGAAAGACAAGCTTTGGAAAATCAAGTGTGAAAAGGGCGACACGATCTCTACATATCTGAACAAGCTCACCACCTGCAGGGATGAGCTTGGAAGTGTAGGGATCACGACAACCGATGATGACATGGTGAGTCTTTCTCTCCTCGGTCTTCCTAAGAGCTGGCATAGCTACCAAGACTCAGTAAATGGAAGAGAGAAACTGCCAGATTCGGAATGACTTTGGTCAGATCTGATGTAGGAGGAGATAAGAAGAAGCACCAGAGATGGATCTTCATCAAAGTAAGATGATGAAGAAAATTGCGCCTTAGTGAGTAAGGCGAAGAAAGGGAAGGAGAAGGATTCTCATCCCAAAATCAAGTTCTTCCCATGGTGGGAAGAAGTTTGACAAATCGAAAGTGTGATGCTTTCATTGTCATGAGGTGGGCCATTATGCAACAAATTCTCCACAAAAGAAATCCAAGAAGGGATCCTTGGAAGGATCAAAAGCTGAGGCACTGGCCTCACAGTTCGAGTTGGATTTCACCCTCATCACATGCATGGTTTCATCAATGATGGATTTCGGTTGGTTTCTTGACAGTGGAGCTTCATTCCACATGATCGACAATAAGAGTTTGTTCAGTACCTTGGAGGAGAAAGACCTCCAGATACTCATAGCGATGGGTAATGATGAAAAGTATAGTGTCTCAGGTGTAGGCACGGTTGTTTTTCAGAGGGAGCATGGAGCTCACATTACCTTGACAGATGTGAAGTATGTGCCAGGACTGAAGAAAAACTTGGTATCGATCGCAATGCTGGAAGACAAAGGCTATGATGTAGTCTTGAGTAAGGGAAAGGTTTTCCTTAGACACATCACCAAGAGATAGGTGAAGCAAATCAGTTCACGAGTCAAGAACCTGTATGCTCTTGAGGTTCAATATGCATGCAAAGCCTTGAGGAGCAAGGATACTGTTGAAGACTTGGTGGTTGAGAGGGAGAGTAAATTACCTCTCAACATGCAGTCCCATAAGAAGTCTCAGACAATTGTGGAGGAGCCACAATTGGAGATGCTAAGAGGAGACTGAGTCGAGGCATCCACTCATGCAGAGACCTCAAGTAGGGGGGAAATTTCGAGCCAAGTGGGTAGAGGGATCACATGCAGCCATACCTCCAGGTGGGAGGTGGGGCGATGTGGAGTGATAGTCCTAAGAAGGCTGAAATAGGGGTAGGATCCTTGAGGTACCCAACCTCATTGATTAGACCTTGCTACGGGAGCCCCGACGAGGAGTAGCAGGACTGGCTGAGTGGGTAGAGATGGATGCGGATGGAGTAGCAAAGAGAGCTATAGTGCAAGAGTCCCAAGACAGTGTAGAGCTAGTAGGTTGTAGCAATGCGAGAGGCATAGGAGTGTTGCACTAGTGTAGGATGGCACAGAGAGGTGTGCAATGGTGCAAGATGCAAGGAGTTGTTGTAGCAGCGCAGAGGTCAGAGAGGGAGCACTTGTCAGCGGCAGAGGGAGCTTCAGCATCAAAGGGTGTTTCCAGCCCAATAGGGAGGTCAGTTGGGAGATCAGTTACTTACTTCTTAGTAACTAAGTTGCAATGCAACAATGGACAGCACAATGCAACATGATGAGAGGAGGTGTAGTGCAGATGCAGTGCTAGGAGAAAGGACCAACAGCAACACAGATGCAGCAAGAGGAATCATTGTGATTGATGTAGTCAGAGATCAAAGTGATAGAGGCTAGAGCAGTCAGATACTGAAGGGCACAGAGGTGCAGAGTTTTCAGTCGACAGAGGCAATAGTAGTCAGAGACTTTGATGACAGAGGCATCATTCTGATTTAGGTTGGATATTTTTTGTTTCTAGAGTTGTTGGAGCAACAACACTAGGGAGAATTGTTTCATGCAAAACATTCCAAAGGTTCAGGATCAGGTTCGAGTTGAATGCTTTTCTTGTTGAGAGGGAGTGTTGAAAATAGCAACAAGAAATGCTAAAAATGGAAATGCTATAAATAGCATTTCAGGTCCCAGTGTTGAAAATAGCAACAAGGAATGATAAAATAGAAATGTTAAAAATAGAATTGCTATAAATAGCATTTCAAGATATACTCCAACTTTGTTGGAAATAGAAAAAAATAGAAATGCTAAAGATAGCATTGCTATAAATAGCATTTCGGGATAGATTCCAATTTTAGTTAGTCCCTGAACTAAAATTGAGAAGTAAAATTCAAATTTGATCTTAGCAGCTGTTTGTAAAATAATTAATTAATTCATCTTGGGTTAATTAGTTGTAGGAAATTAAACATGAAGTCTATGTGAAGACATGCAACAGTTTCTTCATTGATTGAGGAAGTTATCCCTCGATTAAGGAGATCAGGATGAGTTGTACTTTGAGTTGTAATTAGTTAGCTCAGTTATCTGAGTTAAGTCTAGTTAGATTAGTTCCAACAGTTTGCGGAACTGATTGTGAGTTCAGTTAGTTAATGCATGCATGCATGTAACTGTTGCACTTCAGATAACTGAATATTCTCTCATAAATAACTCATGCATGTCAGTTCAGTCATAGACCCAGTTGAGATCAGAGGAAGGGACATTGTACTATCAGTTGGAGGAATTTTCCTACATAGGAAACTCATCCATGTAGAAGGAATTATCTCCTTCAGGACTGCGCAATTACTTTTGAGTTTAATGTGTTGTGTGAGAGGTAAATTCACATAGGTGGAAACATTATACCACAGGAGAAACTGCGCAAGGAATAGGAGGCTTGGAGGGTAGAGGAGAAGGTTTGTGAGAATCCTTTAACTGTCTATGAGCAGCAGAGGGAATGTACTGAGAGCTGGATATCTTGTGAGCTAAAGCTTTGTGTAATCCGGACATATTTCCACTTGTATGATAATACAGAGATTTTTAAACTGAGGCTTTCCCTAGAGTATTCTTCTACGTTCATGTGTGATTTCTTTCTCATTCTCAGTTATATGTGTTCTCTTTGATCTTTCTCATAATCGATTAAGCTTCCGCAAGTTTGTTGTAGAAGTAGATCTTGTATTTTGCTTTAGTATATTGCATAATCTGTTGATCTACAGTGGGAAATTCTACATGATCTGGCATGGCAAAAACCATCTTTCAAAAAAAGTGGAAAAGTTGGAGACATGGATGATGCACTTCAAACGGCATCTCCAATGCAACTTCCACCCTCCGCCTCCTCCAGGAACAACCGTGGATAACCCAACGTCCATCACGTCAGATGAATAGCATGCCCTCAGGTGTTTTCTATGTGTTGTTTACCTTTTTGTGTCTGTGACCTTCCCGTTTATGGATGATGTCCTTAGTCTCTTTTTTGTATTTTTGTCACATGCTGCAAGCAATGGTCAACAAACTTGGTTGGGGTGAGACCACCTATTTTTTGTTACTCCAGATGTATATCTCTTTTTCCAGATGAATAGAAATGAAGTAATTATCAAATAAACATTTAATAAAAATCAAACAACAATTTCTATGTGGTTGATATGAAATTCAACTTTAAGCACTCCACCAGAACATAGTTATTAAATGCTAGCCTCTTCCAAAACAAACCGAGACCAATGAAAAACGTTTCACCAATTCAAATCAATAGGATAATGATCATGATCATTCATGCTTTCAAACCAATCCCTTCTCGCATTGTCTTGCATTTTTTCATAACATTGAAAATAAAAAGGCTGTGAAATCTGCAAACCATCTATTGATTTCACTATTGATATAATTGTAAATGTGAGACCCTGCCTCTCTCTATCTCCAATATCTACAGTGGCTCATTGCAAGGGAATAATATTAAACCCAAGGGATAAATATTATAAACCCAAGGTATAAAATCCCTAAGATAAATATTATAAACCCTAAAATAAACATGGTTGAGCATGATTTACCATCATTGATTTTCATACTGAGACGATGTTTCTCGCAATTTGACGTTGGACCATGGTTGATTTTCATATTGAGACAATCTTTGGCACATTGTGACATTGGACCATCATTGACCATGGATGACCATGATTGTAAACCCAAACGATTTATATTAAAACCTAGGATTAATATTATAAGCCATATGAATAATATTATAACCTAGGAATATGAACCAAATAAACCCAATGGATTGATATTATAAAACAAATAGAATAATAAACCCAAGGGATTGATTCTAAAACCCAAAGGTATTATAAACCCAATGGATTAATATTATAAATGCAAGGTATATAAACCCTAAAGGGATGGATATTATAAACCTAAGGGATTAATACTAAAAACCCAATAGATTTTTAATATAAACCCAAGGGTATAATATTAAAGGGATTAAAATTATAAACCCAAAATATATAAACCCTAAGATAAATATTGGTCACAATGTGGTGTTGGAATATGGTTGACCATGATTGATTTTCATATTGAGACAATGTTTGTCACATTGCGACGTTGGACAATCGCTGACCATCGTTTACCATGGTTGATCTCCATATTGATACAATCTTTCACAATGCGACATTTGACCATGGTGACCATGTATGACCATCATTGTGACAATGCGACGTTGGACCAAGAGATAGTCTTTGTCACAATGTGACCATGGTTGACCATGATTGAACCCAAAGGTATTATAAACCCAAGGGATATAATTAAACCCAAGGGATTAATATTATAAATGCAAGGTATATAAACCCTAAAGGGATTGATATTATAAACCCAAAGGAATAATAAACCCAAGGGATTAATACTAAAAACCCAATGGATTGATAATATAAACACAAGGGAATAATATTAAACCCAAGGGATTAATATTATAAACCCAAGGTATATAAACCCTAAGATAAATATTATAAACCCAAGGAATATAAACCCTAAGATAAATATTATAAACCCTAACATAAATATTTGTCATAATGCGACGTTGGAATATGGTTGACCATGATTGATTTTCATATTGAGACAAATAAACCCTAAAATAAACATGGTTGACCATGATTTACCATCATTGATTTTCATATTGAGACGATGTTTGTCACAATCTGACATTGGACCATGGTTGACCATGGTTGATTTTCATATTGAGACAATCTTTGGCACATTGTGACATTGGACCATCATTGACCATGGATGACCATGATTGTAAACCAATGGATTTATATTAAACCCTAGGATTAATATTATAAACCCTATGAATAATATTATACCCTAGGAATATGAACCAAATAAACCCAAGGGATTGATATTATAAGCCGAAGGGAATAATAAACCCAAGGGATTAATATTATAAATGTAAAGTATATAAACCCTTAAGGGACTGATATTATAAACCCAAGGGATTAATACTAAAAACCTAAGGGATTAAAAACCTAACATATTAACAATATAAACCCAATGGAATAATATTAAACCCAAGGGATTAATATTATAAACCCAAGGTATATAAACCCTAAGATAAGTATTATAAATCCAAGGGAATAATATTAAACCCAAGGGGGATTTTTTTAAGAGAATGAATAGAAGGCATCATTGGTTAATGATTATTTTTCACCTTTATCTAGGGTTAGGGTTTTGACGTTGGGAATCATAGCGGGACGCACAGGGGGGAGTGATGATCCCTCCTACAATCAAGTAGTTACGAATAGAAGCAAGGACGTGGGAAAGCAGTGTTTCAAGAAACCTCGAGAGAAGACAATAGTGACAAGTAACACAGACATATTGGGAGGAAACGGACCTCATGAACAGGAAGGGGATCAGCAGGAAGCTAGTAAGGAAGAGGAGAAAGGGGGTATCAGTCAAAAACCTACTTCTACAAGAACAATTGGGGTCTTCAAACCTAATTCGAACATCATTCCTCAGGTCATCTTGAGCGACCCAGCGCTACAAGTGCATAGGGATCATATGACGGAACATGTGGTCATATGAAAATTCATGGGGACATGGCCGACAAAGAGGGCGCTGCATATATGGATAAGGAGCCATTGGAAGCCAAAGGGGGAAATACACCTTCATCTAGGATCCAAGGGCTTCTTCACAGTAGTATTCACAAGCCTAGAGGAAAAAGATAGAGTGTTCGAAGGAGTTCCATATTTCTATCCTGCTGCAGGCCTCTACATGTAGCCATGGATGATGAACTTTGTTCCGGAATGCGAGAAATTTACATCGGTACCGGTATGGATCAGACTATCTCTTCCTCTAGATTATTGGCTACCGAAACCACTGAAAACAATAGGCAACAAACTGGGGCATTTTCTAAAGATCTCAGATGCGACTTTGAAAGGAAAATACACTTCCTTCACCTGGATATGTGTGGAAATGGACTTATTAGCACTTCCGGATGCGATAATTTTAGAAGTATATGATGAAGAATGGGTACAGGCGGTGGACTATGAGCACATCCCATTTAGGTGTCACAAATGATAAGAGCATGGGCATCTATATAGAGATTGCCCAACGAACAACATGGAGAGAAATGTGAAAACCACTAGGGATAAAAATCCTGAGGGTTTTACCAAGGTTGGGGGCAAAGGGAAAGGCGGAAAGAGGCCACAAAATAAGATCAATGAGGAAAGACAACCGAACCACAATAGCTTTAAGATCCAAGAAGAGGAAGAAGGAAAAAAAGAAACAAACCAGGAAATGGAAAACGTTATCACTCAAAAGGAAAGGGATGACAGCATGGAAGATATCATAGAAACCATTACGGAGATAAATAAGGACCATGAGATGACTCCAAGTGAGGTGGGAACAGAGGACCATGAACTGCAAAAGATTCTAGATAGGGAAAATCTTGATTTAGAGAAATTTTTGGAACAAGGGATGATCAAAGGAGTGGACTCCCTGCCAAAAGAGGAATCTAACAAGGTTCAACAACTCTTCCTATGGAGATCACAATTGAAGGGAACTGGAGTCAAAAGAAATCATGAAAGCCAGGAACATAGAGGGGTCAAAATGATGGAGGAGAAACAGGCACAATCTCCAAAGAACCTAGGCAGGAAAAGAGGAAGAAAAAGATAGAAGGAGTTGTTGAACAAATGTGGGAAACTTTTGATTAACTCAGGTAAGATGAAAGAGCTCACTAGTTACTCCTTTACAAACCTTTCTTAATGAAGCTCACAACCTGGAATATTAGAGGCATAGGAAATAGAAGGAAACAAAGAAATCTCAGTAATAGAATAAAAGAAGAAAAACCAGATATGGCTTTTATTCAGGAGACAAATGTTCGATGGATAAGATTAGAGAAATACATAATAAATAGCTAATCAAGTATGAGTATCTAGAGGTTAAAGCAAAAAACTCAACGGGGGGGATTCTCATGCTGTGGGATCCACAGAAATTTGGAATCTTGGATGCTGAGGCATCTAGGAAATATCTTTCTTTGGTATGTCAACCTTTAAGTGATAAGGATATATACATGATCACAAATGTCTATGGACCTCAAAAGCAAGAAGACAAATTCAAGCTTCTCACCTCTCTTGAGGAACTAAGAGCAAGACACCCTAATATGCCCTAGATCGTTGCAAGAGATTTCAATATGATAAGATCTCTAACAGAGAAAAAAGGAGGTATCAAATAGTTAGGCAAAGACTCCATGGCCCTCCAGAACTTCATAATGAACATGGGGTTAGTGGACACTGAAACAATAAATGGGACCTTCACCTAGAACAACAAGAGGGGAGGGGCTTCACAAGTTGCCTCTAAACTAGATATATTTATTATCTCAGGGGACCTCTTTCTCTCAGGCCCTGCCATGACAGCTTTTATTCTTCCCTTTGGAGGTTCAGATCATTGGCCTGTACAACTGGAAGCCACTTTTATGGGTACACCAAGAAACAGACCTTTCAGGTTTGAGAATGCCTCGCTCTCTCACCCTGAATTAAACAGTAATATTGACAAATGGTGGAGAGAGGATCTGAATATTCAAGGCACTAGAATGTTCCTGCTCCAACAGAAACTTCAACATATCAAATCCAAGCTTAAAGGTTGGAACAAAAAGGAATTTGGCAATATCTTTAAAGCCAAAAGAGAAGCTGAGCAGAAACTCCAGGAGATCAAGCAGATCAACATCATAGAGGGCTTTATCGAGGAGCGGAAAAAGCTAGTTTATTCTTTGCAGGAAGAATGGGAAGATCGGTGCTTACAAGAGGATATTTTCTGGAGACAAAAGTCAAGGGTACAATGGATTAGAAAGGGAGGAAGAAACACGAAGTTCTTTCATAAATCCACCATGGATCACACGACACACAACAGAATTACAAAGCTTAAAGACTCTCAAGGGAGAGAAATCGTCTCTCACAAAGACATGGAATCTCTCCTTGTACAACATTTCCTCAGTATTGTAGAGGAGCCTCTGGAGGATAGATCTAGGTTCATCAACCATTTCACTCAGTATATCCCTCAGTTGGTTACCAGAGAAGACAACCACAATCTTAACATGCCAGTGTCGGAAGAGGAGGTGAATGAAGTGATCAATGAAATGCAAAATGGAAAAGCTCCAGGCCCGAATGGGTTCAATGTAGACTTCTTTAAAGCATGTTGGAAAATAGTCAAACAGGATATCCTTGAGGTGGTGGAAGACTCAAGAAAATCCAAAAAGGTTCTGAAGGCTTTTAATACTTCCATCATATCTTTGATCCCAAAACAAGAAAAAGCCATGACTCTGAATGGCTTTAGACCCATAGCCTTATGTAATGTTGTGTATAAAATTATTTCCAAGGTGATCGCCAATAGACTCAAGCCCCTTTTACCAGCTCTCATCTCAAAGGAGCAAACAGGCTATGTGGAAGGAAGACAAGTCCTCAATAATATCATCCAAGCTCATGAGGTGGTACAGTCTCTCACAAGCAACAAACAAGCTGGTATGATCATTCAACTAGACCTAGTGAAAGCTTACGACAAGCTAAGTTGGTCTTATATAAGAGTAGTTCTAAGAGCCTATAGCTTCAACCAAAACTGGATAAGATGGGTTATGGCACTAGTTACCACGACTAGTTTCTCCATCCTGCTTAATGGCGCTCCTTCAAGACTCTTCACACCCTCCAGAGGTCTTAGACAAGGGGATCCGCTCTCACCCTTCCTCTTTGTTCTCATGATGGAAGGGCTAGGCAGAGCGATTAAAATGGCAAATGTTGAAGGAAGAATCCAGGGCATCAAACTCACCTTGGATGGAGCGGCAAACACTCATCAACAATTTGTGGATGACACAATGCTACAGGGCATACCCACAGTCAGGGAAGCCAGAACGATCAAACATATTTTGAATGACTTTGCTATGGCTACCGGCACAGAGGTAAGCCTCAATAAATCAAAAGTTTTTTCCTTTAACACTAACATTGCTATTCAAAGAAATATCACCAGAATTCTTGGGTTTCAAAGGGACCAACTACCTTCCAAGTATCTGGGCATACCTCTCATAGATAAACCTCTTAGCAAGGAAGTGTGGGAGCAAATTATAAATAAACTGTAGGACAATATTAGAAAATGGACATGTAGGTCTTTAAATTTGGCGAGGCACCTTGTGCTCACACAGGATGTCCTGCAGGCCATTCCCATGTTCATGTTCTCAACTCTTCCTGCTCCTAAAGGAGTTAAGCAACATATCAGGAGCATATAAAGGGACCTTCTATGGGGCAGAGGAGAGAAAAAGAATGGGCTTTAGTAGCCTGGGACAAGATCTGCAAACCCAAGAGCCATGGTGGCTTGGGGCTTCATGATACTGAAACCATCAGCAGACTTTCGGGAGCTCAACTCTGGTGGAGGTGGATCAAGGAATCGGCAACTCCCTGGGCTAAGCTTTGCAAACAAAAATATGCCTAGAATTGGCAGGAGAAATATCACATTAGAATGTCAGGGCATATTAAGGGCTCCCACATTTGGAACCTTGCATGGGAAAATAAAAGTATTGTTCAGCAACATAGTTTCTAGGAAATTCGAGCTGGGAATCTAGCACGATTTTGGGAGGACTACTGGAAACAGAAACCCAACTTGTATAAGGATGAATTAGCAGCTCTCAAGAATGACACAGAAAACAAAGGTCTACTTATGGTAAAAGACTTCTGGGACCAGGAAAGGAACAATGGAAAATGGATAACTTGGAAGGATCTAGGCCACAGTGAAGAGAGTCCTCTGAAGGCCCAAGCAGACTCTCTTACCCAGGATCTAGAGAATAGGAGTATTCTGGTTTCATCCTTGCCTGACCAACTAAGATGGGGAAAGAACACCAAAGGAAACTTTAACCTCAAAGAAGCTAAACAAGTAGTAATGGGATTTAACTATCCAAACCCTGATCAAGTTTGGAAGAATATTTGGCAGAGCCCCCACTGGATGAAAATAAAGTTATTTATTTGGCTAGTTCATCAAAGGAAAATCTTAACTTGGGAGAATATCCTAAAAAAAGGCTTCACTGGACCATCCAAATGTTACCTTTGTGGCTCACAAGACGAGACAATGGATCACCTTCTCAACCTCTGCACTTTCACCTCCATCGTGTGGGAATGGGTGGCATCAATCTTTAGGCACACTGATAGGGGCAGACTCAGCATCTCCAACACTTTGAAGAATTGGAGGAAAACCTTCTCAGGGAATGAAATCATTAATAAAGCCTGGACTCTGGCTCCAGGCTTTGTCATCTAGAATGTTTGGAAAGACAGCAATAGTCGGATCTTCAAGAACAAAGCAAGCAAGCCTCAACACATAATTGACCAAATTTTAAGGCAGCTCAAAGACATAGTCAGCAACTTATTGAGCATAATCAAGGGAGTGAGCCAAATAAATACAGATATAAACATTTGGAAGCCTCCTCCATATGGTTTCTTAAAGGTCAATATAGACGGAGCATATAAGGGCAACCGAGGGTTAGCTGGTTTTGGGAGTGTTATAAGAGATGAACAGGGTCAAATAAAGAAGATATTTCATGGCCACTTGGGGAAGGCCACTAATAACATGGCGAAACTCGTGGTCGTAGAGCACTGGTTGGAAATCTTGGTGGAATCAAATTCACATATTGTCATCATTTAAGTAGATTCGGAATTTATTATTAGAGTGGCCAAGAAAATATGCAATGGTACATCACTGGATAAAGTGTCGAAACACTAGAGGCTATCGCAGGTCTTTCAGCCGTATCTACTCCCACCTGTAAACCTTAAAAACTGTAAGCTTTGTCCATGTGAAAATAAAAGCTAACATGTTAGCAGATCGTTTGGCGAATGAAGGAGTGATTAATAAGGAAAGGGACACTCAGCATGTTTGGGAGTTGTTACCCCCAGGCAAACTGTTAGAGGATTGTCTCTGTCAGGCTGCCAAAGATATGGGACAATGGATTGACAAGATGGATTCGACGATAGTTGTTGATCGTTGAAAGAGGTGGACGGAAGATTTCAAGCTGATTGGAGATCGGTGATCGGTGAGTGCAATGGGAGGGCATTGTACCGGAAGTGCAGACCTGCCGTTTTTTATGGTCACAAATGTAACATTTTTGAAGTCCGACCTTTTGGGTTGCGGGTCGGGTTTTTGTGTATTTCCTATTGTAATTGTAATCCATAGTTTTGGGAACTTTAATTTAATTTTTTAATCCATATCTTCCAATAGAGTGAATGGTTCCAAGTTTTAAAAGGTTTAAGCCAATAACACTTCCGAGAGTTTATGTGGACCATTTTTTGGTAAACTAAAGGACTTTTGGTTTACCCTGTAAAATATGTAATTTACTTGTTTGGTTAATAGAAAGCTCCATTCTTACTTGACCAAAAAAATATTAAACCCAAGGGATAAATATTATAAACCCAAGGAATATAAACCCTGAGATAAATATTATAAACCCTAAGATAACTATTTGTTGCAATGAGACGTTGGAATATGGTTGACCATGATTAATTTTCACATTGAGACAACGTTTGTCACAATGCGACAGTGGACATTGGCTAACCATCGTTGACCATGGTTGATATCCATATTGAGACAATATTTGTTACAATGCGATGTCAGACCATGGTTGTGACAATGTGACGTTGGACCAAGAGATAGTCTTTGTCACAATGTGACCATGGTTATTGACTATGGTTAACCGTGATTGAACCCAAAGTTATTATAAACCCAAGAGAATAATACTAAACCTAAGGGATTAATATTATAAATGCAAGGTATATAAACCATAAAGGGATTGATATTAAAAACCCAAGGGATTAGTACCAAAAAACCAAGGGATTAAAAACCCAACAAATTGATAATATAAACCCAAGGGAATAACATTAGACCCAAGGGATTAATATTATAAACCCAAGGTATATAAACCCTAAGATAAATGAAGTAAGAGAAGGGAGAGAGATGGAGCGTCTACGACTATCTTTCTGCAAGGGTTTTGGATGAAGTACAGGGTACTGCAGTACTCAACCGGACAATGCAGGTACCCTTGGTATTAGTTTACCCTTGCCATTTACCCTTGTCGTCTACGGGTCCCATTTCCTGTTGCGCTGCTCATTTGTCATAACCTGTCGGGGTTATCGTTTACCTGCTTCACTTACCTGTAATTTGTGTCTTAATTTTACCTGCCCTGCCCTTGAGTGGTTGTTACTGCTCCCCATCGTATTCTCAGGGCATCCATTACCGTTGGCGTGCTTTCTGTTGGCCAGCTTGTTCGAGGCTGCCTCCTTTCTCGGTGCAGCTGTCAATATGGACCTCGATGTTGTTGATTACTCAGATGAACCGCTAGAGGAAGGCTCCATCTGGCAGGCCACGTACTCCGCATCTGAAGGTATGTTCAGCACAGGCTTTCCTGGCAATTTTGAAGCTTTTCCCTTTGTTGGTCCATCGCATTCATCCGCTGTTGTTCTTCTGGATGAGCCTCCTACTTGGCCGTCATTTTCTACGCCTCCATCTTCCCCGACTACTCTAGGGTTTGTTACGGGCTGCATTAACCCCTCCCCTGAATTGGAACCCCCTATATCTAGCATGCAGACCCAACCGTCTGATCCATTGACTATTGTTTCTGGTGCTGACCCCTAGCTCGCTAACCCTACACCACGGTTGCATCTGCTCTGCTTTTTGGCAGCTTCACATCTGTCCCTCCATTATCTAACTCCATCCCAAATATTCCACAAAACCCTAGCCCTAATTCACAAAACCCTATCACTAATCCCGAGTTCTCTGACCCTAACTTGGAGAGGGATTTAGAACAGTCTCATCACATAGCCTCTAGACCTCATAAGAAATACAAGTGCTTCAAGACCAAGCGGACGATATCATTCTCAGGCTTGAAGAAGACATTCAGTGGGGGGTGTTGGAGAGGTAAATACCCTCTGCGAACAGAGGCGATCCCACTAGCCCAAAATGGGTCTAGCAACAATCAATCAACGCTACCAGGCAAGTTCCTAGTTGCAAATTGAAAGTGGATTATGAGAACCAACCTGAAGTCCAACGCTAGTGTCGTGGAAGAGTTGATACTCCCATTCCCTTGCTCCAGCAGGTCACGATCCTCACGATCTCCGCGAATGGATACCTGCACATGCAAAGAACGAAGCGAATACAAGCATAAAATCCACTAAATACAACCATATATCGGTGAAAAAAGATATAGATCAAACATTATCATAATGAACAATAAGATCGGAACCATAATGATAGTCGTTTATTAATGAATAATCAACAGAGAAAAGTACAACCAAGGTTCTGACGTTGAATCCCTCCTCTGGCTGGGCGAACAGCTACATATGTCTTGCAATAAACCTTTCTCTCTCTTTGATTATGAATGCACAGCTCAGACTTCTGACAGTATAATCTCCCTATGCTCCAAGACTCTTACTATCACTCAAAACTAGCGTTATCACTAGCTTGTCAAATGCATGAGGACAGGCTTTTATAGATGGAGGAGGGGAAGAAGATACAATGAATCAAGACACCCATTATGGATTGGCATTATCCCCAAAAAGCCATTGTGGATAGATGTAAGGGATAGATGATGAATCTCGACATCCAAGAGATTAACATTATCCTCAAAAACTTCATGATTTGAAGGGAAAAAACATCCGGGCGCGCGTTTGTTAAAAATCTTTTCCAAACTCGGTTGGCGCGGGTGTAACTCTAAGACAGAGCGCCAAATGGCGCGCCTTCTTTTGAGGATTTCCTTCATTAGCGCGGGTAGTACATTGTGGACCTGCGCTAATGGAAAAAGGGCACTTTTCAGGGATATTTTGCAGGAGATGTCTTCAAGGCACATGAAGTCCATACTTAGGGGAACATAATGCAAGTGTTTTTAAGTTATGTCACTGCTCACAGGTCCCGGAATGAGTCCTCCAAAGTGCGGGAAAGGGGTAACAGGGATGGTGACCAATGGTGACAAATTACTGTGTAACAGATGCCCCCTAAAGCATGAGGCCCGAGAGAGAGAGAGGGGTGAAATGCTTTACAAGAACACATGCAGCTGCCGCCGAAGAATCTGCACAGAGAGATACAACTGATAGCTCAAGTACATGATATATGTGGTATGGTCGCAGCCATCCATAACAGAGTACATAATAATCTAGATCCATGGTATGGGCGCAGCCATCCGGTTAGGATCGATGAATAGACTCAGGTATGGTCGCAGCCATCCAGTGAATGAGTCATGTAACAAGAATCCACAAAATCCCAGCCTAGATTCCAACAGACAAAATCCAGGGTCTTGTGCTCCATCTCGACCCGAACAAAAGTACAAGTTCAAGCATGCGAATACATGAGCTGAAGTCGAACATGCATGAACATCGTCTGATTACCAGTCGATAATGAAAACTGTTAACAGGCGCGAGAGGTACCACCAATAATGACAATGGCCCTCAAGGTACTATAGGTACAATCTACGGTGTGCGAATTAGTGAGCTAGCATCGAACACCCGTAGAATCATTCGATCGGAGGCCAATGATGAAAACCTCACGTCGAACACGAAGAACCTGCCATTGAGGCATGCAGGCTCCAAGGCACCGGAAGGGAGTCTCTAGATCAGCTTCCTGGATAATGAGTTGAAGTCGACAGGAAGTGACCTTGATCGAAGGTGGGCCATAGTGTTTCCCACATCATCGACACGAGACAGAGAAAAAATAATGTGGTGGATCAAAATTATGTGAGCTATCAGAAGGAGGTTGTTATTTTGCAGAGGTCAACTTCTCTTGAACATATCGGCGGCACGACAGTGGAATTGGCAGTGTTTGACATCAATGGATCAGAGGTCATGGTGACGAGGCAATGAGCAGATGAGAGGTCAAATAGGATTACCCAAATCCACGGAGGCAAGTGAAAAATGAGATGAGATATCCCCACCCAGACACGAAAGCAGACAAGTGCCATGTTCAAGAGCGACATACTGCCGACACGACAATAATTATGGTTCCATTTTCCCCTACCATTTCTGGCGAGTACCCCACTTATTTTTATTTACAAGCTTTATGGGGATAGCATATGCTTGTAACGTCATCTTGACGGACTCCAATGTCATCAAGTTTTAACGAGTCTGACAAAGGAAAAACTCGGCGTCTTTTCATGTTTAGAGAGTTTGAAAAGACTGCGGAAAAGAAAACTCCAAAGGTGTCCTTTTTCGTAAAGTTGTGTCTTTCGAGCCCGAAAAAGTATAAAACAATGCTCGAAAGAACCGCCCGACCATTACGATCGAGGAGTACTTTTCATAAGTAGTGATTTCGACCTGAAAAAGTAAAAAAGCGATCGAAACCACGTCGTTTCGAAACTGTTAACGAACCTAAAACGACAAAGGTCCGACGATCTTTTTGTTTTTACACAGTCGGAAAAGAGTTTAAAGACGACCGCCTCTTATTTACATTTAACGAGTCAAGAGGGATAACTCGGCAATCTTTTCGTCTTTAAACGGTCGGAAAAGAGCTGAAAGCAGACCTCCATTTTTATTCTCTTTAACGAGTCAAAAAGGGAAAAATACTCGGCAATCTTTTCATTTTTTACGAGTCAGAAAAGAGCTTAAAAGGAGACTCGTCCTGGAGGAACGAGTGGTATAAAGGGTAGCAACTGGTTCCGGTAATGGTGGAACTACTCAAAACATATAATGGTCAAGAGGCTGGCTAATAAAACCACTCATCGCTGTGGTTCCTCAGGAAAGGATAAACAACCAAGTGAAAGCATATGATCGGCCAAAGAGATGGTGGCAATGGAATGAAACAACCAAGGCTCATCTAACAAAATTTAGCGAATAGGCGGCAATCACGAGATGTAAATCGGGTATGGGTTCATTTTTACACAAGCTTGAACCATGGAGAACTCTGCTTGGATTCGGTTTCATGTTTACACAAGCTTGAAATGAAAAACTATGCTTGTAATAAGTTTGCATGCCCCCAGCATAATAACACAAATCGAGGTACATGGCCCCCCAGCTTCATTGCATTCAACAAAGTGGATGGAATGAAGGTTCACTCTCGAGATCTATGAAAGACTCGACTTTGTATTTTACGAGATCTTAATCAAAAGACTCGATTTGGAAAGGGAGTTGTTTCATTTTTTAATGAGGTTGACAGAGGAAAAGAACTATCCTCATAACCTTTGTTTCATTTTTAAACGAGGTCGCCACAAGATCAAAACTATCCTCGGCCAGACCTAGTTTCATTTTTTAAGGAGCTTGACATAGGAAAACGAACTATGCTCCGACTAGTACCAGTTTCATTTTTTTAAGGAGCTTGACACAGGAAAGGAACTATGCTCCGACCAAACTTCATCATAATGAACAGGAAGTCGGGGCTTCCAAGAGTGCCACTCCCGGTGGAAGGACAACATCTCGGAAGTCAGGACCCAATGCCCCCAGGACACTGTGCACGACGGCGGCATCGCTGGATACAGGCACGGGATAGGTGGCCACGTAGTTGATCTGTGGTGGGGCAGATGCAACTGGTGGATGAAAACCAGGAGGGGATGACGACTGCGCAGGAGGGACCCGTGGATGAACGAACGAATGATAATTGATCGATAGTCACAATTCTTCCATCGTGTGGAAAGCAAACCACACGGAAAAATGAAGAGACAAGGGCCCCCATAGCATAAACATAGTCACGGCCAAGGAGAAGACTGAAATCTAAAGCACCTTGGGTAACTGATACGTCTATATAGACGGTTTTGCCTCCCAAAGTAATAGGGAACTTTGGAAGGATCCCTAATGGTTGACTAGTTCCTCCGTCAAAAGCCGTCAGATTCGGCGCGACTGGCACAAGATGTGGGGAACCCAAAGCTTACCAAGTAGTGGCAAGCATAAGACTGACATCTGCACCCTCATCCAAAACAGTGCCAGGTATCGCCTTATTATAGGTGTGTACCGTAACCCAGAAAGGCACATGGGATGGAAGGCGGGAGGTGGTCAAACGACTCCAGTCGAAGGAAACGACTGAACTACTTGGTGGGGGAATCGTATGATTGCCCCCCTGCTCTAAAGGGACCGAAGTAGGACTCTCGAGAACAGCTGGGATAGGAGAGTCATTTCCATACTCAGGAGAATCTGAGGAGACGAGAAGAACATGGGAATGATGCTCTTCCGAAACAGAGTGGTTGACGGGTGGTGAACTCGAGTCAACACTCTTTCCGATCAATGGTTGGTCTGGAACAGGCTTGGCATAGCCAGGTTCAGGAAGAGGAGGCTGGACAAGAGAGGAATCTTGGTCAATCTCTTTGTCAGCAGGGCAACGATCTGCGGCTGCAGAGAGACGTTGATAACCAACGGGAAGTTGGGGTGAGGGAGCTGTAAGACTTTCCAAGACAACAGAGGCTTTATCCATGAGCGGACAAAGGTGAAGGGGATGATTGCCTTCACAAAGTCTACAGGGGATTCGAATCTTCCCTTTTCCCTTAACATTTCTAGCTGATAGTGTAGCATCGCCGTGAGCTTCAGAGGATGATGAGGGGCGGGCCAGATCACGAGACCATACTTCTAAGACCTTGGGAATGCCAGGACAATCGCGAAGAAGATGGTCCTCCTTGCACAACCTACAAGGAAATTTGACCTTCCGCAGAGGAGCAGAAGGTGGCTCGACTTGAGTTGTACTTTTAACCTCTCGCTTAGGAGTCTTCTTCTTCTTCGTCTTCTTCTTCTTCTTCTTAGCCACCTGGTTACTTGAATCCAAACTTTCGCCAGGCGAAGTAGAAGATGAGGACGCAGAAACAGGCGAAGAAGGGGAGAGGTCCACCTTGGAATCAACATGATGTTGTTCGGGTGGAGGAGATGGTGGAACAGGAGTCATCACACTCGGGACCACCGAGGTTGAAAACAACCATACGGGCAAACCGATGGTTAACCCAGGCAAAGACAAAGTTGCCATATATGGAGCACCGGCATTTCCAAAAGAAGGAAATGGACTAGGGTTTCCATCCGGGGGAACACCTTGGCCGGTAGACTCGGGGAAGGTTTCCATTGAAAACGAGAAAGAACCCTACTCAAGCTAACGCAAACAAGATCTAACCGGGTAAATGTGAATCGTGGCCGAATAAATTTTAAGACGCGAGGACATAACTTGACCTTTTCATTTTTTAAGAGTCGAGAAAAGGACAAAAAGATGACTCTAGTCTCCTTCGAATATTTAGTGAGCCCGAAGTGACAAATGCTCAGGTGAAAATGCTCAGGTGAACCTTTTCTTTTAGGGAGTCTGAAAAGGGTCAAAAGTGACTACTTTGGAGAACTAGGCAAAAGGTTTACCAAACAATCCGTAAAACTGCTTATACACCTTGGCAATCAGATGAAAACCAAGGACTTCCCGTACGGCAGTCAATCTTCCTGAATGCTGTGTTCAGCGCATTACGGCTTGTAAGGCGGCAGACACGGCTTCCTGTGGATAAAGGATGATAACCTAGTGGGGTCTCCACATATACTCGACGGTACGTGGGAGCACAAATCCGTGCTAGACCACTATCGAGTCACAAAAGGAGGAATCACCCAACCATAATGTGAAACAACAGTGACTAGGTTTAACGACGCCGGAACACGTCTCTAGCCTAGACCTCTAGAATGTATGCGTTAAGTTCCAATGCGTTGTTAGATTCATTTAGTTCATTTTACGGTTGATCTTGGATTAGGTTTCGATTTTCAGGCCTTACCGTATGTGATCTCTCACAATTTCCTAAATGCAAGCTATATGCCAAAATATATCATTCCATTCAATGAATGCTAACTACAGAAGAGTTGAGATTTTTGAAACAAACAAAATGATCATCAAACAATCAACAAAGATTCTAATGCAGCTAATAGCAATAAATGAAACTTTTTTTTTTTTTTAAAGTGACTAATTGCTAATAACAGTGAAGAATGCTAACTAATGTAATGCAAAAAGATCGTTTGTTTTTTTTTTTAATGGCATAATGCACTTAAACAAATTTTGAGAGATGATAACAAAGAGTAAACAGACAAATTTCACTCAATGAAAATAGAACCAAGTCTGAAACACCAAGACAATCTGTCAAGCCAAGGAGAATCACAAAGACCTCAATGAGCTATGTGATCTAAGCCCAAACGAAGCCAAGTGAAATCCAAACGATCAAAAGGTGGATTGCTCGAAGCACACAATAAAAAGTTCTGACAACCACTAGATAAGTGCAAAAAACAGCCAAGAAGTCGACTGGACAATCAAAGAACCAAAAACTCCCACGGAAGGCTCGATGTACAAAGCCACTAGATGCTCTAGGGCGGGGATATGAGATCGATGGAAAGAGGCAAACACCCGAAGGATGAAGGTCAAAAACCAGTCAAACAGAGCTCTGACACACTCCAGTAGCTGAAAAAGATGTGAAAAGACAGAAATATGAGTTTAGAAGGCTTCCAAACAAACAAACTGGCAAAGTTCACAGGACTGGCGCGACTGTCAGTCTGTAACTCGCGCTATTAAAGGATTAGCGCGAGTTTCTTTTGTGCAACCTGCGCCCACTGGCGCGACTGTCAGGTAGAAAAACGCGCTAATAAAGTTTGCTGGCTTAAAAATAAATCAAGCAGTCCAGGGTCTGATCGACAGTATCCAGACAGATCAAGCAGCAAGAAACAACTTAAAAATCTAACCCAGAAAGCTTATTTAAGCAAGCAAACAAGAGAAAACCAAAGTGCAAGACAAACTCCAAGTTGTTCGGTTCGTAAACCAAACCGGAGATTGACTGAAGTGGCATTGATCTACTTCGCTAATGCAGAGCAATAGCGTTTCGAAGGCTACCTGGCCGTACTTCAGGCTCCGTCCAAAGTTTACGAATCAAACAAAAAATAGCTTCCCCAACGGAGTCGCCAAATTGTTGGAGAGGTAAATCCCCTCTGCGGACAGAGGCGATCCCACTAGCCCAAAATGGGTCTAGCAACAATCAATCAACGCTACCATGCAAGTTCCTAGTTGCAAATTGAAAGTGGATTATGAGAACCAACCTGAAGTCCAACGCTAGTGTCATGGAAGAGTTGATACTCCCATTCCCTTGCTCCAGCAGGTCACGATCCTCACGATCTCCGCGAATGGATACCTGCACATGCAAAGAACGAAGCGAATACAAGCATAAAATCCACTAAATACAACCATATATCGGTCAGAAAAGATATAGATCAAACATTATCATAATGAACAATAAGATCGAAACCATAATGATAGTCGTTTATTAATGAATAATCAACAGAGAAAAGTACAACCAAGGTTCTGACGTTGAATCCCTCCTCTGGCTGGGCGAACAGCTACATATGTCTTGCAATAAACCTTTCTCTCTCTTTGATTATGAATGCACAGCTCAGACTTCTGACAGTATAATCTCCCTATGCTCCAAGACTCTTACTATCACTCAAAGCTAGCGTTATCACTAGCTTGTCAAATGCATGAGGACAGGCTTTTATAGATGGAGGAGGGGAAGAAGATACAATGAATCAAGACACCATTTATGGATTGGCATTATCCCCAAAAAGCCATTGTGGATAGATGTAAGGGATAGATGATGAATCTCGACATCCAAGAGATTAACATTATCCTCAAAAACTTCATGATTTGAAGGGAAAAAACATCCGGGCGCGCGTTTGTTAAAAATCTTTTCCAAACTCGGTTGGCGCGGGTGTAACTCTAAGACAGAGCGCCAACTGGCGCGCCTTCTTTTGAGGATTTCCTTCATTGGCGCGGGTAGTACATTGTGGACCCGCGCTAATGGAAAAAGGGCACTTTTCAGGGATATTTTGCAGGAGATGTCTTCAAGGCACATGAAGTCCATACTTAGGGGAACATAATGCAAGTTTTTTTAAGTTATGTCACTGCTCACAGGTCCCGGAATGAGTCCTCCAAAGTGCGGGAAAGGGGTAACAGGGACGGTGACCAATGGTGACAAATTACTATGTAACAGGGGGATACTATGGATTTTACCGATAGGGTTTTGGTTGGTCGTATCAGAGGAAGGAATTACACGGTTGCTCGTTTGAAGACCTAGGCATCTGAGGTTTGGGGGCACCACCTAGTGGATATCCCTTTCGTCTAGACCTTCGTGAGGGGGTGGTTTGCTTTGAGATTTGCTCAGGCTGATCATACTAATTGGGTCTTATCCTCCTATTGGCATTTTGAACATGCCCCTGTTCTTTTAAAATGGTGGACGCCTCTATTTGACCCTGAGACTGAGCAAATTGGTGTTGGACCTGTCTGGATTCGGCTTCTGGGACTTCCTCTGCAATATTGGTCTGAGGATATATTCAGGAGGATTGGTAACTCTATCAGCACTTACATGGAGTATGATAAATCCTATCAGACCACTGGCATGATGGCCTATGCCAGGATTTTGATCAATTTGGACACTAGGGGGGGCTTACAGGAGCACATTACTATTCAGTGGAGGAATTCATCTCGCAAGCAATTGATTGACTATGAAGGTATACCATATCGCTGCAGGAGATGTCATAAGGTTGGTCATTTGTACAGAGACTGTCCACTCATTCGCAAGGACAAGAAATTGGCACAAGATATGGATCCGGAACCTCCAATGGACCTTCCACAACAGCCTGATATGGAAGTCGAATCTGAAAAAATCATCAAATCCACTGAAGACACTGAGGGGGCTACTACAGATTCTGGCAAGAAAAAGAGGGGTAAAGCTACCATTCCTCCTTCCTCTCCTCCATTGACGAGGTCCAGAGCTGCCTTGGGTGACATCTTCTCATCGGGTATGTCCTCATTACCTTTTTCACATTTTACTCCTTCATCTGGTATTACTATTTCATATGCATCCCATTCAAATTATCATGCATCTGTGCCCCTTGCACACCCTCCCCTCTCTTCCATCACATCCTCTTTGGAGCACCTATCTCTGGGCCCTCCTGGTCAGGCTCTATCTTCCTCCCTATCTTGCTCCTTACCCCTGCTACCCCCTATTTTTACCCCCTGTTATCCATCTACTTCATCGACCTCCCATCACCCTCCTCCATTCCCTACTACATCCACATCTTCTAGATATCCCCTGTGCTCCAGATCCAGGGATTGAGGTCATGATGCTATTGGTTTGGATTTGGATGCTACCCCTACCTCTCATAAACCCTCTAGGGGTCGCCCCTCATATCTTACTAGAGCTAGGCATATGGCGGGAGAGGAGGTGGCCCTTGGGAAGCAGCAGACTATTGACAGGGTCCTTAGAGCAAGGAATGCCCTTTCCCCTCCCCCTCCATGAAGATTATATCATTTAACTGTAGAGGGATGGCTAGCCCTCAGAAAAAACTAGCCCTCAGGAGACTTCTATCATCTGATCTGGTTGACATCATTTTTCTTCAAGAAACCTTATGTTCGGCTGGAGTTCTAAATTCTCTGCTGAAATCCTGGATTTCGGGTTGGAATTTTCATGCTCTAGATGCATCTGGGAAATCTGGTGGCATTGCTATTGGTTTCAAGAACAAGACAATTGATCTCAGAAATATTTGGGGAGGAAGTGGATTTATTGGTGCTGACATATAATCCATCTCCTTGGAGATTTAACTCAGAGTTATAAATGCATATGGCCCTTGTCTGGATAGGGCTAATTACTGGAGAAGACTATTAGTTTCATCTATCTTATAGGCTGATAACATCATTCTTGGTGGTGACTTGAATTTCTCCTTAGGATATAGAGAATCCTGGGGACACCTTGCACAAGTAGATGGTTTAACTGATGTCATCACCAGCCTATTGGAGGATCATCACTGGATTGATATTCCATCTGCTAAGATTCAACATACATGGACAAATAATCGATGTGGAGAACACAGTTTGGCAAGAAGACTGGATCGTTTCCTCATCAAGGAAACATTGTTAAATGCCCACCCTCGTATCAGGCAATGGGTAAGATCAGGGGGCATATCTGATCACCGCCCTATATTTTTGGAGCTGGATGACAGCATTCACAGGAACAGAGCACCATTCAAATTCAACTCTTCTTGGCTCTGTGACCCTACATATATTCAGCTTGTGACTGATTATTGGCATACACATCCTATTAGGGATGATAAGGATAACACTGATGGTTTTGTTCGAAAATTGAAGGAACTGAAAGGCATCTCAAAAGCATGGGCACATAAGAAAATGAAGAATGATGATAATATTCTGAATGAAGTGGAACAGGCCATCTCCATACTTGAAGCTTCTTCGGATGGCACTTACATATCTCAGGAACAAAAAGAACATTTCTCCTCCCTCATCAAGAAGTGGACACAAACACTGTTAGAAAATTATATATTATGGAGCAATGGAACACATAAAATATTGCAAAAATATAAACACAGAAAGCGCATAAAACAAGAGAGACACAGATATATGTGGTTCACCCAGTTTGGGCTACGTCCACCCCGAACAACCAGTCCTTCCTTTCTATTATCCAGCAAAATGAATAGACACAACCTACAGCAGATCCGCTGTAATATCCTCTGTTTTCTCTCACAGTCTCACCTCTCTATTTCCCGCTCACAGAATACACATCTATCACATAGCCTCAAATACAAATGCCCTCATACAAAGAGAGGGGTTGCCTTCTAGGGCAAAAACCCTAAACTAAACATAAGTTCTACCGTCAGATCATGCGCCTAATGAACAGCCCAGATTGACTAGAAATTACTATACTTTTACAAGGAAATTTTATAGCTGTTTTTAGCTTCGGGGGCGCTGCCCCCGAAACCCCCTGCCAGGGGGGGGCTGCCAAAGGTCGCAGCCGCCCCCCTGGACCCCCCCTGCAGCGAATATTTTACGGGCGGCGTTGCCACCCCCATTTCGAACTGGGGTCCAATGTGGCAATACCTTTGAATATAGAAGATAATCAGGCTCCACACCCTTGTTAAGAAATTTACCCAAGAACACAAATTAATTACGGAGAATTACTGAGAGAAACAAATATAAAAATAACGAGCAACAACCATAAACACATAAACACAAATATTTATCCGGGAAAACCCCAAATCTGGGGAAAAACCCAACCTAATAAGATCTCATTAGCATTGGCCAAAACCCTGGCCAATCCAACCAAGTGAGCTTTCACTGCTCACCTCCAGGTCTTGCATTACAATGAAGTCCTTCCAGCCTTTTATAAGCTCCATTACATATAATACCACAGGCAGAATACTATCGGTGCACAATACCATGTGCCACAAAACCATCACTATTTAACCTAGTCAACTTTGACTCTATCCTGAGTCAAGTTTACCTAACAAACACCAAATTTTACCACAAGTTTGCTAATGGAAGGAAATCCATTAACACTATCTGGGAGCTTCAGAATGAACATGGACAACCTGTTACCTCATACAGGGATCTAGCAAACCTTGCTACTTCTCACTTTAAAAATATATATAGGGCTCCACGGGAAGCAAACATACTGGAAGTCATGCGTACAGCTGAACTCTTCCCTCGATTTGTGGAACAGGAGGATGCTGAGGACCTTATTAAAGAAGTGTCGAAGGAGGAGCTTGAGGCTACTATCAAATGGTTCAAGAAGGATAAGAGTCCGGGCCTGGATGGATGGTCTATTGAATTTTATATTGCTTTCTTTGAGATCCTTGGGGATGACTTGCTTAAAGTTGTGGAGGATTGCAGAAGGAATGGCAAATTGTCCTCGGCCATCAAATCTACTTTCATAGCCCTCATACTGAAATCTGATAATCCCTCTTCCTACAATGACTTCCGTCCCATATCCCTTTGCAACTGCCTATATAAAATTATTGCCAAGATCATTGCTAATCGGCTGAAACCTGTCCTATCAGCCCACATATCCCCTGAACAATTTGCATTCCTGTAGGTTTTAACCCCGTACAGAAATTACCTGCATGCGAATTCTAAAACACAAAAATAAACAATGCGAGAGCATAACACACAAAACACATATACACAGAGATTTTCCCCTGGATCACAAAACCGGGACTACCAGCTTGATTTTTCATTATGTTCCTTTCAATGTTATAATACATATTTATACATGCCAAAGCATCCAATACCATGGACTGAAAAACCATCGCGTCCAATACCATGGACCGAAAACCATCGTGTCCAAAACAACGTGTGTGAAAATCATGCACAAAATCATAGGTGGGTCCACCCAACCTAACATAGGGTCCAAAACCAAAATTTTCCGAGGCACTGCCCCGGACCCCATAAAGTGGGGTTACAGGTACACCTCAAACCCTCAGTGACGCCCCCTCGCTACACAATCAACGCAACAAAGGGGGTGCTCCGCCCCCCCTCTAATCCCCAGGTTAACTACATGGGCTAGTCGTGAAAAGAATATAACACAACCCAACATTCTCCCACTTGTTGTTTTCTTTCCACAGGGGGCCACAAGAGAGCTTAGTCATTTTTCCAACCCTCAAATGCCCATTGTTTCTTTACACCAAGAGAACTTCTCAGAGCTCACAGATTTTGTCAATGCATCTGCAGTATTCTTCAAAGTGTCCACCTTTACCAGCAACACCTTTTTGTCTTCTATCATATCCCTCACAAAGTGATACTGAATATCAATGTGCTTTGTCTTTGAATGATATGTGGGGTTCTTTGCCAAGAAAATTGCACTTTGGCTGTCACAGTCTATCCTTATAGGTTCCTGTACTAACCCCATACTTGAACACAATCTCTGCAACCAAACTGCTTCCTTGCTTGCATGAGTGGCTACCATGTATTCTGCCTCTGTAGTTGATAGTGCCACTACAGATTGTTTCTTACTCATCCAACTGACTGCACCTCCAAATAGGTTAAACACATACCCACTTGTAGATCTTCTCTGATCTAGATCTCCAGCCCAGTCTGCATCAACAAAGCCATGAATATCCAACACTCTGTCCAATCCTGGTCTTCCTTGGTAGCACAAACCATAATCACTAGTGCCACGCAAATACCTGAAAACCCGCTTCACTGTTGTCCAATGCTCCTTCCCTGGTTTTGACATAAACCTGCTCAATACTCCCACTACATGTGCAATGTCTGGTTTAGTACAGACCATTGCATACATCAGGCTACCGACTGCACTTGCATATGGAACACGGGACATGTCCTCTTCCTCTTCTTGTGTCTTGGGACACTGTTCAGCAAATAACCTCACACCTACAGGAATAGGAACCTTCACTGGTTTACTATCCTGCATATTAAACCTCTGCAGTATTGTCTCGACATACTTCCTCTGGTTTAACCAGAGCTTCCTCTTTGTACGATCTCTTTTAATTTCCATGCCCAAAATATAGTTTGCAGCACCAAGATCTTTCATGTCGAATTTGGAGGACAATTAGGTCTTCAAATCCTGGATAATTTCTTTGTCATTTCCAACCAGCAACATATCATCCACATACAAAACCAGATAAATAACATGGTCACCAATTAATTTAAAATACACACAATGATCTACTTTGCTTCTGGTGAAGCCAAGTCCCTGTATAAATGTATCAAATTTCTGATACTGCATCCTTGGTGACTGTTTTAACCCACACATAGACTTCTTTAACTTACACACCAGTTCTTTCTTACCCTTCATCGCAAAGCCTTCAGGTTGCTTCATGTAGATCTCCTCTTCCAAATCCTCGTGAAGAAATGTTGTCTTCACATCCATCTGCTCTACCTCAAAATCAAAAGTAGCAACAACAGATAAAAGTAATCTAATAGAAGTTACCTTGGCAACAGGAGAAAAAATATCACCAAAATCAATTTCCGGCACCTGGGAATAACCTTTTGCTACCAACCGAGCTTTGTATTTCTCCACTTTTCCTTCTGCATTTGTCTTCTTTTTGAACACCCATTTGTTGCCAATGGGTTTCCTTCCAGCTGGAAACTCCACCAGATCCCAAGCCTCATTTTTGTGCAAAGATGCCATCTCATCAACCATGGCCTCTTTCTAGAGTTTTCCATCCTCTGAATCCACTGCTTCCTTCACAGTTCTGGGATAATCATCAGTAACAGACAAAGCAAAATTTGAACAAAAAGCAGATGGACTATACCTTTCTGGCTGCCTTCTTTCTCGAACTGATCTTCTCACAGCCGGAGTTTGTGGCTCTTCATCTTCTGATTCCTCCTCTGTTGTAGAGTCTGATTCTTCCTCCTTTAACTCAAACTCTATCTTCTCAGGTTCCTTTGATTGGACTTCATGTTTAATAACATCTTTTACCTCTCTGAACACCACATCTCGGCTGTACACAACCTTTTGCGTGATTGGGTTCCAAAGCTTATAACCCTTTAAACCATCCTTATACCCAATAAAGATGCACTTTTCAGATTTACTATCCGACTTGGTTCGTTTCTCCTTTGGAACATGTACATATGCATCACATCCAAATACCCTCAGATGTGAAAGAGAGGGTTTCTTACCAATCCATACCTCTTGTGGAGTCTTATCCTCCAACGCTGATGAAGGTGACCTGTTGACCAGGTAACATGCAGTATCCACCGCCTCTACCCAGAATTCCTGTCCTAACCCAGCACCACTGAGCATGCTTCTTTCCCTTTCCATCAACGTCTTATTCATTCTTTCTGCAACTCCATTTTGCTGAGGTGTATAAGTAGTCTTTTGCCGTGCTATACCACACTTCTTGCAGAATTCTTCAAATTCCCTACTGCAAAACTCTCCACCATTATCTGTCCTCAACACCTTTATCTCTTTTCTGTCTGGTTTTCCACTAGAGCTTTAAATTCTTAAACTTATCAAAGACTTCAGATTTCTTCTTAAGGAAATATATCAATGTATTCCTTGAGAAGTCATCTATAAATGATACATAGTACACAGACTTACCCAGTGATGGAACCTTCACAGGTCCAAACACATCACTATGCACAAGCTCTAATATATGTTTCGCCCTCTTACCACCAGAGGGGATACTCACTCAATTCTGCTTCCCATATACAAAATTTTCACAGAAATCAAAATCCAAAGAGCTATTACTCATACCTTCTACCATACCTTTACCATGAAGTATTTGAAGGCCCTTCTCTCCAATATGTCCAGGCCTTTGATGCCACACCATGGTCTTCTCTCCAGAGACCACTAGATTTTCTGCTCCACTTTCAGGAGCCATAGAACTATTGCACCCATCAATAAGAGTGCTACCTTGTAGCTTGTACAGAGTTCCAATCCGAACTCCCCACATCAATACCAGTGCTCCACGAAACATTTTGCAGGTATCCTTCTCGAACACTGTTTTTAAACCTGCATCATCCAGCTTGCTTACAGAAATTAGATTTCTAGCTAATGCAGGAATATGTAGAACACCAGGAAGCGTTCTAACTCTTCCACCTTGCAACTTCAACTTTACTTTTCTACGACCAATGATTCTAGCCTTCCTGTCATCCCCCAAGAAGACATCACCACCATCATATTTCTCATACTCGCAGAACCACTCTCTATGGGGAGTGAAGTGAAAGGATGCACTTGAGTCAATCAACCATGCCTCATGATCTACATGTGTACTTGAAGAAGCCAAGTACACATCCCCACCTTCATCTGAGGTGGTTTTCGCCTCTACAGACGGAGCCTCATCAAATCCATTTCCTTTGTCAGGAGCTTTAGATTTACAATCCCTTTTGAAGTGGCCTTCCTTTTCACATTTGTAGCACACCACCTTTACAAGTTTTCCTGGAGATTTAGATCTCCCACTCGATGACTTATTTTTGTTTCTGTTCTGGGACCGTCCTCGTACAGACAAGGCATCACCATTTTGGCTCTCCATATTTTTTCATCTCATCTCCTCCGTCAGCAAGGCTGAGACTATTTCATCAAACTACAAGGCAGTTGCATTGCTACCTATTGCAATAACCAGACTATCCCATGAATCTGGTAGAGAACACAACAAACTGATGCACTTATCTTCATCTGAAATTTTAATATCAACAGATGCTAACTGACTTACCACAGTATTAAAAGCGTTCAGATGCTCTGTCACCGAGTATCCATCTTTCATCCTCAGGTTATACAGCTTTTTCCGCAGGAACAGTTTATTCACCAGAGACTTAGATTGGTACAAAGTCCCTAACTTGTCCCACAAAGCCTTCGTTGTAGCTTCCCCTGATACATTTAGCAATACTGAATCTGAGACACACAATCGTATTGTGCTCTTTGCCTTTCGATCCAACTTCTTCCATTCTTCATCGGACACTCCTGTTGGTTTAGTACCCGGATCTACCGTGATCCACTGATCTTTATCCACCAACAGATCCTCCATCTTGAGTTTCCACAACTCAAAACTTTGACCATTAATTTTCTCGATCTCTATCTTTCCACTGCTTGCCATCTTCTTTCACCACTAGAATTGATCTCGCAGATCTCCCACTGAATAGGGTCTACCACGGGCCCGAGCAAAACCCCTCAGCAACAAAGGCATCCCCTTGAAGCCAAATATGCTCTAATACCAAATGTAGGTTTTAACCCCGTACAGAAATTACCTACATACGAATTCTAAAACACAAAATAAACAAAGCGAGAGCATAACACATAAAACACATATACACAGAGATTTTCCCCTGGATCCCAAAACCAGGACTACCAGCTTGATTTTTCATTATGTTCCTTTCAATGTTATAATACATATTTATACATGCCGAAGCCTCCAATACCCTGGACCGAAAAACCATCGCGTCGAATACCATAGACCGAAAACCATCGCATCCAAAAAAACCTGTGCGAAAATCATGCACAAAACCATAGGTGGGTCTGCCCAACCTAACATAGGGTCCAAAACCAAAATTTTCTGGGGCACTGCCCCGGACCCCATAAAGTGGGGTTATGGGTACACCTCAAACCCCCAATGACTCCCCCTCGCTACACAATCGGTGCAACGAAGGGGGTGCTCCACCCCCCCTCTAACCCCCCCGTTAACTACGTGGGCTAGTCGTGGAAAGAATATAACACAACCCAACAAAACCTCCAACAGAGACAAATTCATGAGGCCATTGGCACTGCCCAGGAACTTCTTCAATCGATCCATTTGAGGAAAATGAAAGGCATGATTCTAAAAGTTGATTTATCAAAGGCGTTTGATAGAGCAAATTGGCTCTACATCAGATTGCTCCTAACTCATCTAGGGTTTCCTTACACATGTACTAGATGGATTATGTGTTGCATAACGGATGTTACCTTCAATGTCCTTTTAAATGGTGCGCCTACCCCTTTTTTCTATCAGAGAGAGGTCTCAGGCAGGGATGCCCACTATCCCCTCTTCTATTCCTTCTCATTATGGAGGGCCTAAGCAGAATTATTAGTGCGGAATGGAGCAGGGGTCATATAGTTGGTATCAAGATCACTGATAACTATACACTTACTCATCTTCTATTTGTAGATGACGTTCTCATTTTTTTGAATGGAAGCATTGGGGATACTACTGCTCTTCAAAACGTATTTAGCCTCTTTCAGCAGGCTACTGGGATGATAATTAATGTCAGCAAGTCTACTTTATCAGCTCTTGGTTGCTCCCAGCATGAAATCTTATTTGCTACTCAACGGTTTCCTTTCTCTATTCAGAATATTGAGGATGGCCTGAAATATCTTGGATATAGGCTAAAGCCCCATGGCTATAAGATTGCAGACTGGACCTGGCTTATAGCTAAGGTGGAAAAACGCCTTAACATTTGGTACCATAGATACCTCTCTCGTGCTGGAAGACTTGTTCTTATAAAGGCTATGTTGGAAGCAACACCTGTATATTGGATGACTTTGGCCTGGATTCCGAGAGGTATCCTAACTAGACTACAAAATATTTGTTGCAGGTTCTTATGGAAAGGTAATCAACCTGGTCGATTATTTGCCTGGGTTAAATGGGACTTGATTGCTAAACCCAAGCGATGGGGTGGCTGGGGTATCAAAAGACTGGACTTATTATCCAAAGCATTGGCTGCAAAGCTTTGTTGGCAACTTATCTCTTCTAATAGTCTTTGGACCAAGGTGGCATTTGCTAAATATATCTGCCCTGTGGATATTATGGACTGGATTAGACAACACCATAGATGCAGCAACAGCATATTGATTATATGGAAGGCGGTTATCAACTCTATCCCCCTCATTCGAGATGGCTTAACCTGGAGAATCAAAGATGGCAATGCCATCCGCATTGGTATAGATCCTTGGATCGACTGTGGCAATGCACATAGACTGTCTGCTGAATTGATACAGCATCTACTCAATATGGACATCACTCACATTAGTCATATTGCAAACAACAATAATTCTTCTATATTTCAACAGGCATGGAAATCCGCCCAAGATTTGGATATACCTGATCGATGGCAGCATGAATGGTGGAATTCATGGAGGCCCTTACATAGGCTCATATTCGCATTACAGAAGGTGCGGATGAAATTGTATGGGCATATGCTAAGCATGGTAGATATTCACCCAAGGACGGATATATCAAACTGATGGAGCCTTATAAACCACAGAATATTAATCCCTCATGGAAGGCGCTCTGGAAGCTCAAAGCTGCTCCATGAGCCCGTTTGCTCATGTGGAATATTTTATTCGACAAGATTCCTATTGGCCTCAATTTGATGAAAAGAACTTTCCATGGGCCCTTCTGGTGTCATCTCTATCGTAGAGATGAGGAGAGCACAGAACATCTATTTCTTAAATGTCCCATTATCATAGAATAATGGAATATCATTACTGCTCTCTATCCTTCATTAAAATCTTGGCAAGGCAGGAACATTATGGAAGCTTGGAACCTATGGTGTGAAGGCCATAACAGTAAAGCCAGGAATATGCCCTTATGTGTTGGTCTTTTTGGATTGTAAGAAATCATTCTATTTTTAATTTGAAGGATCTACATTGGCCTTCTATCATGAACAAAGTTGCTGCGGATTATGACCTCCTTCCTGAGGAGGACTCCCACCCACCCCCCAGAGTCATTAAACCTGAAATCATTGATAAGACCATCCCATGGACTTATTTTGATGGATCCGCATAGGATGTGGGCTGCGGGGGCGGAGCCATACTTTATCTGAATGAATCTCATTGTTACAAAATCCAGATGACATTGGGGAGGGGTACCAATAATTACGCTGAATTATGCACTGCAAAACATCTCATACATTTTGCATTAGAAAAACATTGCAGACATCTTCAACTTTTTGGGGATTCCAAAATTGTTTGCAATTGGTTAAATAAAGCATCACATTGCACTGCATATTCTCTAAGGCATATATTGGATGAGGCTCACAGACTGATTTCTACATTTGACTCATTTGTATGTCATGACATTTATAGGGAGCGCAACTCTGGGGCAGACTTCCTATCAAAGGAGGTAGCGCTCAGGCAGATCGATGACTGGTTAATTTAGGAGGAGATCAATGGGGACATTTTATCAGCATTATCATAGACCCTTCATCGATCTTCATGATCATGAGCTATAGGCCCATTATATTTTGCATGAACACTTGTATATATTCAGGGAAAATTTTAAGAACCCCCCCCAAATTTATAAATATAATAATTGGGCGAATCTCCATGGTATATAGGAAAAATGGAAGGCGATTTTATCAATAATATAATATGTATATATAATTTTCTGGCGAATCTCTCACCAAGCATGGCGAATATTTTACTCAATTATAAAATCTTGTAAAAACTTGGCAAGTCTTTCACTAAATAATAAAACTTTGTAAAGACCTATTGAATTTTAGCATTGTGAACTCTTAGAGAATTTTTTGAAGAAGTATAAAACCATATATGATAAGAGCCACATGGTGGCAATATCACTATTTTTTTTCACATTTCCACGACATGGAACTTGTCTATAAAATTATAAAAAAACCAACCAAGTCCCTTATAATATGTAGGTAAGCTTATAACAGAGTCTGATACCTCTATTATGCTTGTCTTCATTCAAGTGGCATAGCTGATATACTGTGAATCACAACTCGCTCAGAACTCAACTCTACAGTGTACTTAAAACCTTTGGAAATTGAATCTGACAACTCTATAAAAAGGATTAGTGAAATAGAAGCTTTTGTGAATGAGCCCACTAACTATCACTGCTAAACAATCAATCTAGACTATGAAGTCTTCCATCTTGATCACAATCGTGCTCACGATCAAGGGAGTGCGATCACCTGGCCTGACATAATAGCCATCATAGCTTCCCTGCCAATACACAAGTATGTTCCTGTTTGCAGTTAGAAAAATTACCCAAATTACAATCTATTTACTCCAGCCTATGTTGGAAAGTTACAGAAGGATGACTAGTGCAATCAATCCATTCCTTTTAGCCCTGGATTTGTTTCAATTTAAAACAGAAGTATACAAATATACTTGTCCAATGTCTACTGCTACTGAGCATTAGTTAATTCATAAGAAAGTATGTAAACACACAAACATAAATTCACACTCATGAATATCCCAACTTTCTATCAAGTGCTATGACTAGTGATGGAAATCACAATTATTTTCAAAAGCCTGGAATCATGCCTAAGCATCCTCTATGAATGACCTAATGCCTTCCTGGTTAGTTGTCTACATTAAAGTTGCAACAAACAATATGACATTAGGCATGGCTTGAAAGTAACAAACCGCTGCAAAACTCAGGCATAGATGGCAAGTACAGACCGCGTTTTCAAGATATCGGTTAGAAAATCCATAGCATATAATAGCACAAATTGAGAAACTCATAATGTCCTGTCTGTTGAATATTGTAGCCAATTTTCTCACAGATTATACTGCAGAGCATAAAACTGCTCATAAATTAACATAACACGCAGGCTTCATATTCCTTGTATATGGCTTCATATTCTTTGTTTTTCTTCAAGTTTGTTGCTTTACAAGACTTAAATTATTCCTTCTGAATTTTCTTTACAAGACTTAAATTATTAAAGATAATAACAAATCTTCCCAACCATTCAAGATAAATCTGATTTAACTTGAATGTGCATATTCTTTATTTCCATTATCTAAATGTTTTACTGTCATGAAAAATAGATATTTCCATCTCAACATATCCTTGATCATTTGACATTTCCCTTGGTTAGTTTTTAAAGGTAATGGCTAAACATTTACAGAAGTTCTAATATTGTAAGCCTTACCATTTCCTTTTCATTTGTCAAGTTTAATTTCCACATTTTTTATTTCAATGAAACATTAAAGGCTGCAAACTTTGTGGTTATGATCCAACTGGTAGAATAAGGATGACTTTCTATGAAGCTCAAACCACTCACAAGACCCTTTAATACCACCATGCTTATTTGGCATGCCCGGGGTCTACAAAACCACAAGACTGACATAATAGATTTCATGCTTCAAGAAAACAGAAATACTTCAAGCTTGACTTCCATTACATTTTTTTACACGCACTATATGGTCTACCTTGTCCTCTGAGATGGACAGAGGTT
The DNA here is from genome assembly GCA_031772625.1 of Pinus tabuliformis. Classification (NCBI taxonomy): domain Eukaryota; kingdom Viridiplantae; phylum Streptophyta; class Pinopsida; order Pinales; family Pinaceae; genus Pinus; species Pinus tabuliformis. Next base: position 352,980,338 of record CM062816.1, read on the forward strand.
CTTTGTGAAGACACACCAAATACAACTGAGTGATTTATGGCACAATGATTAAATAATGATAAGCCAACAAAATATGTACTATTAAACATAAGATATGCTCACTCAAGGGAAAGATTACTAGCCGAGGATTTAGACTCCAAACACCTAATTGGAAGTTGGTTTTGTGGCCTCAAACCAAATGCACTTGGACTCGTATTTTTTCCTTGACTAACCAGGGGAATGCCCGAATGCTTTTCCGCTCTGTGAGGGCTATGTGTCTATCTGATCTCACTTATACGGGGGCTATATATTTGTTTAGCTTCTGCAACTTGGGGACTTAATGTAGACTCGGATCCATGAATTAGTGTGCAATCACTCGAGCTAGTTATCCGTGGACTATATATGTGTTTGACCTCACCGCGACTTCATGTAATCATCTCATTCAAAAATTCGCCATCATTTGCACATGTTCCCATGCTTCCTAGTCCGAACCCCTGAATTCCAGCTTCCTGCAATCAATATGTTACAGTTCAATTTATTATTGTTCATGCTGCAAGGCTTATGAAATAGAATTGAGTAATATTTTTAAAATTTGTTTGATATGTGTCTTGCACTCACTGTTATATTGCATGGCATTCCAGGGGCTTCTTCATACTCTGCTGCATCCAATTCTTGAAGATGTGCTCCTTTGAAAAACTTGGGAAGGATATACTGCCTCGCTGGGACTAACAAGTTACAACATGATTAGTAGTGGGAAGAGAACACCATCTATAGGCACCCATGTGATACCAAAACATGCCAGCAAATAACATGTCTGGAAAATGGTGAAAGTGGCAATTGTCTTGAAAGGCACCGTTTCAAGAAATGTAGCATGATACTCCTAAAGTTCTTTGTAACCATCAGTTCAACATTGATCAGATTTGAAAACTATATTACAAGCATTAAATTCAATCACATTATAGTTTGAATAAAGTTCATACTTGTATCTACGGCTTGGAGCAGTGAAAAGAAACAATAGCCTTTCCCAAAATTGATTTCCTGGCAAACTCTCTATGGCCATGAAGGCAAAGTAACCCCAAAGCACAGAAGTTGGGATCTTTCTAATGATGGGCATTACTGCAAGGCAGCCAACCACCATCAGAGATTGCAACAAATTACTCAATTGCTGTTCTTTCATCCACGTCCTTGTCAACATTAAAAATTGATTCATCAACTGGGGCATCCATATTCCCAGTACTTGCAGCCAACTGAATTGTGGTCTCTTTCAATTCCTTAAGTGCCTGCATAAATGGTTGGGACATGACAAGACAAATAAATAAAGGGAGAGGAAAAATAGATAAAATGAAACACCCAAACTCAAAAATAAGACCATTACCAAGGAAGGTGGAGGCTGATAAACCATTGGGGTCTGCATTTGCTCATAGGCTTCTTGCATGTTTCTGTATAATTGCCCTAAGGTTGAATTTTTCTGCATACTTTTTCGGATTGTTGTCACTAACTTGCTAAGCACCAACTGTAACAAAAGTACTTGTAAGTTACTCGTCTATAAAATGTCTAAATTGGGTCTTTTCCCTGAGAAGCTGCAATTGATAATTCCAATATATTGGTACCTGATGTTTGAGGGTAGCTAAGCCTTTCATGTGCATTGGAGATTCAGGAATAACACCATTTGAAGGAGGTATGCCAACAATACCACATAAAATAGTCTGTCACAATAAAAGGAAAATTTATGAATCCACTAGAGATTTTTTATGGAGGTGAAAACAAAGAATGAAGAGTTAGATCAAGATGTCTTCAGGAGAGAAAAAGCTCTTCCAGAATAGGGTAGCCAGTGACAGTTGAACCTAAACATGAACCCTGACAAAAATTACAACATGGTTCTAAATAATATATATTTACTGAGGTAATTTGCATACCAAAAATCCTAAGAGAAGTCATAATGGTATGAAGAAGGTTTTCTTAAGTTGAACTCATTTTGTTGGGCAAGTTGGGATGCAACGCTGTGACCAGAGACATTTATGCCTTCAGGATGAAATAGGGATGGAGACTTCAAGAATGTTCTCCAGCTTCTTCACAAAACAAATTGGCTGAGACTTTAAAGATTTCCCTAATGCAGACACCAAACTTCGAAACACAGCCACTTCAGGGCCTGGAGGGGGAGGCAAAGCTACTCTCAAAGCAGGATCCATGATTGTGGCCAAGATGAATCTAGGGTTATCTCAAATGCACGCATGGGCTATAACAAATTTATATCTATACATCTACCGAAGATTATTTTTGCATTTTCAAGTTTTTGTAGCTTTGAGAATATATGGTAAGAGAATCATATTTCTCTAACTCAAAATGCTTGTTTGTTGTATTTGGTGCATACATGTACAAATACCATAAATATCCATATTTGAGGAAAAAACAAATATGACCGAAATAAGAGTCTAGTCCAAAATTTATATTTGGAAAAAGCAAATACAGCTGAATACGATAAAATACAACCAAATACAATACAGTCAATATATAACAAAAATAAGGTCCATGACATATTGACAGTATTATTCATATCTATGGCCAGATATGACCATATCAGTACTTTGGCCATATTTCTGTATCTGAAGGCCAGCTACAGCTGTGTGTTGAAGTGTGATTTGCTGAACATTTTTTTGCTTACCAAACTCAAAAGTAGACTCAAACCTAGGAAATGTAGAATCATATAGATTTTCTATAACTCAATTCTATCAATATAGTTCTTCAGAATAAGACAAATATTATTACCTACCAAGTCTTTGTAAGGTTGCTGAAAACTCCTGCAACCTAACCACCTGTTTATGTAGCAGAACCATTTTGAGGTACAAAACATCCTAGAAATGCTCCTGACAATTTTCTGAGGTGTTTCCAAAATAGAAATGTGCCAACTGCCAACATAACGTTGTTCTCTGCATTTCTTCAGAATCTTGTTTCATAAATTGCAGGTTTGAGGAACCCAAACCTTGTGGTACCCACTCAGAACAACAAAACTAAAAAAAATAGCAGAATCTTTCTAAATGAAACATAAAAATTTGCAAAAAAGGAACAAAATTCAACATATAAAAAGAGTGTTTCCAAGTTTACACGTAACTGCTGCATTTGGATTTATGACCCAGGTAACCATATCCTTGCGTGTTTTGGAAACCATTTCAAAGTTGCGGGTAAATTCAAGGGAAATTCTACTGTAAGAGAGCCTCAGCCTCATAATTTGATAGTATAATGTAAGGCATAATTTTATGGGTAATTGACTCAGCTATGAAAATGCAGATTTACTAAAATCCTCTAAAATGATATTTATCCTTTAACATATTTTTTAAACAACATTGGCTAACATGTGTAATGAGTAGCATTATGGTGTTTTTATAGTGAAATGCAACTGGAGTTTCTTCAAGATATATTTGTTACTGTATCATCAGTTTAAAATAAAGTTTGCCTAACAATTCCATCATTACAAGTGGTCAAAAGCCTAAAACAACAAACAAATGCATATTAACTTCAAAAATTTAATTTCCATATGCAACAACAAGTGTCATACATTTCTCCCTGTTATTTTCTTTAATATTTAAGAAAATAAATATTATCATCCACACTGATAATTCTTATAATATGTTCTTTCGTATCTTGGTCAGACGCTCAAGGACAGGTCTAATATCTCACTAAGTATTTTATAATAGTTTAAGTTCTGTAATATACCTGGTGGATTGGTAATGTGACACGCACTGCTTGTCTCCATTTCGAAGCTTAAGGATATGGTTGAGAGATAGAGGTTGTCCTTTCAACTTTTTCTGGAAGCAAAAGAACATGGATAGAGAACATGAACTAAATATGACATCAAAAAAGTGGAAAGAGGATAGAGTGCAAGAGATTAACTAGAGTTACAAAAGAAAGGATGAAGAGGAAAAGGGTAAAAAGAAGAATCTATCATGGAATCAATCACTAAGAATGATCCAATACACTGTCTAACGATATTGCCTGGGCCCTGAAAAGTACCCATGCCTGAGAGGACCTAGCTAGATGATCCTGGGAGGCATCTGCCAAACATGAGCAGACCACCTCTGCACATTCAAGGGCAGTGAAGTCATGGCTTAAAGTGTGTGCATCATTGAACCTTTTGATGAAAGAAATTCGTAACCAAGCAAGCCACTAATTCTAACTTGTATAAGAAAGAATTTGCATTGAAATATTCTGGCAATTGGAGAGCAAAACCTTGGGATTGGCAAGGTATTGTTCAAAAACACCAATACAAATTGAGAGAAGCCTTACGGCAGTGTTTTCAGAGATGCCATTAACATCAACCGTAGGGATATTTAAAATTTCTGAGATGAGAAATCCATTGCTGCTAAATATCTTGGATCATTCCTCAAATGGTTCAACAATGTAGGCCACTTTGCTTGTTAAAAACATGTTGTCAGTGGTTTATCAAAGTCCAAATGACCGGGGTAAATGGCAAGATAATGTTAAATATGAAAAATCCATTGCATGCTCTGAAAAACATGGCAGAATAAGTGGAATCAGAGATTCAGCCATGGGTAAAATTAAGAGAAAAGCAAATTTTTGCAATGCTCGACATGGTCTAGTCAAATATTATGCATACTACGAGCAGCTCCAGTGTTGTATATAAAAACAGTCACCGTGGATAAACTTGGCAGCAAAATAAAGAAACATTCAATACAGTTGAGCATACTTTATATGAACCCTTAAAAATGTCATTCATGCCATTGCTCAGTTGGCTTGGCATCCTCTGTTTTATAAATCAAACAGTGTGAGCGGAACTATTTTGAGGAGTGTGGAAGGTTTAAGCATGTCTAGTTCCCGTTTTGGGCAAAGTGTTGAACATTGAACCTTAGCAAATAACACAGATCCAGAATTGTAGATAAGGCAAGATAAATTTATTCCACAAGATTTCTTAGTAAGCATTTTTCACCAACCCATTATGTCATGACAACAACACTTTCACGGTTGACATTTGACATTTGATCACTCTGATGGGCTTTGTAAAAATTGCAAATACTTCTTCACATTAAACAAATTAATCCAAGCCACCGTTTGTGTCTGACTTTTCCTTTGAGAATATTCTTGTTTCCAAATTTAGAACATCCCCCAGATTGAGTTAGTTAGGTAGAGACTAATCCTAAACGAGATTTCTCTGCTATATCAACAATAGTATTAGGGTTAGTGTAGGGATTTCCCCCCTTGGTACGGAATTTTCTTAGCCTAAAGAGCGGAGTGAGTTAATAAGTGATAGCTAGTGACCCACTTGATTGTGTCCTCCAACTTCCCCTTTGAGTGAGGTTAGGGATTTTATTCTAGGAGGGTCTGAGAGAAAACACTTCCCACTCACCATGAAATGCAAATTGATGACCATGAATGGTCTTGATCTCCACATGATCAAGCACAACAAATTCATTGCTGCCATTTCCTTCTCCAATACAGATCAATCCTTCAAATCTCTGAAACAAGAAGAGTTTTGCTCATTGCCATTTGTGCACCCTTACTCCATCAGAGTACGATAGATTCCAAATGATGCAGCTCATAACAATTTTGTGGGATCTATTAAAGCATGTCTTCCTGAGGGTTAGAACCATTTTCTTCACGTTATGCTTTCCTGTCAAATTGAAAAACTCCTTCAGTTTTAACCAACATTGAGTTTAAATCCAAAATGACAATAGTCAATATTTGAATCTACACAACGTCTAAACATAAAGATTCAAGATCCCTCAGGTAACATGTGGACATGGAAATTGTAAGGATTAGCAGCATCTAAAGTTCACTCGTTCAATTACCTAGAGCCTTTGCATCTCCTCATCACAAGATTAAATATTGTTACAGACATTAATCAGAGCTGTTTTGCTTTCCAATGGAATATTTAAAAAATATAAAATTTTGATGCTGCCCAAAAAAATGATAAATAAAAGAACATGACCTTTTGACTGCTTGGACGCCTGCAACATTGTTGATGGACCAAATACAGGCATTTGAATGCATTTAACTACGTAAAATGTACTAACTTGGATGTGAGCTCTTTTGACTAGCAATTAGTCAAAATCTGGTGTGATGATATTATTTCAGAATACTGTCCCTTAGAAACATCACAGAATCAGTTATAAGAGACTGCTTGAATATGCCTGTATATATGCTCTTTGTAAACAATTGAATAAAATGAGATAAAAACAAACTGCAAATGTCGATAGTAACATTTTCCAGAATTGGCTACACAAGGCAACTGAACGGTAAATTACTAATAAGTGGCAGAAATTTTGTCTTTGAAGAAGGCAATAAATATAGGAGCTCTTTGTTACCATAATGACATAGGGTGAACTTACAATGAATTACTGGAAAGAAAGTATCGATGAGAATACAATTTATCCTTTTAGAATCATTCCCCTTATGTACAGAACCAAAAAAATCAAATGATTTCCATACAACTTTCAGCTTGAGATGTTTTAGGAGTCAGACTTGTCTTAAAATACAATGATTACTCACAATGCACAAGGTTGGCGCATAGGTGTTAGCTGTCTGGTAGTTCCCGTTTAAGCATGTGTCGTCCTAGGAAAGGAGTGTGGAAGGTTTAAGCATGTCTAGTTCCCGTTTTGGGCAAAATGGTGAACATTGAACCTTAGCAAATAACACAGATCCAGAATTGTAGATAAGGCAAGATAATTTTATTCCACAAGATTTCTTAGTAAGCATTTTTCACCAACCCATTATGTCATGACAACAACACTTTCACGGTTGACATTTGACATTTGATCACTCTGATGGGCTTTGTAAAAATTGCAAATACTTCTTCACATTAAACAAATTAATCCAAGCCACCGTTTGTGTCTGACTTTTCCTTTGAGAATTTTCTTGTTTCCAAACTTAGAACATCCCCCAGATTGAGTTAGTTAGGTAGAGACTAATCCTAAACGAGATTTCTCTGCTATATCAACAATAGTCTTAGGGTTAGTGTAGGGATTTCCCCCCTTGGTACGGAATTTTCTTAGCCTAAAGAGCGGAGTGAGTTAATAAGTGATAGCTAGTGACCCACTTGATTGTGTCCTCCAACTCCCCCTTTGAGTGAGGTTAGGGATTTTATTCTAGGAGGGTCTGAGAGAAAACACTTCCCACTCACCATGAAATGCAAATTGATGACCATGAATGGTCTTGATCTCCACATGATCAAGCACAGCAAATTCATTGCTGTCATTTCCTTCTCCAATACAGATCAATCCTTCAAATCTCTGAAACAAGAAGAGTTTTGCTCATTGCCATTTGTGCACCCTTACTCCATCAGAGTTCGATAGATTCCAAATGATGCAGCTCATAACAATTTTGTGTGGGATCTATTAAAGCATGTCTTCCTGAGGGTTAGAACCATTTTCTTCACGTTATGCTTTCCTGTCAAATTGAAAAACTCCTTCAGTTTTAACCAACATTGAGTTTAAATCCCAAATGACAATAGTCAATATTTGAATCTACACAACGTCTAAACATAAAGATTCAAGATCCCTCAGGTAACATGTGGACATGGAAATTGTAAGGATTAGCAGCATCTAAAGTTCACTCATTCAATTACCTAGAGCCTTTGCATCTCTACATCACAAGATTAAATAATGTTACAGACATTGATCAGAGCTGTTTTGCTTTCCAATGGAATATTTAAAAAATATAAAATTTTGATGCTGCCCAAAAAAATGATAAATAAAAGAACATGACCTTTTGACTGCTTGGACGCCTGCAACATTGTTGATGGACCAAATACAGGCATTTGAATGCATTTAACTACGTAAAATGTACTAACTTGGATGTGAGCTCTTTTGACTAGCAATTAGTCAAAATCTGGTGTGATGATATTATTTCAGAATACTGTCCCTTAGAAACATCACAGAATCAGTTATAAGAGACTGCTTGAATATGCCTGTATATATGCTCTTTGTAAACAATTGAATAAAATGAGATAAAAACAAACTGCAAATGTCCATAGTAACATTTTCCAGAATTGGCTACACAAGGCAACTGAACGGTAAATTACTAATAAGTGGCAGAAATTTTGTCTTTGAAGAAGGCAATAAATATAGGAGCTCTTTGTTACCATAATGACATAGGGTGAACTTACAATGAATTACTGGAAAGAAAGTATCGATGAGAATACAATTTATCCTTTTAGAATCATTCCCCTTATGTACAGAACCAAAGAAATCAAATGATTTCCATACAACTTTTAGCTTGAGATGTTTTAGGAGTCAGACTTGTCTTAAAATACAATGATTACTCACAATGCACAAGGTTGGCGCATAGGTGTTAGCTGTCTGGTAGTTCCCGTTTAAGCATGTGTCGTCCTAGGAAAGGAGTGTGGAAGGTTTAAGCATGTCTAGTTCCCGTTTTGGGCAAAATGGTGAACATTGAACCTTAGCAAATAACACAGATCCAGAATTGTAGATAAGGCAAGATAATTTTATTCCACAAGATTTCTTAGTAAGCATTTTTCACCAACCCATTATGTCATGACAACAACACTTTCACGGTTGACATTTGACATTTGATCACTCTGATGGGCTTTGTAAAAATTGCAAATACTTCTTCACATTAAACAAATTAATCCAAGCCACCGTTTGTGTCTGACTTTTCCTTTGAGAATTTTCTTGTTTCCAAACTTAGAACATCCCCCAGATTGAGTTAGTTAGGTAGAGACTAATCCTAAACGAGATTTCTCTGCTATATCAACAATAGTCTTAGGGTTAGTGTAGGGATTTCCCCCCTTGGTACGGAATTTTCTTAGCCTAAAGAGCGGAGTGAGTTAATAAGTGATAGCTAGTGACCCACTTGATTGTGTCCTCCAACTCCCCCTTTGAGTGAGGTTAGGGATTTTATTCTAGGAGGGTCTGAGAGAAAACACTTCCCACTCACCATGAAATGCAAATTGATGACCATGAATGGTCTTGATCTCCACATGATCAAGCACAGCAAATTCATTGCTGTCATTTCCTTCTCCAATACAGATCAATCCTTCAAATCTCTGAAACAAGAAGAGTTTTGCTCATTGCCATTTGTGCACCCTTACTCCATCAGAGTTCGATAGATTCCAAATGATGCAGCTCATAACAATTTTGTGTGGGATCTATTAAAGCATGTCTTCCTGAGGGTTAGAACCATTTTCTTCACGTTATGCTTTCCTGTCAAATTGAAAAACTCCTTCAGTTTTAACCAACATTGAGTTTAAATCCCAAATGACAATAGTCAATATTTGAATCTACACAACGTCTAAACATAAAGATTCAAGATCCCTCAGGTAACATGTGGACATGGAAATTGTAAGGATTAGCAGCATCTAAAGTTCACTCATTCAATTACCTAGAGCCTTTGCATCTCCACATCACAAGATTAAATAATGTTACAGACATTGATCAAAGCTGTTTTGCTTTCCAATGGAATATTTAAAAAATATAAAATTTTGATGCGGCCCAAAAAAATGATAAATAAAAGAACATGACCTTTTGACTGCTTGGACGCCTGCAACATTGTTGATGGACCAAATACAGGCATTTGAATGCATTTAACTACGTAAAATGTACTAACTTGGATGTGAGCTCTTTTGACTAGCAATTAGTCAAAATCTGGTGTGATGATATTATTTCAGAATACTGTCCCTTAGAAACATCACAGAATCAGTTATAAGAGACTGCTTGAATATGCCTGTATATATGCTCTTTGTAAACAATTGAATAAAATGAGATGAAAACAAACTGCAAATGTCCATAGTAACATTTTCCAGAATTGGCTACACAAGGCAACTGAATGGTAAATTACCAATAAGTGGCAGACATTTTGTCTTTGAAGAAAGCAATAAATATAGGAGCTCTTTGTTACCATAATGACATAGGGTGAACTTACAATGAATTACTGGAAAGAATGTATTGATGAGAATACAATTTATCCTTTTAGAATCATTCCCCTTATGTACAGAACCAAAGAAATCAAATGATTTCCATACAACTTTTAGCTTGAGATGTTTTAGGAGTCAGACTTGTCTTAAAATACAATGATTACTCACAATGCACAAGGTTGGCGCATAGGTGTTAGCTGTCTGGTAGTTCACGTTTAAGCATGTGTCATCCTAGGAAAGGAGTGTGGAAGGTTTAAGCATGTCTAGTTCCCGTTTTGGGCAAAATGGTGAACATTGAACCTTAGCAAATAACACAGATCCAGAATTGTAGATAAGGCAAGATAATTTTATTTTAAGTCTAAATAAAGCCTGACAGATAGGCAAACAGGACTAAGAAGTACAACCAGTGATGCCAATATGTAGGGGCACCCTATGCTACCCCAAAAGCATAAAACAAAATATAACAGGATCAAACAAGAGAACATGAACTAAATATGAGATCAAAAAAGTGGAAAGAGGATAGAGTGCAAGAGATTAACTAGAGTTACAAAAGACAGGATGAAGAGGAAAAGGGTAAAAAGAAGAATCTACCATGGAATCAATCACTAAGAATGATCCAATACACTGTCTAACGATATTGCCTGGGCCCTGAAAAGTACCCATGCCTGAGAGGACCTAGCTAGATGATCCTGGGAGGCATCTGCCAAACATGAGCAGACCACCTCTGCACATTCAAGGGCAGTGAAGTCATGGCTTAAAGTGTGTGCATCATTGAACCTTTTGATGAAAGAAATTCATAACCAAGCAAGCCACTAATTCTAACTTGTATAAGAAAGAATTTGCATTGAAATATTCTGGCAATTGGAGAGCAAAACCTTGGGATTGGCAGGGTATTGTTCAAAAACACCAATACAAATTGAGAGAAGCCTTACAGCAATGTTTTCAGAGATGCCATTAACATCAACCGTAGGGATATTTAAAATTTCTGAGATGAGAAATCCACTGCTGCTAAATATCTTGGATCATTCCTCAAATGGTTCAACAATGTAGGCCACTTTGCTTGTTAAAAACGTGTTGTCAATGGTTTATCAAAGTCCAAATGACCAGGGTAAATGGCAAGATAATGTTAAATATGAAAAATCCATTGCATGCTCTGAAAAACATAGCAGAATAAGTGGAAGCAGAGATTCAGCCATGCGTAAAATTAAGAGAAAAGCAAATTTTTGCAATGCTCGACATGGTCTAGTCAAATATTATGCATACTACGAGCAACTCCAGTGTTGTATATAAAAACAGTCACCGTGGATAAACTTGGCAGCAAAATAAAGAAACATTCAATACAGTTGAGCATACTTTATATGAACCCTTAAAAATGTCATTCATGCCATTGCTCAGTTGGCTTGGCATTCTCTGTTTTATAAATCAAACAGTGTAAGCGGAACTATTTTGAGGAGTGTGGAAGGTTTAAGCATGTCTAGTTCCCGTTTTGGGCAAAATGGTGAACATTGAACCTTAGCAAATAACACAGATCCAGAATTGTAGATAAGGCAAGATAATTTTATTCCACAAGATTTCTTAGTAAGCATTTTTCACCAACCCATTATGTCATGACAACAACACTTTCACGGTTGACATTTGACATTTGATCACTCTGATGGGCTTTGTAAAAATTGCAAATACTTCTTCACATTAAACAAATTAATCCAAGCCACCGTTTGTGTCTGACTTTTCCTTTGAGAATTTTCTTGTTTCCAAACTTAGAACATCCCCCAGATTGAGTTAGTTAGGTAGAGACTAATCCTAAACGAGATTTCTCTGCTATATCAACAATAGTCTTAGGGTTAGTGTAGGGACTTCCCCCCTTGGTACGGAATTTTCTTAGCCTAAAGAGCGGAGTGAGTTAATAAGTGATAGCTAGTGACCCACTTGATTGTGTCCTCCAACTCCCCCTTTGAGTGAGGTTAGGGATTTTATTCTAGGAGGGTCTGAGAGAAAACACTTCCCACTCACCATGAAATGCAAATTGATGACCATGAATGGTCTTGATCTCCACATGATCAAGCACAACAAATTCATTGCTGCCGTTTCCTTCTCCAATACAGATCAATCCTTCAAATCTTTGAAACAAGAAGAGTTTTGCTCATTGCCATTTGTGCACCCTTACTCCATCAGAGTTCGATAGATTCCAAATGATGCAGCTCATAACAATTTTGTGTGGGATCTATTAAAGCATGTCTTCCTGAGGGTTAGAACCATTTTCTTCACGTTATGCTTTCCTGTCAAATTGAAAAACTCCTTCAATTTTAACCAACATCGAGTTTAAATCCCAAATGACAATAGTCAATATTTGAATCTGCACAACGTCTAAACATAAAGATTCAAGATCCCTCAGGTAACATGTGGACATGGAAATTGTAAGGATTAGCAGCATCTAAATTTCACTCGTTCAATTACCTAGAGCCTTTGCATCTCCACATCGAAAGATTAAATAATGTTATAGACATTGATCAGAGCCGTTTTGCTTTACAATGGAATATTTAAAAAATATAAAATTTTGATGCTGCCCAAATAATTGATAAATAAAATAACATGACCTTTTGACTGCTTGGACGCCTGCAACATTGTTGATGGACCAAATACAGGCATTTGAATGCATTTAACTACGTAAAATGTACTACTTGGATGTGAGCTCTTTTGACTAGCAATTAGTCAAAATCTGGTGTGATGATATTATTTCAGAATACTGTCCCTTAGAAACATCACAGAATCAGTTATAAGAGACTGCTTGAACATGCCTGTATATATGCTCTTTGTAAACAATTGAATAAAATGAGATAAAAACAAACTGCAAATGTCCATAGTAACATTTTCCAGAATTGGCTACACAAGGCAACCGAATCGTAAATTACTAATAAGTGGAAGACATATGAAGCCACTTACCCTGATTCAAAAGCCGGCTACAGATGGGCAGGACCTGCATAAAGGGGCTAATTTCTCGCGCTCAGCCAACAATTCTGTCAAATACCGAGACTGTTGTTTTTGCTGCTGCAATGGCATCAGCCGTTCAAATCCAAGAAACCATGGATACGAAAACAAGAGAAGAATAAGCGGATTGAAAATGCAAAAATATCGCACCGGCACCGAAACTGTTGCTGGTAACTAGAACATTTAGATCTGAGTGAAAAAAGTTATTTCAAAACCATTTTTATACAGGGACCAGGGAGCCATATACACCATAAACCGGATTCATGCAAACAGCGGGCTGAATCCGTGAAAACAGCATGCAAACAGCGGGCTGAATCTGTGAAAACAGGGAGCGCCCTCCATTTGAAAACAAATCAAATCTAACCTCCCAGGACCAAATCCACCCTCACAAACCACTCCCAAACCAGAAAACCCTACTCCCAAATCAGAAAACCCAAACTGTAAATCAGAAATGGCGATTTTGCTATCCCAAACCGGGAGAAAATATCAAAATGGGGCGATTTTAAGAAAAATACCATTCGGTTAGTTTACCCGCCCTGGGCTAAAATTAAAAAATAAGTTAATTTTTAAATAAAATGAGGGCTAATTATATAAAAAAGTTTTTATTATTTTAATTAAAAATTCGCCCCATTAAAATATAAAAAGCCTTAAATTTCGCCTTTGGGCGATTATTCGCCCCTAAAATTAACCTTGTATATATTTTATGCTATTTATCTTTATTGCACTTGAACTACAGTCCGTGACGAAGAGTCACCAATTTTGATGTTTATAGTAAATTTCTTTCTCTGCGAAGAGACAAAAGCAATTTTGATGTATATACTCTCTATGAAGAGACAGGCACCAGGTTATAGGTAAATAATACTTAATGCTCCCTGCGTGGAGAACATATCACTGGACCATTTTTGTTCTTTTGTATCTGACAGGCAACATGCCTCAACATGCATATGCTTAGGCATCTACAAAATGTAATTTCTTATACATTAATAGAAATTACGACTTTTTTCCAAGGAAAAAAAAAACCCTAAGATAAATATTATAAACCCAAGGGAATAATATTAAACCCAAGGGACAAATATTATAAACCCAAGGAATATATACCCTAAGATAGATATTATAAACCTTAAGATAAATATTTGTCACAATGTGACATTGGAATATGGTTGACCATGATTGATTTTCATATTGAGACAATGTTTGTCGTAATGTGAAGTTGGACAATGGCTTACCATCGTTGATTATGGTTGATCTCCATATTGAGACAATCTGTGTCACAATGCGGCATTGGACCATGGTTGACCATGGTTGTGACAATGTGACATTGGACCAAGAGATAGTCTTTGTTACAATGTAACCATGGTTGACCATGTTTGACCATGATTGACCATGGTTGAGACAACCTTTATCACAATGTGATGTTGGAACATGGTTGACCATGCTTGATTTTCATATTGAGACAATGCTTGTCACAATGCGACATTAGTTGATTTTCATATTGAGAAAATCTTTATCGCAATGTGACATTGGACCATGGTTGACCATGATTATGAACCCAATAGATTTATATTAAACCTAAAGATTAATATTATAAATTCAAGGTATATAAACCCTAAAGGGATTGATATTATAAACCCAAGGGATTAATATTATAAAACCAAGGGATTAATATTATAAACCCAAGGTATATAAACCCTAAAATAAATATTATAAACCCAAGGGATTATAAACCCAAGGAAATAATATTAAACCCAAGGGATAAATATTATAAAACCAAGGAATATATACCCTAAGATAAATATTATAAACCCTGAGATAAATATTTGTCACAATGCAACGTTGGAATATGGTTGACCATGATTGATTTTCATATTGAGACAAATTTTGTCACAATACGACATTGTACAATGGCTGACCATGGTTGATCTCCATATTGAGACAATCTGTGTCACAATGCAACATTCGACCATGGATCACCATGGTTGTGACAATGTGACATTGGACCAAGAGACAGTCTTTGTCACAATGTGACCATGGTTGAGACAACCTTTGTCACAATGCGACGTTGGAACATGGTTGATTTTCTTATTGAGACAACGCTTTTCACAATGCGACATTGGTTTATTTTCATACTGAGAAAATATTTATCACAATGTGATTTTGGACCATGGTTGACCATGATTATAAACCCAATGGATTTATATTAAACCTAAAGATTAATATTATAATGCAAGGTATATAAACCATAAAGGTATTGATATTATAAACCCAAGGGATTAATACTAAAAACCCAAGGGATTAGAAACCCAACAGATTGATAATATAAACCCAAGGGAATAATAAACCTAAGGGATTTTTTTTTTTCTCTGCAAATACTAACTTCTATTAACTGAAAGGCAAAATATTTTTACATATGATCGAGGCATAACAGCACTCGACAGAACATAACTGCCCCATTACAGACATGAGCTGGGGAAACTAGTTACAAAGTGCAGGAGACCAGAAACCAGACCAAGAGAGAGACATACGTTGCCGAGAAGGAGAACTGAGCAAACACAGAGATACAAAAGACTTTGCAACCCAGTATATAAAGAGTCATCAAATTCCACCTGGGAGCCAAAAAAACGATAGGACAATTGCATAGAAACCCGACCATAAGCCTGAAACCGAAGCCGAAACAAAAAGAGACAGTCCCAAGTGGCACTACTTCTCCTCTGTTGGGCCATTGTCCTTCTTCTCAGCCCGAGCAGTATCGCCAGTCTTCAAACCTTCACTTCCGCTTAAATCACTGTCAGGGATAGCTATGGCGTGCTCTGCCTCGCCGTGAGTTCTATCCTCGGCTGCAGGTCCTGTGTCTTCGAGTGGAGAAGGATTTTTAAGAAAAACCTCCTGTTCATCTTTCTCTTTTTCCCAATTTTCCATGTTGTCTTTGCTCGAGGAGTTCTCACTGCCTGGAGAGGGGACAGGGGCGATGCAGGCCAGGGGGGAGACAAGGTTTTCCTCTTCCGAGAGTATAAGGGTAATGTGGGCAGTGACCAGGGGTCTGTGCAGATTGCTTTGAAATTTGAAGTGCGTTGTTTGAAAAGCACTGTTCGGTATGGGTTTCCTGCCAGAGCCAACAGAAGGTCCAGCATCATGGACAGGGGAGGGATTGAACGAATCCGGCGTTGTTTCCATGGTATAACCAACTGGAGGTTGCAGACGAGTGTCACGACGTCCCTCAGAGCGATGTCGCTTGCCTGAACGCACCATGATGACAGTATGAAGGTAGGACTCAAAAGGGTTATGGACGGGATGACCAACAGGACGGGGTCGGGTGAGGCAAGAGGGTTGCCCACCAGAGCTTGCGACCGACACCACAGTATGACAGAGCGTATAGACAGCTACGAGAATTGCAGACAGTAACAGAGAGCGAGAATCAAGAACAGGGGAGAGATTACCCTTGAGAGGGATGGCTTTGAGCCCGCAGCAATGCACCAGATTTAAGCCATCACCCACAGCTCCCGCAAACCAAGTTCTATCACCGCACGACAGAGCACAAAGCTTGATGAATGAACCATGGATCGGCATGAGTATAACCGGAGGCATATTGCGTCGATCAATGCAGAACTTAATTGCAAATCCACCACCCGATCTCGCATTAATATTCATTCCCTGCTCGCATGAGGTTACGTCCCGGGAGGCCACGCTGCTCTGCAGCTGGCGGTACTGGGCATTAACTTCGTGCATGGAGAACTGTGGAAACCGTAATGCCACCCGGATCCGGGAATAAACCTAAGGGATTATAAACCCAAGGGAATAATATTAAACCCAAGGGATAAATATTATAAACCCAAGGAATATATACCATAAGATAAATATTATAAACCCTGAGATTAAAAAATAATAATAATAAATAAATAAAAATAAATAAATAAATAAATAAAAAGAAAAAAAAAAAAAAAATTCACAATGCGATGTTGGAATATGGTTGACCATGATTGATTTTTGTATTGAGACAACGTTTGTCACAATGCGACATTGGACAATGGCTGACCATCGTTGACCATGGTTGATCTCCATATTGAGACAATCTGTGTCACAATGCGACATTGGACCATTGTTGTGACAATGTGACATTGGACCGAGAGACAATTTTTGTTACAATGTGACCATGGTTGACCATGATTAACCAAGGTCGAGACAACCTTTGTTACAATGTGACGTTGGAACATGGTTGACCATGGTTGATTTTCATATTGAGACAATGCTTGTCACAATGCGACATTGGTTGATTTTCATATTGAGAAAATCTTTATCGCATTGTGACGTTGGACCATGGTTGACCATAATTATAAACCGAATGGATTTATATTAAATTATCATGAAGGAACTTATTAGAATTGGAATAATCTCAAATCCCTAGGAAATTGGTGGGTGGGGAGCCACGTGGCACGAATATAATTTTTTAAATTTATTAAAAGTAATGGATCATTTTGCTAAATAAAATTTGCTTATATATAAATGAATGTTATAAATAATAATGAGGAACTTATTAGAATTGGAATAATCTCAACATGGAAGAACTTATTAGAATTGGAATAATATCAAATCCTTAGGAAATTGGTGGGTGGGGAGCCACATGGCATGAATCTAATTTTTTAAATTTATTAAAAGCAATGGACCATTTTGCTAAATAAAATTTGCTTATATATAAATGAATGTTATAAATAATAATTCGAATTGGAATAATCTCAAATCCCTAGAAATTTGGTGGGTAGAGAGCCATGTGGCACGAATATAATTTTTTTAATTTATTAAAAGTAATGGACCATTTTGCTAAATAAATTTTGCTTGTATATAAATGAATGTTATAAATAATAATGATGAACTTTTTAGAATTGGAATAACCTCAACATGGAGGAACTTATTAGAATTGGAATAATCTCAAATCCCTAGGAAATTGGTGGGTGGGGAGCCACGTGACACAAATCTAATTTTTTAAATTTATTAAAAGTAATGGACCATTTTGCTAAATAAAATTTGCTTATATATCAATAATAATGAAGAACTTATTGGAATTGGAATAATCTCAACCTGGAGGAACTTATTGGCTTTGAAATAATCTCAAACTGGGTGGGGAACCAAGCACAAATATAATTTATTAAATTTATTAAAAGTCAATGCAACCTAACAAGATCTGTAATACACTACAGTCGGGATAAACATTAAGAAGAAGCATATGTTGATCATATTCCCTCAAGATTCAATCTAGGCCTTCAATTTAAAAAAAAAAATTAAAAAAAATAGCAAAATTCCTTCCATCTAAAGGTCATATATATACGGAGAATTACTTTTGCTTATGGATTAAAAATAAGGTAAATAGACGATTAGGGATCAATATTTTAGCTAAAAAATGAAAGTGCTCAGAATTGCTTCAGACCTAAATAAATAGATAGAGCATGTCTCCAGATTTCCAATGCTGCAAACGGTTCAAAAAACCGACATCGTATGCAAAAGTTAGAGCTTCTGCAAGTTTGGTAAAAAAATAAGCCCCCAAGGCCAACCCCCACCCCATGTGACCAAGCACCCGAACCAGGAGCTAGGGGCCAACTTTTAAGCGGGATTAGTGTACCACTAATCATTTTATCATTTAATTAATATGTAATTAAGTTGGTGGAATTTATGGCAAAGCCACTAAATCCGAAACCGCCACCAAACTTGGCTGACTTAACTGGTAGTTCTCCAGATTTAG
The DNA here is from genome assembly GCA_031772625.1 of Pinus tabuliformis. Classification (NCBI taxonomy): domain Eukaryota; kingdom Viridiplantae; phylum Streptophyta; class Pinopsida; order Pinales; family Pinaceae; genus Pinus; species Pinus tabuliformis. The sequence continues at coordinate 352,998,913 of CM062816.1, forward strand.
AGGAGGTTTTCTAGGAAAAACTGTTTGAGCCATAACTTACTCAATTCTCAACTAAATTTCGAAAATGAATAGTCATTTTTGGCTAATTGGCATGCTGGGAATTCATTGGAGTAGGTTTCAGAGGCAGAAGAGGTCATATACAGGTATTTTTGTTCACTTGAATATTTTTGAAGCTTAGGGACACCAGATGTTGGAGGCCATTCCCAGAGCAACTAGTAACCAAATTAAGTAAAAAAATAGTCAATTATGATAGATTTTAATGTTTTAAACTCATTGGAATAGATTTTAAGAGCATTGGATGGATGTAACAGATATTTGAGCACTATTGAATCTAATACAAAGGCCCACACTATGAAGCTGGACCAAGGAGATGTAGCCTAGGAGGGGTGAACTCCTTCAACAAAAAATTTGTGTATCGAGCTCTGTTATTTGTGCTTGTTGTGTTTTTATATGATGAAGTTCAGCCATTTAAATTCATTCTTTTTAGTTCATGCAAAACACTAAATTTCACCAAGTTAGATGAATTGACAATCACATGCTCATGGATAAACTCTCTATGGATAAGAAAACCAAAGCAAAGAAAATTTTATATCTGGAAATGGTACTAGCATAGAATTAACTAGAAATCAATTTCAGATCAAGTTGGTATCAGATCACAAGGTTGCTTGCTTGATTTGCTTGAAGGGGTTGATAGTTGCAATTGTTGTTATGATTACAAGGTTGAAGTTGCAGAGAGGAGAAGAGATGATACAGATAGCTAGTCCTGAGATTAGGACAAGAAGGAAGAAGGTTGAGAAAGCACCATCCTCACCCAAAGGACCACTCAAGGCAACACCTGAATCACCTCAAGTTCCATCTCCATCAGTTGAGATAGAAGAGGCACAGATTGCACAAGAGGCTGAAGTGATTGAAGAGGTACAGTCAGTGCAAATTTCTGAGCTTGAATCCATAGCCATTATGTCTGGAGAAAGAGAGCATGAAGGTCCCTCTTCAGAAGAGGAAGAATTCAAGAAAGCTGTCTACACTTTGACTGAGATGATTAAAGTTGTATATGAAGAGAGGAACACTAGAATGGTTGGAGAGAGTTCTAAACCTCGACATGGAGAAGGAATCTCAGAGGACAAAAAAGATGAAAAGAAGGATTCCAAAGGGAATGGTGGAAAGCCACCTCCATCTCCACCATCCTCATCATCTTCACCATCTCACACGGCATCATCTTCCACTACCACCACTACCCATACTCATTCCAAAACCCCAAAAGGAAAAACTCCATTACTGAAATTGGACATAAAATTTGAACTTCCCATGTACAATGGAGAAGTGAATGCAGAAAAGTTGGACAATTGGATTCGACAATTGGAGGTATACTGCAGAATTCAAAACCTTCAAGAAGACGACATAAAGATCCAGTTGGCTTCACTAAGGCTAGAAGGAGCTGCACTAGTTTGGTGGGAAGCAAAGACTCAAGAGGAAATGTGAATCCATGGTAAGATATCCATTTCTTGGGTTGAATTTGTTTCTGCAATTAAAAGGCATTTTTATCCTTTAGCCTATATGCAAAAGCCATCATGAGTTGGCAAAACTTTAGGCAGCTTAAAGGCCAAATAGTCCAAGATTATACACAGGAGTTTAGGAAAAAGGCTTTGTTATTAGGAGTAAACTTGAATTCACAAGACACACTCTTGAAATATATTGGAGGTTTACATTCCTATTTGCAGCATACTATCCTTATGTTTAACCCAAGCAACTTAGATGAAGTATGTGTGCAAGCCACACATCTTGAGGCAAGGGGAAAACAAAACATAGAGGAGAAAGGTGAAAGTGAGGGTAAGGGAAAAGAGAAGGGAGGAAAATGGAAGGGAAATAAGAATGCAAGTATCAAAAAAGAGAAGGAAAAACTCACATGCAAAAACTGTTCAAACACTGACCATGATGAAGACCATTGTTGGCAACTTCATCCAAAATTAAAACCAGATAGATTGAAAGCCAAAGAGAAGGGCAAAACTATTTCTATAGCTGAAAAATACTTAGGGCCAGATTCAGGAGATGAGACAAAAATCATAGTTATGGGTTTGAAAGGTCAACATGATGAAAGCACTAGTTCCTCAAATAGTCACAACAACACTCCAAATGAAGACAAAAGGGAAGAGTTGTTCACTGTCAAAGTAATCTCAAATCATACCAAGATTGATGCACTCTTTGATAGTGGATCACAAGCAAACTTGATTTCAGAAGACTTAGTTAAAGAGCTTAAACTTGAAACCATACCACATCATAAACCATACCCTTTGGGTTGGATAGTTAAGGATGCCAATTTACAGGTTTCAAGGAAATGCATTTTTAGATTTTCTATTACTACAAACTTTGTTGATGAAGTCGAGTTAAACGTGGTTCCACTTGACATTTCTGGAATTATCTTGGGAAGTCCATATTTGTATGACAGGAAAGCGGTGTTTCATCGCTATGAGCACAAATATCATTTGCTTAAAGATGGGGTGAAGTATATTGTGAGAGCTCATTGCAAGAAACTGAACATTTCTTTAGTTAATGCAGGGCAAATGAAGAGGCTAGTGAATGCAAGTCATAACTTGACATTGTTGATGATCAAACAAAGAGATGTTTTGAATCATACTTTTCATAAAGATGCTTATATTTGTAATGAGTTGTTTTAGAATGATAACAGGTTGCCTTTGAAAGAAGGTGAAAAACATTTGCAGTAGCCAACATTGGTGTTGAGCGGTGTTGAAAACAAGGTGTCGGTGCAAGAAGTTGCAAAGGTCAAAGAGAAGAGGACAAAGCAGCTTGGCAAAGAAGGCATGGGTTTCACAAATGTTCATTGCTGGTTTCCAAAAGGCACATTACAATGGCAAAGAAACTTGGGCAAGAGTCGACTCAAGTACAAGGCAAAAGCAGCTAAAAATCGTCATAGAGACAAAGTGCAAGGTGAGAAAGATTCCAAGTTTCCTTTGATTTTTGACCAAGGTAGGAACAAGATGTTTTCTGCAAAATTAGATTGTTGTTCTGCAAATTCAAAAATATTGCAGCATGACAGTGTCAAAGACAGCAATAGATGGTCGTCGGAATCAAGGAAAAATTTGACTTTTTATGAAAAGCTCCAAATGATGAAATTAGGAAAATTTCAATGGATAAAGACTGGGAGGATGAGGGAACAATACCCTCATCAACATAATCAGTGATCAAGAGAGCTTTTGGGGTCCAAAAGGCTTCTGGTGGGGAGGAACGATCACGGATCAATATTTTAGCTAAAAAATGAAAGTGCTCAGAATTGCTTCAAACCTAAATAAATGGATAGAGTTCATCTCGAACTTTCCAATGCTGCAAATAGTTCAAAAAACTGACATCATATGCAAAAGTTAGAGCTTCTGCAAGTTTGGTAAAAAAAAAACCCTCGGGGCCAGCACCCACACCATGTGACCAAGCGCCCGAACCAGGAGCTAGGGGCCAACTATTAAGCGGGATTAGTGTGACACTAATCAGTTTATCATTTAATTAATCTGTAATTAAGTTGGCGAAATTTATGGCGGAGCCACTAAATCCGGAACCGCCACCAAACTTGGCGGACTTAACTGGTAATTCTCCAGAGTTAGAGGAGGTTTTCTAGGAAAAAATGTTTAAGCCATAACTTACTCAATTCTCAACCAAATTTCGAAAATGAATAGTCATTTTTTGCTAATTGGCATGCTGGGAATTTGTTGGAGCGGGTTTCAGAGGCAGAAGAGGTCATATACATGTGTTTTTGTTCACTTTAAGATTTTTGAAGCCTAGGGCCACTAGAGGCCATTCCCAGAGCAGTTGGTAACCAAATTGAGTAAACAAATAGTCAATTTTGATATATTTGGATGTTTTAAACTCATTGGAATAGGTACCAAGAGCATTGGATGCATGTAACAATAATTTGAGAACTATTGAAGCTAATACAAAGGCCCACACTATGAAGCTGGACCAAGGAGATGTAGCACAGGATGGGTGAACTCCTTCAACAAAAATTTGTGTATTGAGCTCTGTTATTTGTGCTTGCTGTGTTTTTATATGCTGGTGTTCAACCATTTAAATTCATGTTTTTTAGTTCATGGAAAACACTAAATTTCACAAAGTTAGATGAATTGACAATCACATGCTCATGGATAAACTCTCTATGGATAAGCAAACCAAAGCAAAGAAAATTGTATATCTGGATATGATACTAGCATAGGATTAACTAGCAATCAATTTCAGATCAATAGACTTACTAAGTTTCTTGCTCAAAAAGAAAAGAAAAACACATGCTCAAATTAACTTTGGTGGAAAACCATTGGAAGTGACAAGATATTACAAATATTTGGCATTTAATTTCAGTGACAAATTAAGTTAAGATACATGCACAAGATAAAGACTCTAGGGAATAGAAGTTTCTCTCTACTTCAAAACATATATAGATCATTAGAGATATTTTTCAGAATGAAAAAGCGCTATGTATTTATATAAGATATATAAAAAACTCCATATACATGATGTAGAACAGAGCATATGATCCCGGAAAGAGTTCTGGATCAGCAAATAAAACCATAGACAAAATACTGGGGAGACAGGGCTATAAAAACCGGAACTCCCACCAACTGAAAAAGACTGTAGAGACTGTGGACAGGAAACAAAGAAAAGGACCCGCATAAGCAGATCGGCCACATATGGAGATATACCGCTTCAAAAAAACGATGCGGACAGCCAAAGCATATCGGACACAGAGAAATATGAAACTATATAATGTGTTCCTGTGGAAAAACCGCATCATAAGACTTACAGACCTGTGGATATATAAGGCTGTAGCAACAAGACACTAAAAAGATTTAAAGACCTGATGATACAGTGTTCATAGTCATTCATCACTATTTTGTTGCTCGCGATTTACTGTCATCTTCCTGATAGACTACAAGAGAGCCACTTCAACCCACTTTCTACTAATCGGGCTTCCCGATATTCTTGAACACAGAGATTGACATCATCAAAATCCACCAGTTAGTTCCTGTCATCCATGAAATTTTAAGGCACAGGGGAGCGCATGATCTTCAGAATCAGAAAAATATGAGCACTGGATCTTCCTGACGATCAGCAGTCAAGCGATAGGAGGATGGAGAGCTAAGACAGAAGATAGCACATAATTGGAAGAAATATTAGAATTCTCGAATATTATTAAATTTCTCCATTTCCACAGGCACCAGATTGTTGAAGGGAGGATTGGGCGCTTTTTTGGATCTTGACGTCCCCACCATTTGAAAGCTGCATCCACAGAAGAGAAGTTAGAGTGCTGAAAAGAATAGAACATGGCGAGTTCATACCAGATTTGTAGGGATGTTCTACAGAAGAAGAACATATGGAAGTTGGACTCCTCCTCCATCTTGCAAAGAACACATCTGCTGGGGCCGTGCCAAGATCGTTTCCTTAAATTTTCCCAAGTTAAATTCTTATTGTAGAAGACAAGCCAAGAGAAGATGATCACTTTTAGGGGGCATGCAAGCTTCCACCATAACGATGGGAAAATCTTTCTAGCTGGAATAATTTTCTTTGAAATGAGATCCGAGTAAATTTCCTTTACTGCTGCTGTTGAGGAGGAAAATGACCATACCATATGATCGACATTTCCAGCACGTTTCAAACCCGCTTGAACGATGGATAATTTGAGATTTTCCCATTCAGAAGACAGTGCCTGTGGGATACCGAGATCATCTGCACTCTTAATGATAGGATAGAGGCCATTCCATTGTTCAATAATCCTATCCCATGTAAACAAACCGGACCTGTGAAGATGAAAAAGAAGAGGATCTGGAAACTGAAGAGGATGTGGCACTCCCTCTTCTAAATGTTGGAAATAATACTGAGAGGGGGGGGGGTGAATCAGTATTATCAGATCAATAAAACTTTTCAAATTTCATGCTCAGAAACATATACGCTACTTCAGTTAAGTGAACCCGCGTGTACACGCTACTGTGTCTAAAGCAACTCGCGTATATCCAGAAATCTTATGATTCAGTTAGCTTATCTTCAGTAAATGCATCAGAACATTATTAACCACATTGACAGTAAACAGGTGCAGTATAACAGAACAGATCATCACATAAAAGCCACACACATGAACACCATGATATAAGGTAGAAACCCAATGTGGGTGAAAACCACCTGCTGCAATTTGTCTCTTTCTTCTTTAATAAGAAAACTTCTTTTACAATGTACTGGTGCAGTCCTTTACCAGTACGCAGGCTACAACCTGCAGAGGACTACAACCCTCTCTCGTTTTCTAGCTACTTCTGGAAGGGAGCTACAACCCCCTCAGCTCTTGTACTAGCCGATCCATTTACTAGTACGTAGGTGCTGACCCTACAGAAGGCTACAACCTTCTTTCCTTCAGGGACCACGTTTCATCAATTTTCAGACTAGATCCATGAGTACAAAACAAACACTGCTGCAATACAATCATCAACTTATACTTGCATCATAATTCTCTAAATCACCCAATACTGAATCACTGAAACCCTGTCATTAAGAACACAGAACACAAACCAGAGCCCAGAACTCTGCAACAACCACCAGAATCAACAGCAACCTGAAATATCAAATCTTATTATGCATACGCTACTTTGCTATACCAAAACCGCGTGTATACGCGCTTTCTCCAAAGGCAACCCGCGTGCAGATCTAGAAATAATTACTTATACCTTCGCTGTCAGATCCGACCCTTGCCAAGCGTCCCGAACAGATAACCAGCAATACCAGATCTTCTCACTTCTTCAGACGCGCATTGCTTACTCACTTTGCCTAATGATCTTCTCCTTATATAGCCTTAGGCCCTTCACAATACCACGGTCCAAAACCATAGTAACATAATACCATCAACTTCAAAACTAGGGATCGACACGTCCGTCGAGACACCATGTTCCAAAACCATAGGCACAACTTCCAAGGACTAACCGCCACGGACCAAAGGTACGTTTTCACATGTACGCGCTTTTACTGAAGCCAACCTGTGTGTATACGCTTATTTTCCTTAATGAACCTGCGTATATCTCTTTCTTGTCCTGTTGTATTAAGATCTGTCCTCTGATTAAGTTGCCATCACTTGTACCTGCTTCTGAGTGAGTTGCCATTAAGGACAACACTTGTATCATAATGCCAACAATCTCCCCCTTTGGACTTGATGGCAACCACCACACCAAGTCACTCTCCCCCTTTGACATCAAGGGCAAAGGGCGGACCAAGATATTCTCTTCTTTGGTATACCTTCTGCTGTCCATACTCCCCCTGAGTACATGCTGAAGTTTCTGATTTGGCTCCCCTTTGTATATGCCAAGTTGTATCAATCCATCCATGCTCCCCCTGAGCAAATGCAGGTTCTAAGACCAGCAATAACTATATGATCTGTACCATAAGCATAAGCCTGCAATACCATTCCTTTGATCAAACAACAAGATGTATCATTTAGTTTCATCAGCAACTTCTAACCATAATGCCAACAATGAATTATTTGAAGTATATGCTTCCCCTGAGCGTGAGCCAACCATGACTGAACCATTTCCTGAGTCTGTTCTGCTGCCCTTTATGCTCCCCCTGAGCCTGAGCCACCCATGACTGAACCATTTCCTGGGTCTGTTCTGCTGCCCTTTCTACATATACGCGACTTTGCAGCCTGTAACTCGCGTATATACGTGACTTGTCTTCATTATATCAGCGTATGCAAGATGGAATACTGAAATTCATCACTTTCAGATTCCCCTGTGTCTATTATGTCAGCTGACTGAGTTATGCCACACCTTTCTGTCTCTGTCTTCTTCAATTCCTGGAACTGTGATGATGTATGGTCCTCTTGTTTTGAATTTTGAAATCTGCTCCTGCATTCCCTTGCTTTATGCCCATATTTGTTGCATGTATAACATCTTACATATTTCATGTTCCTTCTATCGCAATCAATTGCTTTGTGTCCATATGCATTGCAGGCAAAGCAATATCCTCTGAAATACATGGGATGCGATGATCTTTTGTAATGGTCTTGAACCATTCTACTTCTACATCTGGCTGCAACATGTCCAGGATTATGACATACATAACATTCAACATTATTCAGTGGAGGAAATAATCGTCTATCATGTCCATAGTTAGGAGTAAAGGATCTTCCTTGAGGAATTTCTTTCCTTGGTTGTTCCTTGTTGAGCATTTCAGATTTCTCATTAGAGTTTCTTGCCTCACCTTGTGAACTAGATTCACCTTCAACATATTCATGAAAACCAAGACCAGTTTTGATAGCAGGAGACCTTTGACTATTAAGAATATCATCCAAAACTTTAGTACTATCTTGAAATCGTAAAAGCTTATCCTTTTCTTCTAGTTTACCTTTCAAGATATTTACCTCAACTTGATGTTGTTCTTCCTTTTCCAGATACTGATTCCTTAGATCTTCTTCAGCTTTTCTTCCTTCTTCCACTTGTCGCTTTAGTTTGATCACTTCATGTTCTTTTTCTCCAAGAGCGTCTCTGTCCTGTTCTCTTGATTTTTTAAGATCTTCTTTTAGAGAGAGGATCTTTGATTCAAGTCTCTGAATTGTTATGCTCTGCTCCTTTACTGTATCCTGCAATTTCTCTCTTACCCTGGTTACTGTCTCCAATTGTTCATTTAATTTGGTAACTTCTTCAGTTTCTGCATTCTTCTTTTCATATGCCATGAGACTTCTGATATCTTCACTAACATTGAATGAAGCATTCTTCTTTTCATGTGCCATGAGACTTCTAATATCTTCACTATCATTGAATGAATCATTACTCTTAACATGGGTATAATAGCTTCTACCATCTTCTTCAGACATCTTTCCTTTGTTATGAGGGCATCTAGCAGCATAGTGACCAACTCTACCACATAGAAAACATTTGAAAGGTAGCTTACCTTTGAACCATCCAGTTCCCCGTTCAAGATTCTTGACAAAATTTACCTCATCTTCTTCCTCTGATGCTTCGAATGCGGCTTCCTATGGCACCTCTATTCGCATTTCAAAAGCAGTTAAGATCCCGTGAAGCTGTGACATGGTGATTTTCTGCACGTTCTCTTTTTCTTCTATGGCAGACACTTTGGAATCAAATTTAGAAGACAGAGATCTCAAAACCTTTTCAACTAAGACAACTTCCTTAAATTCTTCACCTAGATCCCTCATGCAATTTACAATCTCATCCATACGCAGGAAATAATTAGCTATGCTTTCATTACTATGCATCTTAAGATTTTCATACCGGATTCTGAGAGTTTGAAGCTTTGCTCTTTTTACCTGATCATCTCTTTCGTAGCTTGTAACGATTTTGTCCCATATTTCCTTAGCTGATTTGAAATGCATGACCTTCATAAATTCTGATTGTGTCAAACTACTCAATAAGACAGTAACAACTTTGGCATTGAGCTCATATTGCTTTTTCTCTGCTGGATCTGTAGGAGTTGCTGATGGGAATTTGTATCCTCCTTCTACGATTCCCCAAACTTTTGCTCCAAGTGATTGTAGATATGCAGTGGTTCTTATCTTCCAGTGGGTAAAATTGTTCCCGTCAAAGACTGGTGGCCTGATGTGTGCCTCTCTTTCTGGATTAGCCATTCTGATGGATCTTTTCCTTCAAGCGATCAAGCTTCCTCTGAAGGACCTGCTCTGATACCAATTGTTGGAAATAATACTGAGAGGGGGGGGGGGGGGGGTGAATCAGTATTATCATATCAATAAAACTTTTCAAATTTCATGCTCAGAAACATATACGCTACTTCAGTTAAGTGAACCCGCGTGTACACGCTACTGTGTCTAAAGCAACTAGCGTATATCCAGAAATCTTATGATTCAGTTAGCTTATCTTCAGTAAATGCATCAGAACATTATTAACCACATTGACAGTAAACAGGTGCAGTATAACAGAACAGATCATCACATAAAAGCCACACACATGAACACCATGATATAAGGTGGAAACCCAATGTGGGTGAAAACCACCTGCTGCAATTTGTCTCTTTCTTCTTTAATAAGAAAACTTCTTTTACAATGTACTGGTGCAGTCCTTTACCAGTACGCAGGCTACAACCTGCAGAGGGCTACAACCCTCTCTCGTTTTCCAGCTACTTCTGGAAGGGAGCTACAACCCCCTCAGCTCTTGTACTAGTCGATCCATTTACTAGTACGTAGGTGCCGACCCTACAGAAGGCTACAACCTTCTTTCCTTCAGGGACCACGTTTCATCAATTTTCAGACTGGATCCATGAGTACAAAACAAACACTGCTGCAATACAATCATCAACTTATACTTGCATCATAATTCTCTAAATCACCCAATACTGAATCACTGAAACCCTGTCATCAAGAACACAGAACACAAACCAGAGCCCAGAACTTTGCAACAACCACCAGAATCAACAGCAACCTGAAATATCAAATCTTATTATGCATACGCTACTTCGCTATACCAAAACCGCGTGTATACGCGCTTTCTCCAAAGGCAACCCACGTGCAAATCTAGAAATAATTACTTATACCTTCGCTGTCAGATCTGACCCTTGCCAAGCATCCCGAACAGATAACCAGCAATACCAGATCTTCTCACTTCGTCAGACACACATTGCTTACTCACTTTGCCTAATGATCTTCTCCTTATATAGCCTTAGGCCCTTCACAATACCACGGTCCAAAACCATAGTAACACAATACCATCAACTTCAAAACTAGGGATCGACACGTCCGTCGAGACACCATGGTCCAAAACCATAGGCACAACTTCCAAGGACTAACCGCCACGAACCAAAGGTACGTTTTCACATGTACGCGCTTTTACTGAAGCCAACCTGCGTGTATACGCTTATTTTCCTTAATGAACCTGCGTATATCTCTTTCTTGTCCTGCTGTATTAAGATCTGTCCTCTGATTAAGTTGCCATCACTTGTACCTGCTTCTGAGTGAGTTGCCATCAAAGACAACACTTGTATCATAATGCCAACACTAAATTCTCATAATAGTAATTCTTTTATATGACTAAGATATTTGAGGCCCAAAAATACCCAAAATTGAATAAATAAAACTAGAATTAATACAAAAACATCTAATAATAAACAACTTAAGAGTAAAAAACATCTTGTAAATATACTACTTGCAAAATTGAAATTATACTTAGAAGCTCTTAAAAACACAAAATTTATATAAACTAAAATAAAAACTTTGATTAGTAAGAAATTTCTAACAAAAACAACTTAAAAATTCATATTCATAAATGCCTTACCAAAAAATAAAAATCCAAATCAACACCTATAACATCAGATTTAAAATAATAATAAATCAATATTTAAAATTATTCAAAAATAAACCTGACATGAAAATACGAAATGACTAAACTAAGAATCAACACCACTAACATAAGATTGGGTGTGAAATAAAATAATAACAACCCAAAGAAATTGTGAAAAAAGAAATTATATAAAATATGTAATAACACTGATCTTAAAACAGACTCATATTTATTGAAAAAAAAAACCTCTATAAGAAAATCAAAAGTAATATTTCAAAATAACAACAAACTACATATATTATAAAAAAACACTTATAAAATAAATAATATTTAAAAAATACAATCACATAAAATTTTGCTCATATATATGGAAAACGATCATAACGATTTCGTTCTTATTTTGATGGGTCAGGATTGCTTTTACATATATAATTTATATATATTTTGGTTATATATATATTTTGGTTTATATATATATATATAAAATCAATTTTCTTGATCGTTAGATTATAGATTATATATATAATATGCATACGAACTTCACGTTAATACAACAATATTTATATATTCCATTATTACAACAACATTTTGATATAAAAAATAACAATCATTCCGGCTAATTACCCACTATAATCTCAATTAATATATATATTAATATTCAACGCTCCACGGCACGCTCCACTAACTACTCTCTCGAGCCGTCCAGAAACCACGGCCCATGGATTCCAACTTCGACGACGATTGATTACAACATTGTCTTTGCCAATCTGACAAATTCAAGTCGATGGGTAGAAAATTCAGGCCATGACTGTCGGGAACCGATGTGGGGTAGGTTTTAATATACTTGTTAAGAATCCAGGGCATGATTTTCGGCTCTTCTGGGGACGGTACGAGCCCCAGTAATTTCATTTGTCTCGTGGATTTGCCTTCGTAGGGCTTGGAGCCACCAACACAATCATCTCTGGTTGAGGTTGATCCCTCTCCCGCTGGGCTCTGGAGAGGGATCCGACCTCAGTAAAGTATGGGAGAGTGATATGATCGAAATAAGCTGTTTGCTGCGCAGGACTGGAGGTGGAGGTCCTGGGATCAAAACTCCTCAGGAGAAATCTGCCGCCATGAAACCCGCTGCCGTTGAAGGCGCTAAATCTGCCGCCATCAAACCCTCTGCCGTTGAAGGCGCTCTGAAGCGCAGACGACTTTCTAGAGAAGCGAGCTACTCCGTTAGAAGACATATCGAGGCTTGGCCTCGAAAGAAAGACCTTTCCCAATACCATCACAGTTTTCCACAGTTTTCAGTCGCTAGGGTTTCACAGCGTAGGACATAACCCAACAGAGTCTTTTGTATACTGCCTTAATTGGAGGTTTGGGCAGTTTTAATACTGGTTGGATTTATCATTTGAATTTCCAGAGCAACTGGTCAGAATCATAGAGCTGCAGAGGCGTGTCAATGGGCAAGCGAAATGGAAGAGTGGTAATGTCAATATCTGCTTCTAACATTTGGATGACTTTGCTCATAGAGGGACTGCGAGATGCATTGTATTGGATGCACCACAGTCCAGGTAAATTCATTTTTTTGCTATGCCTTGGTATCCCTCTTCTGTCTTGTTCTTTTCTTTTCAAATTTCCAAACTCACCAAACTCATTATTCTCACCTAAATGGCTCCAGTAAATCTTTTCTTTTCTTTTTTTCTTTTTTTCAAAATCAATGTTATTTCTTCCCCACCATCTCCATAGCTAATATACCATAGCTATAAACATCACATTATCAGTGAGCATTCTTGACCATATCTCTGGGACAGGGGAACATAGTGTTCCTTACTGTGTGGGTTCCTAAATCTGCAACTGAATCAAAGGTTGGCATCCAAAAGAACATTGCAGAGATTTATATCACAGTGTGAGATGCAATACAACAAACCATACCCAAAGTTTCGATGTATCCATACCGCAAAACTCTTTGGGATCTCTTGAAACCATAACGGTAAAGGGCACTGTAGGTTCACTCTAACAAAACCCTACCCTTCCTATTTTGTTGCATAGCCTCCCTTGCTCAATCCTCTTTGATTAACCAATACAATTAACACTAGTGCTCACTATGTATCCCGAGAATCCACTTAGGTGAATCAAAGGAGGAATTGCGCATGCGATCTTCGGCTCATTGAATCAGGTAAAGTAAGAAGATTCAGTGATAACTCCAATTATTATGTCATCAGCTTCTAGTCTTTTAAACTTATCCACTGGTTATGTTGGTTTATTTTCTATTTGTTGAACATTTATTAGGGAAGCTTCCAGCGGCTGTCAATTTTGGTCAGTTTTCTGAGGTGGCTACAGTGGTCTGTTGGGTTATCATCTCCAGCTTTCAAAAGAGGCTACAGGGGTCTCCTGGGTTACTGAACTGGCTACAGTGGTCCTCTGCATTATTGTCTGCATGATCCAAAAATAAGTTTGTTGCATGGATAAAGGGTTAATGGTTTCATGGCAAGTATATCAATGGAGGCCATGACTATGAGTTGGATTGGAGATAGTTTTATTCAATTGCAGTTCGTATACCTAAAGTAAGACTTCAGGACTCTCATCTTTCGTTGAGATATAAAACTCGACAATGGTTTTCAGGAATCGCATCTTATATTGTGATATAAAACCCCACGATGTTCCTTTTTATTTTGATTCCTGGCTGAAAGTTGCAGATTTTAGTTGTTTCCTACGGTGCCTCAAAGATATGCTGAACAATGTAATGTTTGCAGCTATGATATGTTGGTTATGGAAATAGTAGGGAAGGAAGATCATTGATTTTGATAATACAGAAAGTAGATCAAGCAAATTTTACCAGAAAGAAGAGTGGGCATTTGACCGGTGGAGAAAAGTGAGTTTAGAAATGCAAAAAGAGGGAATATGATGGAGAAACACCCAAGGCATAACAAAAAAATGACTTCAGCTGAACTGTGATGCATCCATTTCAATGAATCTCGCCTTCCTTTCCTGAGCAAAGTCATTCCGATCTTAGGAGGAAGCATTCATATTACCATTTCACTTTCTTTCCCCGATTAGCACATCTCCAGCGTTTTGCTTCTGACCAAATTTTTCAACATATAGTTTGAAGGATTAAGTGATAAATCCCACAAGTATTCAGAGTGAAAGAACCTGCTCTTAAAGTATATTATACGGAATAGCTAATGTCTGAGTTGTGGTAGCAGTAAATAACAGCTTTCCGCAATAGTTGACATTGTAGATTGTTTTGAATCATGGAATAACAATTGGGCTTCATATGGCAAATATTTGTTTTGCTTTCCTATTCATAATGCTTGTCTACGGTTTCAAATAATATGGTAAAATCGCAAGCTCACCTAAATTTTAAAGTATTTGAGACATCTCTTTTACAGTGATTTCAATTTGTTTAAAAGTTCTCAGTTAATATGAATAGTTTTTACAGAATATGCAATAATTACAAATAAATAAAAAGCTCACCACTGTTAGACCTTGTCTTTCGAATTTACGAAACACGAAGTTTAAGATCAATTGCATTATATATTTTCTGATTTACAAAAATAGTGTAAAAAGGAATAGTTCAAAAAACATACTTCTCAATTTTATAAAATCTGAATTGTGTTTCCATAAAAGCTAGAAATATAACTATTAATGATTGAGACTCTTTGATCCCTCTACTCTGAATTGGTAGTTTTTCTCACAGAAACATAAACTTGGTAGACTTGAACAAGCTATTTATCATCAACCAGAGCACTCTACCCAGACCTCTTCTCTGAATTGAGAGTTATCCCCACTGCAAAAGAATTTTGGTTGCACTGAGACAATCTATCTCTAAGCTAGATGTAAAGAATTTGACGACCTTGCCACTGGAGTGCTGTTAGATTGTATGGAAATTGACTGTTGAAACATGAACATTTTAGACAATTTTTGAAATGTAGAGATGTTTTTTGGGAAAAAAGTTAGATTGTTTTAGCTCAACAATCAATACCGTCTGAAAATAAGCCGTGCAACATCTTCATAGTAAGCATTCACATCATTGATTTTACATTAACCATACATCGCTTCGAAAGATATAGAGAGCAGTCCAAACTTAGAAGAGAAATTTACATCAACCACAGACATTGGGTTTGGGGAGAAAACAATAATAAGTCCCAGTTCAGCATCGCAAAGCAACGACAGCTCAAGCTTTTTCAGCAACACATTTCTGCGTTTAGAAAACGTGACGCTGGTCGCGATCTTCCTCATCAAAGTCTTTCCCCTCCCCATTCCCCTCCAAGTTAAAGACAGGAGTGAACGAAATACACTGAAATATTTATAAACTTTTTGTTAGTTATTTATAAACTTTCTATTAGGTTAGTTAGATCAGGTATTAAACAAAGATCGGTAGAATCCAAACAGAGGGATCTCCGGCTATCAACTTCTATCCCTTTTTAAGGTCGAAAAACAAAGCAGACCCAATATTCAGAGTAAGTCTATGGCCTTGAGATTTGTTAAGTTAATTTTATCACAGAAAAATTGAAATATAACTTTTTAGTTTATCATAGAGAAATTGAAATATAATTTATTAAACGATGTCAGCACACAATTTAAAAGAAATGAAAGAAAAAGAGTAAACCAACCATCAGAATATTGAACAAAAGGAAATAAAGGAATATATATACGGAAGCTTATGATAAATTATATGTGAAATCTTAATGTTTGAAGTTAGATTTATAGTAAGTAGAGAATTACAATTTTGGAATTGTTGGAATCAATTCAAAATATAATTATAAATAATGATATTTTTGGATATTTATGGTTATAAAAAATGATATTTTTAGATATTTATGATATAAGCATGCTTATTTTGAAATAGGGTTTTCAAAAATTTAATTTGATTATTAATAAAAAAAATAAACTTTAAGTCAATCTTCTATTAATTTCGTAGAAAGGAGTACATAGAGATGTCGCCAAAACAAGTAGTCTCACCCTGATCAAGTCTGTTGACCAAAAAGTTCACCATATGACAAAAATACAAACCATAATTGATTGGGCCATAGGCACTGAAACACAACTAAAACAAAAAATACTCCAGAAAGCATACTAGTCACCAGAAGTAATGGATGCAGGGTTGTCTGGGGCAGTTCCAAGAGGTGGTGGAGGACGAAAGTCGCACTGGACATGCCCTTCGAATGTGCCATCCATGTCTCCAGCTTTTCAACTTTCTCTAAGAGCAGATTTTGACCTCTCCACACCACAACTACTTGCTCCCTGAGTTGACTATGGAAGTAGTGAAGTTGCTCCAAGGTTGCCCTCTTCGCATGTTCTTCTGTCCTGAGCCTCTTTTCACTCCACCTCGACGTCCAACACCCCGACTCCTCTGTCCACGACTGTTCTCCTCGTCCCCCTGACACATCCCCTATTTTCCACCTCTCCTAATGCCTCCTCCTCAGCAGACCCCCAGCTGTCCTCCACCTCTACCACAATGTGACCCACCGACACCTCATCGCGAGCTCTTAGCCGTTTTGCCACCACGACAAGGCAGAGCTGAAATCAACGCTTGGGAGGGTGATTCCTCAGTAGCAAGAGGACCAGAGGAGGAAGCCTTCCGCGACAAGGTCTTCATGGCAGCCGACCCAGACAGAGAATTGCACAAAGCTTCTAGCTCCAAATTGAACCCCACTGATCCGCACTCACACCAAACAGAAATTATCTAGAACACAATCCACCGAATGTCACCCTCTTCTGAGCTTTCTCTGAGAAAATGGCATCCTCCGGAGTTAAGCGGATTATTACCAAATTGGAACAAAGATTTGAAGAGCTTCCACTCGCAGAATTCGACAAACCAAACTCGGTAGCAGGCCCTCCTGGTTTTCCGATGTGGATGAACAGGGACGCCACGAGGGCAGGCAGGCTGCTCCTACGCAAAGAATGGTCAGTGCAGTGACTGCCACCACCCTATCCCACTGCCACACTAACAATTAATCACTGTAGCCGAAGCATGGACTCTCCATACCCGAATATGCCGAACACACCAGACAACGCAGCGCTGCAAGAAATGGAAGCCTCCCTCTTCCCTACGCCTAGCACCCTCCTCAACACACTGCGAGACCTCTCTACCCACAAAAACCAGGTTTACCAATTTAATTATCAATAATTATTAGGTGAACAATAAAGATTTAACCTCTATAAAATATTTTAGAATATTCTTAATATTACTTCTATAAATATTTTAAAATATTCTTAATATTATTTATATTGGTTTGCAGACCTGGTACCAATCACAATAAGATCTCATAGCACTATTGGGAGATGATTTTTGCTAAGAAACCTCAGTTGTGCTCCCTCTCGGTTTTTGGGACTCTAAATCAATCACTGACGCGGTGTCACGCTGCTCTATCATGACTAATCTGTCTCTGTCGGTTTTGGTTACATCGTATTTCTCTCCAACAACAAGCTTATGATCATATCTCCTTCTCTCACGTATACAAAGGAGCACAATTTGGATGCGGACGGTCTCTCCAAACAAAGTTTATGCATCGGATCCATTTATTACAATCTACATGGGGATGGCAACCTAAAGGTGGAAGGGAATTTTCATTTGCCATAAATCGAGGGCCATATGGTTTGTGGTTTATCCCATAGGGTTTCTCGCTTTCTATCATCTGTCTTCTTTTTTTATTTGATTTTTTGGTTAGAGCATCTGTCACTGTGGGTTGTTAAAGATCTTTTGGTAATTTTGGCAAATGGGTGTCACTTGTTATATTTTTAGTAGGAATGTAACAAACCTTTTCATCGGTCATATTGGCTGGATTATTATGGTTATTTTGTTTATATGGGTTTTTAGCTTTTTGGCTATGAAAGATTTAGTTTTTATATTGACTATGTACTTATTTATAATAGATGTTTTAGTGCTTTTTTTTATGGTTAAGAATCATGTTCCATGTTTTTTTTAAACATGTATACATGTTTAACTTATATTAATTCTTTTAATAATAATAATAAAGTTATAATTTAGTTAGTTTTATGATTTTTTAAATTTCAACAATGTGAAATGTATTATGGAGTATAAATATTTTGATGTTTATTATTGATTGATGCATATCATCCATTTAATTTATATAATTGTGCTAGTTTAATCTTCATTCAACATACCTCTGTTTAAGCAGATAATTACTTGCTCCTTAATCTCACTATTAATTGTGGTTTTTCTAGTCAATGACACATTTCACTAAAAACATAAAAGAAAATAAAATTGACTTAATATTGTTCAAGAAATGGAAATTAATCATTGTGATTGAGCAATCTAGTATTCATATTTTCCTAGTTGCTATTTATCTAATACTTGCAAAAAGCATGGATGCAAAATATGAAAATGAAAAGCATCTTCAATGCAAAACAAGAAACAATAAACTATGAATTTAAGAATCATAACAAGAAATTTAGGAAATCAAATACATTATAAAAAATTAACAAATATTTTGGGTTTGGTGGGATTAAGAAAGCTCAATTGTCAAACATCACTAATAGGCACTACACAACTTTAAGTATTCAAAGATACTTGATGCAATCCACGGAGAAACCATACCTAATTAACACAAATAAACATGAAATTGACATAAATATGGAAAAATGAAAACATTTTAAAGGAAATGAAAAAGCATATGAACATAGAGAAACTTGGCATAAATATTACTTGTATTTTGTTAATGTGAAATTATTCAAATGTGCCATTGTTAAAATCATCCAACAATCATCTAACTAGAGAAAATGTGCAACATCTCTAGATACTTCATCTTTAAATTTATAGAGGGTATGTTAATTTAATATGGGACTGTTAAATAATTATTAACTAGGTCACATTAAGGAAACTAACAAAATATAAAAAGAAACCAATAAATATTATGGGTAGATACTAATGGGTAGATACTAATAGATAAAAATTCAATGTGATTTTATTATGGGAAGATAAAGCTAAGTGATGAACATGGACATTTTATGTGTAACAAATGACCTATTTTTATGGTGCATAATGATTAAAAAAAAGTTAAATCATTATCTTTAATCTAAAGAAAATTCTTGTGAATATTAATATATATATAGTTTTTAGAACATTAATAATGATACCAAGTCGTTTTCAAATACATTGATACACTATGATTGATGTTTCATCTAGTAGTCCATGACCATTAGTAGAAACAACTTTAGGTTTACCAAGATAGTTGCCCACATAAAGTGTTATCCTAAGGATCTACCCAAAGGTAGAAAATGCTAAGAGATTGATGCAATGAAAAAAAAAATATGAATAAATTTAGATGAATAGAACCATTCTCTTTGAATTGCAAGTATGTTTGTGTTCATACGTTGAATTAATAACATATTGTGTAACCTTGTACTAGTTACCCATCGATGAAGTGATCTCACCATTAAGATCAAACAATGCAAGAGGATGAGGGGCTTGCTAGTTACATTTAACCCTAAAAAACCCCCTTGTTGTTTTTTGAATATACAATTATTGAAAGTAGTAGTACTTCCTATCTAGTCCTTCGCCCAAAACTTGTACGTAAAGGCCTTTCCTAGGAATATATGGTAAGTTTTTCCAAACAGTGCATTTGCCACAAATTCCTCCTCTAATGGATCCCACTTCTACATGAGAATGTGTGTTAAGGAATCCATGCATTGTGAATGACTAAAGAAACCCATGAATCTTAATCAATCAATATGAAGAGGAAAACACAAAGTACTTAACAAGATAAGTTTGAACTAAGTTGTTAAATACATCCACTATAATATTATCATTTGTAATAGAATCACTCTAGGATTCAATGAATTTTTCATTTATTAGAATTCTTCGTAACACTCTAATGGATCTTAGACATTTAATGACAAATCAAAATGCACTCAGATATGTTTTCATTGAACGAAATTTGAGAATTTTTAAACTTGAGGGATGCCAAGGGGCCATATTGTCCCCCATGTAACATTCCATGTAAAGAATCCACTAAGATCGTTTGCTAGAGAACAACCCAAAAAGATTTGTTAACATTCTTTTCTTAAAGTAGGAGAAAAGCATATAAAACTCAAGGCTATTGATCCTTGCCTTTGTTGATACAATCTTGTAGATCTCAACAAGCAGTGACATCATTGTCTGCAAATAAAACTTGACACCATTGGTGGTTGGTAAGAGGGTATAAGCTTACATTCTCGCTATATGAAGCTTGGTATTGGGTCATTAAATTGTTTACTTATTGTTGAGGCTTCAACACACCCTAAAATATTGAAATATTTTGGGTACCACTTTGATTGTATCTTAGCAGTGCAATCTTTTATTTTTTTTCCATCTTATTTCCAACCTCATGCATTTTTGCAAAGTTAAATTGATTAAGGCTTTCAGTGATTTTGAAAATTTTGAATCTTTTCATGTTTCAAGGCATTGTAAACTTTTACTTTATAACTACTTTTTGAGTGAATTAAAAACTTTTGTTTTCATCCCTTTTTCAAGTAACAATTTAATTTTATTTGGGAGTATGTTCTGTTTTTACATTTTAGAAACAAGTTTCTATTTAACTTGAAAAACACTCATCAATTCTAAATGTTATTTTCTCATTTTCAAATTGAATTTCCACTTTCATTAAACAAAGTTTTGATTTTCCCTAAACTTATTATTTCTTATTTGAGTTATCTAAAAACATTTGCTAAATAAAAAGTTTTAGTTCATCCAAATTCAGATCTAAGGTTTGCTTTGAATACTCTGTAGGTTAAAGGCATATTTTCATGTTAACCAAACAATTTAAACACAAATAGAAAGCAGGAAATCATTAGAATTAAGATTTAAACTAACCCTAAAATGTGCAAATGACTTGATATCGTAAAATGATTTTGTAATATTTAGTAACAGTAGACAATAAATGCATAAAACTAATGGCAATAATGTTTATCACCCCAATATGTATTATCACCAAAAATTATAGTTGATCAAATGAATAAAGAGAACATTGCATTTGGCTTCAATGTGTACATAGTTAAATACATATCAATTTTGAAATTTTACATGTGTTTTTCTTTTTCATTGAACCAAGTAGATTTCTAATTATTTTTTACAATAATTAAACTAGTATTAGCATTTGTACCTAGAGGTGAAAAGGAACGCCAATAGGAGGAATGGGACTATAGAAGACAATAATCAAGTTAAGTTCAGATCATTGATTTTTAACAGTGTTGATAATATTGGTATAGGGAAAATATCGGTGAGGGTCCAGAAAATATCTTATTGGCAATATCGGCGAAAATATCAGCAAAATATCGGCAAATATCGGCAAGCATAAAAAAAATGCATAATATATTCATTTTTTTTTTTCAGATTTCTAAACATATAAAGCAATAACAACATGAACTAAACACATTGGCACATAAATATGAAGAAGGCATTGATATATATGATGTCAAATAGACATGATACATCAAACTTCAAAGGCGATACCAAATCCTGCTGATCCCTGATAATTGTCCAATCAAGGACTCAAACAAAATAACATCACATATCTTGCTGATCCCTGATAGTGATAAATTGATAATTGTCCAATCAAGGACTCAAACAAAATAACATCACATATCCTGCTGATCCCTAATAGTGATAATTGTCCAATCAATGACTCAAACAAAACAACATCACATATATAAAACTTTAAAAGTATTTCATCATCATGAGTTATAAACTTATATGTAGCAAAAGTTGCAAAACAAATAAAACTAGTAGCTACCTATCTGAGACCATTGGCCTCTCCCTAGCAACTTTCTTTCTGTCTTGTTCGGCAATTGCTTCACGAGCTTTTTGTATAACCTCTGCACTAGAAACCATTACAAGGCATCACATCTGCATCATATGCAGAGAGTTTAGCTAGATGGTATTTCAATCGTGTAATCCCTCCTGACATCTTGGTCCCACACAAGTTGCATGATATATATGCCTGATTTTCCCCACCAACGGCCTCCCCATACTCCCAAAATGGGTCCAAGGCTTTTGGCATATTTGACATTTGTAGTGAACTAATTCAAAGTTCAAACCTAGGGCACAAAAAAAACAAAAAATTGGCATTAAACCCCCCGACACAAAATGAAAAAATAATAAGTAATAACAACCTCATTCAAAAAAAATTACTACATTATTTTCATTTTGCAATGTGAATGAAAAAAGGCAATAAGAGGGTGCATAAGAAAGTTGAAAAAAAAAATGAAGCTTGCTGTCCAAATTGGAGAAAACCCTTGCATTGGTTCATGGGCATGAAAATCATAGCAAATGGAAAAAAACAAAGAAACAAAATGTTGGTAGGCAAAGAGGCAAGCAAGCATAACCCTAAATCTATGAAAAAATCATTAACATAGGGGTTTTTAAGGACATACCTGCTAATGGAAGAAATGAAGTCTGTCTCACTATTCTTCAATCTTTGATCCACAAAAAAATCTTAATTGGTGGTGATCATCGTCGTTTGATCTTCAAACCCTCCTTGACAAGCACCACAAAACTCTTTCCCTTTCTTCTCCAACACTCAGAAACAGAAATGAAGAAAAAAAAAACCAATTTTCGTTTTTTGTAGCCGCGGAAAAACACACCCGACGATATTTTAGATCGATATCTCGGAAAATGCGCGATTTCAGGAGCCGAAAATATCGCGATATTTTCTCGGCGATATATTGGCTGGCCGAAAATATCGCAATATTTCCGATATTCGGCGATATATCGCCGATATTATCAACAGTTATTTTTAGAAAGAAATTGAGGCAATGGGAATGTGGAAGACAATAATCAAGTTAAATTCAAATCATTGATTTTTAGAAAGAAACTCGGAATTTAGTTCTTTTACTAAATTTTGTGATAAAAAAATTCTAATTTAAAGCGAAATTTAATTTTGTGTTTTGATTTTTTAATTTAAAATTCCATATAATTTTTAATAAATTGTGATTTTTTTCTTATTTAAAAATATAAATAAATTCAATAACCTTTAAAAATATTAATAATTAGATATGTTAAAATTATGAAAATTCTTTCATGTTTACCAAAAATATAACACAAAAGAAAAAAGGAAAACAAACAAACAAACAAAAACATGTATAAGTTAAATTACTTCCATGAACAAACCATTCATGTGAAGTTTATCATATTTAAATTTTTCCATTTTCAAACAAAATGTAATTTGGAAATTTAATTAACTCTTAATATACATTTCAATCATGTTCAATCTATGCTTTGATATTCAATATGAGCAAATAATTAGACAAATATCATGTTTAAACAATATAATGATGGCATGAGAGGCTGTGGTAGTAAATTGGGCAAGAAGACATCCATGGAAAACAATCGTTGGTGTTCGTTCATGGATCCAAAATGAAAACAAATCCATTGTAACTCGAGAAAGAATACTAGGAAATACAAAGAAAGAGAATGTTGTATGTGTGGCGACATTGGATTTCAGGGACACTTGTTTAGATGCAAGAGATGCTTCCACCGATTTCAGCACATGTAAGATTGTCTCTCTGTAATTTCATTGAATACTCACAATGCCTTCACCAATGGCCTATTTTTGGAGGATAAACTTAGTTATTTTAATTATGATAATGTGCATTATGGAACCAATATTGCAGATATTGCAGCAGGTTGTATTCTGATCAGTTGGAATTAGGTGGCGTCAATATATGTGACTGGTGCTTGGACTTCCAAGAAAGATAGGAAATTCAGAGGCACAAAAGGAAATTTAAATTGAAGAAAATGGTAAGAAAGAAGGTGCTTTGTGTTAGAAAACTCTCCGGACGAGTTTGAACCCCTTGTATCATTTCCTATAGACAAAGTGCAAAACCCCCTAGAAGAACCAACTTCACCAAAATAAACAAAAATGGAACCCCTTAATAGGGCTCACTGAATCATAGTCAATGGACCCCACATCATCCATCTCTCAGCGACTCCACATGTTCTCGATCAATGAAACCCTTGAAATGTCTTACACAGAGCCCCAAAAACGAATTGACCAGAGTAAGAACCTTGGTTGAACGACTGAAGACATAACTGAAACTTGTGACATGAAAAAAAAGACTGTCTAACAGGGGAAAGTTGCCACTCAAAGGAAAAGGCCCCAACGCCACCCGAACTGCTAGTGGGTTGGACTCTCCCATCAAGAAAACTAACACTATTCTGCGCTCATCAAAGAAACCCTATAGAAGTTCCCTCCCTCCCTCCAAAGTTGTGTTCAATGATCAGGGGTCTTCTTTATAAAAGAAAAATAGTATATGTATTAAAAATATTACTTTTTTGTTTTCCAAATACATAAAAATGATTTAATGTAAATGTGACTTAGTGGTTAACACATGGTGTAATGTTAATTTTGATGGATGTATAGCATTTTTATGTGTAAGAGAAGTTGTTTGGAGTTTTATTTTGGTTTCCTTTTATTGTCAAAGAGATTTAATACAAGTGTTATATGTCAAATTGCTTTAAATATTTTTTACCAAGATACTTTATTTTTTAGTCTTGGGGTGATCTGTAATTGAAAACTTGAAGATTTGAACAAATTGCAAGTGAAATTTTTATATCTATTTTGAGTAATGGATCAAGTTACTAAACATAAACAGGGTATTTCTAAAAACAATTATCAACCAAAATAGAGACAGAATACCATATCAAAAATACATAATAACAAACATGATAAAGTCGTTCACCCCTCTCCTAGGTACATCTCCTAGTCCAACTTCCAATGCAGGGCCTCTTTCATTAAGTGCTTAAGTTTGAGTTTTCATGGCTTTATAATGCTCAGAATGAAAAAAAAAATGCCTCCAATGAATCTAAAACTATCAAAAATCCCCATCTGGGTTCTTTCTGCACCTCGTTTGGCCAAAAATTGAGTAAGTTATGTCGGTAACAATTTTTCCCAAATTCCATAGCTAACCATCCTACAATTCAACCCAAATCTAGCTTGAGCACCACAAACCCAGAACCGATGCGCAAATCTAACCTACAATCTCGCCCGACAGATGAATTTTTCAGACAGTTAAACTATCCATTAGCCCCCCAATGCTAAAATTGTCAGTCGTATGGGGGCACGTGCCCAGGGGCTGGGGCTAACACCCACCCCTGTCGGTCAGCCCCCTACGAATTAACACATGGTTGTATTGTACCCATAAGACCCAAACCCGGTGCCAACACGTGTGCACCCATAACTCTAACAGACTTGGTCATGTGACGGGCCATAAGTCCTGGGGCTAGCCCCTGCCGCTAGCCCTTAGTTCTAAGCGGCCTTGCCTCTGTGTTGGTGGTTGTATTGGCCGCATGTGGTCAAGGCTGGTCCCATAGGGGTTGACCACCTCAGTTCTTCGCTTGCGGTTGTATGAAGGGTCGTTTGACCCTGAGCTGGCCCCTAAGGGTTGGCCCTTATTAATCACTCTGCCACGATTCTATGATGGGGTTTGTTGTGGTAGGCTTGTGACCATGGGGTTGGGGCTAAGACCTAGCCCACATTCCCGCCCCTTGATCCTCGTGGGCACAGTGACCAGGGTTGGGGCTTAGCCTTGGCCCTTCCCCCAAATGCGCCAACATTAAACTTTAAATAAAAGTTGCGGACATAGATTGTTAAGAAACATGGTGTGGTGCGATGGTTGAGGCCTTTGGTGCTTGTTTCTTAGTCGCAAGTTCAAATCTGGTGGGCCATTTGGCCCCTTAACACAAAATTTTGCCCCATCACAGGAGGCCACGTGGTAGCATCCAATTGGCCCACGTGATTCTCCCCAATTGATCCACTCTAATACACAGTCAACCCATATATTGATTCAAAATAATATCTAACCAATAAAAAATTGAATTTTTGGACCAATCAGGAGTGGCCAAGTGGCAGCCTGCCGCTGGCCCAAAATGTACAATGACCCTGTCAATTTTGCAATTTTTTTCCTGTTTGAGAATTTGACCAAAACACGATAGCGAGAGCATATGATATCGGTTTTGAGTGAAACGAGTTGTGTTGGATTTAGATCAATGAGATCTACGCACTAGTACATGTTTCGAGCACTTTTGAACACTTTTAATTTTGAGCACTAAATTGATCCCTTGGATCACTCCTCATTGGAAGCTTTTGGACCTCCAAAAGCTTATTTTCAGTCAACAAATAAATGAGGGTACAATTCCCTCACCATTCCAACCTCAATCCATTTGGCTTTGTTTTCTTTTATCGCTTTGAGCTCCTCATGAAGGTACTTCACTTTTGAATTCTTTATCTTTCTGTCAAAGATAGGACCTTGCTGCAATTCTTCAAGACGTTTAGATGAGAAAAATTATGTTAAAGAAATATGAACTTTATCTCTTCGATCTTCAATCAAAGAAGACTTATTCAATTTCAAGTTTACTTCACCTTGAACATTGTAGTTATAACTATGCTTAGCATGTCTAGCCTTGGTTTTGTCTTGAATCTTCACCAAATGTGAATGCCATCGCCATGCACAATTCTTCCTCAAAGCCAAAACATTATGACACCCACAATAATACAATTTGGAACCAATGTACTTTTTTTCAAATATATTTTGCATCTACTTTTTGACCCTTGCATTCTTTAACATTGGCATCTTGTTCATACCAATGTTCAACAATGATGCATCTTGTTGCAAATGAACTTCATATTGTTTTCCTCTTTTAGGAGGAAACATGTTAGACTCCTGAAACATATTATCACATGGATTAGAAACCTCAATGAAATTAGATTTCAAACTTGATTCATATCCTTGAAAGACTTCAGATTCATCAGCATCTTTATGTTTAATCATCAACAATGTAAAATTTTGACTAACATTTACAAACCTCTTCATTTGTCCAACATTCACAAGAGATAAATTCAACTTCTTTCTATGTGCTCTAACAATGTACTCAATCCCATCTTTAAACAAGTGATACTTGTTCTCATGGTGATGAAAGATGACTTTCCTGTCATATAAGTATGGGCTTCCCAAAACAATCCCACAAATGTCAAGTGGTACCACATCAAGTTCTATCTCATCAATAAAATTTGTGGTGTTGGCAAATCTAAGTATGAATTTTATTGTCACTTGCAACTTGACATTGTCATATACCCAACCCAAAGGATAAGGTTTAGGATGAGGAATGGTTTCCAAATTTAGTTTCTTGACAATGTCTTCTAAAATGAGGTTTTCTTATGAACCACTATCAAACAAAGTATCTAACTTGTTATGTTTTGTGATGATTCTAATATGGAACAACTCTATTGTTTCTCTTGCATTTTGAGTTTCAATGGGTTTTATAGAAGAACTAGTACTTGCAATTGAATCCTTACCTTTCAATGCCATGGATATGATTTTTGTTTCATCTCCGGAATCAGATCATAGATCTTGTCATGTAGTTGCAGCGATCTTTTCTTTCTCCTTGTTATTAAAATTTTTTGGTCTCATCTCAGGATGAAGTTTCCAACAATGGCCTTCATCATGGCATTCTTTAGAACAATGTCTACATGTGAGCTTTTCTCCTTTTTTCTTGACTGAAGCATTCCTTTTATCCTTGCCTTTAAGCTTCCCTTTTCCTTTTTCTACAAACTTGAATGACTTCTCACTAGTTTCTTCAGAAACATTTTTCCCTCTTGCCTATGAATGAGTTGTATGTACACAAACTTCATCTAGTTTTGTAGGCCTGTTAAACATGAGAATGGTTTGTCTCAAGTAACTATGCAATCTTCCATTGTATTCAATGAGCAAAGTATCTTGAGAAAACAAATTTATACCCCAAATCAAAGCTCTTTTTTTAAACCCATGAGTATAGATTTTCACATTTTGACCTTTAGTTTGTCTAAATTTTTTCCAGTCCATGATAGATTTTTGCATGTATGCTAATGGACAAAACTGCCTTCTTATTGCTACAAAAAAATTATTCCAAGAGGATAAAACCTTACCATATTTCTTCATGTCCTCTTAAGTTTTGGCTTCCCACCAAATAAGCATTGCACCTTCCAATCTAAGATAAGCAAGTTGAATCTTGGTCTCATCATCTTTGATCCTTTGTATCATGCAATACACTTCAATCTAACGAATCCAATTATCTAATTTCTCAAGATCTACCTCTCCATCATACATAGGCAATTCAAACTTTATATCAAGCTTTAGCAAAGGAGTTTTACCATGTTCTCTTGTAGAATTTGGAGGCTTTTGGGAAATGGTAGGAGTAGAAGAAGATGAGGATGAGGATGATGGAGGTGAAGGTGGTGGCTTGTCACCATTCCCTCCATTCCCTTTTGGAGGCTTGTCTCCTTTCCTCCATCTCCTTTTGGAGGTTTTGATATCTATCCATGCAACTTTGAATTCCTCTCTTCATAAAGAACCTTTACCATTTCAGATATCTCAAAGAAATATTTTATGAAATTTCTTTCATCTTCAGACATCCCTTCAGGACCTTCTTCATGTGCCATGGCTATTGAAGCTTGAGGTGTGTTTGTTCTCCTTCAAACAATTTGAGATCTTGGCTCCACAAGTTCTCCTTCTTCTCTTTTAAGCTTCAACCTTGTAATCATTAGAAGAAAACTTGCAAACAAAA
This sequence comes from Pinus tabuliformis, assembly GCA_031772625.1. Classification (NCBI taxonomy): domain Eukaryota; kingdom Viridiplantae; phylum Streptophyta; class Pinopsida; order Pinales; family Pinaceae; genus Pinus; species Pinus tabuliformis. Next base: position 353,027,719 of record CM062816.1, read on the forward strand.
TCAAACCTTCATAATAACCTGATGCTCTGATACCAAAATGATATGTAATTGAAAACTTGAAGATTTGAACAAATTGCAAGTGAAATTTTTATGTGTTTTGGGTAATGGATCAAGTTACTAAACACATAAACAAGTGATTTTTAAACACAATTAACAGCCAAAACAGAGACAAAATACCATATCAGAAACACATAACAAAAAACATGATAAAGGAGTTCACCCCTCTCCTGGGCTACATCTCCTGGTCCAACTTCCAATGCAGGGCCTCTTTCATTAAGTGCTCAAATTTGTGTTTTTATGGCTTTACAATGCTCAGAATGAAAAACAAATGTCTCTAATGGATCCAGAACTGTCAAAAACCCCCATCTAGGTTCTTTTTGCACCTCATTTAGCCAAAAACTGAGAAAGTTATGCATGTTATAAGTTTTTCCCAAATTCCATAGCCAACCATCCTACAACCCAAATCTAGCTTGAGTGCCCCAAACCTGGAACCGATTCTCAAATCTGGACTACAATCCCGCTTGACGAGCGAATTTGTCAGACATTTAAACTATCCATTAAACCCCTAGTTCTGAAATTTTCCATCGTATGGGGGCACATGCACAGGTGCTGGTGCTAACCACCCACTCTCGTCGGTCAACCCCCAATGAGTTAACATGTGGTCGTATTGTGCCCATAAGACTTGAGCCTGGTGCCAACATGTGCACACCCAAAACTCTGACAGACTTGGTCATGTGACAGTCCATAGGCCCTGGGGCTGGCTAGCACCTAGTGCCAAGCGCCCTTGCCTCTGTGTTGGTGGTCGTATTGACCGCATGTGGACCGAGGTTGGTCCCCTAGGGACTGGCCCCCTCCTGTCTCTGCCCGCGATTGTATGAAGGGTCATGTGACCTCAGGCTGACCCTTATTTATCACTCCACCATGGTTTTATGATGGGGTTTGTTGTGGTAGGGTTGTGACCATGGGGCTAGTGCTAAGCCTTGGCCCATGGTCCCACCCTTGATCCTTGTGGGTGCGGTGACCAGGGCAGGGGCTTAGTCCTAACCCTACCCCCAAATGCGTCAACATTAAAAATTATATAAAAGTCTCAAACATATATTGTTAAGAAACATGGTGTGGTGTGATGGTTGAGGCTTGTGGTGCTTGTTGTTTGGTTGTGGGTTCGAATCCGGTGGGCAACTTGGCCCCTTAACACAAAATTTTAACCCATTACTGGGGGCCACGTGGAGCATCCAATTGGCCCACATGGCGCTCCCCCATTGGTCCACTCTAATACACAGTCAACCCATGTATTAATTAAAAATAATTTTTGAGCCAATAAAAATTTTAAATTTTGGACCAATCAGGAGTGGCCAAGTGGGAGCTCGCCACTGGCCCAAAATGTACAGTCACCCTATCAATTCTTGAAATTTTTGCTTGTTTAAGAATTCGATCAGAACACGATATCTAGAGCATACAATATCAATTTTGAGTGAAACATGTGTTGGATTCAAATTGCCGAGATATATGCACTTGTACAAGTTTCAAGCACTTTTGAACAATTTGAATTTTGAGCACTAAACTGATGCCTTGGATCAGGGAGACTCAATTGGGGATGCCTGTACTTTAAAGCATTATGTAAATTAATTGATCCAAGGTTCAAATCCCTTTGGTTATCCCATGATCCATGTGTGGGGGCATGTGTGATTCACTTAGGGGTTATAGTGGTAGCAGTTGGAATTGACCCCATTTCATGCAAGTATGAACTTGACCCAATTGTTGATTTCTCTACTAAAAAAAAAGATATTCCATCTTTTATTACTGATAAGTCGAGATATTTTAAGAAAAGGATAAATAAACCAATTCATATCTCTATTAATTTTGTTTATGGATTAAAAACAAGTTTATATATCTTTATAAAGAGACTTATTAACTTTCTTGCTAAAAAAGAAAAGAAAAACACATGCTCAGATTAACTTTGATGGAAACCGATTAAATGATAACGCTTGAATCTTTGAGGAATAAGTGGGAGAAACGAGGCTCTCTAGCATAAGCAACTAGGGTTTAATGTAGATGGATTTCAGAGGGGGAGGGAGCAGGGCTCCCTCCTATCGAAACATGGTAATGGACAAAGGGAAGGGGATCAGGATGGGATTCAGGGTACATGCAAAGGGTATGTCAGAGAATGTCTAAGGGTTTACAGAAGTAGGTGGGAAAGTATAGAGAATAAGTGAAGACAATGGCCAATAGGGAAGCAAACGGACCAGCAACAACATCAAAAGTCAAAAGGCTCCACAGGGCCATGTAAGCCAAAAATAATGGTGATCCCAATGACATTGATCATCGATCCCAAGGTCTAGGGCTTGAGAGAAAGTATGATGTCATATTATGTCATATGCAAGTTCATGGGTCTCTAGCCCACATAAAAAGTTTTGTGTGATTAGATCAAACATCACTAGAAACCGCAAGGAGAAATCGAGCTACATCTAGGGTCAAAGGTTTTTTCACAATGGTATTTTCCAATATGGAAGACAGATATTGAATATTTGATGGTGGTCCTTAATTTTTTGCCTCAACTAGTTTATACATGAGACCATGGATGGAGAATTTTACCCCGGAGAAGGAAACATTTACATGCATCCCAGTTTGGATCAGGTTGTATTCCCTTCCCCTGGACTATTGGCTCCCTACAACTTTAAAGCTAATAGGAGATTCTCTTGGAAAATTCATTAAAATATCAAAAGCAACTTTACAAGGCAGATACACAACATATGCAAAAAATTGTGTTGAAATGGATGTCTCCGGGGCTCTGCCTGAAGCTATTAAACTAGAGTTTTGTGACAAATTTTGGTTACAACCGGTGGACTACGAACAAATCCCTTTCAGATGCAGACGATGCCATGAACATGGCCACCTGATAAGGGAATGCCCCTTAAGAAAAATGGAGGAACATACCAAAGAGACAAAATGAAAGGATGTAGAAGGTTTTGTCAGACCCACTCCATGGGGCAGACCTAATAGAAGACAACAACAACAAAATCAAGGATGAAAAGGCCAGAGAAATAACTTGGAAGTCCTAGCTGAGGAAAACCCAGAGGGACAAGTAGGGAAGAAGAGGATAATGAGGAAAAAGGAGAAGGTAAAGAGGAAGAAATGGTGCAGTCGAACGAGGACTATGAATAACAAGGATATATCCAAGATCGATCAAAATATTTTGAGGGAGATGCGGAAATGACCCCAAGCGAAGTAAGCAGAGATGATCCATATTTGCAGGAGATAATCGAGCAGGAAGGAATTGACCTCCAGGATATGGTGGAATAGGCGGGGAAAAAGAAGATAAAAGCAGTTCATGCAGATCAAATGGATATAATCCAATATATATACCTAATGAGAGAAGAGACGAGATTATGGAGGTAGAAAAGACCACATCCAGAAAAAACAATGGGATCTCTGAAAGGATCTCAGCTGGGAGTAAAAACAATGGGTTCTTAGACGGTTCTAGTGCCACAACAAAGCCAACGGAAAAGAGGGAGGAAACCGAATAGTGTCACCCTCAAGGAGTTGGGAGCTATGTTAATAAATTTAGGTAAGATGAGAGAATTAGGTTTTCCCTCCTTAGACCACAGTTAAGTCATGAAAGTTTATCATGGAACATAAGGGGCATTAGTAGCCTTAGGAAACAACGGTTGTTAAAGAAAAATATTCAAATGGAACAACCAGATATCATTTTTTTACAAGAGTCAAAGTGTTTAGTAGAGAAAATAAAGGAGTTAAGTAGGATATTAGGGAGAAGGTATGACATAGTGGAGGTGGAAGCATTGGGCTTGGAAGGGTATTGGCCATCTGCTAGAACCCCCAATCCTTGATCTTATTGGATGTTGAAGCCAATAGATCATACTTATCAGTAGAAATGCAGGTTATAGGAGCCCCAAGCACAATGGTGTTTACAAATGTTTATGGGCCTCAAAGAATTGAGGAGAAGATTAAACTTTTGCAAGATATGAGAAAGATAAAGATCAGAAAAGGGCATCTCCCTTGGATTATGGGGGGATATTTCAATATCATAACCTCTCTATCAGAGAAGAAAGGTGGAAAAATAAGAGTAGATAGAGATGTTGAAGTAAATAAGAACTTCATTGAGGAATCCAACCTCATTGATATGGAAATGACAAATGGATGCTTCACCTGGAGGAATAAGTAGGGTAGACAACATCAAGTGGCATCCAGACTGGATAGGTTTTTAATCTCAGAAGATTTACTGATGAGAGGGGTAGATGCAGCAACAAATATCCTTCTCTACAGGGGGTCGGGTCATTGGCCAGTGCTCTTAATGCTTCAATTGATAGGTGCCCCCAAAAATAGGCCTTTCATATTTAAAGCCTTCTGGTTAGATCACCCTGCTTCATGGAGAATATCAAAGGATGGTGGGAGGAAGGAATCCCTGTTAGAGGCTCGAAAAATGTTCACCCTACGGGATAGGTTAAACAATATTAAGTCAAAATTAAAAAAATGGAACAAGACAAAATTTGGTAACATCTTTCAAGCAAAAAATGAATTGGAATAGAAAATGGAAGCACTGCAACAATGACTGATTTCTGAAGGTTCAAAGGAAAACAAAGAAGAGGAGAGAGAGTTACTAAAGAAATGGGAGGATAGATGTAAACAAGAGGAAATTCTATGGAGATATAAATCTCGAGTGTTATGGCTCCGAGAAGGAAAGAGAAACACTAAATTATTTCAACGATCAGCAATCGAACATAAAAACTCCAATAAAATCCTACACATAAAGGATGAGAAGGGGGAAATTTTGAGGCTCATCAAGACATTGAGAAGGTCTTGGTCCAACACTTCCAAAATATATCTGAAGAGCCCCAAGTGGAGAGAGAGGAAGAAATCCAAAATATTGTAAGCCACATCCCAAAGGTGCTCACTAAAGAGCACAACAAGAATCTAAACAAGCCGGTCTCCATGGAGGAAGTGGCATTAGCAGTGAATGAAATGGCTAATGGAAAATCCCCTGGACTGGATGGATTTACTATATATTTCTTTAAATCTTGCTGGGAAATTGTCAAATATGATATACATGAGGTGGTGGCAGATTCCCAAGAATCAACATAAATCCTCAAAGTCCTAAATTCGACTTTTATAGCCCTCACTCCCAAGGAAGAACTGGCCAGTACATGTTTGGTAATTTAATTGATGTTAAATTACTTACATGAATTATCAACCAGGGCTAGTAAACTGATGAAATGTATATGAATTGTATATGAACCGTATGTGCTGGGAGTCTTTGTCACTCATGCAATTCCTAAGTTTATTTGAGATATTGAAATGCACATGTTTCTCTACAACTATGTAAGTAAATAAATCACTCATGAAAGTGGAATCAATTCTATTTCACTTGCTTAAAATAATGATCACACTCTTCTTGGAAGAAACTTCACACTTGTCTCACAAATAAAATTACACTGACACTTTACTTGAAATAAGATCACTCACACACTTATATTAAAATGAAATCACTCTCACACTTATATTAAAATGAAATCGCTCTTGCTTATAAATAAAATAACATTTGTACTCAAATGAAATCACTCTTGCTTATAAACAAAATCACACTTGGAAATAACACTTGTACTTAAATGAAATCACTCTTTCTTATAAATAAAATCACACTTGCATTCACATGAAATCACTCCTTCATATAAAAAAATTACACCTACAATAAAATCTCACTTATAAATGAATCTGCTTCAACAGAAAGAAAGATTAGCTCTACAAATGAAAATCCTATCTATATCACTACAATATATGACTTATACTTCTACTTCCATGTTAAATTATAATATGTCCATGTGCATTTGAAATCTGTCTTCACGTGAACAATGAAATTATTAGATAAATCGCTGCAAAACAATCTTAAACCTATATCTAACAATCAAAACTTGAATGATTAAATGAACTGACAAAATTCTATAGCAAACATAAAATGAAATGCTAATAAAAGAAAACCTTACTGTCTTGAGGAGGGCCTCTTACGAGAAGCAGGTAACACTATAATGCTTAACCACACATTGAGATTGCACAACAAGGAAATGGAACAAAACAAAGTTTGTATATCAAAACACAGTTGTTACAAATAGAATTCAAGTTTGTGTTAGCTATGCCGAGAGGCATATTTATAAAACCTTACGCAATAAATGCTTTCAGAGCCTTATGCCTATACTAATTGACATTAGCTATAATTAACTGTAAAAGATAATATATTGTGATCTTGTTCATGATTTTCTATGAACACAACAAACCATGAGGCGAAAAATCTACATCTCACTCGCTTGATTCACCTTCCATGGTGGTTGACTTATCCTTTGGCTGAGCTAGTAGAGTGCCTTCTTTATCGATCCAACTTTTGCAAATAGGAACAAATCGTTGTCCTAGCTAATTTCCAACTACCCATATGCCATATTTCTCGGTTGAGGCTCCACAACCTATCAAACCTTGAACTTAGCTGCAGAAACATACATCAGCTACATAATCATTGTAATTCAGTAGCTCAGGTAGATATTAAGTACAAAAAACCTCTTTTTTATATATAGGAGTCTAAGGGGTCACAATATAATCAAAGTCGACATAACAATAGTGGTCTTCTATGACAATAGTAATGGTGGAATCACTAGTATTATAGGGACCTAACAAAGTTAAATAATAAAGACAAATGACATTTATGAAATAGAAGATGATTATGTACCTGCTATGTTATCAACCTTGTAAACTAATAGCCAGATTGTAGTTATGAAGGTCAAAAAGGGAGGATGAAGTGAAAAAGAGTTGTAAAAAAGAATCAATTCTGGGGTTCAATAGTACCCCTAAAAATTAAGGGCAATAGTCGTGTGCAACATTTTATACAAAATCATATCCAAAGTAGTAGCTAATCAGATGAAAACAATTCTTCCTTGTCTAATCTCTGAGGAACAATAAGGTTTTGTGGAGGGGAGACAAATTTTGGATAATGTAATCCCGGTGCACGAAGTAGCTCATTCGATAAAGACCCAGAAAAAGGTTGGTATGCTTATGCAATTAGATTGATCTAAAGCTTACGACAAGATCAATTGGGAATACATGATAGTGGTGCTACAAGCATTTGGCTTTGATGAACACCAGATCAATTGGATTATGGCAATGGTATCATCACCCAAGTATTCAATTTTAGTTAATGGAACCCCATCAAACCCTTTGTTCCCATTTAGAGGAATTAGGTACGGGGACCCATTGTCTCCCTTTCTATTTATTTTAATGATGCAAGGACTTGCGAGGGAGATAAGAGCAACCAATAGAGGAGGAGACATCAAATGACTTAAGCTACATGAAGACGCTAAGGCGACCACTCATCAACAATTTGTGGATGATACCATGATTCATGGTGTATCCACGATAAAAGAGGCATGTAATTTTAAAGCAATTATGGATACCTTCATGAAGGCATTAGGTATGGAGCTAACCAGCCAAAGTCTATGATTTTATTTTTTAACACTCACATTGTTATCTAGCGAAACCTATCAACTATTCTAGGTTTCCAAAGGAAATCCCTCCCTTATAAGTATTTAGGGGTACCCCTAACAGTGAAAGCATGGAAGAAATCCAACTGAGAGAGAGTAATCTCCAACCTAGAAGATATGGTTAAAATATGGACAGTGAGAGCATTGAATTTGTCGGGGCGATTGGTGCTAGTAAAGGCAGTGCTTCAGGCTATCATATAAGTTGCTTGTTATTCTTGCACCCAAGGGAGTGATCCAAAAAATACGGGAGATCCAAAGAAATTTCTTGTGGCAAGGAGCAGAGGAAAAAAGGAAATGGGCACTGGTGGCATGGAACACGATCTGTAAATCCAAGCAAGTAGGAGGCCTTGGGCTGCAAGACCCTGAAATAATTAACAAAGAAAATGGGGCCAAAATGTGGTGGAGATGGTTAAAGGGAGGGGAGACACCACAGGTGAGACTGTGGAAAGAAAAATATTCCCCTAACTGCTAACTAAAAAACCTAGTAAAACTCACGAGGTCAATATAGGGGTCGACTATATGGAACCTGACATGGACTAATAGAGATATTATACAAAATCATAGATTTTGGGAAATAAGAAATGGAAAATACGCCTTATTCTGGGAGGATGCCTAGCAACAACAACCAAAATTAAACAAACCAGAATGGAAGAGTCTACAAGTAGCCACAAAGAGACATGGGCACAAGGAAGTCCATCAATTCTGGGCTCAATATTTGGAAAATAATAAATGGAGACGATGGAACTTAAACATCCTCCACCAGGAAAATTTGAGTGCTTTAGACATACAAGATATTACAAAGGAACTTAACCAAAGAAAAATCCTAGCGAATGATGACCAGGACCAACTCCGATGGGGGCAGCGAGAAGGGGGAGATTTCAACCTCAAGGAAGTCAAGGCTTACCTTTGAGTTGAACATATTGAATTCAGTGACCCATCTTGGAGTAAAATCTAGGTGGCCTCTCACTAGCCGAAAATTAAAATGTTTTTGTGGTTAATTTTGCACATAAAGGTGTTAACATGGGAGAATTTAGTGAAGCGATGGATGATTGGTCCATCATGGTGTTGCCTATGTGAGAAGGAAGAAGAAAGCCTTAACCACCTTCTAAATACCTGTAGATACACGGAAGCTCTATGGAATTGGCTAACCATCATCTATTGGCAAACAATAATAAACAAGGAAAGCATACAGGAAACAATTAAATATTGGAGGTTGCAATATACTAAGAATGAAGTGGTGAACATGACCTGGAGCTTGATCTCAAGATTTATCCTCTGGTCAATCTAGAAGGAACGCAACCACTGAATATTCCATGATAAAAATCTTTCAGTTACAAACCTGATGGAAGAAATTCATCGTCATATTAACGAAACCATTAGTAGCAGAAGAATTCAAACCTCAAAGGAATAACCATCCCCTCAGGAAACGAGAATTTTAAAGTTTTTCTACCTAGAATACCTAAGTGATATGATCCACAGACCCAAAGAAAGTCCTATAAAGTTGGACTATACAGTCTAGGAGGCTCCTCCGGAGGGATTCTACAAAATGAATTTTAATGGAGTGTCCAAGGGAAACCCAGGCAAGGCTAGAGCCGGAGGAATAATTCGGGACTCGACAAGTAAAATTCAAAGGTTATACTTCATCAACATGGGCCAAGCCACAAATAATGAAATAGAGTTTCAAGCCATGGAGCAGGGGTTGGAAACGTTGCAACGAGAGAGAAGGGTGAATGTAATAGTGGAGGGGGATTCTACATTAGCTATCAAAGCGGCATGTAGGCTGCAATGTGGTTCTCAGATGATTACAGTCACGAAGAATTGGCACCTCACTCATATAATCCAAAGGATTGAGGAACACCTGGAGGAGTTGAAAATGGCAGAGTTTTCCTTAATGAGACGCTTGACTAATGTATTGGTAGACATAGTGGAACACGAAGGGGTCAAGAGTGCCAGGTTGATCACTGAGCTGACCTAGGAGGACATGGTGGACGAACAACTAAAGGAAGATTGTCGAGTGTTGGTAGAGCAAGATCACCCCATGTTAGATAAACGAGACGGCTGATATAAGGTGGGTTAGGATGAGGGAAATGACCCACTTGGTGAGATGAATGTTCATCAATCATCATGATTCGACAGGTTGTAGTTCTTACTAAAGATTGAGGAGGTATGTGTCGTCAAGACAGGAAGGACATGGTGGTCTTTGATGGGAAGGGGAGGCACCTTGGATCATTCAATAGTTCTTCGAGAGGCTGCATTAATTGGAAAGGATGGTTTAAGGAGTGGAGAAGGACAATGCCCAATGTGGAGATGTACTGGAACATGACGATGGTAATAATGAGCTTGTACAGACCGCTTATAGAGGCGAATGAGGAGGAAGATAGCCCCATCCTTGCACGAATGTACTGCAACTCCATCACTTCACGAAATTTGTTGGAAATAAGAGGGAAAGGTGCTTAAAGGTCGGGGTGGAAGGATATGGGTTGGAAGTTTCCTTTATATGTTAAAGATGGAAAATGCATTGGATGTATAGTGCTAAGGGTGAAGGTTACAAGGTGTAGAAGTAGCAAGAGAGAGTTTGTTCATCATAGAATCGAGGCCTCCAAGACAGTAAGGACTAAGGGGAGAAATATTGGCAGAAGGATGTGAGGGAGGCTGAGAGAGGACGTTTAAATCTCTGTGGTTGGTAAGTAGACCAGAATGGAGGATTCAATGAGGGAGGAAACACTACTCTATCACACGACTGTCCTGAAGAAGGGCAAATAAATTGTCGAAATCTGGGAAAATGAAGTGAGACACCTGCAAAGGAGTGTCCCAGACAACAATATTGAGGAAGAGGTCGGCTGGATCATAAACATGGGGAAATCCCGAACGAGGTAGATGGTTTATCAGATAACTCTCGAGATGACTTGGCACTTTAAAACCTTAGTGGGAAAGCTACAAGCATAGGAGACAGAAGAAAGAACCAGGAGGCAAGCGAAACACCAACTACAACCGAAGGTAATTAACCAACGCCTACGAGCTATAGAGGAGGCGCTTGAAAGGGTGGCTAACATAGAACACTTACAAGAAGATAAAATTGGAGATATGAACAAAATGTTCTCAATTTACCTGAAATATATCCATAACCTGGATATCACATTGGGACAAGGACAGGGAAAGTCGATCAGACTAAGAAAATACAGGGTTAGAGAAGTAACTAGAGCTAGTGGCAAGCAACCAACGTCATGGAGAGTGGGGTGGCCGCAACGAAAACTCCAGCAGAGAAGACCACACCTGCATCTAGGTCAGGTGGGGCAGAAGTTCCTTCAATGTCCCTGGATAAATTAACCTAATTATGTGTCTAATTTTGTTTAATTTTTTTGATTGACTGTGTAGGCCAATTCATAGTATTATGATGATAGGTAGATCTGTAGGTGTAGAACAGAAAGATAGATTTACAAACAGACTGCCTTTGAATGGTAATTGGCTAAGTAGTAGTAGAAGAAGAGAAAATTCTATAGATATGCCTAGGAGATACCATAGACAAAATAACCTTATTGCATGTCTGGCTAAGTTTATGCTCAAGACTATTTTACCGCAGCTAGTCTGGTTTCCAATCTGGAAGACCAGGAGGATATGATGTATTTTTCTGTTCTATAGTATATGAGGCTGCTCTACTGACTTACAAAAAAGAAAAAAAGAACTTTGATGGAAGACCATTGGAAGTGACAAAAGATTACAAATATTTGACATTGAATTTTAGTGACAAATTAGGTTAGGATACATGCACAAGATAAAGACTATAGGGATGGAAGTCACACTTTACTTTAGAGATATATTATTAGAAGATATAACAATCCCTCTTTCAAATCCTCATAATACTAATTCTTTTGTATTGATATGATATTTGGTGCCCAAAAAAACCCAAAAGCGAATGCATAAGACTAGAATGAGTACAAAAACATCTAATAATGAACAACTTAAAATAAAAATACCTTGTAAATATAGTTCTTGCAAATTTGAAATTATACTTGAGTTAAAAACTCTTTAAAAACAAAATTTATATAAGGAAAAAATAAGAAGGAAAAATTTCTACTAAAATTAAAAAAAAAAATTGAAAAGACAAATTAAAAAAACAAAATTCTAATTTATAATATATATATATATATATATATATAAACAATACCATTGCATAAAAAAATTCACAAAATAAATTAAAAATAAATTAATATTTAAAATAAAAATAAATCAATATTTAAAATTAAACAGGGCATTAAAAATATGAAAAGGCTCGACTAAAATACAACACCCAATAAAAAAAACAACCAAACCCACCAAAAAAAATAAGGGTTAAAAACTAAATTATATAAAATATATAAAAACAATAAAATTAAAAAAATAATATTTATATATTAAGAAAAAACTTAAAGCTCTATTAAACAATAAAATTATATATATATATATATATATCAAAATCACCAAATAACAAACGCTGCAAAAAATAATAAAAAACACCTCTATAAAAAATAATATTTAAAAAATAATAACCACATAAAATAACATATATATGAAAATTATTATAACAGAAAACAATAATCACATAAAATAATAATATATATGAAAATTATTATAACAATATTTTTCTATTTTGATGAATCATGACTATTTAGTCACTACACATAATTATTAATATTTACCCTAATGTGTCTTTATATATATACAAACCCTAATGAGGTTATTGTGTTGTAGTATCAGGCCACTTCACAAATATAATTACTTAACTGCTCCAAGTCAATATAATATTTTTTTAAGAAAAGGAAAAAGTTGTTTTTCTGATAAAACAATATTTATCTAGGTAGCTATTATAGCTTTGGAATTTGATTTTGGATAAAAAATAATGGTGTCATTTATGAAGGGGAGGAATTGTCTGTACCCTAAAAAAAATGGTTAGAATTTAAGGAAAAAAATTTAAAAATTTAAAAATCTTATAAACAATGTTTAAATCATCAAAAACCTCTAGTATTTAAAAAATTCTTACCAAATTTTGTGACAATATCTCCCAAAAAGAAAATAATCAATCACCCGCAACAACTCTATTGACTACGGCATAAAACCAACCCTACACGTCACGCTGCACGAACAACCCTTGACTCCACGAACTTTGACGACGATTGATTACGACATTGTCTTTGCAAATTATACCAATTTAAGGCAAAGGCCACACTTGTCAAGAATGCAGGCCATGATTTTCGGCTCTTCTGGCGAACGAAGGATCCCGATGTGGGGGAGGGTTTTGGAATAGTTGCCAATAATTTCTTCTTACCTCGTGGATTTGCCTTAATAGGGCTCGGAGCCACAGACGTCCAACACAATCATCTCTGGTTGAGGTTGATTCCTCTCCCGCTGGGGGAGGAATCCAACCTCAGTAAAGTATGGGGGAGCAGTTGATCGAAATAAGACGTTTGCCGCGCAGGACTGGAGGCGGAGTTCCTGGGATCAAAACTCCTCAGGAGAAATCTCCCGCCGTGAAACCCTCTGCCGTTGAAGGCGCTCTGAAGCGCAGACGACGTTTTAGAGAAGCGAGCTACTCCATTAGAAGACGTGCCGAGGCTCGGCCTCGAAAGAAGGGCCTTTCCCACACCCATCACGGTTTTCACAGTTTCAGTCGCTAGGGTTTCACAGCGTAGAACATAACCCAACAGAGTATTTTGTATACAGCCTTAATTGGAGATTTGGACAGTTTTAATACTGGTAGGATTTATCATTTGGGTTTCCAAAGCATTTGGTCAGAGTCATAGAGCTGCAGAGGCGTGTCAATGGGCAATCGAAATGAAAGAGTGGTAATGTAAATATCTCCTCCTAACATCTGGATAACTTTGCTCATAGAGGGACTGCGAGATGCATTGTATTGGATGCACCACAGTCCAGGTAAACTCATTTTTTTGCTATGCCTTGGTCTTCCTCCTCTGTCTTGTTCTTTTGTTTATCAAATTTCCAAACTCACTCTTGTCCCCTAAAATGCCACAGTAAAATTTGCTCGATCTACTTTTTCTATTGTCAAAATCAATGTTCTTTCTTCCCCACCATCTCCATAACCAATATACCATAGCTATAAACATCGCATCCTTGACAATATCTATGCGGCAGGGGAACATCATGTTCCTTACTGACATGTGACTTCCTAAATCTGCAACTTTGAAGAAAAGGTTGGCATCGAAAAGAACATTGCAGGGATTTATATCACAGTGTAAGATGCAGTACAACAAACTATGCCCAAAGTTTCCATGTATCTATACCGCAAAACTATTTGGGATCTCTTGAAACCATAACCCTAAAGGACACTGTAAGTTTAGTCTATCAATATGTCCTCCTTTCTATATCGTTCCATCATCTCCGTTGCTCAATCCTCTTTGATTAACCAATACAGTTAACAAGGCGAATCAAAGGAGGAATAGCATATGTAATCTTGGGCTAATTGAATCAGGTAAAGTAAGAAGATTCAGTGATAACTCCAATTATTATGTCATCAGCTTCTAGTCTTTTAAACTTATCCACTGGTTATGTTGGTTTATTTTCTATATTCTAATACCCTTGTTGAACATTTATTAGGGAAGCTTCCAGTGGCTGTCAATTTTGGTGAGTTTTGGATAAATCGAAAGGGTGTGAATGGCTGAGGTGGCTACAGTGGTCTGTTGGGTTATCATCTCCAGCTTTCAAAAGAGGGCTACAGGGGTCTCCTGGGTTACTGAACTGGCTACAGTGGTCCTCTGCACCATCGTCTGCGTTATCCAAAAATAAGTTTGTTGCATGGATAAAAGGTTAATGGTTTCATGGCAAGCATATTAATGGAGGCCATGACTATGAGTTGGATTGAAGATAGTTTTATTCAATTGCAGTTCGTATACCTAAAGTAAGACTTCAGGACTTTCATCTTACGTTGTGATATAAAACTCTACAACGGTTTTCAGGAATCACATCTTATATTGTGATATAAAACCCTGCAATGTTCCTTTTTATTTTGATTCCTGGCTGAAAGTTGCAGATTTTGGTTGTTTCCTTGGGTGCATCAAAGATATGTTGAAGAATGTGATGTTTACAGCTATGATATGTTGGTTATGGAAATAGTAGGGAAGGAAGATCATTGATTTTGATAATACAGAAAGTAGATCAAGCAAATTTTACCAGAAAGAAGAGTGGGCATTTGACCAGGTGGACAAAAGTGAGTTTGGAAATGCAAAAAGAGGGAATATGATGGAGAAACACCCAAGGCATAACAAAAAAATGATTTTAGCTGAACTGTGATGCATCCATGTCAATGCATCTCACCTTTCCTTTCATGAGCAAAGTCATTCAGATGTTAGAAGGAAGCATTTATATAACCATTTCATTTTCTTTCCCCGTTTAGCACAGCTCCAGCGTTTGGAGGCTTAAGTGATAAATCCCCAAGTATTCAGAGTGCAAGAACCTGCTATTAAAGTAGTATACAAAATAGCTGATGTCTGAGTTGTGGTATCAGTAAATGACAGTTTTCCGCAATAGCTGACATTGTAGATCGTCTTGAATCATGGAATAACAACTGGGCTTCATATGGGAAAATATTTGTTTTGCTTTCCCATTCTTAATGCTTGTCTACACTTTCAAATCACATGGTAAAATCTCAAGCTCACCTAAATTTTAAAGTATTTGAGAGTTCTCTTTTACAGTAATATCAATTTGTTTAAAAGTTCAATTAATATGAATAGTTTATGGAATAAAATTGGATAGCATTTTACAGAATCTGCAATAATTACAACTAAATAAAAAATTTACAGCGTTGAACCTTGTCTTTTGAATCTTCGAAACCCAAAGTAAACACTTAGTTTCAGATCAATTGCTTTATATATTTTCTGATTTACAAAATTAGTGTGAAAGGCAAATTCTCCTGGCATTACATAAAAGAACTAGCAGACTGATCACCATCAAAACAATAATAATGGTTCAAAACAGATCACATCAAAACAATAATAGTGGTTCAAAACAGATCACATCAAAACAATAAAAGTGTTGGATTTAGAGAAGTCTAATTACAATAATTAAGTTGGACATGCGTGCATTATGATTATGATGTCAAATACTGTCAGCAAGATTACATTTATGTAGTGATTAAAATATGCCAAATAATGTGATTAATTAAGTCATGGCATTATACGTATTTAAATAAAGGATTTGGATACAAATACATATAGAATAAAATTAAACAATTATAATTGTTAATGGACCGATTATAGTTGATTAAATAATAGCAGTAATAAATTTGAGCTGAATAAGGAAGTCAGAATCTATTCTGATTGATTTCAGTTTTTCTGGAAAGTTCCCGATTTCAAAATCTGATGAAATCCGAAATTTCAGATTTCTTGACAGACTTATTTCAGCTAAATTTTTGGCTGCCCTAGGATTGGGGTTTTTGCACTGCTATAAAGGGGCTGAGTCTCCAAGGCTTGTGATCATCTCAGAAAGATTGTCTGCTCCATTGAAGACTAGATACTCTGTCATTTAGGATAGCCAGAGAAAAGGATTGCAAGTTCTTGGAAGGATTCAAGAGCCAATAACTCAAGTCAAAGACCAGGAGCCTTTGAAGATGGAAAGTAAGTTCCGCTGTGCATTGATTTTGATTTCTTACAAAGGAGTAGATCTTGGTTAAGGGTTTAAAGTAATTAGGAAAACCCACAATGTAAATCCATCAATTGGTATCAGAGCTCCCTTATGTAAGAATCCGTGCTTGATTTTTTTTTTTTGAAAATTAGCTGATTTTGTTTCGTATGTGAAGTTGTGAACTCTTATTTGCAGTGGGTACATATGATTCGCTTGTGATTTTTAAATTTCGTTTTGAGTTTGAGCTGCCAAAGATCAGGGCCAACTGTAACTTCATGTAAGATATATGTTGGTCCCTCTGTTTTCTGTGAAATCTAATATTTGTACTTGACCATCATGATATAGTCTATTTGTTTGTTTCCTCTGAAATAAAAAGAGGTAAGACGATTTGTTTCCTCTGAAATAAAAAGAAGTTAACGGTCTTAGACAGCAGCCTGAAATAACTCGCTTCTGAGAGGAATGCAAACTTCTGGAAATCATAAATACAAATCGATATTAGTACGGATTTCAAAGTTTATTTTGCAGCCATTAATTTTTAGATTATACGACTTATCAATGGTTTCTTAGTTGAGTTTAGCTCAGGAAGAAACTATTTCTGATGTCATACATCAGAATGACATATAAAAAATTACCAGGCGTGAATTGAAGAAGGATATACCATAACACATAAGGTGGACTGAATCATGTTTCTTATGTTATAAACTTGCCTTCTACCTTCTTACGAGATGGAAATGGATGCACAGAAATTTGTGTGAATCCTGAAAGTTCTGATTATTTTTTGGAATATTCATCTTCGATTAACTGTTTTTAGTATATTGTATGTGGTTCTATTGTAGTCCCAATAAATTTAAAATCACTAATACAACATGGCTGAAAATGGGAAGAAGAGAAAAGGGTCATATACAAAAAGGATATCATACGCTTGAAAGAAGGATCTATATAAGTGAATTAATGATTGTAATGGCCAGAGCATTGTGGCGTTGATTTATCTTTGGGATCTGGCTTTCTGGAAAGGGCCATTTTCAAAGTGCTTGTCATATGCAGAACCCTGGTCATGACAGTCTTCATTTGCATTAACACTGTTGTTTTAATATTTATGGATCTCAGTTAACAATTTTTCCTCTCTTTAATTCTTCTCTTCTTCTGCTATGTACAATATTGGCAACCATAAAATTATTTAGTATTCTCTAAATAAATTATTTAGTATTCTCTAAATAAATCATTGAAGCATTTCTAAAAGGTAATCATTGTAGAAACTGCTAAAGTTTTACTAAAACCTAATAATTATTTTGATGAATATAGTTGACATATTAAATTTAAAAGAGTTATGAGATACTGTATTCTATATAGGACGAGTAGATTCTATAGGTACGTCCTAGATTAGGTTTTAGACATAATTTTGGAATCTAACTAAAGACGGTGTTTGGTATACATGTGTTGTTTTCGCATGAGTCAAGCATTGATGTTCGCAAACGAACCGCTCTCTGTAAGACAATTGCAAGGATGACTCATGACAAGTTGAAGTAACGTGCTGGCAATGGACGTGGGTGTTAGCTTTCCCAAAGGAGGGTTGGCGCCTGCTAAGTTGTTTGGTGCATAAGGGTTGCCTGAAGGTAATGATTGCACCCAAAGGTGTTTCATTACTAAATGGTGGTTTTGGCTAAAGTTTTAATGGAGCAAATAGTTTTACACATGCCTTTAGATAGATTTTAGAATTATGATTAAGGATCAAATCGTGACACATCGTATCTAAATTATTTCCTTGTTCTTGAATTTTTCAGATCCAAACATAATGTCAAGTCTAAGTCAGATTAAGCCCCTCATGGGGAACAATTTCAAACAGTGGGAGGAAAAGCTGAAATTAGTCTTAGGGATCATGCAATTGGACACAGCACTGAGATTTGATCGCCCCAAGCCTAATAAAGAGAGTGAGGTAACTCCTCAAGAGAAGGCTGATATTGCTAGATGGGAGCATTCAGATCGCATGTGCATAATGGTGATGAAGCAAACGATCCATGAGACCTTTCGAGGCATCATACCTGATACAGAGACAGGCACTGTTGCATACCTTAAGGCCCTTGAAGAAAAATTCACAAAGAGTAAAAAGACTGAAGTTAGTACACTCTTTGTGAAGTTGGCAACAATAAAATACAAGGGAAAAGAAGGGGTTAGAGAGCATGTTATTGAGATGACAAGACTACAACGTACCTTGAAAGGGCATAATTATGACATCTCTGATGAGGTTCTCATTGAGTTCATTTTCCTGTCTCTCCCGTCTAACTTTGGTCAATTCAAGATGACTTATAATTGTCAAAGAGAGACGTGGACACTACCTGAGTTTGAGGCTCAGTTGGTGCAGGAGGAAGAGAGACAAAAAATGACTAAGGGAGAAAGTGCTCATGTAGTAACATCTAATCCTAAGGGTAAAGGCAAGAAGCGCAAGTTTACTGCCAGGGAAAAGGGACCTACCAAGGTAGCTGCAAACAATGCCGCGCAGAAAAACAAGAAGGAAGATACTTCTGCGAAAGCAGAAGAAAAGAACTGTTTTTTCTGCAAAGCGCCAGGACATACAAAGAAATTCTGCACCAACTATCATGCATGGTTGGCAAAGAAAGGTATGTCTCTTGCTTTAGTTTGTTCTGAAGTTAATTTAAGTTCTGTATCTAGATATACTTGGTGGATAGATTCAGGTGCAACGACTAACATCAGTATGTCGATGCAGGGTTGCCTAAGCCATCGCAAGCCAAGTGAGGCAGAGCGCTACGTTTACGTAGGAAATGGCAACAAAGTAGAAGTGGAAAGCATAGGAAAATTTAGATTATTATGTAAGACAAGATTTTATTTAAGTTTTGATGCTTTAGTGGTTCCATCTTTCAGAAGGAACCTAATTTCTGTATCTTATTTGGACAAAAATGGTTATGTATGTTCATTTGGTAATGGAAATTTCAGTTTGTGTCAAGATTCTAAGCTTCTTGCTTCTGGTATCCTGTCTTCTTATGATAATCTTTATTTTCTAGATATAGACACTTCACATTCAGAGGCACTGCATATAGATAATAGAAAACGTAAATTAACTTGCGAGAAATCTGCAACATTATGGCACAAGCGATTAGGACATATCTCTATGAAAAGGATAGAACGTCTTGTGTCTAATGATATTCTCCAACCTTTAGATTTTACAAACTTAAGTGATTGTGTAAATTGTATAAAGGGAAAACAAACTAATAAACGTAAGTATGATGCAAAAAGGTGTAATGATGTCTTAGAATTGATTCATACGGATATCTGTGGTCCTTTTCCAAAGGCTACAAGAAATGGTGACCGTTACTTTATCACATTCATAGATGATTATTCAAGATATGGTCATATTTACTTAATAAAAGAAAAGGCGGAAGCATTAGACGTGTTCATAAAGTTCAAAACGGAAGTTGAGTTACAACTTAACAAACGTATAAAGTCCATTCGTTCTGATCGTGGTGGTGAATACTACGGTCGTTATGATGGATCAGGAGAACAGCGTCAAGGTCCCTTTGCAAAATACTTAGAGGAATGCGGAATTGTGCCTCAGTATACGTTGCCAGGTTCGCCTGTAATGAATGGTGTTGCTGAGCGACGAAATCGCACCCTTAAAGACATGGTGAGAAGTATGATTGCTCGTACAACTCTACCTGAGAATTTGTGGGGAGAACCCTTAAAGACTGCAGCATACATACTTAATAGAGTGCCTACTAAAGCAGCTAACAAGACCCCTTACGAGTTATGGGTTGGGCGCAAGCCTAGCTTGAATCATTTGAGAGTTTGGGGATGTCCATGTGAAGCTAGGCCTTATAAGCCAAGCAAAAAGAAACTGGACGAAAGAATTGTTAGTTGTTACTTTATAGGCTATTCTGAACGATCTAGGGGGTTCAAATTCTATAATCCAACAGAACATACAGTTTTCGAGTCAGGAAGTGCAAAATTTTTTGAGGATAATGAGTTTGTGGGGGGAGATATGACAAAAGATAGTATTTTTGAAGAAGAAGAGACGAATGCGAATGAGACTATGGACCAAAGTCCTAGTTTTGTTCAAATTCCGATTGCGTTTAGAAATACATCTTTTGACAATGTGCAAACTTCATCATCCCAAACAACTCAGTTAGAAACTCAACATGGAATACAGAACACAAATGGACCTGAACCCAACCCAAACCCTCACATTGACATAACAAATGTTGATGGCCTAGGGCCTGTGGGAGATTCAGAAGTTGGTAATGATGTTCTTCCTCCTGTTGAAGATCAAGTTGTAAATGAACCTCAAGAAAATCTAGAGCCTGTGCCAATTAGGAGATCTACTAGAGAGAAAAGATCTACACAATCAAAGGATTATGCATATCTTCAAGAACATGAGTTTGACATTGGCATGTTTGAAAATGATCCTGTTAATATCAAACAAGCTGTGGAAAGCTCTAACTCTCAAATGTGGATTAATGCCATGAATGAAGAGATGAAATCTATGTATGACAATGACGTTTGGGATATCGTTCCGTTGCCTAAAGACAAGAAACCCGTTGGTTGCAAATGGATATTTAAGACTAAGCGGGATTCTAAAGGCAATGTTGAAAAATACAAGGCACGTCTTGTTGCGAAAGGTTTCACACAGAAAGAAGGCATTGATTATAAAGAGACTTTCTCTCCAGTTTCATCGAAAGACTCTTTAAGGATTATATTGGCGCTTGTAGCACATTATGATTTAGAACTTCATCAGATGGATGTAAAGACGACGTTTCTCAATGGTGACATTGATGAAACGATCTATATGAAGCAGCCAGAAAATTTTGTATCAGGTGATGCAGGGTCTATGGTTTGCAGACTTAAGAAATCTATCTATGGGCTAAAACAAGCATCTCGACAATGGTATTATAAGTTTCACCAAGTTATTAGCTCATTTGGTTTTGAGTCTAACATAGTAGATGAATGTATATACCTTAAGTTCTGTGGGAGTAAATTTATTTTCTTGGTTTTATATGTAGATGACATATTGCTTGCCAGTAACAATAAGGACATGTTGCATCAAACTAAGAATTTTTTATTTAAAAACTTTGAAATGAAAGATCTTGGTGATGCATCATTTGTTCTAGGGATTGAAATACTTAGAGATAGATCTCAAGGTATTCTGAGGTTATCCCAGAGGAACTATATCGATAAGATTTTAACAAGATTTGGCATGCAAAACAGCAAACCAGGAGATACCCCTATATCAAAAGGAGATAAGTTTAGTCTGAAACAATGTCCCCAAACTGACTTAGATAAAAACCTCATGAAAGATATTCCCTATGCCTCAGCCGTGGGTAGCATCATGTATGCACAAGTGTGCACGCGTCCGGATATTGCGTTCATTACCGGAATGCTAGGGAGATATTTGAGTAACCCAGGTATGGAACACTGGAAGGCAGCCAAGCGAGTGTTGAGATACCTAAAGAGAACAAGGGACTATATGCTCACGTATCGGAGATCGGAACAGCTCGAGGTCATTGGATATACCGATTCTGATTTTGGAGGATGTGTCGACAGCATGAAATCAACATCAGGATACATCTTCATGATGGCAGGTGGTGTTGTGTCATGGAAGAGCGCTAAACAGTCATTGGTAGCCTCCTCCACTATGGCAGCTGAATTTGTTGCATGTTTTGAAGCATCTAATCATGGCGTATGGCTGAAGAACTTCGTCACAAGTCTGAAAATTGTGGATTCTATTCAGAAACCACTCAAATTATTATGTGACAACAATTCAACAGTGTTATACGCAACCAACAACCGAAGTTCGTCAAAGTCGAAGTACATTGACATTAAGTTTTTGGTTGTAAAAGAGAGAGTGCAGAATAATGAATTATGTATAAAACACATAGGTACAGACTCCATGATTGCGGATCCTCTTACTAAAGGATTACCACCCAAGAAGTTTCACCAACATGTTGCTTGTATGGGTGTAATATCTGTTTAGGATAATTAGAAAAATGTGGGAGTCTGAATATGTTTTAAGTTCTGTTTTTGATGTTCTATGTAATGCAATTGTAAACAATTTTGATGATATATACAAGTTGCATTCAGTTTTAGTTTCATTATTTCTTTCTTTAAAGTTTAAGTTTTTGGCCTCATACAGTAAAGTAAAGGTGACTCAATTAGAAATAGGCACGTCTAATCACACTTGCGTGTAATTTCTAAACTATATGTCCAAATCAGATTCATGTCATTCAGTTATGTTGGCAGCGTGATTTATGTCAGTTTAGTTGCGAATAAATGTGACAAATGCCGCTTAAGTCCTTTGTTAGCATAATTGATGGACGGAATTGTTTAAGAAATACGATAAGTAAAGACAGAAAAGTTGCATGCAATAAAGTTAAGGATATATAATCAAAAGGTTGCACTTGTCCATGTGGGAGATTGTTGGATTTAGAGACGTCTAATTACAATAATTAAGTTGGACATGCGTGCATTATGATTATGATGTCAAACACTGTCAGCAAAATTACATTTATGTAGTGATTAAAATATGCCAAATAATGTGATTAATTAAGTCATGGCATTATACGTATTTAAATAAAGGATTTGGATACAAATACATATAGAATAAAATTAAACAATTATAATTGTTAATGGACCGATTATAGTTGATTAAATAATAGCAGTAATAAATTTGAGCTGAATAAGGAAGTCAGAATCTATTCTGATTGATTTCAGTTTTTCTGGAAAGTTCCCGATTTCAAAATCTGATGAAATCCGAAATTTCAGATTTCTTGACAGACTTATTTCAGCTAAATTTTTGGCTGCCCTAGGATTGGGGTTTTTGCACTGCTATAAAGGGGCTGAGTCTCCAAGGCTTGTGATCATCTCAGAAAGATTGTCTGCTCCATTGAAGACTAGATACTCTGTCATTTAGGATAGCCAGAGAAAAGGATTGCAAGTTCTTGGAAGGATTCAAGAGCCAATAACTCAAGTCAATGACCAGGAGCCTTTGAAGATGGAAAGTAAGTTCCGCTGTGCATTGATTTTGATTTCTTACAAAGGAGTAGATCTTGGTTAAGGGTTTAAAGTAATTAGGAAAACCCACAATGTAAATCCATCAAAAAGTGGTTCAGAAAACATAATTTTCAGTTTTATAAAATCTGAGTTGTGTTTCCATAAAAGCTAGAAATATGACTATTAATGATTGAGACTCGTTGATTCCTCTACTCTGAATTGGGAGTTTTTTCCCACGGAAACATAAACTACTTGGTAGACTTGGAAGAAGCTATTCATCCTCAACCAGAGCCGTCTGCCCAGACCTCTTCTCTGAATTGAGAGTTATTCCACAACAAAATAAATTTGGTTGCACTGAATTGAGAGTTATTCCACAACAAAATAAATTTGGTTGCACTGAGACAATCTTTCTCTAGAAGTAAAGAATTTGACAACCTTGCCACTTGAGTGTTGTTAGATTGTATCACAACTTCTCCTGTATGAATGTTTACTGTTGAAGCATGACCATTTTAGACCAGCTTTTGAGATGTAACTTGAGTGTCGTTAGATTGTATCACAACTTCTCCTCTATGAATGTTGATGGTTGAAACATGACCATTTTAGACCAGCTTTTGAGGTGTAAGAGATTTTTTTTTGGGGAAAATAGTAAGATTGTTTTAGCTCAACAATCAATAAGGGTTGCAACATCATCATAGTAATCATTCACATCATTCATTTTACCCTTCTAATAAATTATATAATCAATTCTTTAACTCTCGACATATATGATTTATCATATACTAGTGATAATTGGAGATCAATCAATATTTCATATGTTTGTTTAACTTTGTTATATTTATATATTTAAATACAACTAATTGCAGTAATGAACGCATTAAAAAGAGCGCAAATGCACTTAATTACTATGATTCATATAACAAACATTAAAATAATCTTAAAATAAAGATATTTTTCCCAAAAGGAAAAATAATAATTTCCATTATAATGAAAATTACATGTAAGACCATGTCAAAAAAACATACGAACTGTATCTAATTGTCCTCTCTATCATAAAGAGGAGCATAACTGTATTTATATATGATCTAATGACAGTATAAAAAAAAAAAAATATTTCAAACAGTTCTGAGATAATTACAAAAATGATAAAAAACTATTTCAAACAGTGCTGAGTAATTATAAAAATGATAATAACAAGTATGGAATCAAAGTTTGACTATAGCCGAATACAAAGGGATGGGATGCCAATAGAACATACTATGCTCCATTTAACATTCTATGTAAAGAATCTACTGAAATCTTTTGCTAAATAAGATAAGATAGATAAGATAATTATATTTATGTCCAACTACTGACCACAAAATAGGTCAAAGAGACTATTGAGTACAATGATGTCCATACAATGCGGGAGAATCAAATGGTTTTGCTATAAAAAAAAATACAATGCATGAATATAAAGGTACAATGCAGGAACATAAAAGATACAATGAAGGAATGCCATGGCGGAGAAGAACCAAGGGCTAATGGGTTTGAGGATCAGACCCATCTCTCCTAACATCCGAGGCTGATGAAAAGCACTGAAGAAAGCTCCACAAAGTATGTTGGCTCGATGAAGGGCCGGTGGAAAGTGCGGATTGTCCACTAAATTGTTGCCTGGGGAGTTTGTGCACTATTGAGGTTTGGAGGACCTAGTCTGTCTCCTAGGAATGAATATGAGATAACTTTGCCGCTGAAATCTCGTGTGGCGGGGTGAGGTCCCACGAATCCTCACTGATCTAGAGTTTGAATATGAACTAGTATCAATCGGTCTCTTGGTGCCCTTGTTTGAAGGTAGTGTCCTGAAAAATGTCATGATCCTTTTTGTAGGGTTTGGTCTGATGGGAGGTTGAAGAATATGGACTCAGAACCTGAGAGCCTCTTGCAAATATAGGGCCAGACATCTTTGATCGGGGTACCTGAAAAAGTCGGCAAGAATCTTGGAATCTCTGAACAAGCAAAGGAACCTTCCTTTGATCTTGTAGTAGACAGGGCATCCAAAAATGAAGTGCACCTCAGTCTCCACTTCCTGTAAATGACATACCTGGCAGATTTTGTCTGGTCTATCAATCTGGTGGTCCGTCTCTACCCAAAGTCTATGAGAACCTACTTTGAACTAGCCTAGAGGAATGCGAAGAGCATGCATCCAGTGGCGAAATGTATACCGGGGTTGAACAATGAGTCCACCTCTCAACTCCAAGAAGTGCTCAACATAGAAGGCCATCTTTGGGCGCAACCCTCGTGGAAAATTGACCCAAGTGACCTAGATGAAACACCTGTAGATGTCCTCCTTGATGATCTTGTCCAGCTCCTATCTAGGAGGTAAAAGGTGACTAGGAGCATCTAAGGAATATCATAAAGGAGGGAGATGATCCAACTGAATGCTCACTGACTCTAAGAGATCTGAAACCCCTGTAAGCCAACATCTAGCCCGACCAGAGGGATTAGAATGGGCTATAGTCTCGGAAGAGCAATATGCCAAGTAAGCATATCGGTCCCTACTCTTTATAGATTTTGCAAATCCTCGAACATGATGTAAGAATGCGACCAATCTGAAGTCCGTCTCAAGCCGAAAGGGCTTAGCTCCAAACTCTACAAGGATGATGTGTTGAGGTATTGTCTGTTTGCATCTAATGATGCAACGGAGAAGAAGAATCTGGACTGTCTCAGCTGAAGTTCGATCCTACTCAAGTAAAGGCAGTCCCCAAATCTCTGAGCCATATAGAACAGTGGGACGGATCAAGGTGTCCATGAGGTTCATCTTGGACGAGATGTTCTAGAAGTGATGTCATGTTCTAGAAGTAATGTCAAAAACACTGTCTCTCCAGAAGTGCTAAGGGTCCACATCCTTTGTTGATCCGAGGCTGAAGCGTTGGTCGCACGCTGAAGCGAAGACTTGAGAATTGCACCCCCAAATAAGTATATGTGTTGGTGATCTCAACCTCCTCCCCTCTTAATAGGAAGTGAAGGTATAAAGTTTTCTTCACCCCATTGAAGATCATAACCTTGGTTTTATCCATGTTAGAGAATAACCCAAAAAAATATGTTAACATTTTCTCCTAAAGTAGGAAAAAGCATATAAAACTCAAGGCTACTACCTAGTCTGTGTTGATACAATCTCAACATTTCAACATACAACAACATCATTGTTTGCAAACAAAACCTGACCAGGATGAGTGGTTGGTAAGAGAATAGAGGCTTCCACTCTTGCCATATAAGCTGCTAAATTGTTTTCTTATTATTGAATCTTCAACCCACCCTAAAATCTTGAAATATTTTTGTCACCACTTTGATTTTACCTTAGTAGTGCACTTTTCTCCATCTTATTTCCAGCCTAATACACTTTTGCATAGTTAAACACATTAAGGCTTTCAATGATTTTGAATATTTTCATGTTTCGGGACATTTTAAAACTTTTACTTTAGCTACATTCCGAGTGAATTAAAAACTTTTGTTTTCCTTTTTTTCCAGTGACATTTTAACTTTATTTGGGATTATGTTTTGTTTTTAAATTTCGAAAGGCAAGTTTCAATTTGACTTGAAAAACACTCTTCATTTTTAGATGTTATTTTCTCATTTCTAGATTGAATTTCCACTTTCAAAATTATGACTTTCCCTAAACTTATCATTTCTAATTTGAATCACCAAAAAACATTTGCCCATTAAAAGGTTTAAGTTCATGTAAGGTTTGTTTCCAACACACTCTATATTAAAGTCATATTCTCATATGAACCAAACAATTTTATATGCAAATATAAAGTAGGAAATCGTTCGAATTAAGATTTAAACTAATCCTAGACATACAAAATGACTTCATATCATTAAATGATATTGTAATAATTACTAATGGTAGACAATAAATGCATAAAATTCATGGTAGTAAATGTTTGTGAGACCAATATATGTTATTACCAAAAAATTATAGTTGATTGATTGAAGAAAGAGAATATTGCATTTAGCTTTGATGGGTAGGTAGTTGAATACATATTAATTTTAGAATTGTTTTCCATTTTGCATTGAAACAGGTAGGTTTTTATTTTTTTCCGCAACAAATAAATTATATTTTTTTGTTTGTGAAGTCCATCAAAAGAAATGATAAAATTGGTTTTAGTTATTTTACAAACAAATCAATTTTGTTAAGAAATTGTTTTCATTTCATTTTTTTTTTTGTAATTAGGAACAATGCCTCTAAAGAAAATTGGAAAGGCATAAAGATTTTCTTATGTAGATAATTACTTGTGATATTATTATGTTATTATTAACTTCTTTATGTTCTTTTTGTATCTTCTTCTCATCGGGCAATTATCAAGGCAAAAACATGAATATCATGGACACCAGATGTAGGTACTCATCCAGGGCTAAAACCCCTATATAGGGGAAAGCCCAGTTAAAAAATCTTCCTTCAGTAGAATCAAAATGAGATAGACCAATACCTTAGACCCAAAGACCTTCCTCCTCCACCAAGTCAACCTTCAAACTATTATTCCAACCTTCAAAGATCGACTGCAACAATACTGCATCAACACTGATTCAATATTGCATCAAGACATATTTTCGACCCTACTGCATCAAAATTTCGACCCAGCTTCAAGACTGCAATTTCGGCCCTCCTGCAACTTCAGTTCCTTTGCATGTGTGAGACAAGATAGAGAAAATTTTGACTTCCTTAGTGAGATAACGACCTCCTTCTCCCTCGCTATCCCTTTCCTTCTTTCTTCTTGAATTTTGCACTTTTTTTACTTCCAGTTACTGCAATTCAAAGTTGTGAGTGATGTACTACCAAATGAGTCGAGTTGCTCCAATATATAGTGAATTTGTGAGGTCGAATTCCCTTGTTGAGGCCGACTTAGTGGAGGAGGCATAACTGACCTATTTTATAATAAAATAAATTTATTCTTTGACAAAAAAAGCCCAAGAAGGGTCTTTTACATTATGACATGGACAAATATACTTGACATAAACCCTATAAGCCTTCCATGGAGGATTTGACCTAAAAACAGTTGACCGAAGCATTAGACCTATGATTTAATAAGTTAATTTCTTTAATAATAAAATTTATTTTTCTTTATTTTAACAAATATATTACATCATGACTCAAATATAATTATGAAGATCGACACTAGTTACATTGTTCAACACTCCCTCTTAACTAGGGAGGTATTCATAATTACATATATATAGAGGTACATGAAAGATCTGAAAATGAACTACAAAGAGTCTTGGCACACTCAATGTTGCTGACTAGATACCTGGCCAGGGTATTCTATTCGGGTGGAACTAAGGGGACTCAATTTTTATCCAACTCTAGGTACCATTAAGCTTTTAAGCTCTACCACCAACCCAGGGATCTAGGTGTGTATCCAAGGTTGGAGCTCCATGACCAATGCCACCCTCCCTCTTCGAGATCTAGACATCAACACATAGGTCGACCAGATGTCCTCCCAAGCATCTTGCCATTAGATGCTTCATCTCTCCTTAATAAACTAAATCAGATATATCCATTTTTCCAAGCATGCTTCCAGAGTGTTCAACCTTTTTTTGGAGAGATTTACCTGTACAAACACAAACCCCAATCAATAATAAACTTTCAAATATAAGTAAACACAAACCTTTAGGGTCCTCAATCATTTTGATGCTACTTTCATAATCAAGTTATCCATATACAATTTGTCGGAAGCTTTCTTCTTCTTTCTTCAACAACACCAAATACATCTTCAAATCTTCTCAAGTCTTTTGTTTGCAACTTCATGAACATTTATTGATAGTACTTTTGCTTACTTCAAAGTATTCACTGTCATAATATGTCCTCCCTCTCAACTGGAGAGATATACTCTTTCTTCTATCTAGACTCCCTCTCAATTTAGGGAGATTAACTATTTCATTCTTCTATAATATCATAGAACCTTTCATGGCTCCATTCCTTCTTACGACATCACGGTCATCTTGATCATCATAACTTCCTTCATCGTGCTCATTGTCATCTTCAATTATGAACATCTCCAGCATCTTGAAGATTATGTACCTACAAAACTTTAATAGCAAGTACAACCAAATACAAACATACAAAAAGATGAAATTAACAATATCAAAATCATGTTGATACAATGGAAGCATTTAAACTTTATACATCAAAACACCTAAACTTAGTTAGGTTCATAATCAACAAGAGACACATATTATAATTCGACTCCTTTCTAGTGTTTTGTCATGAACCCTAGAGTTCATCTTTGAGACATAATGCCTTAGATCGGAAATTCAATCAAATAAAAACCCTACCATACATCTAAGGTTTCAACAATATTCTTTTTACTGACAGACTTCTACTAGGGTTCATAGTAGGCCCTAGATTTTATTATCAAAGCTAAATCATATCGAAAACAATAGCATCATATCCTACAACATCAATATCTACTAGGGTTTTACAGACCCTAGGTTTTACAAACTAAAGCATTAGCATCAACAACTAAGTCAACATACTCGCATATACATATCTAGGATTTGATTATCACATACTAGCATTTTATATCAATATTCATTCGTAATAGGTAAACCTAGAAAACAAACATTAATACATCAAATTCAGATATACAACATTTTTTCTCCAAGATAGGGTTTTGATCAAACAAATATACACATAGGGCTTCATTCCTATGATCTTACTTAAAATGGTTTTTTTCATAAACCCTACTTCACCAAACCCTAAATATCTAGGGTTTCAACACATAACTTTAGACATTAACAACAAACCCTAAAAGGCCAAGGTTTCTATAACAATGCCAAAACCTAAACATCAAAAGAATAGGAATTATAGATCTCATCAATAACCCTATGTAGACTAGGGTTTCATAATTAATATTGACACACCCATAACAACAAGAGGCTAGGGTTTTGTAGTGAGCCCTAAAGGTTAAGGTTAAATAGGAATGTTCAAATAATATCGTGAGGGTAGATTCATTCTAATGATTAATCACCCTAACAAGAATCACTGAGTTTCAAAACCAATAATGATGTTAGTAATGTAAAGAAAATTTCAAAAGAATAATGATCATACCTTTTATATAAAGAGAACTTTATAACAAAGCTTATAGTCTAAGACATACCTTGAGTTGTTCCTTAACAAACCTTGTAGGACATCAATTTTTGAAGTACATAACTTTTTCCATGCTTCAGGTGTATCTTTTGAAGTCTCCTCCATAACTTTTGAGCATTTAGCAAGATTTCCTAACCAAGGAAAATATAAAGAGAAAGGTTATTAGCATACAATATAAACAAGTCTTGATGTGAAGAGGAAACCAAAGATGCAACAAAGATACTTATCTTTTGGTAAAATGGTGGAGGCTCCCTCCTAACCTAATCATTTTTAGAGATACATACAACCTATAAAAATGTTCTAACAAGACATGTTAGACCTACAAACTCTAGAATTCAAAATATAAAGAAAAACATTTCAAAACTTAAAGTAGAAGGATATGCAAGAGATAGTGTCCTTCGGAGTTTGTAGCAAATAAGTCTTTGACTTCAGATTCTTCCATCTTGTTCTTCTTTGGTGGAGTTTCATCGACAATATTCACGTGTTCTCTTTCTCCCTTTCTATTCCTTGGTTTCTTAGGACATTGACCTTTATAATGACCCATCTTATGAAAATTGTAGCATTCAATCTTTGATAGGTCAAATTTCCTCTTTGGTTCCTTGAACTTCTTAAAGGATCCCTTTTTCTTGTGATGAGCATGATAGGCATTAGAGGTATTTTCTTCTTCATCCTCCTTTTTTACTAATAATATTCTTGCTTCTTCTTGACTGCATACATTCCACATTTGTTCAAATGTTGGAGTATCCTTCCAACTGTTGATTCCTGATGCAAAAGCACTGCAAGATTTGGTAGTCCTAAAAGAGCAGTAATTACGAGCTCCTTTTCTGGTATGATTTTATCTATTGCTTGGAGGTCATCTCTTATTTTAGAGATTCTTACAAAATATGATGAAACAATATCATCTTTTGTCATCTCAACAGTTCTTAGTTCATTCGTGATGCTTTTTATTTGACCAATGTTCTTGATGGTGAATAACTTGGAGAGAGCCTCATACATTTCTTGAGTGGAATCTATGTTGGATAAGTATGGAATCATGTTGTCCTTTACACCATCCATTATTAGGTCCATGGCTATAATTTCAGATTCTCTAAACTTCTCTTTTATTGCTTTATCGGTTGGTTTCTTGACTTTCCCTTGAACAAGATTCAATAATTTATGCTTTTTGAGGATAATATCTATCCTCTTTTTCCATGCCTTATAGTTGGAGACTCCTTCTAGTTTGTTTTTTTCCTTCATTGAGTTTTGCATATTGATATATTCTACTCCTTGTGACCTAACCTTGAAACTCTGTATTATGCTTTCAAGTTGTCTTTTTCATCCTTCTTTCACCTTAGCTCTAACACCATGTTAGAAAATCGGAAAGGCGGAAATATTTTCTTATGTAGATAATTACTTGTGATACTATTATGTTATTATTAACTTATTTATGTTCTTTCTTTATGTTCTTCTCATCAAAAAATTATCAAGACAAAAACATGAAGATCATGGACACCAGATGTAGGCACTCAACCAGGGCTAAAACCCATATATCAATGAAAACCCAGCGAAAAACTCTTCCTTCAGTAGATTCAAAATAATACAGACCAATACCTTAGACCTAAATACCTTCCTCCTCCACCAAGTCATCCCTCAAACTATTCTTCCAACCTTCAAACATCAACTGCAACAACACTGCATCATCATTGCTTCATTACTACGTCAATACTGCATTAGGGCATATTTTCAACCCTACTGCATTAGAATTTCGGCCCAGCTTCAAGACTACAATTTCGACCTTCCTGCAACCTCAATTCCTTCGCACACGTGAGACAAGATAGAGAAAATTTTGACTTCCTTAGAAAGATAATGACCTCCTTCTCCCTCGCTAGCCCTTTCCTTCTTTCTTCTTGAATTTCACACTTTTTGTGCTTCCAGTTACTACAATTCAAACTTGTGAGAGATGTCCTTCCAAATGAGTTGAGTTTCTCCAATATATAGTGAATCTATGAGGTTGAATTCCTTTGTTGAGTCTAACTTGTCCTTTCTTGAGGCCGACTTGGTGGAGAGCCCTAATTGACCTATTTTATAATAAAATAAATTTCTTCTTGGACAAATAGAGCCTAAGAAGGGTCTTTTACATTATGACATGGACATGGATACTTGACATAAACCCTAAAAGCCTTCAATGGAGGCTTTGACCTAAATAAAATTGACCCAAGCATGAAACCTGTGCTTTAATAATAAAATTTATTTTTCTTTCTTTTGACTAATATATTACAACATGACTCAAATATAATTATGAAGACAGATAGTAATTACATTCTTCACTAAAAACTACCCTGAGAATACCTAGAACTTCTCCTAAGAAATTTGAACAAAAAATTGAAAGTGAGTCTTCTAAAAAGACTGAAGTAATCATCTTAGATACAAAGGTTCAATTTCCTGAAACAAAGTTGGAGGTTACAAAACAAGTAATCAATACCTAAAAATTAGATAATGAGAATTTCAAACCTACTTTTGGAGACGTCGAGAACTTGATTTCTAGGGAAAGAGCTTTACCTAGGTGGAGTGAAATTTATAAGAAATTTGAGGAAGATACCTAGACATTATAACATTCAGTAATCTTGATACAATTTTTTTTATGATTTAGTTTACAAAAACACTAGAAAATTAGGTTTGCACTTTGTAGCAACTAGGGTAACTAACTTTCCGTGTTATGAAACAATTGGTTGGCTTATTGACCATATTGATATAGAGGAAAAGAATATTAAAAATGAAAAGGGTGAGATTATAACTTCATTTGGGGCTATCGATGTGGAAATATATTACAAATTTCCTATACATGTGTAAAGTCTAAATACATAATTTATATCCAATTTTCATATTGAAAATTATTTTAAAGAAATCATGTCAAGATGGTTGGTTGAAGACAAAATATTCTTTTATGATTGTGATGGTATTTATAACATTATTAATCTCTGTTTCTCTCTCTCTCTCTCTCTCTCTCTCTCTCTCTCTCTCACACACACACACACGTATGTTATGGTTTTCATGTGCAAGTTCCATGGAAGAGAAATTTGTATGTATTCTAAAGATGATTGGATACAAATGGCACAAGTGATTACTAAAGGAATTGTGTTTAATTGACAAGCCATTTTATCACACGCATTAAAAAAACAATAGTTCACTCAGATAGTAAAAGTACTTTTCATATTGCCTCATACTTATTAGATAATGTGTGTGCACATAATATATTTTAGGGCATGAGATGGAAATGGGTTAGTTCAATGATTCTTGTACATGAATAATGTCAATACCTATGGGAAAAAAAACCTACAAAAAGCTTGTAATTCTATTTGTGAGGAGTTCTTAGCTCCCTTGTACAAATTGATCTCTCAAATAGAATACACTAGAATTATAGAGACAAAAGAAGTACTTTAACACATTACGAGCTACTATATACATGAAAAATACATTCGCTTTAGTATATATGGAGCTCTAACATCTCCTTAGCTATTGTTCATTTATGTGGCAAATACGTTAGTTCTATTTGAAATCGCATATTAGACTATTTTACAAAATTTTAATTCTTTTCTCGTCAAAGATGTTAAAAAAAAAAAATTCAGCCTCATAATTTTTATATTGGGGACTATAAGCTTTTAAACTCTATTCATGCTAAACAATAAGGAAATCAATGCTATAATTCATATTCCAACAAGATAAATTTAGGAATTGTGATCCATAAGGGTTAATATCAAATCATTGTAGCTATATTTCTTAGCCTTGGCCTTATCCCTGTGAAAAAAGGAATGATAAGTTAATTGTCAAGACATTGATTCATGAAGTGGAAAAGAGGTGAAAGAATAAATAAGCCATTATTTTTAATAACTTATCATCATAAGAACAACAATCCCAAATAAACATGGGGTAGAGGCTCAACAATTTAGAAAGCTCAAGAAGAAGAGCATAGAAATATTGTAGCAGAAAAGAAGTATTTAGAGGCAGAAATAAAGGCACAACAAGAAGCAAAAACTAACTAAAATAGAAACAATAAGAAGTAGAAAAGAAGAAAATAATAAAGGAAGAAGATAATATGATATATGTATTTTCAAGAGAATGAACAAAAGGTAGGAGATGATAACATGTAGACAAATTCAAGTTAGCAAGACCAAACTAGCATGAAAATAAGGGATCTTACAAGTAGCAATATTGATAATTCAACATTGGATAAAGTACTTATAGTTTTTTATGAGGGAAAGAATACTAAAATTGAAGAAATAATCACCCTTAGGATCCTTGGGAATGTAATGATTCACGATTCAAAGATGATCATATAAGAAGAGATTGTAGACTTGGATCTTTTCGCATATAATAAAAGAAAATAGAGAATTGTCAAAAAAATCATGAAAAAATAAAATTAGAGATAGTAGAAACCGTGGTCTGTCTAATTGAAAAACATGTTATGGATATGCAAATATTACATTGTTTGACCTAGTTGCATTTTAGCTAACACTTACAAAAGCAATTATAAATAAGATTCAACAAAGAGAAAATGATGCATCCAAACTAAATATAAACAAAAGCTTATAAAAACATGTTGAATTGGTAAAATACAAATAAGATAAGCTATATTTTTTTATTATTATAAAAGGTCAGTTTTCCAGTATAATATATATGAGATTTTATTTTTATTATTTTTTTTTATTTTTTTAATAAAGTATTTTGAGCTAAAGGGAAATACATTGCAAGTCTCCATTTTATAAGAATATATATTCACAAGAAACAAAAACTAAAATTTATGACGAGATGTTTCACATTTAGAAACAAAGATGACAAGAAGAGAATAGGATCATTGACATCGGATTGCTTTGAAAAAAAGGAAATGCAGGAAATTGAAGTTGATTTATTTTTCGGGAATGCATAACTCGAGATAGTCAAAGAAGCATCAAATATTTTGGGTTGTAGTGTTTAAAGGTTTGAAATTTATTGAAGATATAGCACTGAAACCTCATTTGGCTCTCCATAAGGCTCTTCATAAGCTTTCTACGCAATAGAGCAAGTAATGAGAAACTTTTGAAGACTCTTATGTAGTTAAGAGAGAATGATCCATCAATAAAAACTGAGACAGAGAACACTAAATAAAGAAATTGAAAAAAAGAAAATGAACTTTTTTAGAATTCATTTTTATAAGATTGAAAAACATTCTAAGAAGTTAGAAAAACAAGTATTAACCTTAGGTCCACACTGAAGCAATACCTTTTTCCCACATCAAACTTTTTCAAAGTTTATTTATGAGGGGAAAATTTAAAGATCAGGTCCTAAGTGAGCAAGAGGAAGACCTCGAAGAGAAGAGTAGTGCAAGCAAGAAAAATTAGTTAAACTGTTTTTGAAAAAGTTATTTGTAGGATGAAAGAAGTGAGATGAACATTTTGTTTATTGGGTTTTGAAATGAACGAAACACCCTATGAGCTTAATAGGTTAATTTTGTTGGTTTTGAATATATATATATATAGAAATGGTGGTAAGGAATTTCTATTTCATGTTTTAGATTTATCTGATGAAATCACTTTTTGTATTTTTTTTATTAATGTATTTTTATTTTTTAAATCTTAATCAATTAGTTTTTGTTTACATTATTTTTTTATTTTATTTTTATTTTTTATTTAAACTAAATTGAAATATTTCTTTAATCTAATATAATTATAAAAAAAATTAATAGATTTAAGAGTTATTTTTTATTTCTATAATTTTATTTATTTTTATGATAGTTGTTGGGTATGTGTTATATCTTTTGCACGACTACCCCATATGTTGTTTGTCATTATAAGGTTTCCAAGTCCTATAACCTAGAGGGCTTTGTTATACTAAATAGAAAAAAGTATGTTTTGACCGTTTCTTTGGGTTGTTTGAAATTTGGTACTAATTCCAACACTCTAATAGACACTAACTTTGACATCATCATGTCGAAAGATGGAATTTTCTATCATAGGAATAATGTTGTCACAATTACATCACATTTTTCACTAATTGTTTATTGTCTTTGTTCCAACACATTTTAGAGAACACATGGCACTGTAATGAATAAACATTTTTGTGATATTATGTCAATATTTTGACACTACCAACTCATTCCAACCATCCTAGTGAGTACATGTGGTTTTGAGGAACAATCATTTTGTAACATGACATCAATATTTCAACACACTATTGATCCATAGCCAACCATTATGGGCACTATAAAGATGTTGAAATATGCAACATTTCATCTTAATAAAGCAATATTTGTTGGAAATACTAAGAGGGGGTGAATCAATGTTTCTTATCAATTCGTATTTTTAATCTTTTAGAGCATTAATTATCTTTAACATTTCATCAACATAAATAGTTAACAACACCATTCAACAATGCACAATAATCAAGACAGTAGACACATAGTTTTTTAGGTGGAAAACCCCCTCTAGGTCAAATTTAGCCACATAACACTTCTTAATATTTGTCTTCAATATAATTACATCAATTTTTCAGCTCCAACTAAAGGAGACCTAAAACCCCTGATTTACAGGCTCCATCCTATAGGATACTCCAACACCCTGTTTACCAATTGTAACTTAAATGATGCTCCAACACCCTAGATCTCAAGCTCCAACCTAGTGTATGCTCCAACACCCTATCTACCTATTGCAATTGAATGAATTGTCCAACGCCCTGTGTAGGCTACAATCTTCCCTAGCACCACCTTGCCACCTTGAACTGTTCTCAGGCTCCAACTTGAAGGTGACTCCAATCACCTACCTTGCACCACCATGCCACCCTGAAGAGCCAACAGACCACATTTCACAATTTTTAGACTAGATCCCCATGTGCTCTGAATCAAGATAAAGAAACTATAATGGAATTTATGTTGCTCTGCTCGATAGATTTATCACTGACAAGACCTGGAAACCTTACTACTCAAACACTGCTCAAAATGACGACTACACAATCATACCTCAAACACAATCCTGCCTCGCCTCAATCACAAAGCCAAATCAAATCACTACACAAATTTCATAGCAAACTTTAGTTGTACCAAAACCTCAACAAATTCACTGCTTTGTGATAATTAATCAATCTAATCTTTGTATCATGCAATGGTCAATGTCCCTATATAACAACCATTGATGCCCTCAATACAAACACTACAATGTTCATGAATAAATATGCATTAGAGGATTCATGGAGCAGTTTCCCAAATCAATGTTGTTGTACCAGCGTTGAAAGTTGTATCAATCACAATGCTTCTGGTACAACGACTCAATCCTAGATGTATCCAATATATCTTATGCCCAAACTTAAATAATTCCAACTATTGCAACAAAAACATGCAGACTACTTATCTTGTCTCAACATAATTCTCAATACAGAGTCAAGTTTTTCTAGAATATTAAAGGTATTATGAGATAATTTTTGTTACACTGTTATTGCACTATCACATAAGGTATTGTCTTACATTTAAAGCTCACTATCTCGATTCATCACAGTTGTTGTTATTTTCATGAGAATGTCAACAAAGGTATCATACTTCAAAGGACTCTATCAACTGTAATAATGGCTTCTATAAAACCTTAACTCATGTTCCAATATATCATTGTTATATATTAATGTTAGGTTGTTCATCAAATACTTCTATCACATTACTCTTACAAATCTTAGAAAGTTGTGAAGTCACATCAATGTTAATGATGATGGTGTGTCAATTATAAGAGTTATGTTGGTTGCTCTAATACATGTGGATCACGATCTCTCTCTCTCTCTCTCTCTCTCTCTCTATATATATATATATATATACCAAGGGCAATGTTATATCACCATTAAGGTTTCTTCTTGGTTAGCCATATATATATATATATATATATATATACTTGATCTAGGAAATTTTCGTGAATGATTTCAAACAAAAATCCCCATTATATAGGACCTTTTACTAATGCTTACATTTTCTTTGTGAAATCATGAGCAATGCATATTTTAACAACACTTTAGAAAACCATCAACATGAAATAAAGAACAAATAAGAAGTCATAATTATGAACAACCATAACTCAATGATATGATAGTAGAGTTCGTCTAGTGTGGACTACGTCTCTAGACCTAGTGTCAAGAGTGGTGAGGTCGTTACATTAGTTGCTACAAGAGGATGATGAGTACATGATGAAATCTTTGTCAATACAAGGAAGAACTCCCTTAACTAGAGTGGCATGTCTCTATCTTAGGAGATGTTCTTCTATAAGAACTCTCACTCATAAAATCTCTCCTTTAGTATGAAAAATAGAAATCTCTCACATAAAGTGGCATACAAAGATCCTCTCACAATGTGGCATACATGGATCTCATAATCAAAACATCATCTCAACAAAATCAAATAAGGACATGGAAACAATGCACCTTATACCTCTAAGTTTGGGGATGACTTGAAAATCAGCTACTCAAATGAAGGAACTTCCCATGTCATCACGTTCCTTGCAAAAATCCATGAAATATGACTATAAACTTGACCCCTTTCTGACTCGGTCAAATCTGAGCTCCCTGGGAATCTCAAAGATTCCTCACAAGATTCTCTTCTTGGACACGGGAAAAAATTATGTTGCTCAGATGAAGAAATGGACTACACCATTAGACTCCAAGCGAAAACTAGTTCATTTGTGTATAAGCTCGGCATAGTTCTAACACCTTCAAAAGTTTGTCCCTAGGGAATCTTAAAGATTCCTCATAGAGAATATTCTTTAAAATATTCCCTAACATATTCTCTAACAATATTCCTAGAATCTTCTTGAGATTCATGACTTCATTGGCCTACTTTCACCCTCATCTCTCATGTATTCTCCATGGCCCCCTTTGAACCATTTGAATGGCATTTTATAATAAAGTGTGAGGGTGAATACGACAATATGTGGTTGGTACAATGGTTGGAATAATCATATTAAGTTACTTGTTGTTGGGAAGTTTTTTGGTTCAAAACCCATGGACTTCTAATTTTGCTTTAATATGGTTTTAAAGCCCAATTTTGGTTTTAATATAGTTTTCAAATCAAATAATATATGGAAATCATATGTCCATATTGTAACAACTCCCAAAACCATGAGAATAAGAAAAAAATGGAGGTTGCACCATGCCAATACCACTTGGACCTAATTTGAGGTGCCATGAGGCACCATGTGATTGGGCCATGTGGCAGGCTCTCATTGGTCCACATCATATGCCACCTACTTGCCATGTGTCGACTTGTGGTGCTGCCACATCACCTGCTTGTGGGTCCACCAAGTTTGCTAATTGGGCTACCAAATTAGCTCTATGGGTCCTACTACACATGTTGACTTCGCTGCCACATGTCATCTGTATGACCTTCCACATGGCAGAAGGTTGACTTTGACTTTGACCTTTTTTTAATGTTTGGTACAAAATTCAAACTGTAATAACTTTATGATACATACTCGGATTAAGGCGTTGTTTATGTCATTAGAAAGCTCTCACTAAGATCTACGACTTGGTATTGGTTTCATAAACTTTTAAACACTTAAATTTTTTAGGTTTCCTCGAGCAACTTGAATCAATACTTCAACGAAGAGAAAATAAGTGACAAATCCTTATTTGTATTGAATTGCAGGCTGTAAGCTTCATATTTCAAAGTTAATAAATCAAACCCAAGACAAATTTACAGTCAAACAAAATTTGAGACCGCAAGGCATCATGATTATATCAATGCTAGGCCACACTTAATGAATTAGGGCACTTTGACGAGTTAGGGTTTGTGAGAATTTTGCATGTCTTTGAGATGGTGCCATAGATCACCATTTCTTGTAGAAAAACCTAACAAATATCCTTCTCTAATTTGCAAGTATGTGCATAAGAGATACCTCAAACAAAGTTACAATACATCAACAGAATTTTGGTCAATATGATAACTTTGATGAAGGACTGCATAATTTTAGTTTATAAGGCCGAGGTTAGAGAGATTTTGTTTGTAGAATCTTTGGCCCTCTACTCACTGAAATGTTGTAGAAGTGAGTGAATCCTAGGTCCTGAGGATATATGCATGAGGCTGTAAGAATAGATCATGCAACAATTGAATGAATATATCACAAATCTGAACCTTTTGACATGTGTAACTAGTTTGATGCATTTCTGAACCAAATAAAAGGACCCTCACTATCATGTAAGAAAGAGATTTAAAAAACAAGCAATTGCAAATAATGTCTTAGCCCAACGAATCCCAAACCAGAGGAAAAACAAGGAAATCCCAAACACAACAAGACAAAAAAATCCCCAAAAATCTTCTCGTTGATCATTAAGAACCAAAACCACAATTGAACACAAAAATTACCCTTCTTCAAATATTCCACGTCTTCAAGAGAGCCGAAAAGAAATATTTGGATATACAAGAAGATGTGTCCCAGTCTTAAAAGAATCCCAACAAAAATTTAATCATAACTCAAAAGTATGATCACAACCAAAAACCCCTTTCAGAAATTCTCACAGAGCATCTCTACAGGTCCGTGAAATTTTCAAAGGAATGCAAGTCTTAAGTTTGATACACTTGTGATTAGAAGGGTGCCATTTTATAGTGTTTTCATTAAGTGAAGGATCATAATCCTTGGAGTGAGGCGACTTCAATTTTGGAGAAAATTGACTACCTTTTTGGAGAAAAATTTAATTAAAATAAATTGAATTTTAAAATTTATTTGGAGTCATAAATTAGGAGCCAAACCATCTAACCTGTCTTTTATTTATTTTTAAATTTACTTTGGAATAAAAAAAAATTGGACCATGTCATTAATTTAATTTTAATAAATAGCCCTCCATGTGATAATCATACTTGATGTGTGTGTGTGTGTAAGCTTATGATTTTAAAAGGATTTAAGTGTTAACCATTTCAAATTTTATTTTATTTTATTTTATTTATATTTAATAATGTTTCCTTATAAATTTTAAGTTTTATTTTATTTTGGATTTCCTTTGATTATGAAAATTATATGAAACTTCTTCATTTAATTTCCTTTGACCTTTGACCAAGATGAAGATACCATATGGTCACCCTCTGGGATTTTAGCCCAAAATTTGGGGGCTTGAACTTCAATTGTGAATCCCTCTCAAATTGAGAGGCCTATCCGAATGTGCCATATACAACTAGAACAAGCTCGACAAGGAGAATCCATTGGCAGGGATTTCTAGGATAAGTTCAATTATTTTCTTATTCAAATATCCTCAACACATATGGGGTATGACCTTATTCCAGAAAACCCAAACCCTAGAACTAAGATTTCCAACCATCCAACAATGGAGCTTCCAACATGATGTAATTCATACAATAATAAGAGTGTTCATTAATAATTTGACATCAATGACCGATGCTTAGTCAAAGTCAAGCCCCAGGGTGACATCAATGGCAACGCCATTCAACAATCTCCCCCTTTGTCATTAATGGCAACACATGTACTCCTCCTGCGAGTACAACTCCCCATACCTTCATTCGTCATTCTCATTTTTATGATTTCTCTCTCCCTTTGACATCAATGGCAAACGGTGATTCCCTCTGGAAATTTGCCTACTTTGTGTGGACCTGTAATTTTCTTGTGCTCCCCTTAACGAGAAGCCTTCTTTTGCATTCCTTCATTATACTTTATCAATGCTTGGTGCAATAAACAATCTATCTCCCCTTGTCATAATATGCTTCATACCGATTGTCACTGTTAAAATTTTTGCCTTTCACAACTCGCCATGACCTTCTACAATTCTGCAGTGATAACCCGCTATTCCTCAGACTCTCAATGTTGATGAATATAGAGCTACCAAGATCAGTACGGTTACCTTTAAGAGGGAGTATGGCTCCCCTCTCATGATCACAAATGTGATGTATGTTCCAGGACTAAAGAAGAATCTTGTTTCGGTCGTAGTATTGGAAGACCGTGGCTATGATGTGGTTTTTAGTAAGGGAAAGGTTTTCCTTAGACACATCACCACAAGACAGGTGAAAAAAATCAGTGCATGGGTCAAGAACCTATATGATCTTGAGTTTCAAGATGCATGCAAATCCTTGAGGAGCAAGGCAAAGGTTAGAGACTTGGTGGTTGAGACGGAGAGTAAATTACCTCTCAACATGCAGCCCCAGAAGAAGCCTCAGAAGTAGCTTCAGGAAATTGTGGAGCAGCCACAATTAGAGAAGCTAAGAGGAGACCAAGTGGAGAGATCCACTCAAGTAGAGAAGAAGCAGTCTCAAACAATTTTGGAGTAGCCACAATTGGAGAAGCTGAGAGAGACCAAGTGGAGGCATCCAGTCATGCAGAGACCTACAGTAGGGGGGAATTCTGAGCCAAGTGGGTTGAGGGATCACATGCAGCCATACCTCTAGGTGTGAGGTGGGGCAATGTAAAGTGATAGTCCCAAGAGGGCTAAAATTGGGCAGGGTCCATTGAGAGGTTTTATCTCATGGATCGTACCTTTTTATGGGATCCCAAAGTACATAGTAGTGGGAGGAATCAATGGGACTGATGCAGTCAAAGATCAGAGTGATAGAGGCTAGAGCAGTACTGAAGAGCAGAGAGAGGGTTGACAATAGTTCAGAAAGGAAGAGTCAACAAAAGCACTGAGTTTTCAATCGACAGATGTAATAACAGTCAGAGACTTTGATGGTAAATGCATCATACTGATTCAGGTTGGAGGTTTTTTTTTTTGTTTCTAGAGTTGTTTTAGCAACAACACTAGAGAGAAGTGTTGCATGCAGGACATGCCAAAGGTTCAGGATCGGGATCAAGTTGAATTCCTTTCTTGTTGAGAGTGAGTGTTGAAAATAGCAACAAGAAATGTTAAAAATAGAACCCAGAAATTCCTGTTTAATTTGTCCTTGAATTAAATTGAGAATTAAAATCAAATTTTATTCTCATGGCAACTTGTAATAGTTAACTAGAGTGAGTTGAATTAGTTAACTGAATTTTGAGTTGGAATTCCTTCTGAAGTTATTTATATGTTCTCCCTAGATTATAGGGGTCCAAGATGAGTTAATTGGGAGTTGTAATTAGATAAATCAGTTTACTGAGTTAAGTTCAGTTAAATTAGTTCCAAAATGTTTGAGGAACTAATAGTGAGTTAATAGTCAGTTGGTGCACTAATGCATTAACTAGTGCTACTCCATTTAACTGAAGATTCCCTCATCAGAAACTCATGCATGTTGATTCTAAGAAAGACCCAGTTGAGACTAGAGTGCAGGGACAGTGTACTATCAATTGTATAATTTTCTGAGTTGTACAGATGGTGCATGCAATTAGGAATTGAACCATTAAGGGATTGCACATTTTTGGATGCACCGGTTTCCCTTTAAGATGGGCTAATCAACCATAGGAATTGTGCAAGGAAATAGGGGCTTGGAGAGTAGGATAATTGGCTAAGCATTGGCCAAGAGTTTTCTTGTGAGCTGGAGATTGATTTTATTGAGTATTGGGATTATTCTTGTTAGAACAAGCACTGTATTATCATCTTGGATTTCTGATTAATGCAATACAGATAGTGGGCTTTTGAGCTATGGCTTTCCCTGGATACTTATTTTGTTATGTGTCATTGATGTTCTTCCTCTTGTCAATTATTGTTTTCATCGATCTTTATGGGCTTCCGCTATAAAGAGTAGAAGTATATTCTTGTCTCTTGTTTTAGTAGATTACATGAGCTTGTGAATCTATAGGATTTTCTATAGAAATGCCACTAGAGGATGGAGAGGGTGGTTCAGGAGGCTCTCCTCTTCCACCTTCATGATTTACCAAGGCATGATCATCTGACTCTTTCTTCTCGGGATTGATTGTCTTGTCATATTCTGTAAACAACTTGTCAACTTTCTCTGCCACAGTGAAGA
Source organism: Pinus tabuliformis (assembly GCA_031772625.1). NCBI lineage: Eukaryota > Viridiplantae > Streptophyta > Pinopsida > Pinales > Pinaceae > Pinus > Pinus tabuliformis. Next base: position 353,071,838 of record CM062816.1, read on the forward strand.
AGGTTTTGCGATAATTTTTCTCTTCCTCCATTCAAGCTTCCTCATCTTCCATGTTTCATCTTCGTGTTGCACGCCCCGCTTCGGGATCAAAGGATTTGAGTTTTCCTTCTCCTCTTTGGAGATTTTTCCTGGTTAGCATTCACTCATGCAACTCGCATCAAGAAGACCTGCTCTGATACCAAACTTGATCTAGATATTTTACTTCAAGGATGCATACAAAATTGCATATAAAAGAGCATGTAACTAAGTGACATAAACACATAAAAGAAGTGGAATTCAAAAAAACAACCATGAGATTAAAGACACAAAAACAAATTGATAATGAGGTTCACCCAGTGTGGGCTATGTCTTCGGACCCTGCTCAATGCGGGGAGGCCTCTTTCATTAATTGGATGTGAAATCAAAATTACAATAAATTACAAATGACACCATATACATCGATTTTCTAAGATGGTCTTAAATTTCAAAGCTCTATTACAGAAACAGACAATACCATTGAATTCGTGGCGCGAAATTATGTCAAACGACTATAAACTTGTCCTTGTTTTGAGCAAGTGATTGTTGGTCTCTAGGGAATCTCCTTGTCTCGAACTTCGTGTGAGTATTCAGTGTTGGTTCCCTGCGGCTCTTGGTCCGCCATGCAACTTCCTCCTCCCAATCCATTGTGCAAAGAGCATTTAAATATATTTTGGTGGGTGGACACACCAAAGATCACCAAGTGGCGCATTGGTGGCCACCCGAGTTACCAAACAGGAGACCTGGGTTCAAGCCTCAACTTGGGTGGAATTTGTTTTTCGATGAAACAAATTTTGGCATTTTTCATTGGTTCGTTGTCGGCGCTAGCGAAACCATCAAGTGGGTTCAACTCCCGCCACCAGTCGGCTAGTCGACAAGGATGAGTGTCGGCCCATTGGTCACCGACCTTTTTTAAAATATGTTATTTTATTACCCCGTCGTACCAGTTTCCCACAAAAAAAATTTAAGGGTCATTGGTCATTTTAATAAGGTGACAAATTTGCCTCCACCAGTCGTTGGACCGGTCCGAATTTTCGCCTCTTTAACAAAATATGGCATGTTGACTGGGCTGCCACGTGGCACTTGTTGATTGGTCTGTATATATGATTGGGCAGTTAATTGGGTCAAGGACGTCAGATGACATGTGTTGCTCCATGATTGGTTGACCATATGCCACGTCACCCTGCTGACGTCAGCATGAAAAGTGGCAAGGTGGGTCCTACTTGCAAAATTTTTAGATGTTTTGGAAAAGCTTTAGCTGGTCATAACTTTCACATATGGTATTCGTTTGAGGTGTTGTTCATTTCGTTGGATTCAGAATGAAGAGCTCTTCGATTTGAGATGGGTTTCGCTACATTTTGAGGACTTTAGAAATTTGGCCTTTTGGGATCCTCCTGGATTAGTGAAGTACTTTGCTTGCTACAACTGATCTATACTAGGTAGGGGGTATCTATTCTTGAGTGTGATTTTGTTCAACGCCCTATAATCTATACACATTCGCCAATTCCTATCCTTCTTCAGCACAATGATGATGGGTGACCCACATGGTATGTACTCAGTCGAATGACACCCTGTTCCTCCAGTGGCTACAACTGTTTCTTCACCTCACTTGCTCCTATAAAAAATTGCATGTACATCCCAATATTTGGTAATGGGAATTCTAACAATAACTAGATCTCATGCTCTACTTTTCTCTTAGATGGCAACCCTTTAGGCTCTTGGAACACATACTTGTATGCTTGTAACAACTCCTCCAATTGTTTTTTTTGTTTCTTAGTACACCCCTATAAGGATGCCTTGCCTCTTATTGACTCCTCTTCAGACTGAATTTCTCTTTAAAACAATAAAACATACTTCTTCCTGGAATTGATCAATTTCTTGGCTTGGTTGGCACTTTCAAGAGAAATTTTCGACTTGCCTTTATGTGCGTTGATGATGAATGATTTTCCATCCTTGATGATCCAATACTGGTTGTATCTCCTCATGAATATTGTATCATGCATGTACATGTATGGACTCCCAAACACGACTCCACATACATCAAGAGGAACCACATCTAGGTCTACTTCATCAATAAAATCAACACTGATAACAAATCTAATTCTGCACTATTTTTTTTACCTTCGACTCTACATCCTTATTTACCCATACCAGTGGATATGGGTTTGGATGATCACAAACTTCCAGCCCTAACTTCTTGACCAACTCTATTGCGATGAGATTCACTTGCGATCTTGAGTCAAATAGACAATCAATTTTTGTCTTCTTGACCTGTATCTTTATATGGAAGAGTTTGCTTATTTATTTATATTCATATTGTTGAAGGCTATTGAGATTCACCTCTTTTTGTAATGACGTACAAATGATCTTCTCATCCACATCCGAGTTGCTTTCAACTTGGTTGCTCAAATCAATGGCCATGAGATTCTTTTTCTTGTTATCTTTCTTCTTGTTCTTCGAGTTTAGTTGTGGATGCAACTTCCATAATTTTTCCTCTATATGGACAACAATTTTACAGTTGTTGCTAGGATCTTTTCACTGGTGTGTTTTGCTTGTCATCTCCTTATCTTTCCCCCTTATCGCTTCTTCTTCCCCTCCTTAGAATCTTCTTGTTGTTCCTTCTACTTCGATCAACTTGATTACTCTTTCTTCAGGCCTATGTTATCCAGGTATTGTGTCTATACACAAGCCTCGTCCACTAATTTGGGCTTGAACAACATCACTTGCTCACGCAGATGGTGGTTCACACCCCCCTTTGGCCCGACTTTTTCCTGAATTAATGCCACCGGATCAACTGTTCCTCTGTGTACCCATTGGGATAAAACTATGACTTAATTATGATTTTGAAATCCTCCCACTTAGTCACTAGAGGTTCTCCCTCCAACCTCAGGGTTTCTGTGTGGCTCTCCCACCAAGTCAGTGCATATCCCTCTAATTTCAGTTACACGAAGGGGATCTTTTCCCTTCTTCGATATGATGGACTTTGAAATAAAATTCCAATTGCTGCAACTAGTGGTTAAGCTTCAGAGAGTCGATCTCACCATGGTATGAATTGATATTGAATTTTGTTTCCTTTTTAAACAGGGATTGTGATTGGTTCACGACACTCAAACTGGGTTGATCTTTTTCGGGTCCTTTATTCAACTGGTTCTCCATTTCTCACTGATCTTCTGATCCTCGTTCTAATTTGTCCTCTGCATTTGAACCCCCATATTCTCTAAATATACCCAGCTTGTTATTCAAGGTTGCCAAGAGGAGGCTTACATTGCGGTTGATATCTGCGACTTATTGTTCCAACCACGTAAACCTCACCTCTGCAAGATCACAAGGTTCATTTACAGATTCGTCGACCATGATTAGGGATTTATGATTTTCGGCCTCACCGATCTAGATCCATGTAATATCCACAAAGTACCCAAAGAAACCTACTCTGATACCAAAAGATTCGTAAACTACTTTGTATATTCCACTAGAAGGTTCGTCACAACAGATCTCATAATATTATATTAAAAATATGAAATTCTACACTATTACAATTTTATTAAACTTTAATATATGTAGATTTAGCTGTAATTAGTGCATGCATGTGAATGGAAATTATGCAAAAGGGTAGAGAATGAAAAATTAATCTCTCTCGGACACACACACATAAGACACAAGATATTCTTTCTAGGAAACCCTTTCGGGAGAAAATCTAGCTGGAAGGTGAGGTCGCTTCACTCTCTTTCTCTATCTCGAAAATAAGGCTACATGTACAAAGAAGGAATGTCTGTGACCCTTGGGATGCAATAGTTCACAATTCCTCTCTATTTTCTCTACCTCCTTTCTCTCCTGACTATCTTTTGTCAACTATGGAAACAAATTCTCTTGAAAGAATGAATGCATCTTCCTCCTAGTGGCTCAGTTATAACACAACCTGAGAGCTTACTAGTGGTTAATTTTGACTACATCAACTCTTAAATAGAGTTACAATATAGAATTTTCTAGATTATTTTACATCATAAACACGTGGCTAGTGTTGGGTTGTGTTATATTCTTTCCACGACTAGCCCACATAGTTAACCGAGGGGTTAGAAGGGGGGCAAAGCCCCCCCTTCGTTGCGCCGATTGCGTAGCGGGGGGAGTCACAGGGGGTTTGAGGGTTTCAGGTAACCCCACTCTATGGGGTCTGGGGCAGTGCCCTAGAAAATTTTGGTTTTGGACCCTATGGTAGGTTTGGTGGACCTACCTATGGTTTTGTGCATGATTTTCGCACATGGTTTTGGACACGATGGTTTTCGGTCCATGGTTTTGGACGCGATGGTTTTCGGTCCATGGTATTGGATGCTTCGGCATGTATAAATATGTATTGTAACATTGAAAGGGACATAATGAAAAGTCAAGTTGGTAGTCCCGGTTTTGGGATCCAAGGGAAAATATTTGTGTATATGTCTTTTATTTGTTATGCTCTCGCATTGTTTATTTTCCATTTTTTAGAATTCGTATGCAGGTAATTTCTGTATGAGGTTAAAACCTACATTTGGTATTAGAGTTGTTTTGGCTTCAAGGGGATGCCTTTGCTGCTGAGGGGTTTCGCTTAGCCCTGTGGTAGACCCTATTTAGTGGAATATCTGCGAGATCGATTCTGGTGGTGAAAGAAGATGGCGAGCAGTGGAAAGATAGAGATCGAGAAATTTAATGGTCAGAGTTTTGAGCTGTGGAAACTCAAGATGGAGGATCTGTTGGTGGATAAAGATCAGTGGATGGTGGTAGATCCGGGTACTAAACCAATGGGAGTGTCCGATGAAGAATGGAAGAAGTTGGATCGGAAGGCAAAGAGCACAATACGATTATGTGTATCAAATTTCGTATTATTGAATGTATCAGGGAAGCTACGGCGAAGGATTTGTGGGACAAGTTAGGGACTTTGTACCAATGTAAGTCTCTGGTGAATAAATTGTTCCTACGGAAAAAGCTGTATAACCTAAGGATAAAAGATGGAGACTCAGTGACAGAGCATCTAAATGCGTTTAATATTGTGGTAAGTCAGTTATCGTCTATTGATATCAAAATTCCAGATGAAGATAAGTGCATTAGTTTGTTTTGTTCTCTACCAGATTCGTGGGATAGTTTGGTTATTGCAATAGGTAGTAATGCATCTGCCTTGCAATTTGATGAAATAGTCTCATCCTTGCTGACAGAGGAGATGAGACAGAAAAATATGGAGAGCCAGAATGGTGATGCCTTTTCTGTACGAGGATAGTCCCAGAACAGAAACAAAAATAATTCATCGAGTGGGAGATCTAAATTTAGAGGGAGATCTAAATCTCTAGGAAAACCTGTAAAGGTGGTGTGCTGGAAATGCCAAAAGGAAGGGCACTACAAAAGAGACTGTAAATCTAAAGCTCCTAACAAAGGAAAGGGATCTGATGATGCTCCTTCTGTAGAGGCGAAAACCACCTCAGATGAAGGTGAGGATGTGTACTTGGCTTCTTCAAGTACACATGTAGATCATGAGGCATGGTTGATTGACTCAGGTGCATCCTTTCACTTCACTCCCCATAGAGAGTGGTTCTGCGAGTATGAGAAATATGATAGTGGTGATGTCTTCTTAGGGGATGATAGGAAGGATAAAATCGTTGGTCACAGAAAAGTAAAGTTGAAGTTGCAAGGTGGAAGTGTTAGAACGCTTCTGGGTGTCCTACATATTCCTGCATTGGCCAGAAATCTTATTTCTGTAGGCGAGCTGGATGATGCAGGTGTAAAAACAGTGTTTGAGAAGGATACCTATAAGATGGTTCAGGGAGCACTGGCATTGATCAGGGGAGTTCGGATTGGAACTCTGTACAAGCTACAAGGTAGCACTGTTGTTGCTGGGTGCAACAGTTCTGTGGTTCCTGAAAGTGGAGCAGAAAATCTAGTGGTCTCTGGAGAGAAGACCATGTTGTGGCATCAAAGGCTTGGACATATTGGAGAGAAGGGCCTTTGAATACTTCATGGTAAAGGTATGGTAGAAGGAATGAGTAATAACTCTCTAGATTTTGATTTCTGTGAAAATTGTGTATATGGGAAGCAAAATCGGGTGAGTTTCCCCTCTGGTGGTAAGAGGGCGAAACAAATATAAGAGCTTGTGCACAGTGATGTGTTTGGACCTGTGAAGGTTCCATCACTAGGTAAGTATGTGTACTATGTATCATTTATAGATGACTTCTCAAGGAATACATGGATATATTTCCTTAAGAAGAAATCTGAAGTATTTGACAGGTTTAAAGAATTTAAGGCTCTGGTGGAAAACCAGATAGAGAAGAAGATAAAGGTGTTGAGGACAGATAACAGTGGAGAGTTTTGCAGTAAGGAATTTGAAGAATTCTGTAAGAACTGTGGTATATAATGGTAGAAGACTACTCCATATACGCCTCAGCAAAATGGAGTTGCAGAAAGAATGAACAAGACGTTGATGGAAAGGGCAAGAAGCATGCTCATTGGTGTCGGGCTAGGACAGGAATTCTGGGTAGAGGCGGTGGAGACAGCATGTTAAATGGTCAACAGATCACCTTCATTAGCATTGGAAGATAAGACTCCACAAGAGGTATGGACTGGTAAGAAACCTTCTCTTTCACATCTGAGGGTATTTGGATGTGATGCATATGTACATGTTCCAAAGGAGAAAAGAACCAAGTTGAATAGTAAATCTGAAAAGTGCATCTTTATTGGGTATAAGGATGGTTTAAAGGGTTATAAGCTTTGGAACCCAGTACTAAGGAAGGTTGTGTAGAACCGAGATGTGGTGTTCAGAGAGGTGAAAGATGTTATTAAACATGAAGTCCGACCAAAGGAACCTGAGAAGATAGAGTTTGAACTTAAGGAGGAAGAATCATTATCTACAGCAGAGGAGGAATCAGAAGATGAAGAGCCACAAACTCCAATTGTGAGAAGATTAGTTCGAGAAAGAAGGCAGCTAGAAAGGTATAGTCCATCTGCTTTCTATTAAAAATTTTCTTTATCTATTATTGATGATGATCCCAGAACTGTGAAGGAAGCAATAGATTCAGAGGATGGAAAATTTTGGAAAGAGGCCATGGTTGATGAAATGGCATCTTTGCACAAAAATGAGGCTTGGGATCTGGTGGAGTTGCCGACTGGAAGGAAACCCATTGGTAGCAAATGGGTGTTCAAGAAGAAGACAAATGCAGAAGGAAAGGTGGATAAATACAAAGCTCGGTTAGTAGCAAAAGGTTATTCCCAAGTGCCGGGAATTGATTTTGGTGATATTTTTTCTCCTATTTCCAAGGTAACTTCTATTAGATTACTTTTATCTGTTGCTGCTTCTTTTGATTTTGAGGTAGAACAGATGGATGTGAAGACAACATTTCTTCACGGGGATCTGGAAGAGGAGATCTACATGAAGCAACCTGAAGGTTTTGCAGTGAAGGGTAAGAAAGAACTGGTATGCAAGTTAAAGAAGTCTCTGTATGGGTTAAAACAGTCACCAAGGATGTGGTATCAGAAATTTGATACATTTATATGAGGACTTGGCTTCACCAGAAGCAAAGCAAATCACTGTGTGTATTTTAAATTAATTGGTGACCGTGTTATTTATCTGGTCTTGTATGTGGATGACATGTTGCTGGTTGGAAATGACAAAGAAACTATCCAGGATTTGGAGACCCAATTGTCCTCCAAATTCGACATGAAAGATCTTGGTGCTGCAAACTATATTTTGGGCATGGAAATTAAAAGAGATCTGGAAAAGAGGAAGCTCTTGTTAAACCAGAGGAAGTATGTCGAGACAATATTGCAGAGGTTTAATATGCAGGATAGTAAACCGGTGAAGGTTCCTATTCTTGTAGGTGTAAAGTTATCTGTTGAACAGTGTCCCAAGACACAAGAAGAGGAAGAGGATATGTCCTGTGTTCCATATGCAAAGTGCAGTCAGTAGCCTGATGTATGCAATGATCTGTACTAGACCAGACATTGCACATGTAGTGGGAGTATTGAATGGGTTTATGTCAAAACCAGGGAAGGAGCATTGGACAACAGTGAAGCGGGTTTTCAGCTATTTGCGTGGCACTATTGATTATGGTTTGTGCTACCAAGGAAGACCGGGATTGGATAGAGTTTTGGATATTCGTGGCTTTGTTGATGCAGACTAGGCTGGAGATCTAGATCAGAGAAGATCTACAAGTGGGTATGTGTTTAACCTATTTGGAGGTGTAGTCAGTTAGATGAGTAAGAAACAATCTGTACTGGCACTATCAACTACAGAGGTAGAATACACGGCAACCACTCATGTAAGCAAGGAAGCAGTTTGTTTACAGAGATTGTGTTCAAGTATGGGGTTAGTACAGGGAGCTATAAGGATAGACTGTGATAGCCAAAGTTCAATTTTCTTGGCAAAGAACCCTGCTTACCATTCAAAGACAAAGCACATTGATGTTCAGTATCACTTTGTGAGGGATATGATAGAAGACAAAAAGGTGTTGTTGGTAAAGGTGGACACTTTGAAGAATACTAGATGCATTGAAAAAATCTGTGAGCTCTGAGAAGTTCTCTTGGTGTAGAGAAACAATGGGCGTTGCAGGGCTGGATAAATGACTAAGCTCTCTTGTGGCCCCCTGTGGAAAGAAAACAACAAGTGGGAGAATGTTGGGTTGTGTTGTATTCTTTCCACAACTAACCCACGTAGTTAACCGAAGGGTTAGAAGGGGGGCGGAGCCCCCCCTTCGTTGTGCCGATTGCATAGCAGGGGGAGTCAAAGGGGGTTTGAGGGTTGCAAGTAACCCCACTCTATGGGGTTTGGGGCAGCGCCCCGAAAATTTTTGGTTCTGGACCCTATGGTAGGTTGGGCGGACCTACCTATGGTTTTGTGCATGATTTTTGCACATGGTATTGGACGCGATGGTTTTCGGTCCATGGTTTTGGACACGATGGTTTTCAGTCCATGGTTTTGGACGCGATGGTTTTCTGTCCATGGTATTGGATGCTTCGACATGTATAAATATGTATTGTAACATTGAAAGGAACATAATGAAAAATCAAGCTGGTAGTCCCGGTTTTGGGATCCAGGGGAAAATCTCTGTGTATATGTGTTTTATGTGTTATGCTCTCACATTGTTTATTTTCTGTGTTTTAGAATTCATATGCAGGTAATTTATGTACGGGGTTAAAACCTATAGCTAGCCCCTTTTCCGTTAATAATGGGGGCTAACACAGCATCCTCTTGAATTATAGGTGTGAAAACAAGAAGGTCAACTTCTGAGTGGCATAATTTTTGCATACAAAATAAGATTGACACACTTCTTGCGCCATTGGAAATATCTTTGTTTGTAGAACAACATGAAATGGTGCAACACTATAGCAGCAGCTTTACCCCCAAAAATTTCGTTTGATGCCTCAAAATTCTCCCAGTGAAAAAGGTCCCGTTCGCTGATTCCTCCAATTTTTCCACTCCAAATGCACCAAGATGGATGAAAAACAATATAATAATCCAATCTGGATTACACCTCCCCATTTTGGGAGGCTTTTGTTCCCCAAAATATTATACTAAATGAGGTGAGGAAATTTTTCCTCTACCTTCTCTCTGGTGTACCATTTAGCTTGTCCTGGAAGTTTTCCCTTCAATCTAATCTACCAAAGGTCATGCTAGCCCTGTCTTGTAGTTTTGGACCTCTTCTACAACATTGTATCTTCTGTTAACTCTGCCTGAGCATCTGGTGCCAAGTCTTCCATAAAAGGTCAAACTTATTCCTCTTCCTGATCTAGCATGGAAGGTTCATAGAGTTTCAAGTTCTCTACACTCACAATTGAGTAAATGCGCATATATGGTGGTAAAATGAGTTGATAGGCCTTATCACACACCTTTTCTAGTATACTAAAGGAACCATACCTCATATCCTAGATTTTCTTACCAGGCCCCTGTAGCCTCTCCTTGTTCAATTGTAGCCATACTATGTCTCCCACCTTGAATGATTTCTCTATTATGTGTTGATCATGCATGTCTTTATACTTCGACTACGACTTCTACATTGTGTCTTGTACCTTTAAATGGATCTACATGATATCCTCCATAATTTTTTCATCCCTTAAAGCATCTCCTGTAATATCTTCCCTCACTCCTCCTTGTTTGCCATATGCAATATCTAAAGGTGAAGGTGTCAAATATCTAAAAAAAGTCTCAAATGGGAACTTTAATGTATAAGTGTGGACTTATTTGTTGTAAAATTGTTGTATATATACCAGATTTTCATCCCTGGTCTTCGGATGTTGCACCAAAGTCATGTTGACTACTTATGTTTGCCCATCGGCCTGTGGATTGAATGTTGTAGATCTCTTTAACTTTGTGTCCATCTTCTCCCACAATGTAGTCCAAAATGCATTGAGAAATCTTGTATCCTTGTTTGAAAAGATGCTCCTTGGTATCCCAAAGTGCAGCAAGACATGTCTAAAGAAAAAGTTTGTTGCTTCTTTCCCGTTGATAGCCTTTTTACAGTGTATCAGAACACACATCTTGTTGAACCTATCAACTACAACGAATAGGTAGTTATGTTCCTTCTTGGTTGTCGATAAACCTCCCAAAAAAGTCCATGGAAATTCTTTCCCAAGGAAGAGTAGGTATATGTAAGGAATGACATAGACCATGCTTCTTGTTGTTAGGCTTGTTGGTACTGTTATCACTCGTCTGGATCTCCAAGGCTGAGGAAGAGTCCAGCTGAGGTAACCGCAGACCAATCTTTTCACTTGGTAGCTAGCCCTACCAAGCCAGAGAGGGCTCTCTCCCAAGGATCACATCCAAGAGGGCTCGATGGATTAGGGTTTTAGGTTAGATATAGTAGCTCAAGGGGTTGTTTGAATTGATTTGATTGGGGTAGTCACTGGATGGGTGAATTAAGTTAGAAAGTGAACTAGGTTAGGGCAAAAGAGAGTCATAATTGCAAACATCTGATTGGGCAAGGTAGGCAAGTTACTTTAACACTTTGTAGTATAGTGATGAAATGGTTTAGACTGGTGAGGTGCTAAAAAGAGCATGAAAATCATGAATTCTTCCTAAACTGAAGAAATAAAACAAATTATGATGATTTTTCCATAACAGAGCATAGAAGATGAATTATTCTTATCACACCTTGAAAATCAAACATATTTGAAGCGAAATGGATCATGAAAGCTACAAAACATCCATACATATGTAACTGAAGAAGAAACAATATCAAAATACTATGCCACAGGAATCCCACCAAAATAGCTGCAACTCATGCAATATATTTCATGCCAAAGTCTGAAACACTAGTACAACATCCAATAGAGTCCAACCTATAGAATGAGTGATAAATTACATAATATAGGCCTCAAGCCAACACATCCTAACCTCAGGGGTTGAATCCATGAGAGGAGGAGCAATTGCAACAAAGACTGAATTGATAGCTAGAGTGTAGGGTGGTCAAAGTGACCCATCCCTAACTTAAGCAAACTAATTTATTACAAGTAATAGAGGCCGTTTGCCTAATGTATTTACCCTAGGTAACAGTAAATACATAATAATTACATCATCCTTATCAATTACAATAGTAAAACACTAATTTCCCATAGGTAAAAATCAAATTGGAGAGAAATAGTGAAAATCTGGGCTGACTGTCAAACGCGCAACGCCATATTCAAGCTGACTTTTACCTGCCTTCCTGATGTCCAAATCTAGCCCAGGATAGCTCATTGGAAAGCTTATCCTATCTAGTTTCCAAAACTTCCCTTGTTTTTTAAAATGGGATTTATTTTCCCCTCCAAAATTCCTTTCTCCCAAGACTACTCAAACGCGCAGCGCCTGGTCCAGAAATGAGGCAGAAACATGATTTTTAGGTGGTTTTTTGCCTTTTTCACCTACCAGTTTTTCTTTCCAGGGCTGGAAACATGGTTTTCCTAGATGTATTGGTCTTTATGAATCCACTGGTGGTTTCCATTCCTCCAAAAAGTGAGCAACGCCTAGGGCACTAAGCATTTGACCAAACTGCTGATATGAAATTGCCTCAAAAAAGAAAGGAAATACAATTTTACCAAAAATAACTTAAAAGTCTTCAAAATTGGGCAAGAAGATGATGTTTGATGTTGTTAGGCATCAAGTGAAGCCTCAACAAGTATATCAAGCTTCTTCTTCTCTCCTTGGTGAATTAGGGCTTCAATTCTTACCTTGGCAGCCTTGAGCTTTGCCCTTGCTATTTGGTTTCTTCGACAATAATACTTTGCCATTTTTCTCTGAATGTTATTTTCCCTTTTGGCCTTGTGTAGGAGGTTTTCAAGATGTTTTTTCACCTGATCAAGCTAATGCTCCCGGTTCTCATTGACTATTTTGGCAAGTTGTTCATTTAGGGTGAACTCATTAGCTAGTTCAGCCTCCTTTTGTTCTTCTAGCTCCAAAGCTCTCTTTAGGCCTCTAGTCCTTGGCCTTTTTCTTGGCACCTATTCCTCCAGTTGATCACTGTATTCTCCATATGCTTCATCAAGTAAGGCTTTAGCCTTTTCAACCTCCGTCTTTGCCTTGATGAGCTGAATCTCCATGAGTTCATGTTTGGTCTCAAACTACTTGTTCTCCTCCTCATAAGATGAGATGATGTATTTTTCCCTCTGTAAGTTGACCTGGAGCTCCCTGATGAGTTCATCCTTTTCTTTTATGACAATTCTTGTGCTCTCACTGTCATCATGCTCACTTTGGTCAACTAAGTCAAAATCCTGCTCTGTCTCATGGAGGTCCTCCTCCTGCTGCTGGATCTCTGTCTCTGTCATCTTTTCGTTGCCCTTTTGTACCTGTTTTGCTGATGAAGAAGGCAAGGCCCCTCCCACAATTTTTAAGGCAAACACTTGCATATGCCCTCTCTAATAGGTATGTTTCAAGGTACCCAAACCAACCCCTTTAGGCTTGTTGATCTCACCATGTTCAATGAGCTCTTGCTCTCTGATTTCATCTCTGTTAGGTGAATGAATATGCTTATGAAATGGTGATGATGGAGGTGATGGTGAGGCTCACTCATCAGATGAGGATGAATGATCTATGGGCTGAGATGGAGGAATGGAAGTGGGTGGATTAGATGATGAAGGGATGCTTTGAATATTTTGAGTAGATGCATGAGTGAATATGGGATTAGTTATGAAGGTACTCCATGCAATGTTGAGTTCCTTGAGATGGTAAAGGACTATGATTTTAATGAGGGAATGATGAAATAAGCTCTTCATTTTATCTTTGTACTCCCTCTTTTGGGAAATGTAGGCCATATTCTCAACACTCTAGAAAAGATAATAGGGTATATTGAGAATTTTTACGCTAGTGAAATACATTAAGAGCCGAATATGATAAGAATAGACCCTAGAGAATATACCTTCACATGAAAAATCTTTCATAATAATCTTCATCATTGGGGAATATCTGTCAAGGAGGTGTGAAAAGGGAAAATAGCCCCTTCTTTCATTTTGGTACCTTGGTTTCATGTAAGGTTCATAATAATGCCTCTCCAAATCACCTTGTTTAAACAATTTTTCCCAACATCTGGAATCTCGGTGGCAGCTGATATATTAGCAGTAGATAAAGTGAAAGTTATACCTACTAGAGTGACCTAGTTCTCTTGGAGTTTAGAAATGAAGAGCCTAGTCAACTCAGGATGATGTTGGACTGCCTGCACTTGCTCACAGAAATCATAACAACCTATCCATTTGAAGGATGTCATAATCATAGGGGATGCTAAGAGTTCCCTGAGATATGTGGGCTCAAACCTGTGTATCTGGCCTCCTTTGTGTGGCCTCCTATGTTCTCTATATTCTTCTTTATCTGTTTCCTCTTCCTCACTATGTGGTTTGTATTCCTCCTCCGCCATGGTGTTTAGTATCAAATCCTAGGGAGATGTAAGGTAGGGGGAATGTAGTTTTTTAGGGAATAGTAAATGGGGAAGGGTAAATATGAAGATGATGGGTGAAGGGATATGTGTATTGGAGAGGGGTATAGGGTAGTAGTATGATAGTTTGGGGATGGGGAAATTTGTTTGCAATATAGGGGTTTGGGAGCCTAGGTAGTGTTGTATCACTTAGGACTTAGGGTTTTGGGACAAAGGGTTAGAGAGCATCTAGGATATAAAGATTTAGGGAAAGGGAAGGAGGGTGGAGGGAAGTGTGCAAAAGGGAATGAGAGTGGAAGGTAGTTTTTGGGGGAAATCTAGGGTTTAGATGTAACAATTAAGCTAAATGTTTAATAAAACCTTCCAAGCACTTAGGAATTGACTTGAGGAGGGGGAAAAACACATCCCTTGGCTGCTACTTACCTGCATTGAGGTTGAAAGTGTTTTGGAGGAGCTGAGGAGGTGACTGGAGCATTGCTGGACAAATGCGCAGCGTCAATGCAGAGTGCGCAATGCCTCAGGTAAACATGCAACACCTTAAGAGAACGTGCAATGCCTTAAGGAAACACGCAGCACCAGAAGAGAATGCGTAGAGCCAAAAGGAAACGCGCAACGCCTGCCATGTTTCTGCTAATTTCGCCCAGAACTGTGAAAAGGCTCTTTGGGGTTTTCTCAATGGGTGCTAGGAGGCAAATGAATCTAAGTTTGAAGCCAAGAATTCCTTTATAGGTGAGTGAATTTGATCTTTTGCCTTTCAAAACCACTTTCTAATGTTTCATTTGACCTCTTTGATAATTTTCTTTCTGACTTTTTTCTTTGCAGGTGGATGATGTTCAAGGCTTGGCAATGTTCACTTTTGACTTTTGTTTGGGTGATATTGGCAATGTAGTTTGAGTAAACGGCTAAGAGTAGTGACTTATTACATATGATAAACATAAAATTACATAAATAAATAAAAATTATTACATCTCTCTTTTGAAATAAAAATTACAAACTGGAAAGAATTTCTTGCTTAAAATCAAATTTGGAATTTTAGCAACCATGGTTGCATGCTTATAAACCCTTATTTAATTGAAAATGGGATATTATTTGCTTCACTCTCATACTTTGCTAGCCTTATGTAGTGAAATGGTGTTTTATTGGACCTTGGAAAATGAAACCTAGTGACCTAATGGGACCTTGAATCACTGAACTCCAAGTGGACTTGATCGACACAAAACATGATGAAATGAGCTTTTATAGTCAATGTATGTTCAACAAGACACATGAAGGTGGGCCAACAAATATAAATTTTTGAGAGGGGATGGGGTTTCAACTTGGGCTACCATTAGTGAGTAAATTTTTACATGATGACCTAGGTGGAATGATAAAAATTTCAACATGGGACACTAATATGATATAAAAGAGGAGTTTTGATTACTGATGGCAGTATGCAAATACTGACTCTAACAGGTACAAAAAAGCATGCATATTCTTATGAACCTAACTACCTTCTCTTGCATCTTGGGCCAATACACATACCTCTACAAGTTAGCAACAATCTTCCCTACACCAAAGTGCCCTACAACATTGGAGGTGTGAGCCTCTATGATCAGATGCAATTTCTCAGCTTTAGGAACACATAGTTTATCCATCTTGTAGAGTAACCCATCCAAGAGATGGTAGTCAACTATGATATCACCATCGTACACATGACTCTGACTCTGCAACTACTGATACACCTCCTTGAAGTCATCATCTTCTAAATATGCCTCTTTGTATGCATCATGGGTGAATGGCTCCATGTGCATAAGAGTCCCCAAAGTTATGACCTTCAATGTGGACCGTGGCCTTGAAAGCATGTCAGCCAACTTGTTTGTGCTTCCCTTCTTATACTTGATCACCAAATGAAACTATTTTAAAAACCCCATCCACTTGTAATGCCCGATATGTTGTAGCTTACTCTGGGCCTACAAGTACTATAATGACTAGTGATCTATGTGGATTATTGTCTCCTTTCTCATCAGATAATGCTTCCACTTCTTCATATCTTGCACCATGGCATAGAGTTCCTTATCGTATGTAGGGTAGTTAAGGATTGCCCCATGAACTACTTCAGAATGGTAGCATATAGGCCTTCCTCCCTGCATCAAATGTGAAATATGCTCCTCCCAGACAACACTATATACCATTATATCATCCAAATAGACAATAGAAAATGAATTTATAAAAGGGAGTAGTACATCATTCAATAATCTCATAAATGTAGTTGGTGCATTACATAGGCCAAATGGTATAACTAACCACTCATACAAACCTTTCTTGGCTTTGAAGACGTTGTGTCTTCTTCTTTGACTCAAACCTGTTGATATTTAGACTTCAAGTCCAACTTGGTGAAGTACTTTTCTTGTTGCAACTAATCTAGCATATCATCTATCCTGGCTAGGGGGTATCTATACACATCTTCCGAGTACCATCCTTCTTCGGCACAATGATTATGGGTGACCCACATGGTGATATACTCGGTCGAACGACACCCTATTCTGGTAGCTACTATATTTGTTTCTTCACCTCACTTGCTTCTATAACGGACTGCATGTACAACCCAATATTTGGCAATGGAGACTCTAGAAATAACTGGATCTCATGCTCTACTTCTCTCTTAGGTGGTAACCCTTTAGGATCTTAGAACACATTCTTGTATGTCTGTAACAACTTCCCCAATTGTTGTTTCAGTTTCTTAGTACACCCTTCCACAGATGCCTTGCCTCTTATTGACCCCTCTTTAGACTAACTTCCTCTTAAAAATTGTTAGGTCCCTATAATACTAGTGTAGCCCCCTTATTATTATTGTTATTGTAGCCCCATTGTTGTTATTGTTGTGCCCATGTAGCCACCATATTTTTATTGGTGTGCCCCATAGAAGCCCATTATTTTTATTGGTGTGCCCTTACATTATTATTGTTATGTAGGCTTTGATTATATTGTGACCCCTTAGACTCCTATATATAAAAAGGAGGTATTTTCATTTGTATCATCCAAGAA
The DNA here is from genome assembly GCA_031772625.1 of Pinus tabuliformis. Lineage (NCBI taxonomy): Eukaryota > Viridiplantae > Streptophyta > Pinopsida > Pinales > Pinaceae > Pinus > Pinus tabuliformis. The sequence continues at coordinate 353,088,724 of CM062816.1, forward strand.
TTTTTCATTTATGTAATGTAAAGGAGGTTTCCCCCTCAAAGAGGATAATTTTTAAGTCATTGAACTATCTATTTGTGAGCTGGTTGCATAAAATTTGTTATTGGAGCTTTGGATTAGTGTTTCGCTGCTTCAAACAGGTCATCATGGAATTTTTGCTATAAGTTTTCTCTATGAAGCTTCAAAAGCTGAAATTGCAACCACGTTTAGCTGAAATCTTGTTGAAATTTGTGTACGAATTTCATATCTTGGTTCGCTATATTTTATGAGATATGGTCCGCAGAAGTTAGCGTTTTTTCATGATACAGAATTCAATCTCAAACAAGTGACCTAGGGAAAATCATCATAACTTTCGTTTTAGGCATCGAAATTGAATGTTTTAAAAAGTGGCTAAAAGAGAATATACTGTAGTTTTGTTTATGGAAAATTTAGGGTCGAATGTCAGAACAATGACACATGGCACTCTGTACAAGTTTACTCTATTGAACGAGTATATAATCAAGACATCGTGGGGGATTGGGCATAGCTCTTTCTTGATGAATCCAATCTTGGTCTGACTAGTTGGGTTGGAATGAAGACTCATGGGGCTACTACAGGATGAAATTTCAGATCTTGGAGATTCCCCATTACAGAGATACAACAACTGCAATATCTAGCTTTTAAAAAGCAAGAAAATGTGTTTATTTTTTAATTTTTCATAACTTTTGCTTGAAAAATCAGTTAGAAGTGATTCAAAGGGCATATTGAAGCATAGATATCAATGTTTGGTTCAAAAAATCATCCAAAAAAAAAATTCTACACCCATTAATCCCTCATAAAACTCTACTATGACACATGAAGAAGAATAATTACAACATGATATATCAAAGTTACATGACCAAGTGCAACAAATTTCACTCTCACAAAGAGCAACCAAAGATAACATGGATGGCTTAAAAGGGGAAATGGATGGTATTAAAGACAACATGGATGGTATAAAAGGCAACATGGATGCAATGAATGTCAAGTTAGAAGGGTTGGCAAAGTTGTTGCAAGAAACGCTTCCCAGTGGTGACAAGGTAATCCATGAAAACCATGATGAGGATTAAAGGAATATTAATTATGATTTTAGAGACTCCAATGTGGGGTTTAAGAACCACCAAATTCAAAAGATAGATATGAGGAAGTTTGATGGCAAGGATCTGGTAACATGGATACTAAAGATGGAGCAATATTTTGATCTACAGGATGTGCAACCCTCAGAGTTAGAACCCAATCAGTTTGTATGGTATCGATGGATTTTTTCTCATAAACCACTTATCATTTGGTCAATTTCTATGGAGTAAATGATAGCACATTATTAGGATAAAAAGAGAAACGCCTTATTTAGCCAATTGATAAATCTCAAACAAAAGGGTTCAATGGAGGAGCACATTGAGGACTTCCAAAAATTGAATATCAGGGTAATTGATATTCCAAAGGAGCATATGATTGATGTCTTCATAGGGACTTTAAAGGATAAAATCCAACATGAGGTTCGCCTTTGGGAACCTGATTCATTGGAGAAGGCATTTAGGGTGGCAAGAAAAGTTGAAAGCAAAATTATGGCAACAAGGAAGTCTACCACTCACAACTATAAAGATGGAAGTGTTGTTGCTCCTAGTCTTCCACAACAATTGGAGGAAAAAAGAGAAAAAAGACTTTGTTACATTTGTGATAGAAAATACACTAAAGGTCATAAGTGTGCTGAGAAAAAAAATATTCTACATATATTGTGAAGAGGAGGAAGAAAAGGAACAAGAAACATCAAAAGCCAAGGATATACACTAGGAACCAACCCCAAAGAAAGAATAAATGAATCTGACCATATATTGTAATGCATTGGCAGGAATTACCACTCCTCAAACTCTCAAGATAGAAGGATATATCAAGAAGAAAAAGGTAATAGTGTTGATTGATTTGGGTAGTACCCATAATTTTATTCATTGTAAGATAGCCAAGGAATTGAATTGTTTCCTATATCTAGCACCAGAGTGTTAAGTGATGTTTGCAAATGGAGGAACTATAAATTTCTCTAGAAGGTGCCATAATATCAAGCTAACCATGGGGGAATATGTATTGAATAGTCCAATGCTTTCAATTCCAATGGGCGGTGTTGATGTTGTACTAGGAGTTCAATGGTTACAATCTTTAGGGACAATAGCTTTCAATTTTCAAGAATTTTTCTTGAAATATTTTTGGGAAGGAAATGAAGTTGAATTAAGGGGTATCACAGGGAAACCAAGAAAAATAATAAGCTCTAATGGCATGAAAATACTTTTGAATAAAGAACAACAGGGTGTAATTGCACAATTATGTTCACTAGAGGTTCAAACATCAATATCATCTATTTCTCCAGATCTCCAAAAAGTATTGGACAATCATTCCAAGGTGTCTGAGACTCCCAAAGACCTCCCACCTATTTGTGATCATGATCATATTATTCATTTGATTCCGGGAAGTGTTCCTCGAAACATCAGGCCTTACAGACATCCTTATGCCCAAAAGAGTGAAATTGAACCCGTGGTTGCAAAAATGTTAGAGGCTGGTATAATTCAACCTAGTCAAAGTTCTTTCTCTGCTCCAGTAGTACTGGTGTACATGAAGGATGGATAATGGCGTATGTGTTTGGATTATAGGGAGCTAAAAAAGATCACTATTAAAGATAAATTTCCCATTCCTGTCATTAATGAATTATTGGATGAATTACATGGAGAAATTTACTTCACCAAGCTGGATCTTCGTTCAGGATATCATCAAATTAAAACTAAGACTGGAGACATTCCGAAAAGGACATTCAAAACTCATGAGGTTCATTATGATTTTTTGGTCATGCCTTTTGGACTTACTAATGCACCTTCCACATTTCAAGGTTTAATGAATTCCATTTTCAAACCCTTCCTTAGAAAATTTGTGTTAGTATTTTTTAATGATATACTAATCTACAACAAGTCTTGGAAGGATGATGTTCAACATGTTGAAAGGGTTCTCAAAATATTGGAGGAGAAACAATTATATGAAAAAACCTCCAAATGTTTCTTTGGAGTACAAGAGGTTGAATATTTGGCTCATATTGTATCTCATGAGGGTGTTAACGTAGACCCTAACAAATTTAAATCCATTAAGGAATGGAAATCCCCACAACCATAAAGCATCTTCGAGGTTTTCTCGAGTTGATAAGGTATTATCGCAAGTTTGTTAAGAATTATGGAAGAATAGCAGCACCTCTAACATCATTACTGAAGAAATATGCATTTTCTTGGATTCCAGAAGAAACAAAGGCCTTTGAACATCTTAAAGAGGCAATGTGCCAATCACTGGTCTTAGCTACGCCAGAACTCACAATTTTTTTTATTGTGGAATGTGATACCTCAGGAAATGGCATTGGTGTTGTTTTAATGCAAGAAGGAAGATCCATTGCTTTTGAAAGTCGTCTAATCAAAGGAAAGTATTTACACAAACCTATTTATGAGAAGGACATGTTGGCAATACTACATGCATTAAAGCAATGGCGACCTTACCTAATGGGAAGACACTTCAAGGTAAAAACATATCATGATAGTCTTAAATACTTTTTGGAACAAATATTGTCTTCAGAAGAACAACAAAAATGGGTGACAAAGATGTTGGGTTATGAATTTGAAATCGTCTACAAAAAAGGGAAGCAAAATGTTGTTGCAGATGCACTCTCAAGAAAGGATGAGGATGTGGAAGCATTGCTTTGTGCCATTTCTATTATCCAACCTAATTGGATAACTGAAGCAAGGGATGAATGGAAGAATGATGAAGAGGTGTGGTCACTCATTTAAAAGTTATAGCAAGATCCTAGTACATCTAATACATTTAGCTGGAAAATGATTCATTATGGCACAAATATCGCTTATATCTTTGTAATAATTCCCAACTCAAACAAAACATTATTTTGGAATTGCACACCTCTCCCTTAGGAGGGAACTCAGGATTTTTAAAAACTTACCATAGGGTTAAGGATGATTTTTTTTGGGATAGCCTTAAATTTGATACTCAGAAGTTTGTGCCAGAATGTTTGGTTTTCCAAAAAAATAAAGTTTAAACAATTAAGACCCCGGGCCTGTTACAAACTTTAGTCATTCCAAGTCAACGTTGGGAGGAGATCTCAATGGATTTTATCACAAGTTTACCCAAGTTTGAAGGAAAGACTGTCATCGTGTTAGTAGTTGATTGACTTACCAAGTATGCACACTTTTGTGCATTATCTCATCCTTTTAAACCTAGTACAATTTCTATTGCATTTATGGAAACAATTCAAAAGCTTCATGGAAACCCAAAATATTATAGTAAGTGACAGAGATCCCATTTTCACTAGAAATTTTTGGATGGAATTATTTTCTTGTCTTGGTACTCATTTAGCTCATAGCTCATCTTATCATCCTCAATCTGATGGGAAAACTAAGCTAGTGAACAAATGTTTGGAAGGATATCTTCGTTGTTTTGTATCTAATAAACAAACACAGTGGGTCAAGTGGTTACCTCTAGCTGAATGGTGGTATAACACTTCCTTCCATACTATAGTAAAAATGACCCTATATATGGAACTTTATGGATATCATCCACCATCCATCACATCATATTTAAGAGAAAATTCTAAGGTTCAAGTAGTGGAAGATCACATCGAGCATCGACAACAAGTTCTCCAACTCTTAAAGGACAACCTCACTATGGTGCAGAATTGAATGAAACAATAGGCAGATCAACATCGCAGTGAAAGAAGTTTTGATGTAGGTGACTGGGTATTCTTACGACTACAACCATACAAACAAATTTATCTCAAGCGAGCTAAGAAGGATAATAAATTATCACCCAAGTATTACGATCCTTACAAGGTGTTGCAAAATATTGGTACTATGGCATACAAATTGGAGCTGCCTGCATCTTCCCGAGTACACCCAGTTTTCCATGTTTCATGCTTAAAGAAGGTTATTGGTGACAAGCTTCCAATTCAAACAGTGTTTCCAGAACTTGATGAAGAAGGAAAAATCATATTTGAGCCTGAAGTAATCACAGAAACAAGAACAGAAAACTATGGAATTGATTAATTTCAGAGTATCTCATTAAGTGGAAGAAGTTACCCATTGAAGATTCCACTAGGGAGGATGATAATTTTATACAAAAGCATCCAGAACTACTCAAGCATTGAGGACAACACTTTTTTGAAGGAAAGGGGCATGTTAGGTCCCTATAATACTAGTGTAGCCCCCTTATTATTATTTTTTTTGTTAGTGGAATCGACAACAGGGGCAGCCTCGCGACTCGCGTTACACGGGGTTGATTCTAACCACTACCTCTATAACCACTGGGAGCTGCGCCCACCCCTCTATACAACTCCAGGGTAAGTCTGGGGGATTTGAACTCGTGACCTTCAGTATGGAGCCTACCTTTCTAACGAACTTCACCGCATTGTGACTACCAACTCGCCTACCCTGTGGGGCTCCCCTTATTATTATTGTTATTGTAGCCCCATTGTTGTTATTGTTGTTCCCATGTAGCCACCATATTTTTATTGATGTTCCCCATAGAAGCCCATAATTTTTATTGGTGTGCCCTTACATTATTATTGTTATGTAGGCTTTGATTATATTGTGACCCCTTAGACTACTATATATACAAAGGAGGTCTTTTCATTTGTATCATCCAAGAATTGTTCATTTATGTAGTGTAAAGGAGGTTTCACCCTCAAAGAGGATAATTTTTAAGTCATCGATCTATCTATTTCTGAGTTGGTTGCATAACAAAAAAAATAAAACATACTTCTTGCTGGAGCTGACCAATTTCTTGGCTTGGTTGGCACTTACCAGTGAAATTTTTGACTTGCCTTTGTGCACGTTGATGATGAACGATTTTCAATCCTTGATGAGATGATACTGGTTATCTCTCCTCGTGAATATTGCATCACGCATGTACATGTATGGACTCCCAAACATGACTCCACATACATCAAGGGGAATGACATCTAGGTCTACTTATTCAATAAAATCAACACTGATAGCAAATCTAATTCTGCACTATTTTGTTACCTTCAAATGTGCATCCTTATTTACCCATCCCAGTGGATATGGATTTGTATGATCACAAACTTCTAACCCCAACTTCTTGACCAGCTCTGCTGCGATGAGATTCGCCTGTGATCCTAAGTCAAAAAGAGCATCAAATTTTGTCTTCTTGACCTGTATCTTTATATGGAATAGTTTGGTTATTTATTTATCTTCATGTTGTTGAAGGCTACTTAGATTCACTTCCTTTTTTACTGACGCACAAATGATCTTCTCATCCACATACGAGCTTTTTTCAACTTGGTTGCTCGAATTAGTGGCCATGAGATTCTTCTTCTTGTTCTTCGGGTTTAGCTCTAGATGCAACTTCCAACATTTTTCCTCTGTATGGCCATCAAAGTTGCAATGGTTTCTAGGATATTTGCACTGGTGTGTTGCGACTGTCGTCTTCTTATCTCCCCCCCTTTTCACTTCTTCTTCCCCTCCTTAGAAGCTTCTTGTTGCTCCTTCTACTTCAATCCACGGCATTGTGCTCTCTATAGGCCTATGTTCTCTAGGTATTGTGCCTATACATAAGCCTTGTCCACCGATTTGGTCTTGAACAACATCACTTGCTCACATAGATCAGTTGCTCACTTTCTCACTAGCACTGATAACAAATCTAATTATGCACTATTTGGTTACCTTCTAATTTGCATCCTTATTTACCCATCCCAGTGGATATGGGTTTGGATGATCACGAACTTCTAGCCCCAACTTCTTGACCAGCTCTGCTGCAATGAGATTCGCCTATGATCCTGAGTCAAACAAAGGACCAATCTTTGTCTTATTGACTTGCATATTTATATGGAAGAATTTGGTTATTTCTTTATCTTCCTGCTGCTAAAGGCTACTCAGATTCACCTCCTTCTGTACTAACGTACAAGCAATCTTCTGATCCACATCAGAGCTGCTTTCAACTTGGTTTCTCAAATTAGTGGCCATGATATTCTTCTTCTTATTATCTTTCTTCTTGTTCTTCGGGTTTAGATCTGGATGCAACTTCCAACATTTTTTAATCTATATGGCCATCAATGTTGTAGTGGTTGCAGTTGTTGCTAGGATCTTTGCACTGGTGTGCTGTGGCTATCGTCTTCTTATATTTTCCCCCTTTTGCTTCTCTTCCCCTCATTAGAAGCTTCTTGTTGCTCCTTCTGCTTCGATCCACTTGATTACACTCCCTTCAGGCCTATGTTCTCCAAGTATTATGTCTAGACACAAGCCTCGTCCATCGATTTTGGCTTGAACAACATCACTTGCTCATGCAGATGGCAGTGTAACCCCCCCAAATACTTGAGGAATACATCTGGGTTCTTTGGAGAGACAGCCAACATTATAACCATCTTCTTGAATTTCGTGTTGTACTCTTAGATGATTTGGCCCGGCCTTTTCCTGAAGTAATGCTACCGGATCCACTGGTCCTCCACATACCCAATGAGATAAAATTGTGACGTAATAAGGGTTTTGAAGTCCTCCCACTTAGTCACTTGAGGTTCTCCCTCCAAGCTCAGGGTTTTCGAGTGGATCTCCCACCAAGTCAGTGCATGGTCCTCTAATTTCAACCACACGAATGAGACATTTTTCCCTTTCTCAATCTGATGTTGTTGCAACTAGTGGTTTAACTTTAAAGAGTCAATATCACCATGGTACGACTTGATATTGACTTTTGCTTCCATTTTAAATAGGGGCTGTGATTTTTTCATGGAACTTAAACTGGGTTGATCTTTTTTAGGTCCTTTCTTCAACCAGTTCTTTGTTTCTCCCTAATCTTCTGATCCCCATTTTGATTTGTCCTTTGCATTCAAACCCCCATCTTCTCCAAATATCCCTAGCTTGTTATTCAAGGCTGCCACGAGGAGGCTTACATTTCGTTTGATATTTGTGACTTGTTTTTCCAACCTCATAAACCTCACCTCTGTAGGATCACAAGGTTTGTTTACATATTCGTAGACCATGATTAAGGTTTTATGATTTTCAGCCCCGTTGATCTAGATCCCTTAAATATCCAAAAAAATACCCAAAGAAACCTACTCTGATACCAAAATATATGTAAATTGTCGTGGATATTCCACTGGATAGTTCGTCACAACAAATCTTATACTATTATATTAAAAACATGAAATTCTACACTATTACAGTTTTATTAAACTTTAATATTTGTGGATTTAAATGTAATTAGTGTATGCATGTGAATGGAAATTATGCAAAAAAGTAGAGAATGTCAAAATAAGCTCACACACACACACACATAAAGCACAATATATGCTATGTGGGAAACCTTTTCTGGAGAAAACCCAGTTAGAAGGTGAGGTCGCTTCACTCTCTTTCTCTGTTTAGAAAATAAGGCTGCAGGTACAAAGAAGTAATGTTTGTGGCCCGTGGGATGATACAATGCACAAATCCTCTTTGTGTACTCTACCACCTATCTCTCTTGGCTATATTTTCTTAGCTATGGAACAAAATTCTCTTGAAAGAATGGAATGTCACTTCCTCTTAGTGGCCCGTTATAACATAACCTAATAGCCTACTAGTGGTTAATTTTGACTACATCAACTCTTAACTAGAGTTATAATATAGAATATTCTAGAGTATTTTACGTCATAATCATGCGGATATCCCATTTTCCATGAATAATAGGGCTGACATAGCATCTTCCCGAATTATAGGTGCAGAAATAGGAAGGTGCATTTCTAAGTGACATATCGTTTGCATATAGACTTTGATTGACACACTTCTTGCGTTGTTGGAAATATCTATGTGTGTAGAACAACATCAAATGGTGTGACGTGAAAGTGGCAAAGTTTTACCCCCAAAAAATGTCATTTGATGCCTCAAAACGCTCCCGAAAGGTTTCATACCATGTTTTTCCAAACTGGGTCCCGCCAGTAAAAATGGTCCTGTGAGATGAATCCTCCACTTTTTCCACTCCAAATGCATCAAGATAGATGAAAAACAATATAATGATCCAATCTAGTTCACACCTCCCCAGTTTGGGAGGCTTTTTGTCCCCAAAAGCTTCTACTGAATGAGGTGAGGAAATGTTTCCTCCACCTTCTCTATGGCATACCATTTAGATTTGCCTGGAAGTTCTCCCTTCAATCCAATCTGCCGAAGGTCATGCTGCCACAGCCTTGTATTTCTATTCCTCTTCTACAAAACTACATTTTCTATCAACTTTTCTTGAGAATTTGGTGCCAAATCCTCCACAAAAGGTAGGACTTGTTCCTCTTCCTGATCTAGCATGGAAGGCTCATAGAGTTTCAAATTCTCTACATTCACAATTGAGTAAATGCACATATATGGTGTTAAACTAAGTTAATAGGCATTATCACCCACTTTTTCCAGTATCTCAAAGGGACCATACCTCAAAGCCTTGATTTTATTAACAAGCCCCTACAACGCCTGCTTGTTCAACTGTAGCTATGATTTGTCTCCCACCTTAAATGATTTCTATATTCTATGTTGATCATGTCTATCCTTATACTTATGCTGTGACTTTTGCAGTGTTTCGTGTACCTGTAAATGGATCTTCCTAATCTTCTCTATAATTTTTTCATCCCTCAAATCATCTCTTGTAATATCTTCCCTCATAGCTCGTTTCCCATATGCAATATCCAAAGGTGAAAGTGGAAAATATCCAAAACAAGTCTCAAATGGGGAATCTCCTTTAGAAGTGTGGACTACTCTATTGTAATAATGTTGTACATATACCAAATTTTCATACCAAGTCTTCATATGTTTCTGGTTGTATCCCCTTAGAGGTTGCACAAAATTCCTGTTGACTACTTCTATCTGCTCATCTATCAATGGATGGAATGTTGTAGATCTCTTCAACTTTGTGTCCATATTGTCCCACAATGTAGTCCAGAATGCACTGAGAAATCTTGTATCCATGTGTGAGATGATGCTCCTTGGCATCCCAAAGTGCACCCAGACCTGTCCAGAGAAAAAGTTTTCTACTTCTTGCCTGCTGATGGTCTTTTTATAGGGCATCAGAACACACATCTTACTGAACCTGGCAACTACCATGAACAGGTAGTCATGTCCCTTCCTGGTTCTCGGTAAACCTCCCACTAAGTCCATGGAAATTCTTTCCCAAGGACAAGTAGGTACAGGTAAGGGATGATATAGACCGTGTTTCTTGTTGCTAGTTATGTTGGTACAATAAAACATGCATCCTCTTATGAACCTAGATACCATCTCTTGCATCTTTGGCCAATACATATACCTCTGCAAGTTAGCCATGGTATTCCCTACACCAAAGTTCCTTGCAACGTTGGAGGTGTGAGCCCCTATAATCAACTACAATCACTCACATTTAGGAACAAATAGCTTATCCAGCATGTAGAGTAACCCATCCTGGATATGTTAGTCAACTGTGCTATCACCATCGTGCACATGAATCTCCAATTGCTGATACATCTCCTTGAAGTCCTCGTCTTCTGAATATGCCTCTCTGTATGAATCATGGGTTAATGTATCCATGTGCATAAGAGTCCCTGAAACAATGATCTTTAATGTGGTGTAACAACCCTGGTAAAATTCCATGTAAAAATATATAAGGCCACAGTGATGGGACATGCATTCCAAGTTGAATGGTGGGGGAAACATCCTAATGGTTGTTGATTCAGTTTATTATGGCTAAGGGAATTGGCAAAGACAATGACTAAGGCTTTGGAAAGGAAAAGAGGCATTAATTGGCATTTTATTTATGAAAATAATGGAAATTAAGAGAAAAGGAAGGTGAAAGCTCACAGGTTGCATGTGAGGAGGAAATTGAAGGAAAATAATGGAAAATGAAGCAAATAGAGGCCTCATTAATAAAATGGCTTCCGAGGATCAGTGGAAAAGACTTGATCAATTCAATATTGGAGCTCTTTCATGATTCTCTCTCTCTCTCATACTCTTGGATACTTAGATTTTCCTTGTAGCACTCTTTGAGGGTGTGGCATACTTGGAGTTTTGGAGCAAGAAGGCAAAGGAAGATCAGGAAAGCGCAAGAGGGCATCTGTATCAATAGCTACATCGAGTTTCGCTTGCAGGTATCGAGTTGCATGTATGTTTTCCTCACTAGTTTTGGCATGCATGTCACATGCATGTAGTTTCTTCGTCATGATCTATCATTGGCATGGAGGATGGGCAGGATTGATAGTGGATTTCCTAGCCTTTCCATTTCCTGGATAGCCATGGTGATTGTGGGTTTATTTCCTTGTTGTGTTTTTGGTTGGTTTTCACATTTCCTTAGCTTGGGTTGAGATATTAGTCTCGTAGCCTTGGTTGCACAAACGCTCTGGAGCCCTCAAACAACTTGGGTTGAGTTACTAGTCCCATAGCCTTGGCTGGACAAATGCTTTGGAGCCCTGTAACAACTTAGGTTGAGTTACTAGTCCTGTAGCATGGGTTGGAAAAACGCTCTGGAGCCCTTGGTGGGTTTAGTGACTAGTCCCATAACCTTGGTTGGACAAATGCTTATATAGACTGCAGTCTCTCCCTTGCAGGCATTGTGGGAGCGACTATAGGTTTACAGTCGCATGCATGCCTTGTCATGGGAGCAAATTTAAGTTTAATTCATCTAAATGCCAAGTTAACTCGGGGGTTGGGCACCTGGAGTGGTGGATTACCTCCTGGGGGTCCTGAAGCACTTGAGGGAGGTTTGTGTGTTGTGTTTCCATTGATTCCACTTCCTTAAGGTTACCTAGGAGGTTGAATCATATCATAGTGGCCTCTCGTCGCATGTTTACCCCGGCTGCCCGGTTGCTTGGGTAGATGTGGGAGGAGGGTGTTACATGTGGGTGGCCTTGAAAGCATGCCAACCAACTTGTTTATGCCTCCCTTCTTATACTTGATCACCAAATGAAACTGCTATAAAACCCCCATCCACTTGTAATGCCTCATATGTTGTAGCTTAATCTGGGTATAAAAGTACTATAATGGTTGGTGATTTGTGTGGATTCATGTCTCCATTCCCATCAAATAATGCTTTCACTTCTTGAAATATTGCACCATGGCATAGAGCTCCTTGTCGTAGGTAGGGTAGTTAAGTACCACACCATGAAAAACTTCAGAATGGTAGCATACAGGCCTTCCTCCCTGCATAAAATGTGAAATATGATCCTCCCAGGGAACACTATATACCAGTATATCATCCAAATAGACAATAACAAATGAATCTATAAAACGACGTAGTAGATCATTCATTAATTTCATAAACGTAGTTGGTGCATTACATAAGCCAAATGGAATAACTAACCACTCATGCAAACCTTGCCCGGTTTTGAAGGTTGTCTTCCATGTATCTTCTCCTTTGACTCGAACCTAGTGATATCCAAACTTCAAGTCCAACTTAGTGAAGCACTTTTCTTTCTGAAATTGATCTAGCAAATCATCTATCTTGTGAGGGGGGTATCTGTTCTTGAGCGTGATTTTGTTCAACATGTTGTAATTTGTACACATCCACCAAGTCCCATCCTTCTTCGACACAATGATGATAGGTGACCCACATGGTGATGTACTCGGTCAAATGACACCCTGGTTCCAGCAGCTTCAGCAATTATTTCTTCACCTCACTTGCTTCTATAACATACTGTCCGTAGAACCCAATATTTGGTAATGGAGAGTTTGGAAATAGTTGGATCTCATGCTCCACTTCTCTCTTAGGTGGTAACCCTTTAGGCTCTAAGAACACATCCTTGTATGCTTGTAACAACTCCTCAAATTCATGTTTATGTTTCTTAGTACACCCCTCGAGGGATGTCTTGACTCTTAATGACTCCTCTTTAGACTCACTTTCTCTTAAAAAAGGAAAACATACTTCTCACCGAAACTGATCAATTTCTTGGCTTGGTTGGCACTGACAAGAGAAATTTTCGACTTACCTTTGTGCGCATTGATGATGAACGTTTTTTCATCCTTAACAAGAAAATATTGGTTGGCTATCCTCATGAATATTGCATCATGCATTTACATGTATGGACTCCTAAACACGACTCCACATACATCAAGGGGAACCACATCTAGGTCTACTTCATCAAGAAAATCAACACTGATAGCGAATCTAACTATGCACTATTTTGTTACCTTCAACTCTGCATCCTTATTTACCCATCCCCGTGAATATGGGTTTGGATGATCACGAACTTCCAACCCCAACTTCTTAACCAACTCTGTTGCAATGAGATTTGCCTACGATCTTGAGCCAAACAGAGCATCAATCTTTGTCTTCTTGACTTGTATCTCTATATGGAAGAGTTTGGTCATTTCTTTCTCTTCTTGTTGTTGAAGGCTACTGAGATTTACCTCCTTCTCTATTGGCGTACATATGATTTTCTTATCCACATGCGAGTTGCTTTCAACTTGGTTGCTCGAATTAGTGACCATGCGAATTTTCTTCTTGTTCTTTGGGTTTAGCTTTGGATGAAACTTCCAACTTTTTTCCTATATATGGCCATCAATGTTGCAGTGGTTGCTAGGATCTTTGCATTGGTGTGTTGTGGCTGTTGTCTTCTTATATTTTCCCCCTTTTTGTTCCTTCTTCCCCTCCTTAGAAGCTTCTTGTTGCTCCTTCTACTTCGATCCACTTAATTGCACTCTCTTCGGGCCTACGTTCTCTAGATATTATGCCTGTACACAAGCCTCGTCCACCGATTTTGGCTTGAACAACATCACTTGCTCATGCAGATGGCGGTGCATACCCCCCAAATAATTGAGGAATACATCTAGGTTCTTTGGAGAGATACCAAACATTATAGCCATCTTCCTCAATTCCATGGTGTACTCCTGCATGCTTTGGCCCAACTTTTGCCTGAAGTAATGCCACCATATCCACTGGTCCTCCACATACCCAATGGGATAAAATTGTGACTTAATGAGGGTTTTGAAATCCTCCCACTTAGTCATTGGAGGTTCTCCCTCCAACCTCAGGGTTTCTGTGTGGCTCTCCCACCAAGTCAGTGCATGACCCTCTAATTTCAACCACACAAATGAGATCTTTTGCCCTTCCTCGATCTAATGGACACTGAAATAAACTTCCATTTGCTGCAATCAAAAGAAATCACACTTAGAGCAACTCTCAAGAATTCATAATCCTGCTTGGGATTGGACCACAAAACACATGAGAAACAAATCTCCCCACCTAACATTTAAACCACATCCTCAAAACTCTTTTGAATAATCACATATCCAAATAAATTTCAATAATTATAAAAACTAATATATTAAAAATACACAAAATATTGAATAAATTCAAATACTTTAAAATAATTAACATTTAAATAAATGAAAATTCAATTCCTAATAAGAATAATTTCATAAACTAATTTATTTCAAATTATTTTTTAATACACGTGACTCTTAAAATTCTTGCCAATGTAACACAAAACAATATATAACATGCTTCCAATGACAACAATTTTTTCCATGTAACTAATCTATTTTAGTTGCACAATTAAAGGTAACACAACGAAATAATATTTTGAAATAAATCATATAATCAAATTATCATTTATTTTGTAAAATTCACTTACACTTTTATCTCTTCTCAAAAAATTGTGAGATAGTAAATTATTTTATATCTTTTAATTTCTACTGAACATCATTTAAGTTAATAAAATAAATTTAATAGATATCAATAACTCAATAAAATTGTTTTGGTTAAATAATTTTATTACTTTATAAAAATAAAATAAAATACTATGCAACTAAAGAGCCTAGTATTTTAGATTGTTCTTATCATCATTTATGAAAAACGATTTATACCTATCCAAAATTAGGTAAGTTTATTGAAAAATATCACTCATTATTCACTTATAAAGAGTTCATTATCCCTCTTTAAATTAATTTACTAATAAATATATCGCTTAAATATTTAATATCAAGTTGCATTATGGACATTGCTATTCCAAGATTCCACCGGCACTTCTTTTCGTGAGTCATGACTACTTTATGTCACTTCATATCACTAATGTTTACCATCAATGTATTTTTAATACTATTTTTTTTTAACTTTCACTATACAACCAATCGTCCATGGCACACCGCACTAGCCATTTCAATCCTACGGCCCATTGATTCCAACGTTGACAACGATGGATTGCAACATTGTCTTTACCTATTACACAAATTTAAGGGGAAGAGTGGAAAATTCAGCCCATGATTTTGGGCGTTTCCAGGGGCGGTAGGGAGGAAAGTAGATCGTGGGTAGGGTTTCAATATACTATGTATATGTGGTATTGTGTACACATTGTACAAATGGTGTAGTGTACATGTGGTGTTGTGTATACATTGTGCAGGTTGTGCCGTGTACATGTGATAATGTGCACACGTTGTACAAGTGGTGCGGTGTATAGGTAGTACTGTGTATATATTGTACATATGATACTGGTGCACATGTGGTATTATGTGCATTTCATACATGTTGTGTTGAAGGCATGTGGTATTAGGTATGTGCATTGTGTGGGTACATGTATTGTGTGGCATTGTACATCGAGTATATATGTATGAGTTGTGTTGTATATCGAGTGTATGTGTATGCATTTGTGGTGTCGAACGTTGTGTGCGGATGCATGTCTTGTGGTGTAAATTGTGTACATATATGTGTTGTGTCATGTTGTACACCGGACGTAGGAGTATGTATGGTATTGTGTTATGCAATACGTATATATGTATGTGTTGTATAGCAGGTGTAGGTGCATGTATCACATGGTGTTGTATGTCATGTGTGGTTGTATGTGTGTGATGCACACTATGGGTATGTGCACATGGTTGTGGAGAAGGCACTGAGTGTTGTCAGGTGTGGAAACCGATCCAGTGTGCGTATGAAATAAGAACAAAGGCAAAAGTAAGGATCGATGAAGGATAAGTATCAATATTTTATTTCAGCTTTATTATACATGTGGTTTATGATGATTACATGTGATCTCTGATTCTGGTTTATGATGATTACATATGATTTATGATTTTGATCTATGATGGTTATGTTTCGAGCTAACCTAATGTGATATGTTTATACATGATGATTTGGTCAAATATGCTAGTTTGACTTATTGTGACAGGAAGTGAACAAAATTGCAAATGTACCTTATTGACGAGCCACCAAGGAAGTATGATTTGAAGTTATTTCAATTTATTTTGAATCGAATGGAAGTTATGTGCTTGCTACAAGAAGCATGGAAATGCCTAGTTGGGTGGTTTAAATCAACAACGACAGTGAAAAGAATTGGAATATGCAATAGTATGTTGGCAAAGCACTTCAAGAATAGGGCCATTGTAGGACACTAGTACCCAATTATGTCCACTAATTTCCATGAGCATGCTATGACCGGTATGATGGTTGAGGCAGGTATATGCCTTGGTTTTTGTATCTTCCGATGTGAGGAAACCTTGCCAAGGGATGGACTGCCCGAGATGGGGGTGCCAACGGAACTTGGAAGGTGAATGAATGCACGGAAGGGTTGACCGGATTGCTCGAGGGATTATGTAGCAGAGAAGGGAAGGTCGGGGATGGATTTGTTTCGGTCATTAGCATTGCCAGATGGAATTAGATGCACATTGGGAGTGCGCCCTGGAACAATGAGCCAATAAAGGTTCACTGAGAGGACAAGTGGCACGGGATTGCAATGCTAGACGTTGGATGCAACTTTGACGGTGGCAGTAGATTCTTGACTTCCTGGGAAGGAGGTCAATCTTGTTACTACTTTGAGGGTGGAGGTGTGAGCCTCTGGATTCCCTTGTTGATTGATACGGGCATCGTATTCTCTTATTTGTTCGTTTAGCAGATGTGTATATGTGTATATGTGATTATTGTAAATACCATAACAAGTTGTATTATAAAGATCCACTATGCGGTATGTTGTCATGATGTTTTGTTTTAGTCGATGGTCATTGTAAATACTGCAACGAGATATTTTAAAAAGCTCCATGGGCAGTATGTTTTGTTTTCAGTGGCATTGTTGGTTATAGGTGTCATTGAACACCGAGGACGATGTTCCCCCAAGGGGAAGGGTTTTGTAACATCCCTAGTAAAATTCCATGTAAAAATATATAAGGCCACGATGATGGGACACATATTCCAAGTTGAATGGTGGGGGAAACATCCTAATGAGCGTTGATTTGGTTTATTATGGCTAAGGGAATTGGTAAAGGCAACGACTAAGGCTTTGGAAAGGAAAAGAGGCATTAATTGACATTTTATTCATGAAAATAATGGAAATTAAGAGAAAAGGAAGGTGAAAGGTCATAGGTTGCATGTGAGGAGCAAATTGAAGGAAAATAATGGAAAATGAAAAAAATAGAGGCCTCATTAATAAAAAGGCTTCTGAGGATTAGTGGAAAAGACTTGAACAGTTTAGTATTGGAGTTCTCTAATTATTCTCTCTCTCTCTCATACTCTCGGATACTTAGATTTTTCTTGGAGCACTCTTGGAGGGTGTGGCATACTTGGAGTTTTGGAGCAAGAAGGAAAAGGAAGAGCAAGAAAGCACAAGAGGGCATCAATATCAAAAACTACAACGGGTTTTTCTCGTAGTTATAGAGTTGCATGTATGTTTTCCTCACTGGTTTTGGCATGCATGACACATGCATGTGGTTTCTTGGTCATGATATGTCATTGTCATGGAGGATGGCCGAGATTGACAATGGATTGCCTAGCTTTGCCATTTCCTGGATAGCCATGGTGATTGTGAGTTTATTTCCTTGTTTGTTTTTGGTTGGTTCTCATGTTTCCTTAGCTTGGGTTGAGTTATTAGTCCCATAGCCTTGGTTGAAAAAACGCTTTGGAGTCTTGGAACAACTTGGGTTGAGTTACTAGTCTTGTAGCCTGGGTTGGACAAATGCTCTGGAGCCCTTGGTGGGTTGAGCTACTAGTCCGTAGCCTTGGTTGAACAAATGCTCTGGAGCCTGGTAAAAGTTGTGGGTTGAGTTACTAGTCTTGGAGGATTGGTTGGACAAACGCTCTGGAGCCTGGTAAAAGTTGTGGGTTGAGTTACTAGTCCCGTAGTCCGGTTGGACAAACACTATGGAGCCCTGAAAGGCTGAGATAGAGACCGATCTGATGTTGGTTTTGTGATGTCTGACTGTAAGGTGGAATCATTGTTTGATGGGTTCAGTTGGATGGCTTGTGGAAGCCCTGGATGAGTTTTGATTGATGTGTTGTATAAGATCCCACATTCATGCTTGGAATATGGCACGAGGGTGAATGGCTGAAGAGAGATTTGGCTCAACCATTCTACGGTCGGGTGGAACGTGGAAGTCCCATCCCTTGTTTGGATTTTGCATCATTAATGAAAGGTTATTTCTCCTAGTATTTATATGAGAATTATGATGGATTATATGTGGTGTATGTGGCTGTGATTTTATTGATATTTATGTCCCTTATGTATGTATTTTATGACAACAATTATGTTTGGCTCTCATCATGTTCTTACTTGTTATTGAATGATCAATGTATCTATGACCTAATGGATGAAATGAAAACTAATGTGATAAGGAGACAATGCTTCATAGCGAATCTCAGATAAGTATGAGACCCCTATGCTCAAATATGTTATTTACACCTGTAGGTTGCATATTTACTAAGTGTTTGATAAAATGTTTGTCATGGTTAGGCTTGGTTAGGTAATTCCCTTAATCAAGTTTTGTGTTATAGGCTTTACCTTGGTATTCATTTAATGTCTTGGAAAGTCTCATCAAGTTCTAGGCATTGGTTTAGAGACTAGCCCTGAAAAAGTGGCTTAAATCTCACAGTCTCTGGCACATAAATGGTTGATAGAGACTATAGTCTCTCCCTTGTAGGCATTGTGGGAGCGACTATAGGTTTACAGCTGCATGCATGCCTTGTCATGGGAGCAAAAATAGGTTTAATTCATCTAAATGCTAAGTTAACTTAGGGGTTGGGCACCTGGAGTGGTGGATTACCTCTTGGGGGTCCTAAAGAACTTGAGGGAGGTTTGTGTGGTGTCGTTCCATCGATTACACTTCCTTAAGGTTACCTGGGAGGTTGAATAATATCATAGTGGCCTCTCGTCGCATGTTTACCTCAGCTGCTCGGTTGCTTGGGTAGATGTGGGAGGAGGGTGTTACATGTTGGTGGCCTTGAAAGCATGTCGACCGACTTGTTTATGCCTCCCTTCATATACTTGATCACCAAATGAAACTGCTATAAAAATCCCATCCACTTGTAATGCCTCATATGTTGTAGCTTAATCTGGGTCTGAAAGTACTGTAATGGTTGGTGATTTGTGTGGATTCATGTCTCCATTCCCATCAAATAATGCTTCCATTTCTTCAAATATTGCACCATGGCATAGAGCTCCTTGTCTTAGGTAGGGTAGTTAAGTACCACATCATGAAATACTTCAGAATGGTAGCATAGAGGCCTTCCTCCCTGCACAAAATGTGAAATATGCTCCTCCCAGGGAGCACTATATACCAGTATATCATACAAATAGACAATAACAAATGAATCTATAAAACGACGTAGTAGATCATTCATTAATTTCATAAACATAGTTGGTGCATTACATAGGCTAAATGGCATAACTAACTACTCATACAAACCTTGCCTAGTTTTGAAGGTTGTCTTCCATGTATCTTCTTCTTTGACTTGAACCTGGTGATACCCAGACTTCAAGTCCAACTTGGTGAAGCACTTTGCTTTCCGAAATTGATCTAGCAGATCATCTATCTTGGAAGGGGGGTATTTGTTCTTGAGCGTAATTTTGTTTAACACCCTGTAAATTGTATACATTCGCCAAACCCCATCCTTCTTCGACACAATGATGATGGGTGACCCACATGGTGAAGCTATGGTCTCGACCCATCAGTCCTCTCTGATCAAATCCAAACCGAATTTGAAGAATTGGTAGAAATTCTTTAATTGGTCAGAATGTTCGTCCATATTTCCTTCGAACAAGCAAGTTAAACTTAGAATTGTTTGAATTCTCGAATCTTCGATCACCGATATTGGTAAACTTCCCGGAGCAATATAATCATAATTTCATTCATGACGATCATACCTCGGTCAAATGACACCCTGGTTCCAACAGCTACTGCAACTGTTTCTTCACCTCACTTGCTTCTATAACATACTATTTGTAGAACCCAATATCTGGTAATGGAGAGTCTGGAAATAGCTGGATCTCATGCTCCACTTCTCTCTTAGGTGGTAACCCCTTAGGCTCTTAGAACACATCCTTGTACGCCTGTAACAACTCCTCCAATTCATGTTTATGTTTCCTAGTACACCCCGCGAGGGATGCCTTGACTCTTATTGACTCCTCTTTAGACTCACTTTCTCTTAAAAAAAAGAAAACATTCTTCTCACTGGAACTGATCAATTTCTTGGCTTGGTTGGCACTAACCAGAGAAATTTTCGACTTACCTTTGTGCATGTTGATGATGAACGATTTTCCATCCTTAACGAGAAAATATTGGTTGGCTCTCCTCATGAATATTGCATCATGCATTTACATGTATGGACTCCTAAACACGACTCCACATACATCAAGGGGAACCACATCTAGGTCTACTTCATCAATAAAATCAACATTGATAGTGAATCTAATTATGCACAGTTTTGTTACCTTCAACTCTGCATCCTTATTCACCCATCCCATGGATATGGGTTTGGAAGATCATGAACTTCCAGCCCCAACTTCTTAACCAACTCTGTTGCAATGAGATTTACCTACGATCTTGAGCCAAACAAAGCATCAATCTTTGTCTTCTTGACTTGTATCTTTATATGGAAGAGTTTAGTCATTTCTTTCTCTTCTTGTTGTTGAAGGCTACTGAGATTCATATCCTTCTGTATTGGTGTACATACGATTTTCTTATCCACATGCGAGTTGCTTTCAACTTGGTTTCTCCAATTAGTGACCATGCGAATTTTCTTCTTGTTCTTCGGGTTTAGCTTTGGATGAAACTTTCAACTTTTTTCCTATGTATGGCCATTAATGTTGCAGTGATTGCAGTGGTTGCTAGGACCTTTGCATTGGTGTGTTGTGGCTGTTGTCTTCTTATATTTCCCCCTTTTTGTTCGTTCTTCCCCTCCTTGGAAGCTTCTTGTTGCTCCTTCTACTTTTATCCACTTAATTGCACTCTCTTCGGGCCTACATTCTCTAGATATTATGCCTGTACACAAGCCTCGTCCACCGATTTGGGCTTGAACAACATCACTTGCTCATGCAGATGGCGGTGTATACCCCCCAAATAATTGAGGAATACATCTAGGTTCTTTGGAGAGATACCAAACATTATAGCCATCTTCCTCAATTCCATGGTGTACTCCTGCATGCTTTGGCCCAAGTTTTGCCTGAAGTAATGCCACCGGATCCACTGGTCCTCCACATACCCAATGTTATAAAATTGTGACTTAATGAGGGTTTTGAAATCCTCCCACTTAGTCATTGGAGGTTCTCCCTCCAACCTTAGGGTTTCTATGTGGCTCTCCCACCAAGTCAGTGCATGACCCTCTAATTTCAACCACGCAAATGAGATCTTTTGCCCTTCCTTGATCTGATGGACACTGAAATAAACTTCCATTTGCTACAATCAAAAGAAATCACACTTGGAGCAACTCTCAAGAATGGAGCAACTCTCAAGAATTCACAGTCCTGCTTGAGATTGGACCACAAAACATGTGAGAACCAAACCTCCCCACCTAACAATTAAACCACATCCTCAAAGCTCTTTCAAGTAATCACAAATCCAAATAAATTTCATAATTATAAAATTAATATATTAAAAATACACCAAATATTCGATAAATTCAAATATCTTAAAATAAAAAAAATAAAAAAATTCAATTCCTAATAATAAAAAATTTAAAAATTTATATATATATATATATATATATATAAATTAATTTAAAATAATTTCACAAACCAATGTAACACAAAACCATATATAACATGCTTCAAATGACAACAATTTTTCCCTTGCAACTAATCTATTTTAGTTGCACAACTAAAGGTATGCAATAACACAAGAAATAATCTTTTGAAATATAATCCTATATCAAAATTAGTAAATTATTTTTTATTTTCTAATTTCTACTAAACACCATTTAAGTTAATAAAATAAATTTAATAAATATCAATAACTCTAAAATTGTTTTGGTTAAACAATTTTATTACTCCATAAAATTAAAATAAAATATTTGCAACTAAAGAGCCTAGTCTTTTTGAATTGCTCTTATCCTCATTTATGAAAAGCAATTTATACCTATCCAAAATTAGGTAAGTGTATTGAAAAAGATCACTCATTATTCACTTATAAAGAGTTTATTATCTCCTTTTAAATTAATTTAATAATAAATATATAGCTTAAATATTTAATATTTAATATCAAGTTGCATTATGGACATTGCTATGCCAAGATTCCACTGGCACTTGATAACTCAATATCAAGTTGCATTAAGGACATTGCTATTCCAAGATTCCATTGGCACTTATTTTCGTGAGTCATGACTACTTTTTGTCACTTCATATCACTAATGTCTACAATCAATGTATTTTTAATAATTTCTTTTTTAACTTTTACTATACAACCAACCGTCCACGGCACACCGCACTAGCCGTTTCAATCCTACGGCCCACTGATTCCAACTTTGACAACGATGGATTGCGACATTGCCTTTACTAATGACACAAATTAAGGGGAAGAGTAGAAAATTCAGGCCATGAGATTCCAACTTTGACAACGATGGATTGCGACATTGCCTTTACCAATGACACAAATTAAGGGGAAGAGTAGAAAATTCAGGCCATGATTTTGGGCGCTTCCGGGGCGGTAGGGAGGGAAGCCGATCGTGGGTAGGGTTTCAACATACTTGTCAAGAATCCAGCCCATGATTTTCGTCTCGTCTGGCCACTGTAGGAACCCGATCTGGGGAAGGGTTTTCGTCAGTAATTTCATCTTGCCTCGTGAATTTGCCTTCATAAGGCTCGGAACCACAGACGTCCACGTAATATCTCTTGTTGAGCTTGAACCCTCTCCTGCTGGGAGAGGGATCCAATCTAAATAAAATATGGGGGAGTGGTATGACCGAATAAGCCGTTTGCTGCGTAGCACTAGGTTCCGGGACCAAAGCTCCTAAGGGAAATCTCCAGCTGTGAAACCCTCTCTTAAAGGCGCAGACCCCTTCTCTGTTAGAAGATCTCCAACTGTGAAACCCTCTCTTGAAGGCGCAGACCCCTTCTCTGTTAGAAGAGATGCCGAGGCTTGGCCTCGAAACGAGGGCCCCTCCCAATAACCCCATGGTTTTCCACAGTTTCAGTCTCTATGGTTTCATAGGGTATATCACAACCCAACAGAGTATATATTGCCTTAATTTGAAGTTTTGGCAGTTTCAATACTTGTTGGATCTATCATTTGAACCTCCAAAGCAATTGGCCAGAGCCATAGAGCTGCAGATGCTTGCCATTTGAAATGAAAGAGTGGTAATATGTATATCTCCTTCTAACATTTGGATGACTTTGCTCATTGAGAGACTGCAATGCTCATTGAGAGACTGCAAGATGCACCACAGTTCAGGTAAACTAATGTTTTTTTTGCTATTCCTTAATCTTTCGTTGTCATGTTCTTTCTTTCCATATTTTCAAACTCAGCTTTCTCCACTTGCTGAAATGTTTAATGTGATAGTAGAATTTGCTTGATGTACTTTCTTTTTTGTGAAAATCAATGTTCTTCCTTCGCCACCATCTCCATAATCAACATATCAGTGAACGATTTTTACAATATCTCTGACACAGGGAAACCAAGTTTTCTTGTGACTTCATAACTCTGCAACATTGAGCAAAAAGTTGACATGGAAAAGAAATTCTTCGAAGTTTATATCACAATGTAAGATGCAACACAAAAAACCTATACCCAGAGTTTCCAATCCAACTCATGGTGATGGAGTTTATGGATATGGTCGAGGAAGCCATTAACCATGTATCCATACTCCAAAACTCTTTGGGTTTCTTGAAACCATAGACCCAAAGGTCACTATAGGTTTACCATAATCTCTTCCTTTCTAAATTGTTCCAACCTCCTTTGTCGAATCCACTTAGGCGAATCGTGTATGTAATCTTGGGTTAATTGAATCAGGTAAAGCAATAACTGTAATTATCCTGTGATCAGCTGCTGGTATTTAAAACTTATCCACTGGTCATATTTGTTTGTTTTCCATATTCTAGTAACCTTGTCAAACAGTTACAAGGAAGCTTCCAAGCGGCTGTCAGTTTGGTCAGTTTTGAATGAATCAAAAGAGTTTAAATGGCTGAACAGTGATCTCTTGGTTTACTGAACTGGCTACAGTGGTCCTTTGGGTTATTGACCCCATGATCCGAAAGTAGGTTTGTTGTATGGATGGTTAATAGTTCCAAATCAAGTATATCAATGGAGGAGTTGATTGGAGAGAGTTGCATTCAATTGCAGTTCCTACACTATAGGAAGACTTCCCTAATGTCATCTTACATTTTGATATAACACCTCACAATGTTCTTTTTTATTCTGATTCTTTGCTGAAAGTTGCAGATTTTGGTTGTTTGCTAAGATCCATCAAAGATATGTTGAAGAATGTGATGTGTACAGCTATCATCATATGTTGGTTATGGAAATAGTAAGGAAATAAGAACATTGATTTTGATAATGGAGAAAGTGATCAAGCAAATTCTACTATCTCAGAGTGAGCATTTAACCAGATGGAGGAAAGTGAATTTGGAAATTTGAGAAAAAGGAAAATGATGGAGAAAGGCCCAGGCATAGCAAAAGAATGACTTTAGCTGAACTGTAATGCATCCATTTCAATACATCTCACCATCTCTTTGTGAGCAAAGTCATTTAAATGTTAGAATGAAACATCAATGTTACCATGCCAGTTCCAGTTCTATTCCTGGTTGGCACATCTATATTTTGGATGCTTAAATGATGAATAACAAATTCTTCAATCGATGTTTTGCAGGCTTAAATGATAAATCCCACCAATATTTAGAATTTATATTAAAGTAGTATACCAAATAGCCCATGGCTGAGTTGCAGTAACAGTGAAGTAAAGTTTTTCACAATAACTATATTGTAGATTGCATTGAATGATGGTATAACGATTTGGCTTCATATGGCACATATTTGTTTTGCTTTGCCATTCTCAATGTTATAATGATGGAGATATTTCAATTTGTATAAAATTCTTAATTATTGTATTTATTATAAATGTTTGTAGTTTTTTTTTTCATTATAAAAGAATATTAAAATGAATATATCAAAATAATAATAATAGTGTAAAATATATAATATAATTTTTTTTGTTTTTTTAATTTTTCTTTATATAAAGATAAAAAATATGAATCCATAGTGAGCTTAAACTTGGACAATCCATTCATCATCAACGAGAGTGTAATACGAGTTTTTCAGAATTGGTAGTTTTACCAAAAGAAATCAATTTGGTTGTACTAAGACAATATTAGGATAAAATTGCTCAGGTTAGTTCAGCTAGATTTAAGAGTAAAGAATTTGACAACCTCAAGAATTTGACAACCTCGCCATTGGAGTGTCGTTAGGTTACATGACAGTGATGAATTTGGTTGTACTAAGACAATATTAGGATAAAATTGCTCAAAGAATTTGACAACCTCGCCATTGGAGTGTCGTTAGGTTACATGACAGTGATGACTTTTGAAACAACTTGTAAGAGATTAAATTATCTATTTTGTATCTTTTAACATATTTAGGTTTTTGATTGTAGGGCAAATTTGCACTATGAGTAATGACTTTTTAGATCTCACTATTTGAGATAACCACCCTGTTAATAGATTAAATAATCAATAAAAAAACATGAAAATAAATGTTAATAGATTAAATAATCAATAAAAAAAACATGAAAATAAATGTTAATAAAATGTGTATTGAATTCTTTTGTTATGTTATATTTATATTAGCAATATTTATATATTTTGTTAATAGATTAAATAATCAATAAAAAAACATGAAATAAATGTTAAAAAAATTATTGATGTGTATTGAATTCCTTTGTTATGTTTATATATTTTATTGCAGAAAAGTTGCATTGATAAAAAAATAAAATATAACACAAATACACTTAATCAATAAAAATCCACATATGTTTTAATCTTCCAAACACAGCTGCTTAATCAATAAAAATCCACCTATGTTTTAATCTTCCAAACTCTGCGGACCTTTTAATCTTTAAACATAATCTTCCAAACACTGCTATTAATTTCCGCGGAACTCTATGTTTTAATCTTCCAAACACTCCTATTAATTTCCCTCTAAATTCTATGTTTTAATCTTCTAAACATTGATGCTTAATCAATAAAAATCCACCTTCCAAACACTCCTATTAATTTCCCTCTAAATTCTATGTTTTAATCTTCTAAACATTGATGCTTAATCAATAAAAATCCACCTATGTTTTAATCTTCCAAACACTGCTATTAATCTCCCCTTGAACTCTATGTTTTAATCTTCCAAACACTGTTATTAATTCCCCCTTAACTCTATGTTTTAATCTTCCAAACACTCTGTTTTAATCTTCCAAACACTCTTATTAATTCCCCGCCAACTCTATGTTTTAATCTTCCCAACTAATTCCCCCTAAACTCCATTCTTCAACTGAGCATGGGTTTGGGTAGAGTTGTCACGGCACTATATTATGGATGGGAGGGAAAAGTGGAGCCCTGGCCTCCACCTCATAGAATCCTCATATCTTGTCACTGTCGAATTCTTATAGAATACATTATAGAAAATGACTTGGTTGCCATCTTGTCAATGTGCTAGAAACTTTTGTGCTCAATCTCTAAAGGAATAACGTTGGTAATGTACTTACGAATAGGTAAAAAGTCAATCTGCATTTGCACAAGAGATTGCTAGCGTAAGGATGTCGTAGTAGGCTTGTATAGGTTTCACCAATTCTAGTTTATATTTCAGAAACTTCAATGCATAATGTGTTTTAAAAAAAGCACTAATTGAACATGAGAGTTTTAGAAAATGTTTACCAAGATAAATATAGGTGAATAGCTTAAATTGTGCCTATTTACATGGGATGTGGATTGCTTAGGGTTTTTTCCAAAATTAGTTAAGTATCCTCTATTTCTTACCATCTTTGTTTTTGGTTTTGACAATATTGACCAGGATTCCATTAATGTGATAAACTTATAAAAATACTTCAATTTGGATTCATGATAGATCGCAAAACATGTAGATTTATGGGAAATGGTACTTAGTTAACCAATAATAATCCAACCAAATGACAATTTTTGGTTCATAATAGATCACAAAACATGTAGGTTCAAGGCAAATGACACTTAGTTAACAAATAATAATCAAACCAAATGACAATTCAGAGTGGTTGGTCCATATAGGTGAGAAAGCAAGTAGGTAATAACTAATGTTAACGCATTCCAAGGTGTCTTGTTGTCATTGCCCTATGTGTTAGGTGAGAAAGCAGGTAGGTAATAACTAATGTTAACGCATTCCAAAAAGGTGTCTTGTTGTCATTGCCCTATGTGTTAATACTTTGAGGATCATAAATCCCTCAATATGAAAACATCAATAATTATATCTAACGAGATATTTTAAATTATTCATTTATATTTTTGAAACTTTAAAGATAAATATACAGATGTATAAGAACCTATCTGCTTTTGGTTCGACTTATTGATAGGGAAGCCCTTAATGTGATAAAGATTTGGAATTACCTTGATTTGGGTAGGCTCATGGTAGATGACAAAACATGTAGGTTCATGGTAAATGACACCGAGTTAACAAATAATAATCAAGACAAATGACAATTGAGAGTTGTTGGTTCAAGTAGGTTGTTAATGTGGATATGTCACAATGGTTGGTTCAAGTAGGTTGTTAATGTGGATAGGTCACAAGTGATGTTATGATGTATGCCCAAAAAGGTATTGGTTGGTGTTGTTTGTCAACATTTTGAGACTCATAATAAGGAAACAACTTCCATCTTTATGAGAACAAGAATCTCTCAATATGCATACACATACAAAAAAACATAAATAATAATATTTAATAAGAAATTTTAAGTTACCCATTTATATTTTTAAAAACTTTAAAGATGAATATTTAGATGTATAAGTTAACATTTACATATATTTTATTAATTGATATTACAAGGTATAATTAATGATCTCACTGTTAAATTTGTGAGCTCTTACAAGTAAACACATGTTCTTAACCATTAGGCCACTCATATATGTATTTTGATATAGTTTTTTGTTGTCCAGACAATTGTTTCAAGAAATAAGATATTGTTTCTTGTGCAAAATCAAATATAAACTGTTGATGTGGTATTATATGAAAAATATTCAATTGAAGAAGATTGGAATGCAAAAAAAAAAAAAAAGTTAAAATAGTTTATAATAATTAGCATTCTATTCATAATGATACAAAACTTCCAACAATTAGAAGTATGTCTTTCACAGGGAATTTACTAGGGGAGCAATACCATAGCATGTGTGTTCATATAGGGGATATATATTGATGAAAAAATGACATAATATATTGAACATATAATAGGGGGTAAAGGGTTTTTATGTTAGCATGTATAAAAAAATGACTTTAAAATTAGTGAAAAAAATATAAAGGGTTACAAAAAATGTTAATGAAAAATGTATACTTACAATATCTAGTGAAAGTAGGGGTTTTTTAAATTGGGAAGGTGTATGGAGTTCGTATTGGTAGAGGGTTAAATAATATGATTTTTAAAGGTATTTTCCAATATGTAGTCAAATTAAGAATATTGTTTAATACACTATGAATGCATATGATATGTTAGAGGTTCATTGAGTGAAACCCCCGTAATCTATTTTCAATTTAAAATAAGTGTATAACTTAAAATTTATATAAAATAAATTTTATCTTCAAAATTTAATAAAATTTTATTTTTAACTTATTTTTTAATACCTAAAAATTTGTTGATGATTATGATGATGATGGTTAACGTTTGTTGAGACCAAACATTGGCCTATTGGACCTAAAGAAACAAATTATTTATTTTGATTTAAGATTTTATTCCTATGCTCAAAAAGCTTGGAGAGAAGCCTCCCGAGCTCACTATAATTTTGACATTGTAAAACGCTAGGAAGGTCAGTGTTGTAACAAAGATTGTGAAACTGAGATCTAATGTGGTTGTACGTGGGGCACTTTAAGAGGAAGTGGTTTTCATCCTCGATGTTCCTATTCTCACATATATGACAGATCCTTTCCATCCATGGTGTTTTAAGAACTGTCCAACGCCCTGTTTCACTATGGAGCTCATGAGAATTCGTTCTAATCTTTGCTATATTAATTTTTTTCTTTGAGCTAGTTAAAATAAAGATATACTTTTGATCTGCTAGGGTGGGGTTGATGACCTTCTTATAATAACTTAATTTTCTTTTAGTCGCTAAATCTTTATCACACCACATTTTTTCTTTGAACTTAGAAGTAACAATATTTTTAATATTATTAATGTTTTGCAATGCATCATTCTCGTTGATCTCCCAATAGTTTAACCAGGCCCTTGTGTTTTTATGCCACCCTCGATTGAGCCTTAGGTGGTTTTGGCTGGAATTTAAAGCTAGCTTAGGAAGTCTATGATCGTCTATGTTATTGAGTTTGTGCTTGTATAGTAGAAACCTAATCATAGCTAGGCTCTCAACAGAGGAAAGACCTAATTTTATAAGGAGAATAGGATAGGGTGTATTACTTTTAATTTTCAGGTTATAAGTTATAAAACGCTTCTGGATTTGCTCAATCTTTCTCCATGATTCTCTGGAGATGCTGCAACCCCAAACCTCATAGCCATATAAGATAACATGAGTGACTAAAGTTTCAAAGTTGAACTTCTTTTTATTCCACATTACGAGGTTTGCTATTTGACAATTATTTTTAAGACCAAAATAAGCTTTCCACTCCCCATTAATCCTTTTTCTCAATGCTATGGTTCTAGTTGAGCTTGTGATGAATATCAATTCCTAGGTACTTACACTTAATATCTTTCGACCACCCCTCATTGCTCTTTAGCTTGGCAATTACATTCTCGTATAACCTTATAACGGCAACTCTCAACTCGAGAGGAACCTTTAGCTCTTCTAATCTATTCCAAAGGTTGTATCTAGGAATTGTATCGAAAGCCTTTCTAAAGTCCACAAAGCATCAAAATAAATTGGATTTATCATTACAACATTCCTCCACAATGATCCTAAGCATAACGAGGTGGTCTGTTGTTGAGTGATGCCTTCTGAAACCCGCTTACCTTCACTTTCAAGCCATATGCTTAACTTCTTTTCCAAAATATCACCATATAACTTGGCTAAGAGAGGGCTGATCATAACTGTCCGGTAATTAGAGGGGTTATTTGTATCCCCACTTTTAAAAATAGGGATAATGAGGCTCTCAGTCCAAGGTTTAGGTAACCCTTGCTTCACTGCTTGATTGAAAAGCTTGTGGATGTGGGGGATGATGACAGGACCTCCAATTTGTAAGATTTCCGCTTGGTAACCTTCAATGTCCTTAGCTTTCCCATTAGCAAGGCGATTAACCCCAAACTTAATGTAACACTAACATAAATCCAACTAATCACAATAATGTATAATATATTTATATTTACATTTAACAATTTTTTTTCTTTTAATTATTATTTATTTTAGCTACAAAATTAAAATTACCATATGAAATAGTTTAACTGTTACATTGAAAATAATATTTAGAGAATTCATTATGTATTTATTTTTTTCTTTGTTTATTTGATTTTTTTCTTTTCTTTTAATTGGCTTATTACTTTCCAATTATATATATATATATATTAAAAATACATTTGATTAAATACTTTTAATTGTATATTAAAAATAAATAAATCAAATATGCATAATATTTTGCATAGGTTCTTATCTTTATTTATGTAAAATATTTATACCTATCTAAAATTCCATATATTTATTGGAAAAAAACTAATTAGTAGTTATTATCTACTTATAAAGAGTTTATTATCTATTTTTAAAATTAAGTTACTAAAAAATATATCATTTAAATAAATATTTAATATCAAATTGCATTATAGTTTAGGATTAAGGTTTTTTTTCTCTTTGTATATTATGTATATTGATATGTATACACTATACAGTAAAAAAAATAAAAAAACAAAAAAACTTATAACTCACCTCATTTTGTTGAATGTTTATTATATTTCATACTATATTAATATAGTAATATGGTTAGAAGAACTAAAGTGTAAAAAATTTACCCTTTATTATGAATGAATGTTGATTATGCATATAATATACTATTTGAGAATGGAAAAATCAAATTATATATTTAATTTATTTAGGTAAAAATGGCAGAGTCTTAATTCACAATTATATTCGACTACCCTAAGATTGACATTAAATATTGTTAATATAGTGGTTAAGGTTCATTATGAACTTAGAGGATATCGTGGAGGAACCTTGCAAGGGTGTTCGGATTTTGAGGGAATTATCTTTGCCCATGCCTATTTTGCATTAATTCTTCCCTCATATTGTGGGGGAACCTTGCAAGGGCCTTAAGATTTTGAGAGAATTATCTTTGCCCATGCCTATTTTCCTTCTCGCACTAATTCTTCCCCCTTCCCTCTCCTCCCCTATTAATGCATTTTTACATCCCATAAAAGGACTAAAGATATCACTTACTCAAGTTTGTTTTTTATGCAACCAAAGTTTCTCGATTATGTTATTATAGTTCCTTTCAAAGAAACCATGAACGTTGTCATCTAATGGTATAATGATTTTAGCCTCTTTATCTTTGGTTTCGATAATATTGGTAAGAATCCATTAATGTGTTAAAGTTATGAAAATACATCGATTTAAAAAGATTCATGGTAGATAACAAAACATGTACGTATGCTGTGTAAATCAATATCGGTGATTATATGTGAATTATAAAAATCTGAAAATTGAGGGAACAATCGGAGACTGCTAACCCCATGGCCGCCCCTGCAACCCTTCACCACGATCAGCAAGAAGCTAGGAAAGACATCCCAGGCAGGGTGGAATCGAAACACGGAGCTCTGGCTTATGCCTGGAACCCTCATGCGCCCTCATCGGCGGTATATCTCGGCCACAGCGGAAGGGGGTTTCTGAATCAAAGAATAAACAAAGATAATGCAACGCTCATGCCCATTGCAACAGGGATTTGGACGAGCCACTCTAAAAAATGCGCAGGAAAGCCGGATGCTCAGAATAATGCCACGGGAGGAAAAAGGAAGGGGGTCCTGGGCGTTGTGGGTATTGGATCTGCCGGATTACCTATCAGATCCAATGCTGAAATCAATGGAGGATGGCCGCATGAAGCGGATCTGCTCCCTCCCACTGTGAATAGATACAAACATCCCAGATCTGGCTTGGATCTACCCGATCCGGACAACAATCGAAGGAAACGCCAAGATCCAAGAGTCCTGAAACCTCTCTCGGATACGGAGTTGGATGGCCCAGATCTAACAAGAATCGAGCCACCCCAGATTGCCAGGTTCGGTTTCCAAATCTTTGTAAAGACACCAAAAGGAAACACAATCGTGATCTGGACTTATGACAGCGACAGGGTTTTAGATCTGAAGAACCATATCGCCGATCAGACTGGCTATCCGGCTGAGGAACAACACCTGTTAAATGAGGGCAGATCGATGTAGGAATGCAGAACCATGCAAGAATACAACATCAAGCCAGGCTCCACAATTATTCTCAATATGAGATTACGAGGAGGAGCTGAAAACGCTGGAACTAGCTCGCAAAGCAAAGGGTCTTTTAAGGAAGCAGTGAAGGGTAAAGGAAAAAACCCCACAGCTGTCACTGAACCTCCGGGGCAGTACATTGTAGATCAAATGCCGGAGAGCCCAACTATCTCCATCGAAATACCAGAGGTAAAAAATATATCTTCAAATCTACAAAAAAATGCAGTTATTTGTAGATTTAATGGCTTTTGGCCTAGAACTGATGCATTGTATCCATGGATCCACTCGATTTGGACAAAAATTGCCAAATCTACCTATACCCTAAGGGGTTTTTTATAGTATGTTTTGACACAGAAGAAGAAAAGGAAACAATTCTCAACCAAGGGCCATGGTTCTGGGGCAGTGCTGGACTTTTTATTACCCCTTGGTTTCCTGATTTTGATGCCAACACCATGGTGGTATCAAGGATGCTAGTATGGGTTAGGTTGCATAATCTTCCTTTACATTTTTTGCATTCAAAGGTTCTAATAGCAATTGGAAATACCTTGGGGAGAATGTTAAAGATAGACGGAGAGAGACATATAAAAGGAATATTTACTTTTGCCAAAATATGTGTAGAGGTAGATCTCAGCCGAGGACTACCTGAGAGCATCATCCTGAACTTCAATAATACATAGTGGAAACAACCTTTGGACTATGAGAATACAACTTTCAGATGTCAGGGATGTCAACAAACATGTCATCTGTACAATGCATGTCCAAGCCTCAACAAGAGCAAGCAACAACAAAGGAAGCTGAAAGGATGGCAAAATATAGACACTGCATATAATAAGGCAACTACAGCAAAGAAAGAAGAACAAAATAAAGCAAAGGATAAAAATCAGGACAATAAGGATAAGGGGATTAATGAGGAAAAGGAACAAGAGCTCCAGCCAGAAATAAGTGGTAATAAACGAAGTCACAGTCCTGAAGGATCGGATTCAGATAAGGAGCAACCAATGAGTACGATGGAAAACCAGCTTGCCGTTATTGACTCCCCTCCCAACATGGATGGTTGGCGAAAAGTGGAGAAGAAGAAAAGCAGGAAGACTTAGGCCAGCTGGGTTTTCTTTTTGGCCTGCACTCCGGAAAATAGGAGCAACTCTTTCTTTTTCTGCTTTTAGGCAGTGCTATATATTGCGAGCTGTATGATCTACTTTCACATAGCCAAATTGAATGCTTAATGCATATGCTATGTAACTTTTTATTTTAATAAAAAGTTCGATTTTTTTCTTTGGAAAAAAACAAAACATGTAGGTCCATGTAAAATGGTATTCAGTTAACAAATAATAATCAAGCTAAATCACAATTTAGAGTGGTTGGTCCATATAGGTTGTGAATGTGGATTGGTAACAACTAATATTAACACATGCTCAAAAAAGGTGACACTTAAGACTCATAATAATGAAATCTCCATCTTTATCATAACAAGAATCCCTCAAACTGAATATGCATACACATACAGAAGACATGAATAATAATATCTAGTGATATATTTTAAGTTACTCATTTATATTTTAAAAACTTTAAAGATGAATATATAGATTTATATCAACTTATTTGTCTTTGGTTCAACTACATTAATAGGGAAGCCATCAATGTGATAGAGATATTGAAATTCCTTGATTTGGGTAGGTTTATGGTAGATGGTAAAATATGTAGGTTCATGGAAAATGACACATAATTAACAAATAATAAATGATCCAAATGACAATTGAGAGTGGTTGGTTCAAGTAGGTTGTTAATAAGTAATGTTAATGCACACCCATTGGGCTAGGTTGAATGGTGGACTTATGCACTGAAATAATTTTTCCAACAAATATAAGGGCCTTGTCTAGGTTCGAAACTTAGTTTACTCGTCTAACAAGGGTTGTGGGTGGTTGTGTTAGGCTTAGGAGTATAGTGGCAGTGCCATTGACTCATCCTAGGTTTCCTCAGTGACAAGTCTACCAATTCTCCCGATGAGGAAAAAAGAAAAGAAAAAGAAATTGTTAATGTAGGCCCAAAAATATTAAGTTATTGTTGCCCTATTTGTCAACATTTTGAGCCTCATAATAAAAATGCCTCCATCTTTACCAGAACAAGAATCTCTAAATATGCATGCACATAGAGAAAGCATCAATAATAATACTTAATGAGATATTTTAAATTATTCATTTATATTTTAAAAACATTAAAGATGAATATTTAGATGTATAAGTTAACATTTACATACAATTTATTTATTAATTGATATTATAAGGTGTAATTAATGATTTAATTGTTAAATTTGTAAGCTCTTAGGCCCACTCATGCTGTGCTTCTATGTATTTTGATACAAATTCTTGTTGTGAAACAATATTTTCAAAGAATAAGATATTTTTTTTCTGTGTAAAATCAAATATAAACTTTCAAATAATATGATATGAAACATATTCAATTCCAAAAGGTTGGCATGCAAAAAAAATCAATAGATTAAAATATTTAATAATAATTGACATTTAAGCAAATGATTTAATCCATAATGGTACAAGAATTCTAACAATGAGAAATATGTTTTGCCAATTTAAAATAAATTTACAAATTAACATTTATATAGGATAAACTTTATTATAAAAGATTAATCAAATTTATTTTCAAATTAATTTTTCATACTCAAAGTAAATAGTTGTTAAAGTTGTTTCTATTTTAACACAAGCACAAACCTAACTAATCACAATAACAATAATGTATAACATATTTGTATTGGCTACCATTTTTATTTTATTTTAATTGTTATTTATTGTAACTATACAATTAAAAGAGTTGTTAGTGGAGCGTGCCAATGTTGCAATCCATCGTTGTTAGTCCATTGTCTTTACCAATGAGACAAATTTAAGGGGCAGAATAGAAATCCAGGCCATGATTTTGGGCGCTTCCAGGGACGGTAGGAAGCCGATCGGGGGGAGGGTTTTAATATAGTTGTCAATAATTTCATCTTGCCTTGTGAAACGTGCAACGCAATATCTCTGGTTGAGGTTGATCCCTCTCCAGTTGGGAGAGGGATCCAACCTCAATAAAGCACGGAGGAGTGGTATGATCGAAATAAGCCATTTGCCGCCCAGGACTGGAGGTGGAGGTCCTTGGATCAAAACTCAGATAAATCTCCTGCTGTGAAACCCTCTGTTCTTGAAGGCGCAGACCACGTTCTAGAGAAGGGAGCTTCTCTGTTAGAAGAGATGCCGAGGCTTGGCCTCGAAAGAAGGGCCCTTCCGAATACCCTTATGGTTTTCAGTCGCTAGGGTTTCACAGGGTAGAACACAACCCGATAGAATGTTTACTGCCTTAGTTGGGTTTTCGAAGAGCCCTTCCGAATACCCTTATGGTTTTCAGTCGCTAGGGTTTAACAGTGTAGAACACAACCTGACAGAGTATTTACTGCCTTAGTTGGGAGTTTTGGCAGTTTCAATACTTGTTCGATCTATCATTTGAATCTCCAAAGCAATTCGTCAGAGCCATAGAGCTACAGAGGCGTTTCAATTGAAATAGAAGAGTGGTAGTCTAAATATCTCCTTCTAAGAGTGGTAGTCTCAATATCTCCTCCTAACATTTGGATGACTTTGCTCATTGAGGAACTGCAAGAAGCATTGCATTGGATTGGATGCATCACGGTCCAGGTAAACTTTTGTTTATTTTTGCTATGCCTTGCTCTTCCTCTCTCCTTTTTTAATTTTTTAGATTTTCAATTTTATCTTTTTCTACTCGCTGAAATGTTCACCATGATAGTAGAATTTGCTTGAACTACTCTTTTTTTTTTTTTTTCATAAATCAATATTCTCACTTCCATAATCAACATACCATAGCTATAAACAACATACAGATCTTTTTGATAATATCTCTGGCACAGGAGAACCGAGCGTTCCTTACTGAAATGTGACTTCCTAAATCTGCAACTTTGAGTAAAAAGTTGGCATGGAAAGATTTATATTGCAATGTAAGATGCAACACAAGGAGCTATACACAGAGTTTCCAATCCAGCTCATTTTGATGGTGTTTATGGATATGGACGAGGAAGCCATTAACCTTGTATCCATACCCCAGAGCTATTTTGGATTTCTTGAAACCGTAACCCCAACGGCCACTATAGGTTTACCATAATCTCGTCCTTTCTAAATTGTTCCAACCTCCTTTGTCGAATCCAATTTGATTAACGAATACCGTTAACACTGGTGTCCGTTATGTATCCCGATAATCCACTTAGGCGAATCAACAGAGGAATCGCATATGTGATCTTGGGCTAATTGAATCATGTAAATCAATTACTCTAATTATCCTGTGAGCAGCTGCTGGTCTTTAAAACTTATCCACTGGTTGGTTATATTGTTTGCTTTCTAGAATCTATATTTAATAACCTTGTTGAACAGTTATAAGGGGAGCCTCTAGCGGCTGTCAGTTTGGTCAGTTTTGAATGAATCAAAAGAGTGTAAATGGCAGAAGTGGCCACAGTGGTCTCTTGGGTTATCGTCTCTAGCTTCCAAATGAGGCAGCAGTGATCTCTTGGGTTACTGAACTGGCTACAGTGGTCCTTTGGGTTTTTGACTCCATGATCCAAAAATAGGTTTGATGCCCATGGTAAGTATATCAATGGAGGAGTTGGATTGGAGATAGCTGTGTTCATTTGCAGTTTCTATACCTATAGGAAGACTTCAGGAATGTCATCTTACATTGTGATATAATACCTCACAGTGTTCTTTTTTATTCTGATTCTTTGCTGAAAGTTGCAGATTTTGGTGGTTTCTAGGATACTTTAAAGATATTAGGAAGAATTTGATGTTTACAGTTACGGTAGGTTGGTTATGGAAATAATAGAAAATATTAATTTGATGATAGAGAAAGTAGATCAAGCAATTCTACAATCGAAGTGGGCATTTAACGAGGTATAGGAAAGTGAATTTGGAAATGTGAGAAAAAGAAACATGACAGAGAAAGGTCAGGGCATAGCAAAAACTGTAATGCATTCATTTCAATACATCTCACATTCCCTTTATGAGCAAAATCATTCCAATGTTAGAATGACGCATTCATGTTACTATTCAATTTCCATTCCTGGTCGGCACATCTCTACAGCATTCTGCCTCTGAATAAATTCCTCGATCTATGATGATAAATCCCGCAAATATTCAGAATTTGAGAACGTGCTATTAAAGTAGTATACAAAATTGCTGATAGTTGAGTTGCAGCAGCAGTGAAGTAAAGTTTCCCGCAATTAATAGCATTATACAAAATAGCTAATGGCTGAGTTGTTGTGAGTTGCAACAACAGTGAAGTTTAGTTTCCCACAGTAATTGACATTGTAAATTCCATTGAATCATGGAACAACAATTGAACTTCATAAGGCAAAATACGGTGAAGTTTAGTTTACCACAGTAATTGACTTTGTTGATTCCATTGAATCATGGAACAACAATTGGACTTGATATGACCAAATTTGTTTTGTTTTGCTTTGCCATTCTTAATGTTTGTACACACTTTTCAATCACGAGATAAAATCATTAGCTCATTTAAATTATTTATGGTAAAGTTTTGTAAAATTTCTTTTTAATTATAAAATAATTTGAAATGAATCACATCAAAATAATAACGATGATTTTAAAAACATAATTCTATTTTTATAAAATTTCATTTTTCTTTCTATAAAGATCAGAAATATGAATCTTGATTATTTAGATTATCATCATACATTAGAAATATTAATCTTGATTATTTAGATTATCATCATACAGAATCCTCTGTTATGAATTGGTAGTGTGGTAGTTTTCCTCAGAGACATAAACTTGTTTAGACCCAGGACAATCTATTCGTTATCAAGGAGGGCCCAATATTGAGAACTCTTTTCTGAGTTGGAAGTTTTTTGCAAAAAGAAAAATCAATTTGGTTTTTGATTGTACGGAGACAATTTTAGAGCAAAATTGCATATGTTAATTCTGTGAGATTTAGAAATAAATAATTTGACAAACTTGCCACTTAAATGTTGTTAGAGTATATGGCAAGTTTACTTTATAAGTTTGAAACACCAGTATTTGAGACGAGCCTTATAATAAACTAAATCATCAATTCTGTACCTCTTTGACATATGCATGTTATTAGATTGTATCTATGAATAGTGATTTTTCAAACATCAGCATTTGGGACAACTCTTTTAATAGATTAAATGATTAATACTTTAGATTTAACTCGTGTAATCCATCATTTTCTACAAATCAAGAATATGAAAATAAATATCAAATACGAATCCTATTCTGGATCTCAAATAATATATTATTTTAAAAAAACTATTGATGTCTATTGAGTTTCTAAAATTATATTTATATATTTCACTGCAAAAAAGTTGTATTAATGAAATCAATAATAATATAATTACACTTAATTGTTGTAAATTCCATCATGCCTAATATAATAGGAATTAACATAATTTTAAAATCAAGAAAATGCAATAAAATTGAAGATTTTTAAATTATAAACATAATTATTTAAATATAAAAATGCTAAGAGAATTCGGACTTTTAATTATAAATTTGACTTAAAAGTTTGTAGTGGGTGTTTAGAAGTCAATACTCTACTAAGATATCTACTTTTTGATGAAATTGACTTGAAAGTTTGTAATTTGTGTTTAGAAGCCAATACCCTACTAAGATATCTATCTACTTTTTGATGAAATTGATTTGAAAGTTTGTAATTTGTGTTTAGAAGATGCTAGATTGCGCAGTAGAAATGTTTCGGCTTTCTCTTTGTGATTAAAGTATCAGTCACGTATTTTGTATTTTTTGCTTTGTAGTTCCATAGTTAAACGCTCCAAACATGTGCTTTGTAATTGGTATCAGAGCTTAGTTCTTCTCGTGAATGGCTTACTTTTATGGATAATTTTACTTCAGCTCGAAGTTCTCTTCATGAATTTAGTGATAAATATTTTGATGAAATTCTCAAAGAGGAAGAAGAAGAAGAATTAAATGAAAAGTTACAATTTGGTTTTCATACCTCTAAAACAATCCATGATAAGGCGATTGCAACTTTAAATGAACCAACTAAGTCTGGTTCTTGGTCTTCACCAAAAATAGACCCCAAAGATGTCTATGCAAATCTGGGATTGTTAGATGTCATACAATACTAGCGATATAAGGTTAAAGAAGAAGTTCTGCAAACTTCAAGTAATAATCGTCTGCTTCAAACTATGAATATTTTGAAACAATCTGAATTTGACGTCGCACTTAAAGCCGATTTAAACTTTGCTCATTTTGGCCATGTTCAAATTGGTATTCAGCGACTTCGTAGAAAGGGTTAAGATGTTGCTGTCTTCTCTTGCATGTTTGATCGCCGCTGGAAGGCCTTTCATAAAGCTTTAATTGGAGGATGTCAAGGTACATTAGCCTATGGTCCAATTTCTTGGTGTCCCTGATTTTTCTATTGCCTTGGACGATCCAAATGCCATTAATGCCTTAATGCTTGGCATCCAAACACATGGATATGATGATTTTGAAGACAATAGAAAAAATGTTGCTATTCATTGGCGCTCTGTTGTCAAGTTTTATAAAAAACTACTCCTTCTGTTGTCAAACAAGTTTCTGAAAAGTCTGAGTTTACCACCCTAATAACTCACGACTATGGCTTAAACCTTGTTGCTCCTCAAATGATTTCCCGCTGGGATCTTAAGCCCCCAACAGAATGGGTTACTAATTGGGCTTCTATTCACAATTCACCTTGTCCTCAACAAATTACTGCTCAAACTTCCATTCAAGAAGTTGTTGGCCTCGTCCGAACGCGGTTTTCTCCTCTCTCAGAGTCTGCACAGTCTGAGCATGGTGGACCTCTACCAAATCCTGTAATTACAGCCAGTCCACAACTGCCCTCTGAAGCATCCAGCTCTCATGGATCACCAAATCCTTCATATGATCTTACTTGTGATTGCACAAACTCTTCAGTCATAATAGTCAAATTTTGTTTCTCCCAGAACAATCAATATGCAATCAGCATTTCAAACTCCTCAGTTCCCACAACCATCTGTATGTAACCATCCTTACCGTTCTAGTTTTTGTCAACAAACCACTAGTCTTCTAGAACCTCATGAAAAAGGAGGACAGGATAAGGACAAAAGAAGAATAAACATGATCCGTTTTGTTCCAAGTCCTGGAACCCAAACACAAGGATATACAAAGTGTACTCCTTTTTCAGCTCATGAAGAAATTTTGATTCAGTCAGTCAAAAACGCTGCTACAAAAGGCCTAGGATACCCAGAAAAAATTTCCATCTACATATTGGATCCTAGGAATAAGATTCCAAATAAAGTACAACTTCCTTCTGGTGAAGAAATAATTCAATTCCTTAAGATATTTAAAGGACTAGGTCCTTATGATCCCACCAATGAATGGCATGAGAAAATGTTTAATTGGGATCTGTATACTCATCAACATGAGTATAGATACTGTGAAGAGATAAAAACCTATTCGAAGAAAGATAGGTTAACCATAAACAAAGCCAATAATAAAAATTGGAAAACTTGGATGAAACAGAATAATCAATGGATTTCTTTTTATGAATTCTATTATCCAAGTGCAAATGAAGTAGAAATGGCTTTGGTTAAAAAGTTCAAGCATTTATCTTGTGAAGATATAAACACAAAGATCAAAGAAAATCTAGTTGAAATTCCTGGACCTCTTACTATCCCTCACATAGATGATAAATACAAGTATATGTTGCAGAAAACAAATGTTTCGAAACATTTACAGTCTATAAAGATGAAGGGACAAATTTTGTTAGAACATGTCTGTCAAGCCCTTAGAGTTAATATGATGCAAGGATCAGCCTTACAGACAGAAGTGCCACAACATAAATGGGAACTAATGGATGGCACTATCCTTAATACTGAGTCAACAGTTCCTCCTTGGAAGAACCTTGTTATCAGACAAGATGATAAGATCTTCAAGTTACTTCCACTTCAATTTGACCAGTCTCAGCTTTCAGATAGGGAATCTATTGCAGCGACAAATTGGAAAAATCTTGCTCTAGATATCCACTCGCGCATGGTCGCCTGAGGGTTGGATATCTGTTTCAGATTTGTTGTCTGGGAAGCAACAATTTTAATTAGAAGTAAGTCCTGCATGCACCAAGCTTCATCATTTATATTCAGTGTCTATATTTTTGTATGTGTTGAGCCTTTGAATGGTCAGAGTCTTTGATTTGGTATCAGAGCCATAACCCGTTCCTTGGAACTATAACCTTGACGAAATACATTCTATAGACAGAATCTGAAGAAAGCCAGGAAGCCTTCGAAAAGCATCTTTGTTTTACATTGTGCTGAGTAGATAAAAGCTCCTTCAGTCGATTTCTGGAATAGTTTGTATCAGTCCATTATGGCTAGATTTTTGAGATCTTTTTCTACGATTGACAAAAGATCAATATCTGAAGTAGAAAGTAGATCTGTTGAGTCAGACGTAAATGAACATGAACAAGTAGAAGACCCTGAAAGCTGGAACCCTCCTGCTTTGGATACAAAAGAAGTCTATCCAGTCCCGATCATGTTCAAACTCTCAAAGAAATATTATTTTAAAGAAGTAGAGATTAAACTCAGAATTAAAGGTCCATTTGTACAGATAGTTGGGCTAAATTTATTTTCTGAAGATGAGATAAGAAAGTTCAGAAAGTATGCTAAGGAAGGAAGGTTTTATTACTTACATTTTGGAGCAATTAGAATTGGTCTAGCTCCTCTATTCAGACATGGTTTAAATACTCCTTGCATAGCAGAGTTATTTGACACAAGGCATAATGAATATGATCATGCTAGAATAGGAACCATTTTGGGAAACTTATCATCTGGTTGTCAGCATGGAACAATATTTCCTGATTATGCTATCAGTCTAACAGATGCTCATCTTAAAGACTGTTGGAAAGCCTTGATAGGAGTACAAGGGTTATCTATGGTAGATGACAGCGAATTCTTGTCTGTAATAGTCCAGACTTCCTTTCAGCTTACTAATACAGTTCATCCAAAATTAAAACAGCCGGTGTTGAAAGATTGTGTAACAATTGGGATAGGAAATGCTCAAATTGAAGGTGTGCATTATGAAAAGGAATCCCTACCCAATGACT
Source organism: Pinus tabuliformis (assembly GCA_031772625.1). Taxonomy (NCBI): domain Eukaryota; kingdom Viridiplantae; phylum Streptophyta; class Pinopsida; order Pinales; family Pinaceae; genus Pinus; species Pinus tabuliformis. Next base: position 353,131,645 of record CM062816.1, read on the forward strand.
GGTATATCCAGTATAAGTCTTTGGCTTCAGATAATGCAAATAAACAAATTAAGAGAATGGCTCTTATGGATTGTGGTGTAAAAATTATACCCAATCCAGACCATCCTAGAATTCCACAGCCCATTGTCTTGCCAGAGAAACATGTATTACCAGCCGAAAATTCAATCCAAAGTGGAAGAAGGTCTTTTTATAGACAGCTCACTATACCAGAAGAACAGCCTTCTACTTCCACTAGTACACCCCGGTCTGAAAATCAGTTGTATATTCCTGAAGAAAAACCCTTTTTTGCAGTCAATAAAATGTTTAGGACTCATGTAAATACTTTTCAACCTATAGAAGAATATCAGTTTGCTAACAAAAGATTTGTTAGAGGCGGGAAATGGCCACCCAAAACCAAGTTTTGTGTTTCTTCATCTCAGACTAGACAGCCTCCTACAAGAGCAGATTGTGCTCCCTTGTTAGAACATAATTCTCAAGACCCAAATGATATGGATCAGGTCTATCAGGTAGGAAACTACTTGACTACTTGGTGCTCTCATGCAGAGGATGTTTTAAATGATTTGGGAAAACAAGTTGATTTGATAAATGAAAACTTAACGCTATTATATGAAGAGCAACAAGTAGAAAATGAAGAAAGGAGAAGAAGGAAACAGAGAAAGAAGGTCAAGAAAATCCCAAAGTTTCATGTAGATATGTCCGCTCCAAACTATTGGGATTTAGAGGAAGATGAAGAAGATAAAAAAGAAGCAGCTCAATCTAGTGCCGGAGAAGGAACTTCCATAGACACTGGTAAACTAACCAGTGAGACAAAATCTTCAAAGACATACAAAATAGACAAACCATTTGAGTCTAAAAAGGAAGTCATGACATTAGAACAAGCTGCAACAAAATTCCCATCTTTTATTTTGCCGTCCATAAATAATCAGAATAAAGCTCATATTCTGAAAGAAGCTACAAAATATCCTAGAGTCGAAGAAGACCTGTTTGCTACAAACTCTAGTGGTTATATTTTAGACCTACATAGCTCATCTAATCGAGGAGAGTCTATCAGAATTTGGATAGGAGCCTTGTACCAGATGCAGGTCATTACAAAATTAGATAATATATCGATTATGATTCTAGCTGAAAAAAGGATGGCAGGAATTGTTTTTGATTGGTGGATGGGAGGATTAGAAACCGAGAGAAGAGCAGTGATGGAAGTTGGTTTGTCCATGTTAGAAATTTTGCTAAAGACCCAATTTGTGCCAGAACTAGCAGATGAGAGAAAGCAGCTTTTAAATGACCTTAGCTGTATGGAATTAAAAGATCTAAAGTATTTAGATCCGTTTGGTAAAGATTTTATGGCTAAAGTATTTAAAGCTAATATTTTTAATGACCTCGCTCAAAAAATTGCATTTTTATCAAAATTACCACGCAATTTGGGAGATCTAATAATGAAAGATCTAGAAGTTCAGTTAAAAAGTCTAGATCAAATCTATTGGGTTGATCTTCTGTTCAAAGTTTCAGAAAAGGTAAAATATCTATGTTGGCAGAAGAAAGCACACGACATCACTCCAAGTTCCGATGTCTGTAGATCAGTATTGCCATGGACACCTTTTAAAGCAAAGAAGAAATCCAAAAGGTATGGCAAATACAAACCCAAAAGAATATCAAACCCAAAGAGGCCTTTTAGAAAATACAGATTTTTGAAGAAAAGGAACAAGCCCAGAAACAACAACTGTTGTTTCATTTGTAAAAAGGAAGGACACTTTGCTAGAAAGTGCCCCCAGAAATCATCTAGTAAACTCAAAGCTTGTGTAGATATTGAAGAGTTTCAAGATGACTGGTCTGTTGTAGAGTCAGATGATGAAATTTCTGATGTATATATTCTTACAGAAGTTTCAGATGTTGAAGATGAAAGTGATAATGTACAAAAGATGAATGTATGTACATCTTGTTCAGAATATTCTAGTGAACAACATTACAGTGATATAGAGAGTTCTTCAAATCTTGAATCGACAAGCGAGACAGAAGATGATTCAGATGATGAATCAGAGAGCATAGCATCAGTCAATAGAGATAAAGGTAAGCAACCTGCAGTGCCTGTATCTCAATTTAATTCTTTCTGTCCGTATGAAAAGAAAATAACGCCATCAACCAGTATGCCACAACTAGAGGGTACTAAAGAAGAACATAATATTTTGTTAAAAAAGATTGTTAAAACAGATAGCCTAATTTATATTCCAGTACAAGTGCAAGTCAAAGGCGAATGGATTTCTGTAGATGCATTTGTAGACACTCGAGGTTCTAACAATCTGGCTAGGCCATCTCTGTTCAAACCCCTGTGGAAACCGTTAAAAAATATATTGGTGTCAGAAACAATTGGAGGATCTGTTCAGCTCACACATTATGTAGACAATGTTCCTTTAAAAGTTGGGGGGAGTATTATTAAAATCTCAGCAATTCAGCATTACGACCCTTCAGCAAGCTTGATGTTAGGCATGCCATTCACAAACTCTGTGCTACCAGTGACTATCAGCCAGGACAAGCTGATAATAAACTTGAAGAAAAAGGCTATATCAGTACCTAGATTGAGTATTGCAAATTCTGAAGCTAGGCATGAGAATAGTAAAAAAAGAGTAGGAACTAGAAAGTCGGTAAAAGATTCAGATCAGTGGCAGGAAGTCCTACAAATTTATGAAGCCAGAGCAGAAAATAAAACAAAACAGTTAGCATGCATTGACACTAATTGGTCTATAGAGCAGAAAGATATCTACTAGAGACTTCTAAAGAGTTGCTCGGACAATCTACATCAATTTTGGGAAACTGAAAGTCCGATGCAGGAAATAGTCACCTTACATGACAATGGAGTAAAGGGAAAGCTGATTCCATGTACACTAGCTCATGAACAAGAGATAAGAAATCAGATTTAAGAATTACTAAAAATGCAGTTGATAGAGCCGAGTGAATCTCACTATGCATGTTCTGCATTTCTAGTAAGAAATCATTCTGAGATCGTGCGAGGTAAGCCAAGAATGGTTATTAATTATAAACCTCTTAATGCCATCACTCAGAATTTTAATTATCCATTGCCAAGACCCGAAGTGATTATGCAAAAGATTCAGCACAGTAAGGTGCTTAGCAAATTTGACATGAAGTGTGGGTACTATCAAATCCAGATCCAGCCAGAATACAGACACAAAACAACTTTCATATGCCCAGCGGGATTCTATCAATGGAAAGTTGTTCCGTTCGGTCTGAAGAATGCTCCAGCCTTTTTTCAAAGAAGGATGGATTATATTTAGCAAAGGCTGGAGCGTTCTTCAGACCGAACGGAACAACTTTCCATTGATAGAATCCTGTTGGGCATATGAAAGCTGTTTTGTGTCTGTCTTCTGGCTGGATCTGGATTTGATAGTACCCAGACTTCATGTCAAATTTGCTAAACACCTTACTGTGCTGAATCTTTTGCATAATCACTTCGGGTCTTGGCAATGGATAATTAAAATTCTGAGTGATGGCATTAAGAGGTTTATAATTAATAACCATTCTTGGCTTACCTCGCACGATCTCAGAATGATTTCTTACTAGAAATGCAGAACATGCATAGTGAGATTCACTCGGCTCTATCAGCTGCATTTTTAGTAATTCTTGAATCTGATTCTTTATCTCTTGTTCATCAGCTGGTGTACATGGAAACAACGTTCCCTTTACTCCATTGTCATGTAAGGTGACTATTTCCTGCATCGGACTTTCATTTTCCCAAAATTGTTGTGGATTGTCCGAGCAACTCTTTAGAAGTCTCTGGTAGATATCTTTCTGCTCTGTAGACCAATTAGTGTCAATGCATGCTAACTGTTTTGTTTTATTTTCTGCTCTGGCTTCATAAATTTGTAGGACTTCCTGCCAGTCATCTGAATCTTTTACCGGCTTTCTAGTTCCTACTCTTTTTTGACTATTCTCATGCCTAGCTTCAGAATTTGCAATACTCAATCTAGGTACTGATATAGCCTTTTTCTTCAAGTTTATTATCAGCTTGTCCTGGCTGATAGTCACTGGTAGCACAAAGTTTATGAATGGCATGCCTAACATCAAGCTTGCTGAAGGGTCGTAATGCTGAATTGCTGAGATTTTAATAATACTCCCCCCAACTTTTAAAGGAACATTGTCTACATAATGTGTGAGCTGAACAGATCTTCCAATGGTTTCTGACACCAATATATTTTTTAACGGTTTCCACAGGGGTTTGAATATAGATGGCCTAGCCAGATTGTTAGAACCTCCAGTATCTACAAATTCGCCTTTGACTTGCACTTGTACTGGAATATAAATCAGGTTATCTGTTTTAACAATCTTTTTTAACAAAGTATTCTGTTCTTCTTTAGTACCCTCTAGTTGTGGCATACTGGTTGATGGCGTTATTTTCTTTTCATACGGACAAAAAGAATTAAATTGAGATACAGGCACTGCAGGTTGCTTACCTTTATCTCTACTGACTGATGCTATGCTCTCTGATTCATCATCTGAATCATCTTCTGTCTCGCTTGTCGATTCAAGATTTGAAGAACTCTCTATATCACTGTAATGTTGTTCACTAGAATATTCTGAACAAGATGTACATACATTCATCTTTTGTACATTATCACTTTCATCTTCAACATCTGAAACCTCTGTAAGAATATATACACTAGAAATTTCATCATTTGACTCTACAACAGACCAGTCATCTTGAAACTCTTCAATATCCACACAAGCTTTGAGTTTACTAGATGATTTCTGGGGGCATTTTCTAGCAAAGTGTCCTTCCTTTTTACAAATGAAACAACAATTGTTGTTTCTGGGCTTGTTCCTTTTCTTCAAAAATCTGTATTTTCTGAAAGGCCTCTTTGGGTTTGATATTCTTTTGGGTTTGTATTTGCCATACCTTTTGGATTTCTTCTTTGCTTTAAAAGGTGTCCATGGCAATACTGATCTACAGACATCGGAACTTGGAGTGATGTCGTGTGCTTTCTTCTGCCAACATAGATATTTTACCTTTTCTGAAACTCTGAACAGAAGATCAACCCAATAGATTTGATCTAGACTTTTTAACTGAACTTCTAGATCTTTCATTATTAGATCTCCCAAATTGCCTGGTAATTTTGATAAAAATGCAATTTTTTGAGCGAGGTCATTAAAAAGATTAGCTTTAAAGACTTTAGCCATAAAATCTTTACCAAACTGATCTAAATACTTTAGATCTTTTAATTCCATACAGCTAAGGTCAGTTAAAAGCTGCTTTCTCTCATCTGCTGGTTCTGGCACAAATTGGGTCTTTAGCAAAATTTCTAACGTGGACAAACCAGCTTCCATGACTGCTCTTCTCTCGGTTTCTGATCCTCCCATCCACCAATCCAAAACAATTCCTGCCATCCTTTTTTCAGCTAGAATCATAATATATATATTATCTAATTTTGTAGTGACCTGCATCTGGTACAAGGCTCCTATACAAATTCTGATAGACTCTCTTGGATTAGATGAGCTATCTAGGTCTAGAATATAACCAATAGAGTTTGTAGCAAACAGGCCTTCTTCGACTCTAGGATATTTCGTAGTTTCTTTCAGAATATGAGATTTATTCTGATTATGGATGGACGGCATAATAAAAGATGGGAATTTTGTTGCAGCTTGTTCTAATGTCATGACTTCCTTTTTATGCTCAAAGGGTTTGCCTATTTTGTATGTCTTTGAAGATTTTGTGTCACTGGTTAGTTTACCAGTGCCTATGGAAGTTCCTTCTCCGGCACTAGATTGAGCTGCTTCTTTTTTATCTTCTTCATCTTCCTCTAAATCCCAATAGTTTGGAGCGGACATATCTACATGAAACTTTGGGATTTTCTTGACCTTATTTTTCTGTTTCCTTCTTCTCCTTTCTTCCTTTTCTGCTTGTTGCTCTTCATATAACAACTTTAAGTTTTCATTTATCAAATCAACTTGTTTTCCCAAATCATTTAGAACATCCTTTGCATGAAAGCACCAAGTAGTCAAGTAGTTTCCTACCTGATAGACCTGATCCATATGATTTGGGTCTTGAGAATTATGTTCTAACAAGGGAGCACAATATGCTCTTGTAGGAGGCTGTCTAGTATGAGATTAAGAAACACAGAACTTGGTTTTGGGTGGCCATTTCCCGCCTCTAACAAATCTTTTGTTAGCAAACTGATATTCTTCTATAGGTGGAGAGGTATTTACATGAGTCCTAAACATTTTATTGACTGCAAACTAGGGTTTTTCTTCAGGAATATACAACTGATTTTCAGACTGGGGTGTACTAGTTGAAGTCGAAGGCTGTTCTTCTGGTATAGTGAGCTGTCTATAAAAAGACCTTCTTCCACTTTGGATTGAATTTTCGGCTGGTAATACATGTTTCTCTGGCAAGACTATGGGCTGTGGAATTCTAGGATGGTCTGGATTGGGTATAATGTTTACACCACCATCCATAAGAGCCATTCTCTTAATTCGTTTATTTGCATTATCTGAAGCCAAAGACTTATACTGGATATACCAGTCATTGGGTAGGGATTCCTTTTCATAATGCATACCTTCAATTTGAGCATTTCCTATCCCAACTGTTACACAATCTTTCAACACCAGCTGTTTTAATTTTGGATGAACTGTATTAGTAAGCTGAAAGGAAGTCTGGACTATTACAGACAAGAATTCGCTGTCATCTACCATAGATAACCCTTGTACTCCTATCAAGGTTTTCCAACAGTCTTTAAGATGAAAATCTATTAGACTGATAGCATAATCAGGAAATATTGTTCCATGCTGACAACCAGATGATAAGTTTCCCAAAATGGTTCATATTCTAGCATGATCATATTCATTATGCCTTGTGTCAAATAACTCTGATATGCAAGGAGTATTTAAACCGTGTCTGAAAGGAGGAGCTAGACCAATTCTAATTGCTCCAAAATGTAAGTAATAAAACTTTCTTTCCTTATCATATTTTTTGAACTTTTTTATCTCATCTTCAGAAAATAAATTTAGCCCAACTATCTGTACAAATGGACCTTTAATTCTGAGTTTGATCTCTACTTCTTTAAAATAATATTTCTTTGAGAGTTTGAACATGATAGAGACTGGATAGACTTCTTTTGTATCCAAAGCAGGAGGGTTCCAGCTTTCAGGGTCTTCTACTTGTTCATGTTCATTTACGTATGACTCAACAGATCTACTTTCTACTTTAGATATTGATCTTTTGTCAATCGTAGAAAAAGATCTCAAAAATCTAGCCATGATGGACTGATAGAAACTATTCCAGAAATCGACTGAAGGAGCTTTTATCTACTCAGCGCAATGTAAAACAAAGATGCTTTTCGAAGGCTTCCTGGCTTTCTTCAGATTCTGTCTATAGAATGTATGTTGTCAAGGTTATAGTTCCAAGGAACGGGTTATGGCTCTGATACCAAATCAAAGGCTCTGACCATTCAAAGGCTCAACACATACAGAAATATAGACACTGAATATAAATGATGAAGCTTAGTGCATGCAGGACTTACTTCTAATTAAAATTGTTGCTTCCCAGACAACAAATCTAAAACAGATATCCAACCCTCAGGCGACCATGCGCGAGTCTCCACACGACCTCTCTCCACGGGTCTTCACTCAAGCGCCTTACAACTCAAACCTCTTTCGGATTACAGGAACTGTCCTTAGACAGGGGGCCCATTAGGCTTCAATATTAATAAAAGCAAAATAGTAATACACACAACTTATTACAACAGAGTGTCTCAGACTGAATGATCACAAAAGAGAAAATGACTCGAATGACCAGAATGATCACAATGGTCTGCAGACCCTTTCTTATATAGACTCTCTAAGCCCCTAATCCTATCTAAGCAATGACGTTAAAAAGAAACCATTGAGGGTCCTGTCGGTATCTTTTTTCACCGACGGTGTCTACTCAACTTTTTCTGTACAAAGGAATCTTGTCACAACATGTGATCAATATTATCACATTGTTGACAAAGATTCTACCAAGGGCCCGTTGGGCTTCTAGTCTCCCATAGGTCTTCTTCAGATGATCTGGGAGATGGTTCGTACTCATCTATTATCTGGCGGTTGTGTCTTTTCATCAGTCGGTCATATTGTTCATCTACTCCTTCATTTGGATCTTGCGCATTTGTCATTTCATCTTTTTCTTTCGGCCGCATTATTGTTGTCCGGTGAGATGCTGCTGACGATGATTCTCCTTGGCAGATATTTGTTTTGATTATATGGAGGCCCGGTTGTTGTGAGGTATACATCAATTCTTGCTTTTATTCTTGCTTTTCCCATTTATTCAAAAAAGGAAGAGCACTTACTTCAATATCAAGAAACAAATCTTTAAAGGCGTTCCGGGTTGCAGGCGCTTTCTGTACTGCCAGCTCGATGCCATCTAAATATTCCCACTTAAAGATCTGGAACATGTTAGTAGAGCTTTCAATAGCATGCTGAATCCATAATCGACAATTTTCATTCAAAATATTTGTGTGTTGCCATCCAAGTTCAAAGATTATTGATGTACATATCTTTTTTGAAATCGTTAAACTGACAAGATGGACAACATTATTATTCCAATTCGGAGATAAGACTGAAATGGTTACTAGCGCCTTCTGAGTAATTATGAACTTCAGGGCTTTAGGCTGTCCTTGTAATCTATCTAGTTTATTTAAAATTTGTAACTTTTCTGTCAGTCTTAGATTTCCAAATTCATCGAACCATTCGGCATGCTGTTTAATTAATTCTTGGTTGTTACCGGTTTCAAAACTGCCAATCCTTTCATGACTAAAAACTTGGGCAAATGGATTTGGCTCTATATTATCTCTCATCCTTAAACTGTGAAAATCCCAGGGATAAGCAAATGTCTTTAAATACTGTGCCGTTCTTTGTATACACTGGGATACTTTGGTAACCTGAACCTTTCTGCACTCTCCTCCACTGATCTCCCAATCTGCAAAACTTTCAAAAATTTCATACTGAGGGAATGTATCAGTAAGATAATAATTCTCATCAATTCTCTGGAGGAAAGAAGCTTCGAGCTCCTAAAAAATATCTGGGATTTTTTTTTTTATAACTAAAACGAGTATTTTATTTATTTAAGGCCAAGGCCAAGCAAGTATTACAAATCTCTTTCATTGCTTTTCTCTGTTTTTCTAGCGCTCCTAAGGAATGATTGCCATTTTCGGGGTCTCTGAATTTATGCTGATCATACTTTTTTCAAGGTTGCATCCTACATTTGCTAACCTGTCTGCTTCAGTGTTTAAATCTCTGAGGATATGGAAGAGCTGTGCTGATGAGAATTCCTTCAATAATCTGTTTACTCTTGCTAGCTGCTTGTTTAGGACTGGATCTTTGAGACTTTTCTTGTGTATTAGAGACCTTATCAGCAGTTCTGAATCTCCCAAAACTATAATTTCATTTGCATTTCCTTTTCTGGTCAGTTGACAAGCTTTTAATAGACTGAGTGCTTCCGCTTGATTGTTGGTTTTTATCCCAAGTCCCCAACTGAATTCCTCTTTTCTGCCATTCTGGAAGTAAATGACGCCTCCTGCTCCTGATCTGCCTGGGTTTCCTTTCGAAGCCCCATCAAAGAAGATTGTACATTTACCTTGTGACTTCCACCAATTTTGAAAATTGTCCGAGTTGTCTCTATACTGCCAGTTTTCCTTGTGGTTTGGGCGGATGATAGCAAGAGTAGTTGGCATGGGAGTATAACCTTCCAGCCACGCCTTTTCTTCATTTCTGAGGTTGCTGTCTTTGACGCTAGTTTGTCTCAGAGTTTCCAGGAGGAGGTCCTTGGCCTGCCTTACTACTGCTTCTGCATTTATGTCTTTGTGGTTGAAGACAACTTCATTCCTGGAGAGCCACAACTTCCAACAAACGTATTTTGGTGCAGCAATCCATAACTTGTACCAAAGAGATTTTTCGTTGATGCTGTGGGGGTACCGAGTTTTCCATGTCAAAAACAGGTCTGTGATCTGACAGCGTGTTGGGGGACTCACATTCAGCCCAATTAAGAAGTTGTTCCACACTTTCTGAGCGTACTCACAATCAATAAACAAATGAACTGCTGTTTCTGAAGCGTTCTTGCAGAGGACACAACGATGCGGGCCTGCAAAGTTCCTTTTGCACAAATTGTCTCCGGTCAAGATTTTGTTGTGGAATAAGGTCCAGCTGAAGAAGTTAATCTTGGGAATGCTGAAGCTTTCCCATATCTGTTTCCAAACTGAATCCGGATACTGTGACTCCTGCCTTCCTTGCATTTGAAAGTAGCCTTGTTTGACCGTATACTCTCCTGTTTTCCCCCATCCCCATTGATCTTCCTCTTCCTTATGCACAGGAGTAAAGTCTGTTATTGCCTCTAACAGGATTTTTGATTGTTCTTTTAAGTGGATTGGGATGGTTGGTAACGTCCAGCGCTGCCAGTTGCCATTGAGGTCCCACTCTGCTATGTCCTCAATTTTCCTTACCCCTTTAGAGATTAACCAGGCTCTCAACTCTGCTATTTCGTTGATGGTGGATAGAGGGGAGTGATTCATGATTCGATCTTTCCATAGCAGCGAGTTTTTGCCATTCCCAGGAATTTTGTATAAATGGTTTCGGAAGAATTCGATCCCTCTGCAACACAGCCTCCAGGCCTGCGTTCCTTTTGGAGATTGCGCTGGATTGAAAGATGATATTGGTTGCTTCTGTAAATATTTGAGGTTCAGCAGCTGACTGATTGGGTGCAAAGGTTCAGTAATTAATTGCCACAGGAGTTTACCTCCCAATGCCAAATTTGCATGTTGGGGATCGCGGATCTGAAGTCCGCCTTCGGTTATTGGGCGTTTCACGGTCTCCCATTTGATGAGGTGGAAGCGTTCCTTGTTACCTTTCCCTCCGCTCCAGAGAAAATTTCGAATGATGCTGGAGATTTGATCAGTAATTTGTTTTGGAGCCAGCAGCAACGAAGCTTGATATGTGGGCAGGGCAGAGAGCACGGATCGGATGAGGGTGAGTTTGCCTCCGGTGGTGAGCCAAACTCCGCCCCACGCTGTTATCTTATTTTTAAATTTAGATATCACTTCTTCCCACAGCTGGTTTCGATTGGAGCCCCTCGTCAATGGTAAGCCGAGGTATTTGATTTTTTCCCACAAAGCGTATCCTTTGAACCCCAGAACGTTGGAAATTCTGTCTGTGGCGTGCTGGTCGATATTCCAACTGTAAATTGCACTTTTCCTTTCACTGACCAATGCACCGGTGATGTTGCAGTACTGCTGAAGAATGCTTTTGAAAGCGCTTGCAATTCTAGTGGATGCGCCCCCCAACAGAATTGAATCATCTGCGAATAGCGCATGATTCACCGGGGCTATGCCTTGAACTATCCTTATTCCTGGAATGGTGCCGACTTGTTTCTCTTGGGTTAGCTTGCGACTTAGAACATCTGCCATCAAGATGTATAGAAAGGGCGAAAGAGGGCAGCCCTGCCTCAATCCCCTGGTTGCTTGGAAAAAATCCGTTGGTCTGCCATTCACCATTGGGGCGATCCAAACGTTTTCTATACAAGCCTTGATGAGGTTTATGAAGTCCTGTTTAAAGCCAAATGCTGCTAGAACCCTGTACAAAAAGGAGCGATTAACACGGTCAAAGGGATTGCACATATCCAATTTAATGATCATACCTTGTTCTTTCCGGGCTAGGCTGGAGTGGAGAGCTTCTTGAATCTGGATGACATTATCCAGAATTTGTCTACCTTTTACGAATCCTCCTTGTGCCTGAGAGATGAGCTTTGGGAGTAGAGGCTTGATTCTGTTGGCCAGCAACTTGGCCACAATCTTATAAGATACGTTGCAGAGAGAAATCGGCCTATATCTGTCAAAGGTCCTTGGGTTTGTTTCCTTAGGAATTAAGGCTAGGAAGGTAGAGTTTATTCCCCCTCCTACTTTTGCCTTCCTCAGGATTCCTCTTATCATTCTGAAAAGGTCGTTTTTGATGATTTCCCAACAAATTCTGTAGAAGTGAGCTGAGAACCCATCGGGTCCTGGAGCTTTATCCGGTTCCATGGACCAAACGACATCAGTTATCTCTTCATCCGTGACTGGGGTCAACAAAGAATCGTTGTCCTCCTCTTTGACTAGGTTTGGGATGGTTGAGAGGAATTCCTCTGCATCCTCCTCATTTCCATTTCTTTCCGCACTTAAAAGATTCTGGAAATGAGTGACAGCTGCTTCTTTGATTTGTGAAAATCCATTGTACACCTGTCCGGTTGTGCTTGTTATCTCTGCTATGTGATTACGGGAAACTCGTGCCCTGCACTGTCTATGAAAGTACTTGGTGTTCCTGTCTCCAGATTTGAGCCACAAGCTTCTGGACTTTAAACGCCAGTATTCTTCTTCAGTTCTGAAACAACAATATGCTTTCCTCTGGGCAGTTTTTTCTATGTCTAAATCTGTGGGAGAGGGATCTTTCTCCTCCATTTCAAATTGGACTCTTTCCAGCTGAAGAACTGCTTCTTTCCTTTGGCTAGTTGGAGTTCGCAGAGATTTTTTAATCCAGTCCTTCAGAGCTTTTTTGGTATTTTTTATTTTTTGTTCCCACACATAACTTGGGGATCCGTTAACATCTATCCTCCAGGCCGTTTGAATAGTTTCATAGAATCCGTCTTTGCCTGCCCAGAGAGGGCTGAAGCGAAAAGGGAGAGGGCCGAGATCTTCTTCTTTTTTGATACAGAGTAGAACTGGCTTGTGATCCGATGTAAGCTTGGGGAGGATCTTGGAGAAAACCATTCTATTGTCCAGCATTAATGTGCTACTGATGAGAAACCTGTCCAGCCTTGCAGAGATTTGATTTTCTCCTGATCTGTTGTTGGACCAGGTATATTTACCTCTTATAGGTTTGAAGTCAACTAGATCCCACTGCGTAATCAGATTTCCCACAGTGTTGACGAAGGGGTCTCTAGAGAATGTTCCTCCTCTTTTTTCTTTGGGGTCTAGTACGATATTCAGATCTCCTCCAATGACTATGTTCGTAGGGTTAATCTGTGCTATATAGGCCATTAGTGTCCTCCAACACTCCCTCTTTTCTTCATAGTGGACAGGGACATACAAATTAAAAAGAGCCAAGGAGAGATTGCTTACCGTATGTCGCTGATCTGTGTGGATCCAATGTTGGGTCTCTGTGGATCGTTCCAAAGTGAAAGAGCTTTTTGACCAAAACGTGCCTATTCCGCCGACCGATCCCCTTGCACTAACAGCCTTTCCTGAATCAAATTTCCACTTCAGCATGCTGGTGTTTAGAAGGGTTTCCCCTTCTACTTTGGTCTCTTGGAGCATAAGGATGTCTGCGGGCTCCATCTTCAATAAGTCTTTGATAGCATCTGCCTTGTTGGGATTACCCAGACCCCTACAGTTCCAAGAGATCAACTGCCTCATTTACCACTTAGAGGGGTAGGCCCTCCTCCTTTGGAGGCCCTAGGCCTGATATTCCTCCCTAGTGTCATTTCGATGGTAGCTTGACTGCCGAGGGTTTTTTGTCTTTCTGACTCCTCTTCTCTGGTTTCCTTGTTTGATCTTCGTCCAGCCCTTTTTGTTGTCCTTTCAAATGTTTCATCATCTGATGATCCCATATTCTCTATTGTTTTCTTCTTTTTTTTGATTATTTCTGCGTATGAAGGGGAAGAAATATTGTTTGGGGTGTGGATTGGGTTATTACCTGGTTCCATGTTTTCGATATTCTCCTGATGTGGTGGTTCTTCTTCCCCTGCTTCCGGAGGATCTGGAGGAGGCGTGAGGATTTCAAAGGGGTTTTTATCCCCCTCATTGCCTTTCGTTTCACTGCTTCCAGCGTTTTGGTTACTTGTGCTTCCATTATCTACTTTGTTCTCTGTCCCTTTAGCCTTGCTTTTGTTACTCTGTCTGCTGAATGTTGTCTTCTTTGCCTGTTTCCATTGATCTTCTTTATCCTTCTCTGTTGCCTCCTCGTTTCTTTTTTTGCAGTATCTTGCAAAGTGCCCGTACTCATGGCAGAATCGACACTTGAAAGGCAGCTGTTCGTAATCGAGCTCTTGGATGTGTGTCCAGTTTGCCACCGATAGCTGAATCGCTTCGGGTAATCCTGTTTCCAGATCGACCTCCACGCAGATCCGGGCACAAGAGTATTGATCCTTCCTTGGGGCCTGGTCTATGTATTTTCAAGTGCATTTCCTATAGATTGAAGTGAGCTTTGATTCCAGCAGTGCAGGGGAAGATGCGGGAGACGCACCCAAACAGGGACCGACTTGGGCACATCTTGCGCTGGATCGAAATCAGTAGACCATTTGTTCAAGTAGAGTCCTTGAGGCCCCATGAAGTATGGCCCGTTTCTGAAAATCAGGCCTCTATCCTCTGTACTGTCGAACAAGAAAACGAAATACCCTTTGCCTACAAAGTAGACTTTGATTCCTTCATTTACCAAGGGTAACCAATTCCTTTTGAACCATTCTTCGACTGCTCTCGGGGATGGCCACAAACCGGTGAACTGGCCGATCAGACATTTTTCTGCTAAATTCAGCGCAGATCTACATATTTCCTCCTCTGGTAAGGCAACCTTGGGTATACTGTCCAGTTTTTTGACGAACTTTTGTTGCGGGCCTGTGACCTGGCGTTTTCCTGATGCAGATACGAGGGCCTTAAAGGCTTCAATCTCCGGAGGGAAGGGGGGAGGGGCCGCAGGGCCACCTCCAGGCTCCATGAGGGAGGGCGCTTGCAGGTCGCTCAGGGCGCGGCTAGGGTTGCAGCGCGGCAGCTCGGAGCGAAAAAACAAAAAGTCAATGAATTTTAAAAGGTTTTATAACGAAATAATAAAAATATCTGGGATTTTTAATGTCATCAAATATTTTATCATTTCTTCTGTCATGGGAATTTCCTCTAAATCTAAAATCTTAGCACCTGTAAACAGACTGAGGACAAAATCAACACCTCCTATGATCTGGTAATAATTCAAAATCCTCCTCGTTTCTTTTTTTGCAGTATCTTGCAAAGTGCCCGTACTCATGGCAGAATCGACACTTGAAAGGCAGCTGTTCGTAATCGAGCTCTTGGATGTGTGTCCAGTTTGCCACCGATAGCTGAATCGCTTCGGGTAATCCTGTTTCCAGATCGACCTCCACGCAGATCCGGGCACAAGAGTATTGATCCTTCCTTGGGGCCTGGTCTATGTATTTTCCAAGTGCATTTCCTATAGATTGAAGTGAGCTTTGATTCTAGCAGTGCAGGGGAAGATGCGGGAGACGCACCCAAACAGGGACCGCCTTGGGCACATCTTGCGCTGGATCGAAATCAGTAGACCATTTGTTCAAGTAGAGTCCTTGAGGCCCCATGAAGTATGGCCCGTTTCTGAAAATCAGGCCTCTATCCTCTGTACTGTCGAACAAGAAAACGAAATACCCTTTGCCTACAAAGTAGACTTTGATTCCTTCATTTACCAAGGGTAACCAATTCCTTTTGACCCATTCTTCGACTGCTCTCGGGGATGGCCACAAACCGGTGAACTGGCCGATCAGACCTTTTTCTGCTAAATTCAGCGCAGATCTACATATTTCCTCCTCTGGTAAGGCAACCTTGGGTATACTGTCCAGTTTTTTGACGAACTTTTGCTGCGGGCCTGTGACCTGGCGTTTTCCTGATGCAGATACGAGGGCCTTAAAGGCTTCAATCTCCGGAGGGAAGGGGGGAGGGGCCGCAGGGCCACCTCCAGGCTCCATGAGGGAGGGCGCTTGCAGGTCGCTCAGGGCGCGGCTAGGGTTGCAGCGCGGCAGCTCGGAGCGAAAAAAACAAAAAGTCAATGAATTTTAAAAGGTTTTATAACGAAATAATAAAAATATTTGGGATTTTTAATGTCATCAAATATTTTATCATTTCTTCTGTCATGGGAATTTCTTCTAAATCTAAAATCTTAGCACCTGTAAACAGACTGAGGGCAAAATCAACACCTCCTATGATCTGGTAATAATTCAAAATCCTGAGTGTCCAGATCATTTCTTTTGTATAAACACTAGACCATAAATCACATAAACTCTTAAAGAAGAGTTTTACCTTCATATTTGGTAGAGGAAATATTTTTACCAAATTTTCATCTAAGCCTAGTGAGATGCCCACGTTCTTTGATTGCCATGCCTGACATTTTCTGATCCACATATTTCTTCTGAGTCTAAAACCGACCACTTTCTTGATTTCATCTGTTACCCAACTTGCATGACTTTCCAGGATTCTAAATCTATCTACAAAGGTAGCAAAACTATCATCTTCAGGGCCTTTGCCTGGAATTTCAAAAACTGAATATTTACAAGTTATATACATCTTATTCATATCTCTTGTTAAGGAATCTGTCAAGAAATTTGAATTGCCTGGAATCCACTCTACCTCAAATTCAAACTGCTGAAACCAAATTTGCCAGGCTAGAATTCTGCCTTTTGCAATTTGCCTTGAAATCTTAGCAGACAAAAAATATTTAAAATTTCTAGAGTCTGTTCTGATTAAAAACTTTACTGGAGTGAGATATACCTCAAAACGCTGAATTCCATTAAAAATAGCTAACATCTCCTTTTCAGCTATGAAGTAATTCTTTTGACTTGCCGTAAATTCCTTAGAAGCATATCCACACAAATTTTCTTCGACTTCTCCTTCGTTATTCTTCCTTTGCTCTAGAAGTACAACTGCCCAAAATTCAAGTGAAGCATCAGTTTTTAAAATAAGTAAGCCATCACCCGGAGGTTGAAGCTTGGGTAAGTGATGTCACTCTTCTTTAAGCTTCTTTACTGCTGCAGTAGCTTCTTCAAACCAACCTTTGTTGATATGTCTTCTGATTGGGGTTGTTTTCTCTGAAAAATTCGGGATGTATTTGTGGAGATAATTTAGCACTCCAAGAAATCTTTCAATTGTCTTTTTGTCCTTCAATTCATCAGCAAATTGTGTTAATTTTGTTGGAACATGGGGCTGCATTTGAATAGCACCATTAACAACATTAATCCCCAAAAAATCAATGCTATCCTGAAATAAGGACATCTTTCTTTCTGACAGAACAATTCCATGCTTTTTAACCTCTTCAAGAAAAATCTCTAAATGCTTTAAATGAGTCTGTACATCAGGACTATGTATCAAAATATCATCTATATAGGTGACTATAAAATCATATTTAGCAAAAATATAATCCATCCTTCTTTGAAAAAAGGCTGGAGCGTTCTTCAGACCGAACGGAACAACTTTCCACTGATAGAATCCTGCTAGGCATATGAAAGCTGTTTTGTGTCTGTCTTTTGGCTGGATCTGGATTTGATAGTACCCAGATTTCATGTCAAATTTGCTAAACACCTTACTGTGATGAATCTTTTGCATAATCATTTCGGGTCTTGGCAATGGATAATTAAAATTCTGAGTGATGGCATTAAGAGGTTTATAATTAATAACCATTCTTGGCTTACCTCGCACGATCTTAGAATGATTTCTTACTAGAAATGCAGAACATGCATAGTGAGATTCACTCGGCTCTATCAGCTGCATTTTTAGTAATTCTTGAATCTGATTCTTTATCTCTTGTTCATCAGCTGGTGTACATGGAATCAACTTTCCCTTTACTCCATTTTCATGTAAGGTGATTATTTCCTGCATCGGACTTTCAGTTTCCCAAAATTGTTGTGGATTGTCCGAGAAACTCTTTAGAAGTCTCTGGTAGATATCTTTCTGCTCTATAGACCAATTAGTGTCAATGCATGCTAATTGTTTTGTTTTATTTTCTGCTCTGGCTTCATAAATTTGTAGGACCCCCTGCCAGTCATATGAATCTTTTACCAGCTTTCTAGTTCCTACTCTTTTTTGAATATTCTCATGCCTAGCTTCAGAATTTGCAATACTCAATCTAGGTACTGATATAGCCTTTTTCTTCAAGTTTATTATCAGCTTGTCCTGGCTGATAGTCACTGGTAGCACAAAGTTTATGAATGGCATGCCTAACATCAAGCTTGCTGAAGGGTCGTAATGCTGAATTGCTGAGATTTTAATAATACTCCCCCCAACTTTTAAAGGAACATTGTCTACATAATGTGTGAGCTGAACAGATCCTCCAATTGTTTCTGACACCAATATATTTTTTAACGGTTTCCACAGGGGTTTGAAGAGAGATGGCCTAGCTAGATTGTTAGAACCTCCAGTATCTACAAATGCATCTACAGAAATCCATTCGCCTTTGACTTGCACTTGTACTGGAATATAAATCAGGCTATCTGTTTTAACAATCTTTTTTAACAAAGTATTATGTTCTTCTTTAGTACCCTCTAGTTGTGGCATACTGGTTGATGGCGTTATTTTCTTTTCATACGGACAGAAAGAATTAAATTGAGATACAGGCACTGTAGGTTGCTTACCTTTATCTCTACTGACTGATGCTATTCTCTCTGATTCATCATCTGAATCATCTACTGTCTCGCTTGTCGATTCAAGATTTGAAGAACTCTCTATATCACTGTAATGTTGTTCCCTAGAATATTCTAAACAAGATGTACATACATTCATTTTTTGTATATTATCACTTTCATCTTCAACATCTGAAACTTCTGTAAGAATATATACATCAGAAATTTCATCGTCTGACTCTACAACAGACCAGTCATCTTGAAACTCTCCAATATCTACACAAGCTTTGAGTTTACTAGATGATTTCTCAGGGCACTTTTTAGCAAAGTGTCCTTCCTTTTTACAAATGAAACAACAATTGTTGTTTCTGGGCTTGTTCCTTTTCTTCAAAAATCTGTATTTTCTGAAAGGCCTCTTTGGGTTTGATATTCTTTTGGGTTTGTATTTGCCATACCTTTTGGATTTCTTCTTTGCTTTAAAGACTTTAGCCATAAAATCTTTACCAAACTGATCTAAATACTTTAGATCTTTTAATTCCATACGGCTAAGGTCAGTTAAAAGCTGCTTTCTCTCATCTGCTGGTTCTGGCACAAATTGGGTCTTTAGCAAAATTTCTAACGTGGACAAACCAACTTCCATGACTGCTCTTCTCTCGGTTTCTGATCCTCCCATCCACCAATCAAAAACAATTCCTGCCATCCTTTTTTAAGCTAGAATCATAATAGATATATTATCTAATTTTGTAGTGCCCTGCATCTGGTACAAGGCTCCTATCCAAATTCTGATAGACTCTCCTGGATTAGATGAGCTATCTAGGTCTAGAATATAACCACTAGAGTTTGTAGCAAACAGGTCTTCTTCGACTCTAGGATATTTCGTAGTTTCTTTCAGAATATGAGCTTTATTCTGATTATGGATGGACGACATAATAAAAGATGGGAATTTTGTTGCAGCTTGTTCTAATGTCATGACTTCCTTTTTAGACTCAAAGGGTTTGTCTATTTTGTATGTCTTTGAAGATTTTGTGTCACTGGTTAGTTTACCAGTGCCTATGGAAGTTCCTTCTCCGGCACTAGATTGAGCTGCTTCTTTTTTATCTTCTTCATCTTCCTCTAAATCCCAATAGTTTGGAGCGGACATATCTACATGAAACTTTGGGATTTTCTTGGCCTTCTTTTTCTGTTTCCTTCTTCTCCTTTCTTCCTTTTCTGCTTGTTGCTCTTCATATAACAACTTTAAGTTTTCATTTATCAAATCAGCTTGTTTTCCCAAATCATTTAGAACATCCTCTGCATGAGAGCACCAAGTAGTCAAGTAGTTTCCTACCTGATAGACCTGATCCATATCATTTGGGTCTTGAGAATTATGTTCTAACAAGGGAGCACAATCTGCTCTTGTAGGAGGTTGTCTAGTCTGAGATGAAGAAACACAGAACTTGGTTTTGGGTGGCCATTTCCCGCCTCTAACAAATCTTTTGTTAGCAAACTGATATTCTTCTATAGGTGGAAAAGTATTTACATGAGTCCTAAACATTTTATTGACTGCAAAAAAGGGTTTTTCTTCAGGAATATACAACTGATTTTCAGACCGGGGTGTACTAGTGGAAGTAGAAGGCTGTTCTTCTGGTATAGTGAGCTGTCTATAAAAAGACCTTCTTCCACTTTGGATTGAATTTTCGGCTGGTAATACATGTTTCTCTGGCAAG
The DNA here is from genome assembly GCA_031772625.1 of Pinus tabuliformis. Lineage (NCBI taxonomy): Eukaryota > Viridiplantae > Streptophyta > Pinopsida > Pinales > Pinaceae > Pinus > Pinus tabuliformis. Next base: position 353,151,718 of record CM062816.1, read on the forward strand.
ACTATGGGCTGTGGAATTCTAGGATGGTTTGGATTAGGTATAATTTTTACACCACCATCCATAAGAGCCATTCTCTTAATTCGTTTATTTGCATTATCTGAAGCCAAAGACTTATACTGGATATACCAGTCATTGGGTAGGGATTCCTTTTCATAATGCACACCTTCAATTTGAGCATTTCCTATCCCAACTGTTACACAATCTTTCAACACCCGCTGTTTTAATTTTGGATGAATTGTATTAGTAAGCTGAAAGGAAGTCTGGACTATTACAGACAAGAATTCGCTGTCATCTACCATAGATAACCCTTGTACTCCTATCAATGCTTTCCAACAGTGTTTAAGATGAGCATCTGTTAGACTGATAGCATAATCAGGAAATATTGTTCCATGCTGACAACCAGATGATAAGTTTCCCATAATGGTTCCTATTCTAGCATGATCATATTCATTATGCCTTGTATCAAATAACTTTGCTATGCAAGTAGTATTTAAACCGTGTCTGAAAAGAGGAGCTAGACCAATTCTAATTGCTCCAAATTGTAAGTAATAAAACCTTCCTTCCTTAGCATATTTTTTGAACTTTCTTATCTCATCTTCAGAAAATAAATTTAGCGCAATTATCTGTAAAAATGGACCTTTAATTCTGAGTTTGATCTCTACTTCTTTAAAATAATATTTCTTTGAGAGTTTGAACATGATAGGGACTGGATAGACTTCTTTTGTATCCAAAGCAGGAGGGTTCTAGCTTTCAGGGTCTTCTACTTGTTCATGTTCATTGACATCTGACTCAACAGATCTACTTTCTACTTCAGATATTGATCTTTTGTCAATCATAGAAAAAGATCTCAGAAATCTAGCCATAATGGACTAATAGAAACTATTCCAGAAATCGATTGAAGGAGCTTTTATCTACTCAGCACAATGTAAAACAAAGATGCTTTTCGAAGGCTTCCTGGCTTTCTTCAGATTCTGTTTATAGAATGTATTTCGTCAAGGTTATAGTTCCAAGGAACGGGTTATCGATCTGATACCAAATCAAAGGCTCTGACCATTCAGAGGCTCAACACATACAGAAATATAGAGACTGAATATAAATGATGAAGCTTAGTGCATGCATCTCCCATATTGCTTGGTAATTTTGATAAAATCAAAGGCTCTGACCATTCAAAGGCTCAACACATACATAAATATAGAGATTGAATATAAATGATGAAGCTTAGTGCATGCAGGACTTACTTCTAATTAAAATTTTTGCTTCCCAGACAACAAATCTGAAACAGATATCCAACCCTTAGGCGACCATGCACGGGTCTTCACTCAAGCACCTTATAGCTCAAACCTCTTTCGGATTACAGGAACTGTCCTCAGACAGGCGGCCCAGTGGGCTTCAATATTAATAAAAGCAGAATAGTAATACACACAGCTTATTACAACAGAGTATCTCAGACTGAATGATCATAAAAGAGAAAATGACTCGAATGACCAGAATGTTCACAATGGTCTACAGACCCTTTCTTATATAGACTCTCTAAGCCCCTAATCCTATCTAAGCAATGACGTTAAAAAGAAATCATTGAGGGTCCTGTCGGTATCTTTTTTCACTGACGGTGTCTAGTCAACTTTTTCTGTACAAAAGAATCTTGTCAAAACATGTGATCAATATTATCACATTGCTGACAAAGATTCTACCAAGGGCCCGTTGGGCTTCTAGTCTCCCATAGGTCTTCTTCAGATGATCTGGGAGATGGTTCGTACTCATCTATTATCTGGCGGTGGTGTATTTTCATCAGTCGGTCATATTGTTCATCTATTCCTTCATTTGGATCTTGCGCATCTGTCATTTCATCTTTTTCTTTCGACTGCATTATTGTTTTCCGGCGAGATGCTGCTGACGATGATTCTCCTTGGAAGATATTTGTTTTGATTTTATGGAGGCCTGGTTGTTGTGAGGTATACATCAATTCTTGCTTTTGTTCTTGCTTTTCCCATTTATTCAAAAAAGGAAGAGCACTTACTTCAATATCAAGAAACAAATATTTAAAGGCGTTCCGGGTTGTAGGCGCTCTCTATACTGCCAGCTCGATGCTATCTAAATATTCCCACTTAAAGATCTGGAACATGTTAGTAGAGCTTTCAATAGTGTGCTGAATCCATAATTGACAATTTTTAATCAAAATATCTCTGTGTTGCCATCCAAGTTCAAAGATTATTGATGTACATATCTTTTTTGAAATCGTTAAACTGACAAGATGGACGACATTATTATTCCAATTCGGAGATAAGATTGAAATGGTTATTAGCGCCTTCTGATTAATTATGAACTTTAGGGCTTTAGGCTGTCCTTGTAATCCATCTAGTTTATTTAAAATTTGTATCTTTTGTGTCAGTCTTAGATTTCCAAATTCATGGAACCATTCAACATGCTGTTTAATTAATTCTTGGTTGATACCGGTTTCAAAACTACCAATCCTTTCATGACTAAAAACTTGGGCAAAAGGATTTGGCTCTATATTATCTCTTATCCTTAAACTGTGAAAATCCCAGGGATAAGCAAATGTCTTTAAATACTGTGCCGTTCTTTGTATACACTGGGATACTCTAGTAACCCGAACCTTTCTGCACTCTCCTCCTCTGATCTCCCAATCTGCAAAACTTTCAAAAATTTCATACTGAGGGAATGTATCAGTAAGATGATAATTCTCAGCAATTCTCTGGAGGAAAGAAGCTTCGAGCTCCTCAAAAATGTCTGGGATTTTTAATGTCACCAAATATTTTATCATTTCTTCTGTCATGGGAATTTCTTCTAAATCTAAAATCTTAGCACTTGTAAACAGACTGAGGGCAAAATCAACACCTCCTATGATCTGGTAATAATTCAAAATCCTGAGTGTCCAGATCATTTCTTTTGTATAAACACTAGACCATAAATCACATAAACTCTTAAAGAAGAGTTTTACCTTCATATTTGGTAGAGGAAAGGTTTTTACCAAATTTTAATCTAAGCCAAGTGAGATGCCCACGTTCTTTGATTGCCATGCCTGACATTTTCTGATCCACATATTTCTTCTGAGTCTCAAACCGACCACTTTCTTGATTTCATCTGTTACCCAATTTGCATGACTTTCCGGGATTCTAAATCTATCTACAAAGGTAGCAAAACTATCATCTTCAGGGCCTTTGCATGGAATTTCAAAAACTGAATATTTACAAGTTATATACATCTTATTCATATCTCTTGTTAGGGAATCTGTCAGGAAATTTGAATTGCCTGGAATCCACTCTACCTCAAATTCAAACTGCTGAAATCAAATTTGCCAGGCTAGAATTCCGCCTTTTGCAATTTGCCTTGAAATCTTAGCAGAAAGAAAATATTTAAAATTTCTGGAGTCTGTTCTGATTAAAAACTTTACTGGGGTGAGATATACCTCAAAACGCGGAATTCCATTAAAAATAGCTAACGTCTCCTTTTCATCTATGAAGTAATTCTTTTGACTTGCCGTAAATTCCCCAGAAGCATATCCACACAAATTTTCTTCGACTTCTCCTTCGTTATTCTTTCTTTGCTCTTGAAGTACAACTGCCCAAAATTCAAGTGAAGCATCAATTTGTAAAATAAGTAAACCATCACCTAGAGGTCGAAGCTTGGGTAAGTGATGGCACTCTTCTTTAAGTTTCTTTACTGTTGCAGTAGCTTCTTCAGACCAACCTTGGTTGATATGTTTTCTGATTGGGGCTGTTTTCTCTGACAAATTCGGGATGTATTTGTGGAGATAATTTAGCACTCCAAGAAATCTTTCAATTGTCTTTTTGTCCTTCAATTCATCAAGAAATTGTGTTAATTTTGTTAGCACATGGGTCTGCATTTGAATAGCACCATTAGCAATATTAATCCCCAAAAAATCAATGCTATCCTGAAATAAAGACATCTTTCTCTCTGACAGAACAATTCCATGCTTTTTAACCTCTTCAAGAAAAATCTCTAAATGCTTTAAATGAGTCTGTACATCAGGACTATGTATCAAAATATCGTTTATATAGGTGACTATAAAATCATATTTAGCAAAAATATAATCCATCCTTCTTTGAAAAAAGGCTGGAGCGTTCTTCAGACCGAACGGAACAACTTTCCATTGATAGAATCCTGCTGGGCATATGAAAGCTGTTTTGTGTCTGTCTTCTGGCTGGATCTGGATTTGATAGTACCCAGACTTCATGTAAAATTTGCTAAAGACCTTACTGTGCTGAATCTTTTGCATAATCACTTCGGGTCTTGGCAATGGATAATTAAAATTCTGAGTGATGGCATTAAGAGGTTTATAATTAATAACCATTCTTGGCTTACCTCGCATGATCTCAGAATGATTTCTTACTAGAAATGCAGAACATGCATAGTGAGATTCACTCGGCTCTATCAACTGCATTTTTAGTAATTCTTGAATCTGATTCTTTATCTCTTGTTCATCAGCTGGTGTACATGGAATCAACTTTCCCTTTACTCCATTGTCATGTAAGGTGACTATTTCCTGCATCGGACTTTCAGTTTCCCAAAATTGCTGTGGATTGTCCGAGCAACTCTTTAGAAGTCTCTGGTAGATATCTTTCTGCTCTGTAGACCAATTAGTGTCAATGCATGCTAACTGTTTTGTTTTATTTTCTGCTCTGGCTTCATAAATTTGTAGGACTTCCTGCCAGTCATCTGAATCTTTTACCGGCTTTCTAGTTCCTACTCTTTTTTGACTATTCTCATGCCTAGCTTCAGAATTTGCAATACTCAATCTAGGTACTGATATAGCCTTTTTCTTCAAGTTTATTATTAGCTTGTCCTGGTTGATAGTCACTGGTAGCACAGAGTTTATGAATGGCATGCCTAACATCAAGCTTGCTGAAGGGTCATAATGCTGAATTGCTGAGATTTTAATAATACTCCCCCCAACTTTTAAAGGAACATTGTCTACATAATGTGTGAGCTGAACAGATCCTCCAATTGTTTCTGACACCAATATATTTTTTAACGGTTTCCACAGGGGTTTGAACAGAGATGGCCTAGCCAGATTGTTAGAACCTCCAGTATCTACAAATGCATCTACAGAAATCCATTCGCCTTTGACTTGCACTTGTATTGGAATATAAATCAGGCTATCTGTTTTAATAATTTTTTTTAACAAAGTATTCTGTTCTTCTTTAGTACCCTCTAGTTGTGGCATACTGGATGATGGCGTTATTTTCTTTTCATATGGACAAAAAGAATTAAATTGAGATACAGGCACTGCATGTTGCTTACCTTTATCTCTATTGACTGATGCTATGCTCTCTGATTCATCATCTGAATAATCTGAATCATCTTCTGTCTCGCTTGTCGATTCAAGATTTGAAGAACTCTCTATATCACTGTAATGTTGTTCACTAGAATATTCTGAACAAGATGTACATACATTCATCTTTTGTACATTATCATTTTCATCTTCAACATCTGAAACTTCTGTAAGAATATATACATCAGAAATTTCATCGTCTTACTCTACAACAGACCAGTCATTTTGAAACTCTCCAATACCTACACAAGCTTTGAGTTTACTAGATGATTTCTGGGGGCACTTTTTAGCAAAGTGTCCTTCCTTTTTACAAATGAAACAACAATTGTTGTTTCTGGGCTTGTTCATTTTCTTCAAAAATCTGTATTTTCTGAAAGGCCTCTTTGGTTTTGATATTCTTATGGGTTTGTATTTGCCATACCTTTTGGATTTATTCTTTGCTTTAAAAGGTGTCCATGGCAATACTGATCTACAGACATCGGAACTTGGAGTGATGTCGTGTGCTTTCTTCTGCCAACATAGATATTTTACCTTTTCTGAAACTCTGAACAGACGATCAACCCAATAGATTTGATCTAGACTTTTTAATTGAACTTCTAGATCTTTCATTATTAGATCTCCCAAATTGCCTGGTAATTTTGATAAAAATGCAATTTTTTGAGCGAGGTCATTAAAAAGATTAGCTTTAAAGACTTTAGCCATAAAATCTTTACCAAACTGATCTAAATACTTTAGATCTTTTAATTCCATACGGCTAAGGTCAGTTAAAAGCTGCTTTCTCTCATCTGCTGGTTCTGGCACAAATTGGGTCTTTAGCAAAATTTCTAACGTGGACAAACCAGCTTCCATGACTGCTCTTCTCTCGGTTTCTGATCCTCCCATCCACCAATCAAAAACAATTCCTGCCATCCTTTTTTCAGCTAGAATCATAATAGATATATTATCTAATTTTGTAGTGACCTGCATCTGGTACAAGGCTCCTATCCAAATTCTGATAGACTCTCCTGGATTAGATGAGCTATCTAGGTCTAGAATATAACCACTAGAGTTTGTAGCAAACAGGTCTTCTTCGACTCTAGGATATTTCGTAGTTTCTTTCAGAATATGAGCTTTATTCTGATTATGGATGGACGGCATAATAAAAGATGGGAATTTTGTTGCAGCTTGTTCTAATGTCATGACTTCCTTTTTAGACTCAAAGGGTTTGTCTATTTTGTATGTCTTTGAAGATTTTGTGTCACTGGTTAGTTTACCAGTGCCTATGGAAGTTCCTTCTCCGGCACTAGATTGAGCTGCTTCTTTTTGATCTTCTTCATCTTCCTCTAAATCCCAATAGTTTGGAGCGGACATATCTACATGAAACTTTGGGATTTTCTTGACCTTATTTTTCTGTTTCCTTCTTCTCCTTTCTTCCTTTTCTGCTTGTTGCTCTTCATATAACAACGTTAAGTTTTCATTTATTAAATCATCTTGTTTTCCCAAATCATTTAGAACATCCTCTGCATGAGAGCACCAAGTAGTCAAGTAGTTTCCTACCTGATAGACCTGATCCATATCATTTGGGTCTTGAGAATTATGTTCTAACAAGGGAGCACAATCTGCTCTTGTAGGAGGCTGTCTAGTCTGAGATGAAGAAACACAGAACTTGGTTTTGGGTGGCCATTTCCCGCCTCTAACAAATCTTTTGTTAGCAAACTGATATTCTTCTATAGGTGGAAAAGTATTTACATGAGTCCTAAACATTTTATTGACTGCAAAAAAGGGTTTTTCTTCAGGAATATACAACTGATTTTCAGATCGGGGTGTACTAGTGGAAGTAGAAGGCTGTTCTTCTGGTATAGTGAGCTGTCTATAAAAATACCTTCTTCCACTTTGGATTGAATTTTCGGCTGATAATACATGTTTCTCTGGCAAGACTATGGGCTGTGGAATTCTAGGATGGGCTGGATTGGGTATAATTTTTACACCACCATCCATAAGAGCCATTCTCTTAATTCGTTTATTTGCATTACCTGAAGCCAAAGACTTATATTGGATATACCAGTCATTGGGTAGGGATTCCTTTTCATAATGCACACCTTCAATTTGAGCATTTCCTATCCCAACTGTTACACAATCTTTCAACACCGGCTGTTTTAATTTTGGATGAACTGTATTAGTAAGCTGAAAGGAAGTCTGGACTATTACAGACAAGAAATCGATGTCATTTACCATAGATAACCCTTGTACTCCTATCAAGGCTTTCCAACAGTCTTTAAGATGAGCATCTGTTAGACTGATAGAATAATGAGGAAATATTGTTCCATGCTGACAACCAGATGATAAGTTTCCCAAAATGGTTCCTGTTCTAGCATGATCATATTCATTATGCCTTGTGTCAAATAAATCTGCTATGCAAGGAGTATTTAAACAGTGTCTAAAAAGAGGAGCTAGACCAATTCTAATTGCTCCAAAATGTAAGTAATAAAACCTTCCTTCCTTAGCATATTTTTTGAACTTTCTTATCTCATCTTTAGAAAATAAATTTAGCCCAACTATCTGTACAAATGGACCTTTAATTCTGAGTTTGATCTCTACTTCTTTAAAATAATATTTCTTTGAGAGTTTGAACATGATAGGGACTGGATAGACTTCTTTTGTATCCAAAGCAGGAGGGTTCCAGCTTTCAGGGTCTTCTACTTGTTCATGTTCATTTACGTCTGACTCAACAGATCTACTTTCTACTTCAGATATTGATCTTTTTTCAATCGTAGAAAAAGATCTCAAAAATCTAGCCATAATGGACTGATACAAACTATTCCAGAAATCGACTGAAGGAGCTTTTATCTACTCAGCACAATGTAAAACAAAGATGCTTTTCGAAGGCTTCCTGGCTTTCTTCAGATTCTGTCTATAGAATGTATTTCGTTAAGGTTATAGTTCCAAGGAATGGGTTATGGCTCTGATACCAAATCAAAGGCTTTGACCATTCAAAGGCTCTGGTGGAGATGCGGGGTAATGTCTCTGATACCAAATCAAAGGCTCTGACCATTCAAAGGCTCAACACATACATAAATATAGAGACTGAATATAAATGATGAATCTTAGTGCATGCAGGACTTACTTCTAATTAAAATTGTTGCTTTCCAGACAACAAATCTGAAACATATATCCAACCCTCAGGCGACCATGTGCGAGTCTCCACACAACCTCTCTCCACGGGTCTTCACTCAAGCGCCTTACAGCTCAAACCTCTTTTGGATTACAGGAACTGTCCTTAGACAGGTGGCCCAGTAGGCTTCAATATTAATAAAAGCAGAATAGTAATACACACAGCTTATTACAACAGAGTATCTCAGACTGAATGATCACAAAAGAGCAAATGACTCGAATGACCAGAATAATCACAATGGTCTGCAGACCCTTTTTTATATAGACTCTCTAAGCCCCTAATCCTATCTAAGCAATGACGTCAAAAAGAAATCATTGAGGGTCCTGTCGGTATCTTTTTCCACCGACGGTGTCTACTCAACTTTTTCTGTACAAAGGAATCTTGTCACAACATGTGATCAATATTATCACATTGCTGACAAAGATTCTACCAAGGGCCCGTTGGGCTTCTAGTCTCCCATAGGTCTTCTTCAGATGATCCGGGAGATGGTTCGTACTCATCTATTATCTGGCGGTGGTGTCTTTTCATCAGTCGGTCATATTGTTCATCTATTCCTTCATTTGGATCTTGCGCATCTGTCATTTCATCTTTTTCTTTCGGCTGCATTATTGTTGTCCGGCGAGATGCTGCTGACGATGATTCTCCTTGGCAAATATTCGTTTTGATTTTATGGAGGCCCGGTTGTTGTGAGGTATACATCAATTCTTGCTTTTGTTCTTGCTTTTCCCATTTATTCAAAAAAGGAAGAGCACTTACTTCAATATCAAGAAACAAATCTTTAAAGGCGTTCCGGGTTGCAGGCGCTCTCTGTACTGCCAGCTCGATGCCATTTAAATATTTCCACTTAAAGATATAGAACATGTTAGTAGAGCTCTCAATAGCGTGTTGAATCCATAATCGACAATTTTCATTCAAAATATCTCTGTGTTGCCATCCAAGTTCAAAGTTTATTGATGTACATATCTTTTTTGAAATCGTTAAACTGACAAGATGGACGACATTATTATTCCAATTCGGAGATAAGACTGAAATGGTTACTAGCGCCTTCTGATTAATTATGAACTTCAGGGCTTTAGGCTGTCCTTGTAATCCATCTAGTTTATTTAAAATTTGTAACTTTTCTGTCAGTCTTAGATTTCCAAATTCATGGAACCATTCAGCATGTTGTTTAATTAATTCTTGGTTGTTACCAGTTTCAAAACTGCCAATCCTTTCATGACTAAAAACTTGGGCAAATGGATTTGGCTCTATATTATCTCTGATCCTTAAACTGTGAAAATCCCAGGGATAAGCAAATGTCTTTAAATATTGTGCCGTTCTTTGTATACACTGGGATACTCTGGTAACCTGAACCTTTCTGCACTCTCCTCCTCTGATCTCCCAATCTGCAAAACTTTCAAAAATTTCATACTGAGGGAATGTATCAGTAAGATGATAATTCTCATCAATTCTCTGGAGGAAAGAAGCTTCAAGCTCCTCAAAAATATCTGGGATTTTTAATGTCACCAAATATTTTATCATTTCTTCTGTCATGGGAATTTCTTCTAAATCTAAAATCTTAGCACCTGTAAATAGACTGAGGGAAAAATCAACACCTCCTATGATCTGATAATAATTCAAAATCCTGAGTGTCCAGATCATTTCTTTTGTATAAACACTAGACCATAAATCACATAAACTCTTAAAGAAGAGTTTTACCTTCATATTTGGTAGACGAAATATTTTTACCAAATTTTCATCTAAGCCTAGTGAGATGCCCACGTTCTTTGATTGCCATGCCTGACATTTTCTGATCCACATATTTCTTCTGAGTCTCAAACCGACCACTTTCTTGATTTCATTTGTTACCCAATTTTCATGACTTTCCAGGATTCTAATTCTAGCTACAAAGGTAGCAAAACTATCATCTTTAGGGCCTTTGCTTGGAATTTCAAAAACTGAATATTTACAAGTTATATACATCTTATTCATATTTCTTGTTAAGGAATCTGTTAAGAAATTTGAATTGCCTGGAATCCACTCTACCTCAAATTCAAACTGCTGAAACCAAATTTGCCAGGCTAGAATTCTGCCTTTTGCAATTTGCCTTGAAATCTTAGCAGACAGAAAATATTTAAAATTTTTGAAGTCTGTTCTGATTAAAAACTTTACTGGGGTGAGATATACCTCAAAACGCCGAATTCCATTAAAAATAGCTAACATCTCCTTTTCAGCTATGGAGTAATTCTTTTGACTTGCCGTAAATTCCTTAGAAGCATATCCACACAAATTTTCTTCGACTTATCCTTCGTTATTATTCCTTTGCTCTAGAAGTACCACTGCCCAAAATTCAGGTGAAGCATCAGTTTGTAAAATAAGTAAACCATCACCTGGAGGTTGAAGCTTGGGTAAGTCCTAGCACTCTTCTTTAAGCTTCTTTACTGCTGCAGTAGCTTCTTCAGACCAACCTTGGTTGATATGTCTTCTGATTGGGGTTGTTTTCTTTGACAAATTCGGGATGTATTTGTGGAGATAATTTAGCACTCCAAGAAATCTTTCAGTTGTGTTTTCGTCCTTCAATTCATCAGGAAATTGTGTTAATTTTGTTAGCACATGGGGTGCATTTGAATAGCACCATTAGCAACATTAATCCCCAAAAAATCAATGCTATCATGAAATAAGGACATCTTTCTTTCTGATAGAACAATTCCATGCTTTTTAACCTCTTCAAGAAAAATCTCTAAATGCTTTAAATGAGTCTGTACATCAGGACCATGTATCAAAATATCATCCATATAGGTGACTATTAAATCATATTTAGCAAAAATATAATCCATCCTTCTTTGAAAAAAGGCTGGAGCGTTCTTCAAACTGAACGGAACAACTTTCCATTGATAGAATCCTGCTGGGCATATGAAAGTTGTTTTGTGTCTATCTTCTGGCTGGATCTGGATTTGATAGTACCCAGACTTCATGTAAAATTTGCTAAAGACCTTACTGTGCTGAATCTTTTGCATAATCACTTCGGGTCTTGGCAATGGATAATTAAAATTCTGAGTGATGGAATTAAGAGGTTTATAATTAATAACCATTCTTGGCTTACCTCGCATGATCTCAGAATGATTTCTTACTAGAAATGCAGAACATGCATAGTGAGATTCACTCGGCTCTATCAGCTGCATTTTTAGTAATTCTTGAATCTGATTCTTTATCTCTTGTTCATCAGCTGGTGTACATGGAATCAACTTTCCCTTTACTCCATTGTCATGTAAGGTGACTATTTCCTGCATCAGACTTTCAGTTTCCCAAAATTGTTGTGGATTGTCCAAGCAACTCTTTAGAAGTCTCTGGTAGATATCTTTGTTCTCTATAGGCCAATTAGTGTCAATGCATGCTAACTGTTTTGTTTTATTTTCTGCTCAGGCTTCATAAATTTGTAGGACTTCCTGCCAGTCATCTGAATCTTTTACCGGCTTTCTAGTTCCTACTCTTTTTTGACTATTCTCATGCCTAGCTTCAGAATTTGCAATACTCAATCTAGGTACTGATATAGCCTTTTTCTTCAAGTTTATTATCAGCTTGTCCTGGCTGATAGTCACTGGTAGCATAGAGTTTATGAATGGCATGCCTAACATCAAGCTTGCTGAAGGGTCGTAATGCTGAATTGCTAAGATTTTAATAATACTCCCCCCAACTTTTAAAGGAACATTGTCTACATAATGTGTGAGCTGAACAGATCCTGCAATGGTTTCTGACACCAATATATTTTTTAACGGTTTCCACAGGGGTTTGAAGAGAGATGGCCTAGCTAGATTGTTAGAACCTCCAGTATCTACAAATGCATCTACAGAAATCCATTCGCCTTTGACTTGCACTTGTACTGGAATATAAATCAGGCTATCTGTTTTAACAATCTTTTTTAACAAAGTATTTTGTTCTTCTTTAGTACCCTCTAGTTGTGGCATACTGGTTGATGGCATTATTTTCTTTTCATACAGACATAAAGAATTAAATTGAGATACAGGCACTGTAGGTTGCTTACCTTTATCTCTACTGGCTGATGCTATTCTCTCTGATTCATCATCTGAATCATCTTCTGTCTCGCTTGTCGATTCAAGATTTGAAGAACCCTCTATATCACTGTAATGTTGTTCCCTAGAATATTCTAAAGAAGATGTACATACATTCATCTTTTGTACATTATCACTTTCATCTTCAACATCTGAAACTTCTGTAAGAATATATACATCAGAAATTTCATCGTCTGACTCTACAACAGACCAGTCATCTTGAAACTCTCCAATATCTACACAAGCTTTGAGTTTTTTAGATGATTTCTCGTGGCACTTTTTAGCAAAGTGTCCTTCCTTTTTACAAATGAAACAACAATTGTTGTTTCTGGGCTTGTTCCTTTTCTTCAAAAATCTGTGTTTTCTGAAAGGCCTCTTTGGGTTTGATATTCTTTTGGGTTTGTATTTGCCATACCTTTTGGATTTCTTCTTTTCTTTAAAAGGTGTCCATCGCAATACTGATCTATAGACATTGGAACTTGGAGTGATGTCGTGTGCTTTCTTCTGCCAACATAGATATTTTACCTTTTTTGAAACTCTGAACAGAAGGTCAACCCAATAGATTTGATCTAGAATTTTTAACTGAACTTCTAGATATTTCATTATTAGATCTCCCAAATTGCCTGGTAATTTTGATAAAAATGCAATTTTTTGAGCGAGGTCATTAAAAAGATTAGCTTTAAAGACTTTAGCCATAAAATCTTTACCAAACTGATCTAAATACATTAGATCTTTTAATTCCATACGGCTAAGGTTAGTTAAAAGCTGCTTTCTCTCATCTGCTGGTTCTGGCACAAATTGGGTCTTTAGCAAAATTTCTAACGTGGACAAACCAGATTCCATGTACACCAGCTGATGAACAAGAGATAAAGAATCAGATTCAAGAATTACTAAAAATGCCGCTGATAGAGCCGAGTGAATCTCACTATGCATGTTCTGCATTTCTAGTAAGAAATCATCCTGAGATCGTGCGAGGTAAGCCAAGAATGGTTATTAATTATAAACCTCTTAATGCCATCACTCATAATTTTAATTATCCATTGCTAAGACCCGAAGTGATTATGCAAAATATTCGGCACAGTAAGGTGTCTAGCAAATTTGACATGAAGTCTGGGTACTATCAAATCCAGATCTAGCCAGAAGACAGACACAAAACAACTTTCATATGCCCAACAGGATTCTATCAATGAAAAGTTGTTCTGTTCGGTCTGAAGAACGGTCCAACCTTTTTTCAAAGAAGGATGGCTTATATTTTTGCTAAATATGATTTTATAGTCACCTATATAGATGATATTTTGATACGTAGTCTTGATGTACAGACTCATTTAATGCATTTAGAGATTTTTCTTGAAGAGGTTAAAAAGCATGGAATTGTTCTGTCAGAAAGAAAGATGTCCTTATTTCAGGATAGCATTGATTTTTTGGGGATTAATGTTGCTAATGGTGCTATTCAAATGCAGCCCCATGTGCTAACAAAATTAACACAATTTCCTGATGAATTGAAGGACAAAAAGACAATTGAAAGATTTCTTGGAGTGCTAAATTATCTCCACAAATACATCCTGAATTTGTCAGAGAAAACAACCCCAATCAGAAGACATATCAACCAAGGTTGGTCTGAAGAAGCTACTGCAGCAGTAAAGAAGCTTAAAGAAGAGTGCCAGCACTTACCCAAGCTTCAACCTCCAGGTGATGGTTTACTTATTTTACAAACTGATGCTTCACTTGAATTTTGGGCAGCTGTACTTCTAGAGCAAAGGAAGAATAACGAGGGAGAAGTCGAAGAAAATTTGTGTGGATATGCTTCTGGGGAATTTACGGCAAGTCAAAAGAATTACTTCATAGCTGAAAAGGAGACGTTAGCTATTTTTAATGGAATTCAGCATTTTGAGGTATATCTCACCCCAGTAAAGTTTTTAATCAGAACAGACTCCAGAAACTTTAAATATTTTCTGTCTGCTAAGATTTCAAGGCAAATTGCAAAAGGCAGAATTCTAGCCTGGCAAATTTGGTTTCAGCAGTTTGAATTTGAGGTAGAGTGGATTCCAGGAAATTCAAATTTCTTGACAGATTCCTTAACAAGAGATATGAATAAGATGTATATAACTTGTAAATATTCAGTTTTTGAAATTCCAGGCAAAGGCCCTGAAGATGATAGTTTTGCTACATTTGTAGATAGATTTAGAATCCTGGAAAGTCATGCAAGTTGGGTAACAGATGAAATCAAGAAAGTGGTCGGTTTCAGACTCAGAAGAAATATGTGGATCAGAAAATGTCAGGCATGGCAATCAAAGAACGTGGGCATCTCACTAGGCTTAGATGAAAATTTGGTAAAAATCTTTCCTCTACCAAATATGAAGGTAAAACTCTTCTTTAAGAGTTTATGTGATTTATGGTCTAGTGTTTATACAAAAGAAGTGATCTGGACACTCAGGATTTTGAATTATTACCAGATCATAGGAGGTGTTGATTTTTCCCTCAGTCTATTTACAGGTGCTAAGATTTTAGATTTAGAAGAAATTCCCATGACAAAAGAAATGATAAAATATTTGGTGACATTAAAAATCCCAGATATTTTTGAGGAGCTCGAAGCTTCTTTCCTCCAGAGAATTGATGAGAATTATCATCTTACTGATACATTCCCTCAGTATGAAATTTTTGAAAGTTTTGCAGATTGGGAGATCAGAGGAGGAGAGTGCAGAAAGGTTCAGGTTACTAGAGTATCCCAGTGTATACAAAGAACGACACAATATTTAAAGACATTTGCTTATCCCTGGGATTTTCACAGTTTAAGGATCAGAGATAATATAGAGCCAAATCCATTTGCCCAAGTTTTTAGTCATGAAAGGATTGGCAGTTTTGAAACCGGTAACAACCAAGAATTAATTAAACAACATGCTGAATGGTTCCATGAATTTGGAAATCTAAGACTGACAGAAAAGTTACAAATTTTAAATAAACTAGATGGATTACAAGGACAGCCTAAAGCCCTGAAGTTCATAATTAATCAGAAGGCGCTAGTAACCATTTCAGTCTTATCTCCGAATTGGAATAATAATGTCGTCCATCTTGTCAGTTTAACGATTTCAAAAAGGATATGTACATCAATAATCTTTGAACTTGGATGGCAACACAGAGATATTTTGAATGAAAATTGTCGATTATGGATTCAGCACGCTATTGAAAGCTCCACTAACATGTTCCAGATCTTTAAGTGGGAATATTTAGATGGCATCGAGCTGGCAGTACAGAGAGCGCCTGCAACCCGGAACGCCTTTAAAGATTCGTTTCTTGATATTGAAGTAAGTGCTCTTCCTTTTTTGAATAAATGGGAAAAGCAAGAACAAAAGCAAGAATTGATGTATACCTCACAACAACTGGGCCTCCATAAAATCAAAACGAATATCTGCCAAGGAGAATCATCGTCAGCAGCATCTCGCCGGACAATAATAATGCAGCCGAAAGAAAAAGATGAAATGACAGATGCACAAGATCCAAATGAAGGAATAGATGAACAATATGACCTACTGATGAAAAGACACCACTGCCAGATAATAGATGAGTACGAACCATCTCCCAGATCATTTGAAGAAGACCTATGGGAGACTAGAAGCCCAACGGGCCCTTGGTAGAATCTTTGTCAACAATGTGATAATATTGATCACATGTTGTGACAAGATTCCTTTGTACAAAAAAAGTTGAGTAGACACCGTCGGTGAAAAAAGATACCGACATGACCCTCAATGATTTCTTTTTAACGTCATTGCTTAGATAGGATTAGGGGCTTAGAGAGTCTATATAAGAAAGGGTCTGCAGACCATTGTGATCATTCTGGTCATTCGAGTCTTTTGCTCTTTTTTGATCATTCAGTCTAAGACACTCTGTTGTAATAAGCTGTGTGTATTACTATTCTGCTTTTATTAATATTGAAGCCTACTGGGCCGCCTGTCTGAGGACAGTTCCTGTAATCCGAAAGAGGTTTGAGCTGTAAGGCGCTTGAGTGAAGACCCGTGGAGAGAGGTCGTGTGGAGACTCGCGCATGGTCGCCTGAGGGTTGGATATCTGTTTCAGATTTGTTGTCTGGGAAGCAACAATTTTAATTAGAAGTAAGTCCTGCATGCACTAAGCTTCATCATTTATATTCAGTCTCTATATTTCTGTATGCGCTGAACCTTTGAATGGTCAGAGCCTTTGATTTGGTATCAGAGCCATAACCCGTTCCTTGGAACTATAACCTTGACGAAATACATTCTATAGACAGAATCTGAAGAAAGCCAGGAAGCCTTCGAAAAGCATCTTTGTTTTACATTGTGCTGAGTAGATAAAAGCTCCTTCAGTCGATTTCTGGAATAGTTTGTATCAATCCGTTATGGCTAGATTTTTGAGATCTTTTTCTACGATTGACAAAAGATCAATATCTGAAGTAGAAAGTAGATCTGTTGAGTCAGACGTAAATGAACATGAACAAGTAGAAGACCCTGAAAGCTGGAACCATCCTACTTTGGATACAAAAGAAGTCTATCAAGTCCCTATCATGTTCAAACTCTCAAAGAAATATTATTTTAAAGAAGTAGAGATAAAACTCAGAATTAAATGTCCATTTGTACATATAGTTGGGCTAAATTTATTTTCTGAAGATGAGATAAGAAAGTTCAAAAAATATGCTAAGGAAGGAGGGTTTTATCACTTACATTTTGGAGCAATTAGAATTGGTCTAGCTCCTCTTTTCAGACACTGTTTAAATACTCCTTGCATAGCAAAGTTATTTGACACAAGGCATAATGAATATGATCATGCTAGAATAGGAACCATTTTGGGAAACTTATCATCTGGTTGTCAGCATGGAACAATATTTCCTGATTATGCTATCAGTCTAACAGATGCTCATCTTAAAGACTGTTGGAAAGCCTTGATAGGAGTACAAGGGTTATCTATGGTAGATGACAACGAATTCTTGTCTGTAATAGTCCAGACTTCCTTTCAGCTTACTAATACAGTTCATCCAAAATTAAAACAGCCGGTGTTGAAAGATTGTGTAACAGTTGGGATAGGAAATGCTCAAATTGAAGGTGTGCATTATGAAAAGGAATCCCTACCCAATGACTGGTATATCCAGTATAAGTCTTTGGCTTCAGATAATGCAAATAAACGAATTAAGAGAATGGCTCTTATGGATGGTGGTGTAAAAATCATACCCAATCCAGACCATCCTAGAATTCCACAGCCCATAGTCTTGCCAGAGAAACATGTATTACCAGCCGAAAATTCAATCCAAAGTGGAAGAAGGTCTTTTTATAGACAGCTCACTATACCAGAAGAACAGCCTTCTACTTCCACTAGTACACCCCGGTCTGAAAATCAGTTGTATATTCCTGAAGAAAAACCCTTTTTTGCAGTCAATAAAATGTTTAGGACTCATGTAAATACTTTTCCACCTATAGAAGAATATCAGTTTGCTAACAAAAGATTTGTTAGAGGCGGGAAATGGCCACCCAAAACCAAGTTCTGTGTTTCTTCATCTCAGACTAGACAACCTCCTACAAGAGCAGATTGTGCTCCCTTGTTAGAACATAATTCTCAAGACCCAAATGATATGTATCAGGTCTATTAGGTAGGAAACTACTTGACTACTTGGTGCTCTCATGCAGAGGATGTTCTAAATGATTTGGGAAAACAAGCTGATTTGATAAATGAAAACTTAACGTTGTTATATGAAGAGCAACAAGCAGAAAAGGAAGAAAGGAGAAGAAGGAAACATAAAAAGAAGGTCAAGAAAATCCCGAAGTTTCAAGTAGATATGTCCGCTCCAAACTATTGGGATTTAGAGGAAGATGAAGAAGATCAAAAAGAAGCAGCGCAATCTAGTGCCGGAGAAGGAACTTCCATATGCACTGGTAAACTAACCAGTGACACAAAATCTTCAAAGACATACAAAATAGACAAACCCTTTGAGTCTAAAAAGGAAGTCATGACATTAGAACAAGCTGCAACAAAATTCCCATCTTTTTATTATGCCGTCCATCCATAATCAGAATAAAGCTCATATTCTGAAAGAAACTACGAAATATCCTAGAGTCGAAGAAGACCTGTTTGCTACAAACTCTAGTGGTTATATTCTAGACCTAGATAGCTCATCTACTCTAGGAGAGTCTATCAGAATTTGGATAGGAGCCTTGTACCAGATGCAGGTCATTAGATAATATATCTATTATGATTCTAGCTGAAAAAAGGATGGCAGGAATTGTTTTTGATTGGTGGATGGGAGGATCAGAAACCGAGAGAAGAGTAGTCATGGAAGCTGGTTTGTCCACGATAGAAATTTTGCTAAAGACCCAATTTGTGCCAGAACCAGCAGATGAGAGAAAGCAATTTTTAACTGACCTTAGCCGTATGGAATTAAAAGATCTAAAGTATTTAGATCAGTTTGGTAAAGATTTTATGGCTAAAGTCTTTAAAGCTAATCTTTTTAATGACCTCGCTCAAAAAATTGCATTTTTATCAAAATTACCAAGCAATTTGGGAGATCTAATAATGAAAGATCTAGAAGTTCAGTTAAAAAGTCTAGATCAAATCTATTGGGTTGATCTTCTGTTCAGAGTTTCAGAAAAGGTAAAATATCTATGTTGGCAGAAGAAAGCACACGACATCACTCCAAGTTCCGATGTCTGTAGATTAGTATTGCCATTGACACCTTTTAAAGCAAAGAAGAAATCCAAAAGATATGGCAAATACAAACCTTAAAGAATATCAAACCCAAAGAGGCCTTCTAGAAAATACAGATTTTTGAAGAAAAGGAGCAAGCCTAGAAACAACAATTGTTGTTTCATTTGTAAAAAGGAAGGACACTTTGCTAAAAAGTGCCCCCAGAAATCATCTAGTAAACTCAAAACTTGTGTAGATATTGAAGAGTTAGTTTAATTAAACATCTAGAGAGAAATCACCAATATATAGCCAGGGAAAACAAAAAACTCCAAGAAATAATTGACAAAGTTCTTCAAAAGGTAGAATTTACCAGAGACCAATTATTAGATGGAATAAAGACTCTTGGATCAGATGACTCGCATATTGCTAAAGCCATTGATGTTTTAGAAAAAGGGATTGATGATAATTCCAAATGGATTGGCAAAGTACATTCAGTAGCAGATAAGACTCGGGATATGGTGACTAGCTTAAAAACTTCACTTGAAGTAGTAAAGAAACAAGTTTGGGTTGTTTCTACTTCTGTTGAAAGTTTAAAAAAGAAAAACACTCTTGATTCTACCTTTAAAGCTACTACTTATTTCTCAGATCCTAAAAATCAATTGCCATTCCATATTACTCCTACTACTCTCCAATCCAAAATCAAGAGTGCTAGTGGCATTGTTTTCCCTAAACCAGAAACTACTTTCACTTATGCTCCTATGGCTAATCTTGGTATGTTTTCCAGTCTAAACTCCTTAAGCTTTGAGCATAAACTGACAGTTTCTGAATGGTTGAAATCGGGAGACCATCTTGATAAGCCCTCCAGTTCTGATACAACACTCAATAAGTTTGAAGCAACTCCTTCTGCTCCTCCTACTCTAGAGGATCTAGAATTTCTTGTAAATAATTTCACTCCCCTTGATAAAGCAAGTTTTCAGATACCGACCGACATTCCTGATCTAATTTCATTTTCTGATCCAGAAGAACCCCAAGGTACAATTGTACATAAAGTTACTGATAGAAGCTCTTGGAATTCTTCTTGGTCACCTGCTCCTGATAAGCGTGATGTTATGAAATTAGAATATCATAAAGATTGGTTTGCTTCTTCCACATATTCATGGAATATTGATAATTGTTCTAAAGCAAAAATTCTATCTACACTGAGTTCCATGTTGGCCTGCTATCGCACTTATTTAGCAGATGATATTTCTCCAATAAATGTAACTAGAAAGATCATTAGTGGATTCGAAAGACTCCTTGATTTTTGGCTCAAGGCAGAAATTCGTTATGATCATGTACTCATTCCCTCATGGGAAGCTTCTATGATAATGAACCCAGACAACATGACCTATATGGATCCACAGACTTCTCTACCTGTGAATAACATGATTGGTTGTCTAATGCATGGCATTTTTGTTAATTTTTGTGGTTACCCCAAATTAATAATGAACTTGCTGCAGCCACTCTCACATCAATGAAGCTTAGTAATATGCAGCATTTTGATGAATAATTTATGGAATATCTCCATCCTCTGCATACTCTTTCCTCAAATATGATTTTGGAGCCCAAATGGAAAGAAATCTTCATTGCTTCTTTACCAACCTAGGTAACCACTGCCATTTTCAATAAGTTTCCTGGAAAAATTGGTGCCTACAAGTTGGGTGTCATCCGACAAGCTATTAAAGCTGTCATTGTTGAACTCTACTCTCAGATGAAAGTTGCTCGATTTGCAACCAACACCACTAAACCACATGGCTATCAACAATTATGTAAACAATGGCATTTACATGGACCTAAAATTTTGGGGGATATGCTAGTCACCGCCCTCAAAAGAAATCTTACTCTTAACAAAATTTTAGATCCTCAGGCAACAAAAAAGTCATCCATAGAAAGCCACCCCGAGAATACAAAAGAACACGCCAGTTCCATCAAAAGCCAACAAAGAAGCAAATCTATTGCTTCCATTGCAATGAAAAAGGACATATTGCTCCAAATTGTCCTAAATTAAAGAAAGACAAACAACAATTTGGTAAGAAGAAACAGTTCAGGTATAAGAATAAATCTGGCAAGGTAAATACTATTGATCTCCCTTCTAGTTGTGAAGAATTCACAGATCTAGAAAACTATTATGATCTAAATGACCAGATATATGTCGTTTATGAAGATGAAGAAGAAGAAGATTTTGAAGTTGAATATTGCAAGGATCCACACTGCAACGAATGTTTTCAAAAACTCTGTGAATGCAGTGATCCTGATATTTGCAAATGTAATGCAGTCAGAATGTTCAAACCATCAACAAATGAAAGCTTAGATCAAGATGAGCTTTCTAGAAATTATTTTACACAGATGGTTAATGCTGTTGATCCAAAGCTCAAAGAAATGTATAAAAGATTGTTGATGACTCATTTCCAACAAATTAAGCCACAACAATATCATGGACTGCAAAGACCACAGGTAACTCATCAACATAGCTATATTCCTTCTGTAGCTTTATTTTCTGTAGATGGTCTAACAAGACAATTTCGGCAACAAACAATTGAAGATGATCTTCCACAAACACTTCCTGCAATAAGCCAAGCCATCAAAGATCTCAGAAGAGAAGTTAGAGAAAATAGAAGGCTATGTATCAAAGCACATCAGGTGCATAGTATACATCCTTTACATGCACAACCCACATACGGAGAATCTTCACAAACCCATCCAACAAATAATTGGGTAAGATATGATCCTCGATTATATCAAACAGAAAAGAAAAAACTTGAAAGACAGTCTGATCCATATCATGATCCAATGAAGGGTCCTTACAGACTAGAAGACTTTGAGCTTCCAGATTAAGACATTGAAGATCCCATATTTGGATTAGGAATGAATGCGAAATGCAAATTTGATGTACTGCGTAAAAATGAAAATCAGAATTTGTTCATCTATAGAATGGTGGAAGGTTCTCATTGATACGGGTTCAAGACTGAATATAGTAAGTGGCATTGTAATTCCTTACCCCCAAAGACAAAAGACAAAATGTCCTGCAGTGGTCACAGCGAGCGAAGAAATTAAGACAACAAAAGAAGCTATAATAGATGTCTTTATTTCTCAATCTGAAGGAATTCAAGTTCATGCTCCACTAGTAACAGGACTTGACTGTGCTATGTACTTAGGAACTCCTTTCCTGAGTAACTTCAAAAGACATGGGAGCACTTATGACGAAAGATCCCAGAAATGGGGATATTACCTTTTCTTCAAAGGTACAAAATATTTTTATCCTTTTATCAATTCTAGTTCTCCTAATAGATTGAGCAGAATTGACAGGTTGCAGAATACCTTGGCAAAAATGGAAAAGAAAAAGGAAATACTAAAGATTGATGAAAATCTTTTGAAAGGCAAATTCGAAAAAGAAATTGGCGAGATCTCCCAAAAATTAAAACTCTGCTGTTCTGAAAATCCAAATGCCTTTTGACACATCCACAAATATGAAGTAGAATTGCCTCTGAAAAAGGAATTCCATGGAAAACTCAGAATATCAAAAGCAATATCGATGAATTATGCACAACTCAAGTATGGTAAAGAAGAAAAAAAATCCTTACTGCATATATGTTTGATCAGAAAATCCCATATAGCCCTATTGCTTGCTTTGGATTTATGTCAATAAACACTCAGAAATTATCAGAGGAAAACCAAGGTTGGTAGTAAATTATAAGCCTCTGAATAATATTCTTGATTATGATGCATATCCCTTGCCTAAGCCTTCAGTGCTTCTTTCCCAGATATCATAGTGAAAAATCATTTCTAAGTTTGATCTAAAATCTGGATTCTGGCAAGTAGGGATTAAAGAAGAAGACAAGTGGAAAACAAAGTTTTTAGATCCAGAAGGATATTTTGAATGGAATATTATGCCCTTTGGACTGGTAAACGCTCCATCCGCCTTCCAAAGGATTATGGATGAAACTTTTGAAGGTATGGATAGTTTCTTGAAGAAATATATTGATGATGTCTTAATCCATTCAACATATATTCCTTCCCATACAAAACATCTCAATATATTTCATAACAGAGTCAGAGAGAAAGGTATAGTTTTATCAGAATCAAAGATGAAGTTATTTCAAACTATGATAGATTTCCTTGGATATGTGATTCAATATGGATCATATTATATTATGTAGCATTGTCTTGACTTCAGAGATAAATTCCTAGGCAAAATCACTGATAAAACTTAGTTACAAAGATTCTTGGGTAGCTTAAATTATATATCCAAATTTGTCAAACATTGTGCCCAAGACAGGATTTTATTGAATAAAAGACTACAAAAAGCACCGATTCCCTGGACCGAGGAATTAATAGAGGCAGTGAGAAGAATTAAAGGGAAAATCAGAAATATTTCTCCTTTAAGTACAATCAATGAAGAATGGCCCAAAACCATAATTACAGATGCCAATGATATCAGATGGGGTGCAATCCTCTGCCAACATGATCCCAATCAAAAGAAAATAGAATATGAAATCTGCCAATATGCCTATGGAATCTGGTTAGCTGCACAAAAAAATTGGTCTAGTCTAAAGAAAGAACTTTGAGCCGTCTGTCTTGGGATTGCTAAATTCAAAGATTTTGTGATCTACAAGCATTTTACAGTCCAAACAGATTGCCAGGGTCTTAAGTTCGCCATCCATAAATGTGATTTTGAACATGCAGCTATGGTAAGATGGATCAGGACACTGGCCTAGTACCGTTTTGATGTAAAATTCATTTCTCGAATTACAAATTCTTTCGCAAATCTTCTTAGGCGAGAATTTTTACAGGAAAATGATGTAAATAACCTCAGGTGTAATGTCATAAGGAAATTAGAAAATGAAATCCACATTGAATGTGCTAATGGTTCTTATTCTCTGGATCCTCAAAAATCTCTAATGGATTATCAAACAGTGTGGTTTCCTATGAAAGAAACTAAGTACCGACACGGGACTGGACAACATTATTTTTCATGGGATGATCAACTGCAAAGAAATGATAAAGCTTTTGAAGCTTTAAGTTTCCTTCAAGATATGGGAAATCTTGATTTTACTTTACACAAATATGCAGAAGGAAATCTCGTCTGTTGTGAGATCTACATTGACTGTTTCTTGCTGCCAGCTAATCTCCAAAATAATGAGAGTCATGAACGCCAAGAGAAATATTGGTATACAAGGATGCAATTTGAAAATAAAACTAACTCTTTTTTCTACAAGTGCGCGTTTAACTGCAAAACTACAAAGCAAAAAATACAGAATACGTGACTGATACTTTAATCACAGAGAGAAAGCCGAAGCATCTCTACTGCACAATCTAGCATCATGCATTTGTTGAAAAGCGATTACTTAAGCACATATGTCAACAAGAGAATTGGTTCATAATAAATACCAGGTCTGCTTAATCGTTCCAATATCTGGCAATTCTTCTAAATATCTATCCTCGTGTCGAAACACGAAATCTGGCCCAACGGTCTACTTCTTGCGTCCTTCTCCATGGACTATCTTCGACCTTATCAAATCTCATACAAGTTCGAGAATAGAAAACAAAACAATCTACAAAGGAGACATAGATTTACAGAAACTGAGGAATCTTTATTGATGAACTTCAAATCTCAAGTATTACAAAGCAGAAAGCTCTTTTCTCCCAAAAACCTGAATGCCCTTTCTCAAAAGTTTGGGGTTTTTTTATATTCCCTTCTATCTCTATCCTTTAATATCGAGATAATATATGAGAGAATATTGCTTTTGGTAGTACATGAAAATAAAAGAATCCTTCTTTCGGGTAACCCAAAGGACATCCGCACAGTGATTCAATCAAAGTACTTAAATGACAGATGGTGTAAATCCTAGCAACTATTGTCTTATGCTTATCCTTATCCCTTTATTCAACTGTACATGTGGGATCGCTTACACTGTAAGAGATTCTTTTGTAGGGAACCTTACGAAAGACTTGTCTGCCACCAATGTCAGACATAAAGACTATTTACAAAATGACAAAATGTTCTTGCTGGGCTTGAGAATAATGAGGCCCTCTGAATCTAGACAAGGTGTCATTATTAAAAAATTGAGAGTAAATTTCTTCCTCACATTCCCAAATTGATAACTCAACATATTCGGGTACTTCATCTTGAAAAAGCAGTGAACCGAAAGGATTGAGGTTTGGATCTGACATGGCATGAAACGACTCGTAATCTTGTGAAGAGCCACCCATATTTCCTCCGAATCTTTGGAAGAAAAGACTTCGAGGGATAAACCAGTGAAAAGCTCCATTGGCGCGGAGTGCTGCGAGCATTTGGTGATTGGTAATACAATTGATATCCAAAATTCTTTTGTATAGGATTCTTGACTGATGAGCACGTGGTTCAGTGAATCCGAGGATTTGTAATAATCGGAGAGAGTACGAGTAAAAACATAATGGACTGATACCATAAATGTCCCACCATTCTTTAAACCAATCAGGTGTGGGGTCTTGTTCTTCAATTTGTGCTACTTGCATTCCATGAAACCGGAAGGAAAACTGCACATTGTAGAAAAAAGAGTTGGTTTTATTTTCAAATTGCATACCTATATACCAAGCTTTCTCTTGGCGTTCATGACTCTCATTATTTTGGAGATTAGCTGACAGCGAGAAACGGTCAATGTAGATCTCAGAACAGATGAGATTTTCTTTTGCATCTTTGTGTAAAGTAAAATCAAGATTTCCCATATCTTGAAGGAAACTTAAAGCTTCAAAAGCTTCATCATTTCTTTGCAGTTGATCATCCCATGAAAAATAATGTTGTCCAGTCCCGTGTCGGTACTTAGTTTCTTTCATAGGAAACTAGAGTGTTTGATAATCCATTAGAGATCTTTGAGGATCCAGAGAATAAGAACCATCAACACATTCAATGTGGATTTCATTTTCTAATCTCCTTATGACATTACATTTCAGGTTATTTACATCATTTACTTGTAAAAATTCTCGGCTGAGAAGATCTGCAAAAGAATTTTTAATTCCAGAAATGAATTCTACATCAAAACGGTACTGGGCTAGTGTCATGATCCATCTTACCATTGCTGCATCTTCAAAATCATATTTATGGATGGCGAACTTAAGAGCATGGCAATCTGTTTTGACTGTAAAATGTTTGTAGATCACAAAATCTTTGAATTTAGCAATCCCAAGACAGACGGCGCAAATTTCTTTCTTTAGACTAGACCAATTCTTTTGTGTAGCTGACCAGATTCCAGAGGCATACTGGTAGATTTCATATTCTATTTTCTTTTGATTGGGATCATGTTGGCAGAGGATTGCACCCCATCCGATATCACTGGCATCTGTAATTATGGTTTTGGGCCATTCTTCATTGATTGTACTTAAAGGAGAAATATTTCTGATTTTCCCTTTAATTCTTCTCACTGCCTCTGTTAATTCCTCGGTCCAGGGAATTGGTTCTTTTTGTAGTCTTTTATTCAATAAAATCTTGTCTTGGGTGCAATGTGTGACAAATTTAGATATATAATTTAAGCTACCCAAGAATCTTTGTAACTGAGTTTTATCAGTGATTTTGTCTGGGAATTTATCTATGAAGTCAAGACTATGCTGCATAATATAATATGATCCATATTGAATCACATATCCAAGGAAATCTATCATAGTTTGAAATAACTTCATCTTTGATTTTGATACAACTATACCTTTCTCTCTGACTCTATTTTTTTTTTTTTTCTAGTTAAGACTAACCTAAGTACCCACGGGGGATTTGAACCAGTGACCTATCGCAAGGAGTGTCTTAACAGTACACCCATTCACCGTCAATCCAAAGCCCCGTGGGCTTCTCTCTGACTCTATTATGAAATATATTGAGATATTTTATATGGGAAGGAATATCTACTAAATGGATTAAGACATCATCAATATATTTCTTCAAGAAACTATCCATACCTTCAAAAGTTTCATCCATAATCCTCTGGAAGGCAGATGGAGCGTTTACCAGTCCAAAGGGCATAATATTCCATTCAAAATGTCCTTCTGGAACTGAAAAAGTTGTTTTCCACTTGTCTTCTTCTTTTATCCCTACTTGCCAGAATCCAGATTTTAGATCAAACTTAGAAAAGATTTTTGACTGTGATATCTGGGAAAGAAGCACTGAAGGCTTAGGCAAGGGATATGCATCATAATCAAGAATATTATTCAGAGGCTTATAATTTACTACCAACCTTGGTTTTCCTCTGATAATTTCTGAGTGTTTATTGACATAAAATCCAAAGCAAGCAATAGGGCTATGGGATTTTCTGATCAAACCTTTTTGTAGTAAGGATTTTATTTCTTCTTTACAATACTTGAGTTGTTCAGAATTCATCGGTATTGCTTTTGATCTTTTGAGTTTTCCATGGAATTCCTTTTTCAGAGGCAATTCTACTTCATGTTTGTGGATGTGCCAAAAGGCATTTGGATCTTTAGAACAACAGAGTTTTAATTTCTGGGAGATCTCGCCAATTTCTTTTTCAAATTTGCCTTTCAGAAGATTTTCACCAATCTTTAGCATTTCCTTTTTCTTTTCCATTTTTGCCAAGGTATTTTGCAACCTGTCAATTCTGATCAATCTACTAGGAGAATTAGAATTGATAAAAGGATAAAAAATATTCTGTACCTTTGAAGAAAAGGTAATATCCCCATTTCTGGGATCTTTCGTCATAAGTGCTCCCATGTCTTTTGAAGTTGATCAGGAAATGAGTTCCTAAGTACATAGCACAGTCAAGCTCTGTTACTAGTGGAGCATGAACTTGAATTCCTTCAGATTGAGAAACAAAGACGTCTATTATAGCTTCTTCTGTTGTCTTAATTTCTCCGCTTGCTGTGACCACTGTAGGACATTTTGTCTTTTGCCTTTGGGGGTAAGGAATTACAGTGCCACTTATTATATTCAATCTTGAACCCGTATCAATGAGAACCTTCCACCATTCTATAGATTGAACAAATTTTGATTTTAATTTTTATGCAGTACATCACATCTTCATTCATTGCATTCATTCCTAATCCAGATCTGGGATCTTCAAAGTCTTCATCTGGAAGCTCAAAGTCTTCTGGTCTAAAAGGACACTTCATTGGATCATGATATGGGTCAGGTTGTCTTTCAGGTTCTTTCTTTTCTGTTTGATATAATGGAGGATCATGTCTTATCCAATTATTTGTTGGATGGGTTTGTGAAGATTCTCCGTATGTGGGTTGTGCATGTAAAGGATGTATACTATGCACCTGATGTGCTTCGATACATAGCCTTCTATTTTCTCTGACTTCTCTTATGAGATTTTTGATAGCTTGGCTTATTGCAGGAAGTGTTTGGGGAAGATCATCTTCAATTGTTTGTTGCCGAAATTGTCTTGTTAGACCATCTACAGAAAATAAAGCTGCATAAGGAATATAGCTATGTTGATGAGTTACGTGTGGTCTTCGTTGTCCACGATATTGTTGTGGCTTAGTTTGTTGGAGATGAGGCATCAACAATCCTTTACACATTTCTTTGAGCTTTGGATGAACAATATTAACCATCTGTGTAAAATAATTTTTAGAAAGCTCATCTTGATCTAAGCTTTCATTTCTTGATGGTTTGAACATTCTCACTGCATTACATTTGCAAATATCAGGATCACTGCATTTATAGAGTTCTTGAAAACATTCGTTGCAGTGTGGATCTTCAGAATATTCAACTTTAGAATCTTCTTCTTCTTCATCTTCATAAACAACATATATCTGGTCATTTAGACCATAATAATTTTCCGGAGCTGTGAATTCTTCACAGCTAGAAGGGAGATCAATAGTATTTACCTTGCCAGATTTATTCTTATACTTGAACTGTTTCTTCTTACCAGATTGTTGTTTGTCTTTCTTTAATTTAGGACAATTTGGAGAAATATGTCCTTTTTCATTGCAATGGAAGCAATATATTTGCTTCTTTGTTGGCTTCTGATGGAACTGGCGTGTTCTTTTGTATTCTCGGGGTGGCTTTCTATGGATGACTCTTTTGTTGCCTGAGGATCTAAAAGTTTGTTTAGAGTAAGCTTTTTTTTGAGGGCGGCGACTAGCATATCCCCCCAAACTTTTAGGTCCATGTAAATGCCATTGTTTACATAATTGTTAATAGCCATGTGGTTTAGTGGTGCTGGTTGCAGCTTGAGCAACTTTCATTTGAGAGTAGAGTTCAACATTGACAACTTTAATAGCTTGTCAGATGACAACAAACTTGTAGGCACCAAGTTTTCCAGGAAGCTTATTCAAAATGGCAGTGGTTACCCAAGTTGGTAAAGAAGCAATGGAGATTTATTTCCATTTGGGGTCCAATATCATATCTGAGGAAAGAGTATGCAGACGATGGAGATATTCCATAAAGTATTCATCAAAATGCTGCATATTATTAAGCTTCATTGATGTGAGAGTGACTGCAGCAAGTTCATTACTAATTTGGGGGTAACCACAAAAATTAACAAGAATGCCATGCATTAGACAACCAATCATGTTATTCATAGGTAGAGTAGTCTGTGGATCCATATAGGTCATGTTGTCTGGGTTCATTATCACAGAAGCTTCCCATGAGGGAATGAGTGCAGGATCATAATGAATTTCTGCCTTGAGCCAGGAATCAAGGAGTCCTTCGAATCCACTGATTATCTTTCTAGTTGCATTTATTGGAGAAATATCATTTGCTAAATAAGTGCGATAGCAGACCAACATGGAACTCAGTGTAGATAGAATTTCTGCTTCAGAACAATTATCAATATTCCATGAATATGTGGAAGAAGCAGACCAATATTTATGATATTTTGATTTCATAACATCACGCTTATCAGGAGCAGGTGACCAAGAAGAATTCCAAGAGCTTCTATCAGTAACTTTATGTACATTTGTACCTTGGGGTTCTTCTGGATCAGAAAATGAAATTAGATCAGGAATGTCGGTCGGTATTTGAAAACTTGCTTTATCATGAGGAGTGCTTATTTATATGAATTCTAGATCCTCTAGAGTAGGAGGAGCAGAAGGAGCTGCTTCAAACTTATTGAGTGTTGTATCGGAACTAGAGGGCTTATCAGGATGGTCTCCCGATTTCAACCATTCAGAAATTGTCAGTTTATGCTTAGAGCTTGAGGAGTTTAGATTGGAAAACATACTAGGATTAGCCATAGGAGCATAAGCGAAAGTAGTTTCTGGTTTAGGGAAAACAATGTCATCAGGACTCTTGATTTTGGATTGGAGAGTAGTAGGAGTAATATGAAATGGAAATTGATCTTTAGGATCTGAGAAATAAGTAATAGCTTTAAAGGTAGGATCATGAGTGTTTTTCTTTTTTAAACTTTCAATAGAAGTAGAAACAACCCAAACTTGTTTCTTTACTACTTCCAGTGAATTTTTTAAGCTAGTCACCATATCCCGAGTCTTATCTGCTGCTGAATGTACTTTGTCAATCCATTTGGAATTATCATCAATCCCTTTTTCTAAAACATCAATGGTTTTAGCAATATGCGAGTCATTTGATCCAAGAGTCTTTATTCCATCTAATAATTGGTCTCTGGTAAATTCTACCTTTTGAAGAACTTTGTCAATTATTTCTTGGATTTTTTTGTTTTACCTGGCTATATATTGGTGATTTCTTTCTAGATGTTTAATTAAACTGCAGAAGTTCAAGATCATCACTTGACAAAGAACTCTGAGATCTCTTATTGTAATAAGCCTTATGTATTCTTCTTGTTTTTATTAATATCGAAGCCTACTAGGCCGCCTGTCTGAGGATAGTTTCTGTAATTGAAAAGAACTTGGAACTGTAAGGCGAAGGCGTTTGAAGACCCGTGGAGAGAGGTCGTAGTTGCGCGCGCATGTTCGGTTGAGGAGAAGTAACCTACCTCAGATCTGCTGTGTAGAAGTCTTCGAATTTAATCAGAAGTAAGTTCAAATACACCAAAGCTTTCTATCGTTGTCTGCTCGTCTTAATTATTAAGTCTCTGTTTATCGATCACCCCTATTTCTGGTATCAGAGCTACGCCCCGTTCCTTGGACACGAAATGTTCTATAGACAGAGTATGAAGTTAGCCAAGTAGCCTTTGAAAAACATTTGTTTTACGAGTGCTGTGTAGATAAAAGCTGCTTCAGTCAATCTCTGAAATAGATTGTTAGAGTTCAACATGGCCAATTTCTTAAGATCCTTTTCAAACATTGAGAGATGATCTGTATCTGAAGTAGACAATAGATCTCTAGAATTTGACAATGTGGAACATGAAAAGGTAGAAGACCCAGAAAGCTGGAACCCGCCTGTGTTAAGTTCTAAAGAAGTTTATCCAGTCCCGCCATTGTTCAGATTGTCCAAAAGGGCATTCCTCAAAGAAGTAGAATTAAAAATAAAAATATCAGGCCCATCTGTTCAAATTTTCGGTCTCAACTTGTTTTCTGATGATGAAATTAAAAAATTCCGAAAATATGTGGCTGAAAAGAGATTCTTCTATTTACATTTCAGAGGAATTAGAATTGGATTAGCTCCACTATTCCGTCATGGCCTCAACACTCCTTGTATAGTAGAAGTTTTCGACACCAGATATAACATATATGATCATGCCCGAATTGGAGCAATATTGGGAAATTTATCCTCGGGATGTCAATATGGTACTATCTATCCAGATTATGCCATTACTTTGTCTGATATTCACTTGAAAGATTGTTGGAAAACTTTGATTGGAGTACAAGGCCTAAAAATGGTTTAGGACAGTGAATATTTATCAGTGATAGTCCAAACCACTTTTCAATTAACAAATACAGTGCATCCTAAATTAAGACAACTAGTTTTAAAAGATTGTGTTGCTGTAGGAATAAGCAATGCACAAGTAGAAGGTGTTCATTATGACAAAGAAGCTTTGCCTAATGACTGGTATATCCAATATAAATCTCTGGCGTCTACAGATAGTTCGAATAGTTCCATCAAAATAATGTTTGTATTAGATGGTTGTGTTAGAATTATCCCAAATAGACCAAAAATACCACGACCCATAGTTAAGCCAGAAAAACATGTGTTACCAGCAGTCTCAAAAAATGAACAACCTATTGCCAGTGGAAGAAAATCTTTTTATCGTCATATCCCTTTACCAGATGAAGCTAGTTCTTCCACCAGTACCCCGCTGTCTACAAACCAGTTGTACATACCAGAAGAAAAACCTTTCTTTGCTGTAAATAAAATTTTTAGAACATATGTCAATACTACTCCGCCTGTAGAGGAATTCCAGTTTGCAAATCGTAGATTTGTAAAAGGAGGAAAATTGCCGCCTAAAACAAAGTTTAGTACTTCTTCGCCCACTACTAGACAGCCAACAACAAGAGCCGATTGTGCTCCATTACTAGAACAAAATTCATGGAATCCAAATGATATGGACCAAGTATACCAGATAGGAAACTATCTAACCAATTGGTGTGCTCACGCTGAAGATGTTATAGATGACTTAGGTAAACAAGCTGATCAGATAAATGCTAATCTGAAATTGCTCTATGATGAGCAACAATCAGAAAAGCTAGAAAAGGAAGAAAGAAGAAGAAGGAGACAGAAGAAGAAGGAAAAAGAAATTCCTAAGTTTCACAAAGATATGAGTGCACCCAATTATTGGGATCAAGAAGAAGAATAAGAATCAAAGGAAGTAGTAACTACAACCAGTGCAGAAGAATCCACTTCTAAGAACACTAGAAAGTTAAGTAGTGAAAGAGAAACATATAAAACAGATAAACCCTTTGTTTCAAAGAAGGAAGTGATGACCCTCAAACAAGCTACCTCTAAATTCCCTTCTTTCATCTTGCCATCCATAGATAATCAGAATAAGGCTCATATCCTGAAAGAAGTCAATAAGTATCCACATGTTGAAGAAGATCTGTATGCTGGTAACACAAGTGGCTATATCTTAGATTTAGATAATTCTTCAAATCCTGGAGAATCAATCCGGATTTGGATAGGTGCTTTGTATCAGATGCAAGTCACAACAAAATTGGATAATGTATCCATTATGGTCCTAGCAGAAAAACGCATGACTGGTATAGTCTATGATTGGTGGATGGGACCATCAGAAGAAGAGAGAAGAGCCGTTATGGAAGCCGGACTGTCCACATTAGAATTATTGCTAAAGACACAGTTCGTGCCAGAACCAGTTGATGAGAAAAAGCAATTGATAACAGATCTTAGTCGAATGGAATTAAAAGATTTGAAATATTTTGACCAATTCAGTAAAGATTTCATGGCTAAGGTTTTTAAAGCTAATCTCTCAAATGATGTGGCTCAAAAAATTTCTTTTTTGTCAAAATTACCAAGCAACCTAGGAGACCTCATTATGAAAGATCTAGATGTACAAAACAAACGACTAGATCAAGTTTATTGGGTTGACCTTCTTTTCAGAATTCCAGAGAAAATTAAATACTTACGCTGGCAAAAGAAGGCGCATGACATCACACCCAGTTCAGATGTCTGAAAAATAATGCTACCATGGACACCATTCAAAAAGAAGAAGAAAACAAAAAGGTATGGTAGATTTAAACCCAAGAGAGTCTCAAACCCGAGAAAGTCGTTCTACAAGTATAAATTTTTGAAGAAAAGATCAAGACCAAGAAACAATAATTGTTGTTTCATTTGTAAAAAGGAAGGACATTTCGCACGAAAGTGCCTGCAAAATTCATCAAGTAAGCTTAAAGCTTGTATAGATATAGAAGAGTTTCAAGATGATTTGTCCATAGTAGAATCAGAAGATAATATTTCAGATGTATATATTTTCACTGAAATATCATATTCAGAAGAAGAAGAAAAATGTGTTGAGAAGATGAATTTCTGTTTTTCCTGTTCAGAGGATGAGTTTTCAGAAGACCTCCACTACAGTGAAGAAGAAGAAAGTGACAGTGAAGTCACTAGCGAAACAACAGATGTTTCAGAGGATGAATCAGAAAGCTCACGGTTAGAACAGTCAAAAAACAAAGGTAAGCAAACTCTGTTACTTTTTCCAGAAGTAAATGTTTTTTTTCCATTTCAGAAAAGAACCACAGCCTCTACCAGTCTACCAAAACCAGAGATTACTAAGACATAAGAACATACTTTGTTAAAAAAAATAGTGAAGACTAATAGCCTTATTTATATCCCGGTTCAAGTTCAAGTTAAAAATGAATGGATATCTGTTGATGCATTCATAGATATCGGTGGATCAAATAATTTGGCTAGACCATCTTTGTTTAAATCACTCTGGAAACCCTTGCAAAATATACTGGTTTCTGAAACCATAGGAGGATCTGTGAGTTTAACTCATTATGTAGATAATATTCCATTAAAAGTTGGGGGGAGTATAGTTAAGATCTCTGCAATACAACATTTTGATCCCTCGGCTAGTTTAATGTTGGGAATGCCATTCTGAAATTCTGTGCTTCCAGTAATGATCAGCCAAGACAAGTTGATTATAAACCTGAAAAAGAAAGCTATTGCTGTACCCAAACTGTTTATTGCAAATTCAAAAGAAAGACATGAAAATAGCTAGAAAAGGGTGGGAGCCAAAAAGCCAATTAAGGATTTTGACGACTGGCAAGAAGTTCTGCAGATTTATGAATCAAGAGCATAATCCAAAGCAAAAAAAATGGCATGCATAGATCCCAATTGGTCTATAGCACAAATTGATATCCACAAAAGACTTCTAAAAAGTTGCTCGGAAAATCCCCAACAGTTTTGGGAAGCAGAAAGTCCAATGCAAGAATTGTAACCTTGCATGATAATAGAGTCGAGGGGAAGCTGATTCCCTGCACTCCCTCAAATGAGCAAGAAATAAAAAGACAAATTAAAGAATTGCTACAAATGCAACTCATCGAGCCAAGTGAGTCTCATTACGCTTGTTCATCATTTCTGGTAAGAAATCATTCCGAGATAATTAGGGGTAAACCTAGAATGGTCATAAATTACAAACCCCTCAATGAAATCACTCAGAGTTTTAATTATCCATTGCGAGGGCCAGAAACCATAATGCAAAAGATATAGCACAGCAAGGTATTCGGCAAATTTGATATGAAGTCTGGATATTATCAAATTCAAATACAGAAAGAAGACAGGCATAAAATTGCTTTTATTTGTCTAGCCAGATTTTACCAATGGAAAGTTGTTCCATTCGGTTTGAAAAATGCCCCTGCATTCTTCCAAAGAAGAATGGATTTAATTTTTGCCAAATATGATTTTATTGTCACATATATTGATGACATTCTCATTCATAGTCCAGATGTAAAAACCCATTTAGAGAATTTAGAAATTTTTCTAAAAGAAGTTCAGCAGCATGGCATAATTTTATCAGAAAGGAAAATGACGTTGTTTCAAGACAGTATAGATTTTCTGGGAATTAATGTAGTCAATGGTGCAATTCAAATGCAATTACATGTATTAACTAAATTGACACAGTTTCCAAATGAATTGAAAGATACAAAAACAATTCAAAGATTCTTAGGAGTCCTGAATTATATTCACAAGTACATCCCAAATTTGACAGAGAAAACAACCCCAATCAGGAAACATCTCAAAGGGGGATGGTCACCAGAAGCAACAACAACAGTTAAACAATTGAAAGCAGAATGTCAGCAATTGCCAAAGCTCCAGCCACCAGGTGATGGTCTGCTCATTCTCCAAATTGATGCTTCTTTAAATTTTTGGGCTGCCGTTCTTCTTGAACGAAGTGAGAAAGGTGAAGAAAAACTTTGTGCCTATGCATCAGGTGAATTCACACCCAGCTAAAAGAATTATTTCATAGCAGAAAAAGAAACATTGGCTATATTCAATGGGATACAAAGGTTTGAGTTATATCTTACTCCTGTGAAATTTTTAATACGAACAGACTCCAAGAATTTTAAATATTTCTTATCTGCCAAAATATCAAGACAGATTGCAAAAGGAAGAATTCTTGCATGGCAGATCTGGTTCCAACAGTTTGATTTTGAAGTTGAGTGGATCCCAGGTAATTCAAATTTTTTGACAGATTCATTAACCAGGGACATGAATAAAGCATTCAAGACTTGTCCAGGTTCTTGTTTTACTATCTCAGGTAAAGGTCCACAGGATGACAGTTTTTATACATTTGTTGACGGATTAAGGGTACTTGAAGGACATGCAAGCCACCTTGTAGAAGAAATCGAAAAAGTTGTGGGAATGAAACTGAGAAGAAACAATTGGATCCGAAAATGCCAAG
The DNA here is from genome assembly GCA_031772625.1 of Pinus tabuliformis. NCBI lineage: Eukaryota > Viridiplantae > Streptophyta > Pinopsida > Pinales > Pinaceae > Pinus > Pinus tabuliformis. The sequence continues at coordinate 353,188,108 of CM062816.1, forward strand.
CATGGCAATCCAAGAATGTAGGTATGTCTTTAGGCTTAGACGCTGAATTGGTAAAGGTATATCCTTTGCCTAATATGAAGATAAAATTATTTTTCAGAAGTCTCTCAGATCTATGGTCTAGCGAATACACTGAACAAATGGTATGGACCCTCAAGGTTTTGAATTTTTATCAACTTATTGGAGGGGTTGATTTTGCTCTCAGCATTTTCACAGGAGCAAAAATTTTAGATCTTGAAGAAATTCCTATAAAGCCTGAATTAGAAAAATATATTCTATCTTTAAAAATCCCAAACATTTTGAAGAATTGGAAGCCTCCTTTCTACAAAGGATTGATGAGAATTATGCAGAAATCGACACTTTTCCTCAATATGAAATCTTTGAAGGATTTTCTGACTGGGAGATAAAAGATGGTTTCTGCAGAAAAAAGCCAACCACTAGGATATCTCAGTGCATTCAAAGGATGTTGCAATATCTCAGAACCTTCTCATCCCCTTGGGATTATCACAGTCTTAGGTTAAGAGAAAGTATTGACTCTAGTCCTTTTGCACAGGTTTTTAGTCATGAGAGGATCGGAGAAATCAAAATTAGCAATAATGAAGAAGTGATAAGCATCATGCTGGTTGGTTCAATGAGTTTGGAAATCTGACAGAAAAAATACAGATTCTACAAAAGATGGATGATTTACAAGGAGAACCCAAGGCATTAAAATTTATGATTAATCAAAAGGCTTTGGTAACTATCAGTGTTATTTCACCTAATTGGAATAACAATGTAATCCATATCATTACTCTGATGATTTCAAAAAGAATCTGTACATCAATGATTTTCGAGTTACGCTGGCAACACAAAGATTTTATGAGTAATAATTGTAGAGAATGGGTTCAACATGCAATTGAGAGTTCCACTAATATGTTTCAAGTTTTTAAATGGAACTCTTAAACGACATCGAATTGGCAGTACAGAGGTCACCCACAGTCCGAAATGTCTTTAAAGATTATTTTCTAGATATCAAGATCAACGCTTTATCTTTCCTGAACAAGTGGGAAAAGCAAGAGACTATGTATACACCTCAGCAACAGGGTCTCCACCGAATAAAGACAAATACGGAAAAGGGAGAATCATCAAGAGAAGCATCAAGAAGGACAATAATTTTAGATGAAGACGCGAAAGGAAAAGCAACAGAATCTACTTTACAGGACGATTTGACAAAGGCCCAGGACCCAACAGATATCAATGAAGAATACTCTAAGCTGATGGAACGTCACTACCAAAAGATGCTCGACGAGTACAGACCAGCACATGACTCTTCTGATGAATTTGATCCTGATAATGACTATGATTCAGATAGGAGTCCTATAGGACCATGGTAGGATAGGATAGAATCTTTTGTACCAGAAAAGTTGAGTAGACACCATCGGCGAAAATTATGCCGAAAGGAAATAGGGGTGATCGATAAACAGAGACTTAATAATTGAGACAAGCAGACAACGATAGAAAGATTTGGTGTATTCGAACTTACTTCTGATTAAATTCGAAGACTTCTACACAACATATCTGAGGTAGGTTACTTCTCCTCAACCGAACATGTGCGTGCAACTATGACCTCTCTCCACGGGTCTTCAAACGCCTTCGCCTTACAGTTCCAAGTTCTTTTGGATTACAGAAACTGTCCTCAGACAGGCAGCCCAGTAGGCTTCGATATTAATAAAAACAAGCAGAATACATAAGGCTTATTACAATAAGAGATCTCAGAGTTCTCTGTCAAGCGATGATCTTGAACTTCTGCAGATCTTCTCTTTTATAGACTTTCTAACTCTACTGTTCTAAAATAAAATGACAAAACAGAAATAATTGAGGGTCCTTTCGGCATAATTTTCACCGATGGTGTCTACTCAACTTTTCTGGTACAAAAGATTCTATCCTATCCTACCATGGTCCTATAGGACTCCTATCTGAATCATAGTCATTATCAGGATCAAATTCATCGGAAGAGTCACGTGCTGGTCTGTGCTCATCAAGCATCTTTTGGTAGTGACGTTCCATCAGATTAGAGTATTCTTCATCGATATCTGCTGGGTCCTGGGCATCTGTCAGCTCGTCCTGTAAAGTATATTTTGTTGCTTTTCCTTTGGCGTCTTCATCTAAAATTATTGTCCTTCTTGATGCTGCTCTTGATGATTCTCCCTTTTCTGTATTTGTCTTTATTCGATGGAGACCCTGTTGCTGAGGTGTATACATAGTCTCTTGCTTTTCCCACTTGTTCAGGAAAGATAAAGCGTTGATCTCGATATCTAGAAAAGAATCTTTAAAGACATTTCAGACTGTGGGTGACCTTTGTACTGCTAATTCGATGCCGTTTAAGAGTTCCCATTTAAAAATTTGAAACATATTAGTGGAACTCTCAATTGCATGTTGAACCCATTCTCTACAATTATTACTCATAAAATATTTGTGTTGCCAACTTAACTCGAAAATCATTGATGTACAAATTCTTTTTGAAATCATCAGACTAATGATATGGATTACATTGTTATTCCAATTAGGTGAAATAACACTGATAGTTACCAAAGCCTTTTGATTAATCATAAATTTTAATGCCTTGGGTTCTCCTTGTAAATCATCCATCTTTTGTAGAATCTGTATTTTTTCTGTCAGCTTTAGATTTCCAAACTCATTGAACCAACCAGCATGCTGCTTAATCATTTCTTCATTATTGCTGGTTTCGATTTCTCCGATCCTCTCATGACTAAAAACCTGTGCAAAAGGATTAGGGTCAATACTTTCTCTTAACCTGAGACTGTGATAATCCCAAGGGGATGAGAAGGTTCTGAGATATTGCAGCGTCCTTTGAATGCACTGAGATATTCTAGTGGTTGGCTTTTTTCTACAGAAACCATCTTTTATCTCCCAGTCAACAAATCCTTCAAATATCTCATATTGAGGAAAAGTGTCGTTTGCTGCATAATTCTCATCAATCCTTTGCAGAAAGGAGGCTTCCAATTCTTCAAAAATGTCTGGGATTTTTAAAGATAGAATATATTTTTCTAATTCAGGCTTTATAGGAATTTCTTCAAGATCTAAAATTTTTGCTCCTATGAAAATGCTGAGAGAAAATCCAACCCCTCCAATAAGTTGATAAAAATTCAAAACATTGAGGGTCCATACCATTTGTTCAGTATATTCGCTAGACCATAGATCTGAGAGACTTTTGAAAAATATTTTTATCTTCATATTAGGAAAAGGATATACCTTTACCAATTCAGCGTCTAGGCCTAAAGACATACCTACATTCTTGGATTGCCATGCTTGGCATTTTCGGATCCAAGTGTTTCTTCTTAGTCTCATTCCCACAACTTTTTTGATTTCTTCTGCAAGGTGGCTTGCATGTCCTTCAAGTAGCTTGAATCTATCAACAAATGTATAAAAACTGTCGTCCTGTGGACCTTTACCTCCCTTGTATCCCATTCAATATAGCCAATGTTTCTTTTTCTGCTATGAAATAATTCTTTTGGCTGGGTGTGAATTCACCCGATGGATAGGCACAAAGTTTTTCTTCACCTTTCTCCCTTCGTTCAAGAAGAACAACAGCCCAAAAATTTAAAGAAGCATCAGTTTGGAGAATGAGCAGATCGTCACCTGGTGGCTAAAGCTTTGGCAATTGCTGACATTCTGCTTTCAATTGTTTAACTGTTGCTGTTGCTTCTGGTGACCATCCCTCTTTGAGATATTTCCTGATTGGGGCTGTTTTTTTTTTGTCAAATTTGGGATGTACTTGTGAATGTAATTCAAGACTCCTAAGAATCTTTGAATTGTTTTTTTATCTTTCAATTCATCTGGAAACTGTGTCAATTTAGTTAATACATGTGGTTGCATTTGAATTGCACCATTGACTACATTAATTCCCAGAAAATCTATATTGTCTTGAAACAACATCATTTTCCTTTCTGATAAAACTATGCCATGCTGTTGAACTTCTTTTAGAAAAATTTCTAAATGCTCTAAATGGGTTTTTACATCTGGACTATGAATGAGAATGTCATCAATATATGTGACAATAAAATCATATTTGGCAAAAATGAAATCCATTCTTCTTTGGAAGAATGCAGGGGCGTTTTTCAAACCAAATGGAACAACTTTCCATTGGTAAAATCTGGCTGGACAAATAAAAGCAGTTTTATGCCTGTCTTCTTTCTGTATTTGAATTTGATAATATCCAGACTTCATATCAAATTTGCTGAATACCTTGCTGTGTTGTATCTTCTGCATTATGGTTTCTGGCCTTGGCAATGGATAATTAAAACTCTGAGTGATTGCATTGAGGGGTTTGTAATTTATCACCATTCTAGGTTTACCCCTAACTATCTCGGAATGATTTCTTACCAGAAACGTTGAACAAGCGTAATGAGACTCACTTGGCTCGATGAGCTGCATTTGTAGCAATTCTTTAATTTGTCTTTTTATTTCTTGCTCATCTGAGGGAGTGCAGGGAATCAGCTTCCCCTTGACTCCGTTATCATGCAAGGTTACAATTTCTTGCATTGGACTTTCTGCTTCCCAAAACTGTTGGGGATTTTCTGAGCAGCTTTTTAGAAGTCTTTTGTGGATATCAATTTGTGCTGTAGACCAATTGGGATCTATGCATGCCATTTGTTTTGCTTTGAATTTTGCTCTTGATTCATAAATCTGTAGAACTTCTTGCCAGTTGTCAGAATCCTTAATTGGATTTTTGGCTCCCACCCTTTTCTGGCTATTTTCATGTCTTGCTTCTGAATTTGCAATAAATAGTTTGGGTACAGCAATAGCTTTCTTTTTCAGGTTTATAATCAACTTGTCTTCGCTGATCGTTACTGGAAGCAAAAAATTTAAGAATGGCGTTCCCAACATTAAACTAGCTGAGGGATCAAAATGTTGTATTACAGAGATCTTAACTATACTCCCCCCAACTTTTAATGAAATATTATCTACATAATGAGTTAAACTCACAGATCCTCCTATGGTTTTAGAAACCAGTATATTTTGCAAGGGTTTCCAGAGTGATTTAAACAAAGATGGTCTAGCCAAATTATTTGATCCACCGGTATCTATGAATGCATCAACATATATCCATTCATTTTTAACTTGAACTTGAACCGGGATATAAATAAGGCTATTAGTCTTGACTATATTTTTTAACAAAGTATGTTCTTCTGTCTTAGTAATCTCTGGTTTTGGTAGACTGGTAGAGGTTGTGGTTCTTTTTTGAAATGGACAAAAAGCATTTACTTCTGGGAAAGGTAACATAGTTTGCTTACCTTTGTTTTCTAACTGTTCTGACCATGAGCTTTCTGATTCATCCTTTGAAACATATGTTGTTTCGCTAGTGACTTCACTGTCACTTTATTCTTCTTTACTGTAGTGGAGGTCTTCTGAAAACTCATCCTCTAAACAGGAAAAACAGAAATTCATCTTCTGAACACATTTTTCTTCTTCTTCTGCATCTGATATTTCAGTCAAAATATATACATCTGAAATATCATCTTCTGATTCTACTATGGACCAATCATCTTGAAACTCTTCTATATCTATACAAGCTTTAAGCTTACTTGATGATTTTTGCAGGGACTTTCATGCGAAATGTACTTCCTTTTTACAAATGAAACAACAATTATTGTTTCTTGGTCTTGATCTTTTCTTCAAAAATTTATACTTGTGGAACGGATTTCTCGGGTTTGAGACTCTCTTGGGTCTAAATCTACCATACCTTTTTGTTTTCTTCTTCTTTTTGAATGGTGTCCATGGCAGCATTATTTTGCAGACATCTGAACTGGGTGTGATGTCATGCGCCTTCTTTTGCCAGCATAAGTATTTAACTTTCTCTGTAATTCTGAAAAGAAGGTCAACCCAATAAACTTGATCTAGTCTTTTGTTTTGTACATCTAGATCTTTCATAATGAGGTCTCCTAGGTTGCCTGGTAATTTTGACAAAAAAGAATTTTTTTGAGCCACATCATTTGAGATATTAGCTTTAAAAACCTTAGCCATGAAATCTTTACTCAATTGGTCAAAATATTTCAAATCTTTTAATTCCATTTGACTAAGATCTGTTATCAATTGCTTTTTCTCATCAACTGGTTCTGGCACGAACTGTGTCTTCAACAATAATTCTAATGTGGACAGTCCGGCTTCCATAACGACTCTTCTCTCTTCCTCTGAGGGTTCTATCCACCAATCATAGACTATACCAGTCATGCGTTTTTCTGCTAGGACCATAATGGATACATTATCCAATTTTGTTGTGACCTGCATCTGATACAAAGCACCTATCCAAATCCGGATTGATTCTCTAGGATTTGAAGAATTATCCAAATCTAAGATATAGCCACTTGTGTTAGCAGCATACATATCTTCTTCAACACATGGATACTTATTGACTTCTTTCAGGATATGAGCCTTATTCGGATTATTTATGGATGGCAAGATGAAAGAAGGGAATTTAGAGGTAGCTTGTTCGAGGGTCATCACTTCCTTTTTTGAAACAAAGGGTTTCTTTGTTTTATATGTTTCTCTTTCACTAGTTAACTTTCTAGTGTTCTTAGAAGTGGATTCTTCTACACTGGTTGTAGTTACTGCTTCCTTTGATTCTTCTTCTTCTTCTTGATCCCAATAATTGGGTGCACTCATATCTATGTGAAACTTAGGAATTTCTTTTGCCTCCTTCTTCTGTCTCCTTCTTCTTTCTTCCTTTTCTAGCTTTTCTGATTGCTGCTCATCATAGAGAAATTTTAGATTAGCATTTATCAGATCAGCTTGTTTACCTAAGTCATCTAGAACATCTTCAGCGTGAGCACACCAAGTGGTTAGATAGTTTCCTATCTGGTATACTTGGTCCATATCATTTGGATTCTGTGAATTTTGTTCTAGTAATGGAGCACAGTCAGCTCTTGTTGCTGGCTGTCTAGTATTGGACGAAGAAGTACTGAACTTTGTTTTAGGCGGCCATTTTCCTCCTTTTACAAATCTACGATTTGCAAACTGGAATTCCTCTACAGGCGGAGTAGTATTGACATATGTTCTAAACATTTTATTTACAACAAAGAAAGGTTTTTCTTTTGGTATGTACAACTGGTTTGTAGACAGCGGGGTACTGGTGGAAGCACTGGCTTCATCTGGTAAAGGGATATGACGATAAAAAGATTTTCTTCCACTAACAAGAGGTTGTTCATTTTCTGAGACTGCTAGTAACACATGTTTTTCTGGCTTAACTATGGGTCGTGGTATTTTTGGTCTATTTGGGATAATTCTAACACAACCATCTGATACAGACATTCTTTTGATGGAACTATTCGAACTATCTGTAGACGCCAGAGATTTATATTGGATATACCAGTCATTAGGCAAAGCTTCTTTGTCATAATGAACACCTTCTACTTGTGCATTGCTTATTCCTACAGTAACACAATATTTTAAAACTAGCTTTGTTAATTTAGGATGCACTGTATTTGTTAATTGAAAAGAGGTTTGGACTATCACTGATAAATATTCACTGTCTTGAACCATTTCTAGGCCTTGTACTCCAATCAAAGTTTTCCAACAATCTTTCAAGTGAATATCAGACAGACTAATGGCATAATCTGGATAGATAGTACCATATTGACATCCCGAGGATAAATTTCCCAATATTGTTCCAATTTGGGCATGATCATATATGTTATGTCTGGTGTCGAAAACTTCTGCTTTACAAGGAGTGTTGAGGCCATGACGGAATAGTGGAGCTAATCCAATTCTAATTCCTCCAAAATGTAAATAGAAGAATCTCTTTTCAACCACATATTTTCAGAATTTTTTAATTTCAACATCAGAAAACAAGTTGAGACCGACAATTTGAACAGATGGGCCTGATATTTTTATTTTTAATTCTACTTCTTTGAGGAAGGCCCTTTTGGACAATCTGAACAATGACAGGGCTGGATAAACTTCTTTAGAACTTAACACAGGCGGGTTCCAACTTTCTGGGTCTTCTACCTTTTCATGTTCTACACTGTCAGATTCTAGTGATCTACTGTCTACTTTAGATACAGATTGTCTGTCAATGTTTGAAAAGGATCTTAAGAAATTGACCATGTTGAACTCTTACAATCTATTTCAGAGATTGACTGAAGCAACTTTTATCTACACAGCACTCGTAAAACAAATGCTTTTCGAAGGCTACCTGGCTAACTTCAGACTCTGTCTATAGAATGTATCGTGTCCAAGGAACGGGGTGTGGCTTTGATACCAGAAATAGGGGTGATCGATAAACAGAGACTTAATAATTAAGACGAGCAGACAATGATAGAAAGATTTGGTGTATTCGAACTTACTTCTGATTAAATTCGAAGACTTCTACATAGCAGATCTGAGGTAGGTTACTTCTCCTCAACCGAACATGCGCGCGCAACTACAACCTCTCTAGTTTGAAGTGGACGGTAAGGCGCTGGTAGAGCGTTGAGGCGAAGGACTACCGGTTTTTGCTTTCCTGGTGCATAGAAGCTTTATTCCTCTGTTCAAGTGCATACTTATATCTAATCTTAATGGCTGGTTCTATGAATGAATTTGTTCTTCAGAAGCCCAATGACAATAAAATTGCTAGACAAAAAAGATGGTCTTTTTTGAATAAATATAGATCTAGTAATGATAAGTTGTATGATGAGAAAGTGCTCATTCAAGAATTTGAACCTCAGCCTAATTGGAAATTGCCAGAGATAGAAGTTGATAAACTATATAAGGTTCCTTCTTTCCAATTTAGAGCTGCTCAATTATTCCGATGTACTTTAGTGGATATCCCTATTTCTATTGGTCAGTCTGTGTATCAAGTTCCGTTGATAAAGAAAGAAGATATTGAATGGGGTTTGGAACATGGCTATAATTATATTCATATTGGAATGATTCAGTTTGGCATAAATCCTCTAGTAAGACCATGATTGAATACTCCTGTTTGACCCGCGTCTTAGATACTCGAATGAATAATTTTCATGATGCACTTTTGGGTGGATTTCAGACTCCATTAAATAGTGGTCCTGTCTGGTCTTCAGTCATTCCTAGATATCAAGTAGCCTTAACAGATCCATACATCAATGAGTTCCTAAATGCATACATACAATTCCATGGCTTTGATGTAGCCCCTCAGGGTTTAGTAGCTCAGCTTCATTCTTCAATATGTTTGCGTTTTGTATCTACTTCAATGCCTCCATTAAATACAAAATTGTGTCAAAGAGCTTTGAAAGAAGGTGTAGTTGTTGGCCCTGGTAATACACCCCGTTTACAGATAGGATTTTTTGAGTGTACCCTTCCTGATGAATGGAATAGTTCCTACACACCTTTTTCTTAGAAATATCCCCAGTGAAAATCCTCTAACGAGCCACATCAACTATCACTTATCCAACATCCTGATGGATCCACTGGTCTTAAGTTTACTACACCATCTCTTCGTCGACAACTGTTTTCTTTAGCTAGATCTCCGATTTCGCCGGGAAGAGATGGAGATATCCTACCATCATCATCATCTCAGTCTATTGTTCCAAGAAATCTTACTTCCAAGAAAAGTTTTAAAAGATCTCAGTCCCATAAAATTGATGATGGTCAGTTCTGCATTCCATCATCCAGTTTCCAAACTGAAGAACAACATTCTCCTAAAAATGATAAACAAGTCTTCATCCCTGACATAAAGAGTTTTAATCTTCCTAGAGCCCAACAAGAGTTATCTACAAAGATAAATGAACGGCATCTAGAACCTGGAAATGTTAGGAGAACATTTAGAAATGGAACAATGAAAGCAGATTTACAATGGTTGCAAATGAAGAATATTATAGATTCAGATCAAAGTGATTCAGAAAAGATGCATAATTATACAAACTATCAGATTGTTTGTATGTTGCAAAACATGGATGATATAGCCAGATATGTGTTAGAAATAAAGGAACATATTAAGAAACTGCATACTGGTTATAATGAAGTATTGGGAACACAGAATGAGCATACATAGAGGTTAATGATATTCAGTCAAACATGGGTATTATTTCTAGATCTCTAGATCATCTAAGAGATGCTCTTCCTACTCTTGCTTCTCCTCCACATTATAGAGAAGTAGATGTGTCCAGTTCAAAATTAAGGTTTACTTCTGAATCTCATGAAGGGTTAAAAGGTATTCTTTTCAAAGGAATAGAAAATTTAGATGCAACTAAGTTTGAAAGAATATAGAAAGGAATAAACTTAGCCACAGAAAAAACAGAATTGATGAAAGAAAGGTTAAAAGGTTTCCCTTCTCTTGAAAGCCTAAGACTCCCTAAGAATTATGTTAGTCTTATAGAAAATGGCCGATCATCTGCTCCACAATTTCCTCAAATTTTGCCCTGTCTGGAGTCACTTCTACTCCAAGAACCCCTGGTGAACAAGCACAAGGTGAACCAAGTTCTAAGAGGGAAAGAGGCGAAACTTTTTCTAATATTCATAAAGGAAGAAAAAATAATGAAGAAACCATTGCCCATGAAGCATCTGCACTAAGCCCATTTAGCAAATATGCTGAGAAGTTGCAGAATATTCCATTAAAAATGGAAAATCCTGCCACCAAAGGATTTGGCGATACTCTGCTTGTTAATATTGATTGTTTGAGCTATGATGAAGTCATTACTGTGTTACATAATGTACATGCTTGGGCTTTACAGAGAAAAGCAGAAACTAAGGCAGAATGGTCAGATATTGTTACTCAGATTATTTGGTCTTTTACTGGTATTCTTAAGCAATGGTGGGATAAGTTATCAGATAAAGAGATGAACCAAATCGTTGAAAATGAAGATGATCCCTTAAAAGCTTTGTTTGATGCATTAACACATGAGTTTGTAGGGATTGTACCAGAAGATTCAGCTCACCATTCTCAGTTGTTTTTATCTCAAAGGTTATGTAATATAGGTTATTTGCAAGAATATTTCTACATTATGCAGAAATTATTGTATCAAGAAAATGATCCTCATAATGTTGCATATTTGAGGTATTATATAGCTTCTATGCCGGGGAAAATTCCAGATCTGATTAATCAGTATATTGATGAACATAAGATCAAGATTGAGAACTCATCTTTTGCTGCTATACAACAGTTAATTGTTTCAGTTTTGCAGAAAGAGTGTGCTGCTGCAAAAGCTAAAAAGAATTTTCATAAGCAAATGCATTTTAGCACTAAGCTCTGCAATAATTTCAAGGAAACTTATGATTTTGGTTGCCATTCTAAATCTAAGAGGGAGAATATCAAGAATAAGCACCAAAATTGTTCCTGCAAGATAGACAAGTATTTTCCTAAAAAGAAATATTATCCTTCTAAGAAAAGTTTTAAGGGGAGAAGGGTTGTATTTAGGAAAAGGACAAAGCCTTCAAAGAAAGTTGTTTGTTTTATTTGTGGAAAGGAAGGCCATTATGCTAATGCTTGCAGAGAAAAGAAAGACAAGAAGTAGATAAAGATCATGGATATATTTTCTTCAGTACATGATCCAAAAGATTGGGATCTCATATCCCATTCTGATGGAGAATATTTTGAAGTATCCAGTTCTTCCTCAGAATCAGAAGAAAATGAATTACCAGATATAAAAAGACTTGCACTAGATTCTGATTCTACTGACTCTGATGAGACATTTATTGCTGACATAAAAATGTTTCATTTTTCAGATAGTGTACCGGTAAAGATAGCAGAGGTCAAAGATGAGTTGGCACATCTTGATCCAGTACAGTTTACAGCCAGGAGAAGGTTAACAGAGAAACTTGAAAGCCTAGAAATTCAGCTACCTTCTTCCAGAAGATCCAGAAAAAAATTCTGAGCTGACGAATTCAGTGAGAAAGAGTTTGATTCAATGTTCAAACCTTTGATGATTACAGATGAGTCACAAGGATCAGGTATGGATACAATCACAACTCTTAAAAAGAAAATTGCAGATCTAGAGTCATCCATTCATCATACAAGAACAGAAATGATTCAATTATCATCTAAACTTCAAATTCTTATTGGTAATTATGATGATTGTAATTCAAAGCTAACAAGCTTGTTGATGAAGAATGTTTCAGAAGAGATTCCCTCAAAATCCACAAATGTTGATATGATAAGTATTATGGGAATTGGAGATAGAGTGATTATTCCAATTAAGATCAAATTGCCCAAAGTTAAGGAATACACTCTAGATGCTCAGATTGATTCTGGAGCAATGAGTAGTTGCTGCAAATTTGGCGCCATTCCTGCATATTATTGGCAGCCTACAAAATTACAATTCAGGGCTATTACAAAAGACTTGATGGAGATTAACCATATAGCTCCTGATTTTCCAATTTGTTTGAATGATGTTCAAGTATTTGTGACGTTGTACAATTTTGATACTGGTACAGATTTTTTGTTAGGACAAGATTTTTTGAAGAAATTACTTCCTGTTACTTTTGATATAGATTCTGTTACTTTTTCTACAACAAAAGGTCCAGTGACAGTACCTGCTTCCAATGACTACACAGTTAACGTATAGCCTGTTGAAGAAGACCAAATTCAGTGCAGTTTACAGGAGCTGTCCAAAATTCACAAAATTGTCAAAAACGTTGAGATTCATGGTCCAAAAACATGACAGGACAAGCTTCGTAAAGATTGTACAACAAGCCGTCCAGATGCTTTTTGGACAAGGGAAAAATATTTCGTGGCACTTCCTTATAAAGAAGGATATGTTCCTAGACCACAAAAGGCAAGTGCTAATCACATGAGTCCACAAGAGCAAGATTTATGCAAATAGGAGATTACTCAATTGCTGCAACAACAACTTATTGAGCCATGTAAAAGCCCTTGGGCTTGCCCAGCTTTTTATGTGAACAAGCATAGTGAGCAGAAGAGAGGTAAGAAAAGGCTTGTTATCAATTACAAGCTCTTGAATGATGCATTGCTCCCTATCAGGTATCCTCTGCCTAATAAAGAACTCCTTCTTGCAAAAATTGCCAATGCTAATGTTTTCAGTAAATTTGATTTGAAGAGTGGGTTTTGGAAAATTGGCATTATCCCTGCAGACAGGTACAAAACAGCTTTTACAGTTCCTCATGGACAGTATCAATGGACTGTAATGCCTTTTGGATTAAAAAATGCTCCCTCTGAGTTTCAAAAAAGGATGGAAGACATTTTTGGAGGGGTAGAGTTCATAATTGTGTATATATATGATTTACTTGTTTTCAGCAGATTAAAACTATCATCATATTATGAATCGCTCCCAGTGCTATAGCGCTTGTCTCCTATGGTTACCTGCCGGTGCCGTGAAACCCCCCTAACCCCATCCATCTATTAATCCATCCTTTTTTCTATTCTACAGAGGCCTATTATCCCTGGGGGTGGGAACTCGTACCTTGGCCCAGACCATTTGGCAACTGGGACGAAGAACTTACTTACTTACTTACTTACTTACTGTCTTACCTTGGGTGTGTCGTCTGCCTTGCTCTTTGTTCGTTCTGGGCGTCTTCTTTCAGCCACTTCGCTCTTTTTCAAATAGTCACAAGATGCATTTAGAAAATTTCTATGAAATGGTGTACAGACATGGACTTGTTCTTTCTGATTCTGATGAGAAGTTTCAAATTGGCAAAGTCAGAATTGATTTCTTAGGATTGCATATAGAACAAGGTCATATTGGGCTTCAATCACATGTTCTAACTTATTTATTAAAGTTTCCAGATGTCATTTCAAATGTTAAGAGTTTGCAGAGGTTTCTTGGTTGTCTGAATTATATCAGACAATTTTATGAGAAACAATCAGATGATACTAAGACTTTGCAGAAAAGGCTAAAGAAGAAGACAATTGGGTGGACAAAAGAGATGACAGAAGCAGTCAGAAACATTAAAACTAAAATCAGTGAATTGCCAAAACTTAAACTTCCTGACACTAATCTTCCCTTTATTCTTGAAACAGATGCTTCACATCACACTTGGGCTACAATTTTGTTACAAAAGCATGGAAGGAAAGAGTTAGTCTGTGCATATGCTTCAGGCACATTTGATGACACAGAAATAAAGTATCCTTCTTCCCACAAGGAGATACTTGCAGTAAAAAGAGGGATCAAAAGATTTCATCTATTTCTTAAAAGTGTCAGATTCATTGTTCGCACAGATCTCAAACACATGAAAGGAATTTTGGAAAATAAAAGATTGTTAGAACAAGGTAATACCAGAGTCCTCAGATGGGCACTATGGCTTGAAGGATTTGATTTTGATATTGTGTACAAGTCTAGTGCTGAGAATTATCTTGCAATTATGTTGACAAGAGAAGGAGCTGAGACCAAGGAGATTAAAATGTGCAGACCTCTTCGTCAAGATGAAGCTTCATCAAGTAGCAGTTCAGTTCAGTGTAATAGAGTCAGTCTAGTCGTCATTTGTAGTTTGTGTCAGTATGAGTTTTGTTGGAATTGTTTTGTAAAAAGAGTCAAGTCTTTGCCTTTAGGTCTTCAACAACATATATTACAGAGATGGTTTGATTCTGAAGAAGCTATGTGGTCTTATGCTAGAGAGTTACCATATAGAAATAGGTCATGGCGTGTGTACTATGGATTGTCTAGAGAGTCTGTATATTTTGGTTTCATTCAGAATACTGATTGGACATGGAATGATTATTTCACAATTCATCAGAGAGCTAGGATTCATGGGTCTGTTAGAGTCATATTTTATGCAATTGACATAGATAGTGTTGTAAATTGGTGGAGTCCTTGGTTCAAGTTATTTTTGTATAAGTATATGCCTAGAGTGTGTTGGATGCTAGATCATGATTTCCAAAGTACCATCAGTGCTCTAATTTGGGAATTGCATGTTGCTGCACAAAATGACTATGTCATAGAGTTCGAGTTTGTCCATCAAGACACAGTTGTAGTACCAGATGAAAGAGATGAATCTTTTAGTCTCTTTGTGAGTTTTCAAGGGAGGATCACTGTTGATGAAGAATACAGACCACATAATATGTATTCTTTTCCTTTCTACTGTTGTTTCAGAGAAGTTGGTCCACCTTGGTTGGATGGCTCCATACCACATGAGATATTTGCTCCTGAACCAGAAGAATTATTAGAAGCTGAACAATTTGCCGGCATAATCGTGAGCATATCAGACATGATCATGAGCATGATTATGAAGATAGAGAGAATAGTGATTGATAGCAAAGATCACTCATTTGATATCTTTGCGTATCTTACTTTTGGTTTCTGTGGGATTTTCTTCAGCAAAAATCTCCACTGTGTATCTAAAAAGCCGATGTATTAGATTCCGATTTGATTGTACTATTTACTTTATTAGATTGTGTCGGATTCGGTCCCCATATGGCTTAGCCTCCAAGGGACAAGATAACAAGTGATTGCCCTCACTTGCTCGAATCTTTAGACTATTCATTACTTTTGGTACACTTTGCCTTTTACTATTAGTCCTTTGGATATGATTTCCTGTGTGATATTCATACCAAAAGTAGATTCTCATTAGTCCAGGTTTCCGGTAAAAGTTTTAACCGGGTAACTGCCTAAGAGGTTATATATACTGGGGTTGTAAGAAGGGAAGGGCATTCAAATTTTTTTAGTTCTTGGGTTGAGTCAGAACTCCCTGCTCTGCATCTGCGAGAATCATCTCGATTTGCTTGCATCACGGAGATCTAACTCCAAAAGAGAAACTTTTCTATTAATATTTCAAAACAACATTACATCAAAACTCAGAAGACATTTAAACTTTTGGAGTTAGATCTCCGTGATGCAAGCAGATCGAGATGATTCTCGCAGATGCAGAGCAGGGAGTTCCGACTCAACCCAAAAACTAAAAAACTTCGAATGCCCTTCCCTTCTTACAACCCTAGTATATATAACCTCTTAGGCAGTTACCCGGTTAAAACTTTTACCGGAAACCTGGACTAATGAGAATCTACTTTTGGTATGAATATCACGCAGGAAATCATATCCAAAGGACTAATAGTAAAAGGCAAAGTGTACCAAAAGTAATGAACAGTCTAAAGATTCGGGCAAGTGAGGACAATCACTTGTTATCTCGTCCCTTGGAGGCTAAGCCATATGGGGACCGAATCTGACACAATCTAATAAAGTAAATAGTACAATCAAGCTGGAATCTAGGACATCGGCTTTTTAGATACACAGTGGAGATTTTTGCTGGAGCAAATCCCACGGAAACCAAAAGTAAGATATGCAAAGATATCAAATGAGTGATCTTTGCTATCAATCACTATTCTCTCTATCTTCATAATCATGCTCATGATCATGTCTGATATGCTCACGATTATGCCTGGCAAACTGTTCAGCTTCTAATAATTCTTCTGGTTCAGGAGCAAATATCTCATGTGGTATGGAGCCATCCAACCAAGGTGGACCAACTTCTCTGAAACAATAGTTGAAGGAATAGAATACATATTATGTGGTCTGTATTCTTCACCAACAGTGATCCTCCCTTGAAAATTCACAAAGAGACTAAAAGATTCATCTCTTTCATCTGGTACTACAACTGTGTCTTGATGGACAAACTCGAACTCTATGACATAGTCATTTTGTGCAGCAACATGCAATTCCCAAATTAGAGCACTGATGGTACTTTGGAAATCATGATCTAGCATCCAACACACTCTAGGCATATACTTATACAAAAATAGCTTGAATCAAGGACTCCACCAATTTACAGCACTATCTATGTCAATTGCATAAAATATGACTCTAACGGACCCATGAATCCTAACTCTCTGATGAATTGTGAAATAATCATTCCATGTCCAATCAGTATTCTGAATGAAACCAAAATACAGAGACTCTCTAGACAATCCATAGTACACACGCCATGACCTATTTCTATATGGTAACTCTCTAGCATAAGACCACGTAGCTTCTTCAAAATCAAACCATCTCTGTAATATATGCTGCTAAAGACCTAAAGGCAAAGACTTGACTCTTTTTACAAAACAATTCCAACAAAACTCATACTGACACAAACTACAAATGACGACTGGACTGACTCTATTAGACTGGACTGAACTGCTACTTGATGAAGCTTCATCTTGACGAAGAGGCCTGAACATTTTAATCTCCTTGGTCTTAGCTCCTTCTCTTGTCAACATATCTACAAGATAATTCTCAGCACCAGACTTGTACACAATATCAAAATCAAATCCTTCAAGCCATAGTGCCCATCTGAGGACTCTGGTATTACCTTGTTCTAACAATCTTTTATTTGCCAAAATTCCTTTCATGTGTTTGAGATCTGTGCGAACAATGAATCTGACACTTTTAAGAAATAGATGAAATCTTTTGATCCCTCTTTTTACTGCAAGTATCTCCTTGTGGGAAGAAGGATACTTTATTTCTGTGTCATCAAATGTGCCTGAAGCATATGCACAGACTAACTCTTTCCTTCCATGCTTTTGTAACAAAACTGCAGCCCAAGTGTGATGTGAAGCATCTGTTTCAAGAATAAAGGGAAGATTAGTGTCAGGAAGTTTAAGTTTTGGCAATTCACTGATTTTAGTTTTAATGTTTCTGAAGACTTCTGTCATCTCTTTTGTCCACCCAATTGTCTTCTTCTTTAGCCTTTTCTGCAAAGTTTTAGTATCATCTGATTGTTTCTCATAAAACTATCTGATATAATTCAGACAACCAAGAAACCTCTGCAAACTCTTAACATCTGAAATGACATCTGGAAACTTTAATAAATAAGTCAGAACATGTGATTGAAGCCCAATATGACCTTGTTCTATATGCAGTCCTAAGAAATCAATTCTGACTTTACCAATTTGAAACTTCTCATCAGAATCAGAAAGAACAAGTCCATGTCTGTACACCATTTCATAGAACTTTTCTAAATGCATCTTGTGACTATTTACATCTCTGCTGAAAACAAGTAAATCATCTATATACACAATTATGAACTCTACCCCTCCAAAAATGTCTTCCATCCTTTTTTGAAACTCAGAGGGAGCATTTTTTAATCCAAAAGGCATTACAGTCCATTGATACTGTCCATGAGGGACTGTAAAAGCTATTTTGTACCTGTCTGCAGGGATAATGCCAATTTGCCAAAACCCACTCTTCAAATCAAATTTACTGAAAACATTAGCATTGGCAATTTTTGCAAGAAGGAGTTCTTTATTAGGCAGAGGATACCTGATAGGGAGCAATGCATCATTCAAGAGCTTGTAATTGATAACAAGCCTTTTCTTACCTCTCTTCTGCTCACTATGCTTGTTCACATAAAAAGCTGGGCAAGCCCAAGGGCTTTTACATGGCTCAATAAGTTGTTGTTGCAGCAATTGAGTAATCTCCTGTTTGCATAAATCTTGCTCTTGTGGACTCATGTGATTAGCACTTGCCTTTTGTGGTCTAGGAACATATCCTTCTTTATAAGGAAGTGCCATGAAATATTTTTCCCTTGTCCAAAAAGCATCTGGACGGCTTGTTGTACAATCTTTACGAAGCTTGTCCTGTAATGTTTTTGGACCATGAATCTCAGCGTTTTTGACATTTTCATGAATTTTTGACAAATCTTGTAGACTGCACTGAATTTGGTCTTCTTCAACAGGCTGTACGTTAACTGTGTAGTCATTGGAAGCAGGTACTGTCACTGGACCTTTTGTTGTAGAAAAAGTAACAGAATCTATATCAAAAGTAACAGGAAGTAATTTCTTCAAAAAATCTTGTCCTAACAAAAAATCTGTACCGGTATCAAAACTATACAACGTCACAAATACTTGAACATCATTCAAACAAATTGGAAAATCAGGAGCTATGTGGTTAATCTCCATCAAGTCTTTTGTAATAGCCCTGAATTTTAATTTGTAGGCTGCCAATAATATGCAGGAATGGCGCCAAATTTGCAGCAACTACTCATTGCTCCAAAATCAATCTGAGCATCTAGAGTGTATTCCTTAACTTTAGGAAATTTGATCTTAATTGGAATAATCACTCTATCTCCAATTCCCATAATACTTATCATATCAACATTTGTGGATTTTGAGGGAATCTCTTCTGAAACATTCTTCATCAACAAGCTTGTTAGCTTTGAATTACAATCATCATAATTACCAATAAGCATTTGAAGTTTAGATGATAACTGAATCATTTCTGTTCTTGTATGATGAATGGATGACTCTAGATCTGCAATTTTCTTTTTAAGAGTTGTGATTGTATCCATACCTGATCCTTGTGACTCATCTGTAATCATCAAAGGTTTGAACATTGAATCAAACTCTTTCTCACTGAATTCGTCATCTGAGAAATTTTTTCTGGATCTTCTGGAAGAAGGTAGCTGACTTTCTAGGCTTTCAAGTTTCTCTGTTAACCTTCTCCTGGCTATAAACTGTATTGGATCAAGCTGTGCCAACTCAGCTTTGACCTCTGCTATCTTTACCTGTACACTATCTAAAAAATGAAACATTTTTATGTCAGCAATAAATGTCTCATCAGAGTCAGTAGAATAAGAAGCTAGTGCAAGTCCTTTTATATCTGGTAATTCATTTTCTTCCGATTTTGAGGAAAAACTGGAAACTTCAAAATATTCTCCGTCAGAATGGGATATGAGATCCCAATCTTTTGGATCATGTACTGAAGAGAATATATCCATGATCTTTATCTGCTTCTTGTCTTTCTTTTCTCTGCAAGCATTAGCATAATGGACTTCCTTTCCACAAATAAAACAAACAACTTTCTTTGAAGGTTTTTTCCTTTTCCTAAATACAACCCTTCTCCCCTTAAAACTTTTCTTAGAAGGATAATATTTATTTTTTAGGAAAATACTTGTCTGTCTTGCAGGAACAATTTTGGTGCTTATTCTTTATATTCTCGCTCTTAGATTTAGAATGGCAACCACAATCATAAGTTTCCTTGAAATTATTGCAGAGCTTAGTGCTAAAATGCATTTGCTTATGAAAATTCTTTTTAGCTTTTGCAGCAACACACTCTTTCTGCAAAACTGAAACAATTAACTGTTGTATAGCAGCAAAAGCTGAGTTCTCAATCTTGATCTTATGTTCACCAATATACTGATTAATCAGATCTGGAATTTTCCCCGGCATAGAAGCTATATAATACCTCAAATATGCAACATCATGAGGATCATTTGCTTGATACAATAATTTCTACATAATGCAGAAATATTCTTGCAAATAGTCTATATTACATAACCTTTGAGATAAAAACAACTAAGAATGGTGAGTTGAATCTTCTGGTACAAACCCTACAAACTCATGTGTTAATGCATCAAACAAATTTTAAGGGATCATCTTCATTTTCAACGATTTGGTTCATCTCTTTATCTGATACTTATCCCACCATTGCTTGAGAATACCAGTAAAAGACCAAATAATCTGAGTAGCAATATCTGACCATTCTGCCTTAGTTTCTACTTTTCTCTATAAAGCCCAAGCATGTACATTATGTAACACAGTAATGACTTCATCATCGCTCAAACAATCAATATTAACAAGCAGAGTATCGCCAAATCCTTTGGTGGCAGGATTTTCCATTTTTAATGGAATATTCTGCAACTTCTCAGCATATTTGCTAAATGGGCTTGTTGCAGATGCTTCATGGGCAGTGGTTTCTTCATTATTTTTTCTTCCTTTATGAATATAAGAAAAAGTTTCACCTCTTTCTCTCTTAGAACTTGGTTCACCTTGTGCTTGTTCACCAGGGGTTCTTGGAGTAGAAGTGACTCCAGACATGGCCAAAATTTGAGGAAATTGTGGAGCAGATGATTGGCCATTTTCTATAAGACTAACATAATTCTTAGGGAGTCTTAGGATTTCAAGAGAAGGGAAACCTTTTAACCTTTCTTTCATCAATTCTGTTTTTTCTGTGGCTAAGTTTATTCCTTTCTGTATTCTTTCAAACTTAGTTGCATCCAAATTTTCTATTCCTTTGAAAAGAATACCTTTTAACCCTTCATCAGATTCAGAAGTAAACCTTAATTTTGAACTGGACACATCTACTTCTCTATAGTGTGGAGGAGAAGTAGGAGTAGGAAGAGCATCTCTTAAATGATCTAGAGATCTAGAAATAATACCAATGTTTGACTGAATATCATTTAACCTCTGTGTATGCTCATTATGTGTTCCCAATACCTCATTATAACCAGTGTGCAGTTTCTTAATATGTTCTTTTATTTCTAACACATCTCTGGCTATATCATCTATGTTTTGCAACATACAAACAATTTGATAGTTTGTATAATTATGCATCTTTTCTGAATCACTTTTATCTGAATCTGTAATATTCTTCATTTGCAACCATTGTAAATCTGCTTTCATTGTGCCATTTCTAAATGTTCTCCTAACATTTCCAAGTTCTAGATGCTGTTCATTTATCTTTGTAGATGACTCTTGTTGGGCTCTAGGAAGAGTAAAACTCTTTATGTCAGGGATAAAGACTTGTGTATCCTTTTTAGGAGAATGTTGTTCTTCAGTTTGGAAACTGGAGGATGGAATGCAGAACTGACAATCATCAATTTTATGGGACTGAGATCTTTTAAGACTTTTCTTGGAAGTAAGATTTCTTGGAACAGTAGACTGAGATGATGATGATGGTAGGATATCTCCATCTCTTCCCGGAAAAATCGGAGATCTGGCTAAAGCAGACAATGCTCGACTAAGAGATGGTATAGTAAACTTAAGACCAGTGGATCCATCAAGATGTTGGATAAGTGATAGTTGACGTGGCTCGTTAGAGGATTTTAACTGGGGATATTTCTGTGACAAAGGTGTGTAGTAACTATTCCATTCATCAAGAAGGGTACACTCAGAAAATCCTATCTATAAAGGGGGTGTATTACCAGGGCCAACAACTACGCCTTCTTTCAAAGCTATTTGACACAATTTTGTATTTAATGGAGGCATTGAAGTAGATACAAAACGCAAACATATTGAAGAATGAAGCTGAGCTATTAAAGCCTGAGGGGCTACATCAAAGCCATGGAATTGGATGTATGCATTTAGGAACTCATTGATGTATGGATCTGTTAAGGCTATTTGATATCTGGGAATGATTGAAGACCAGACAAGACCATTATTTAATAGACTTTGAAATCCACCCAAAAGTGCATCATGAAAATTATTCATTCGAGTATCTAAGACGCAGGTCAAACAAGAAGTATTCAATCCTGGTCTTACTAGAGGATTTATGCCAAACTGAATCATTCCAATATGAATATAACTATAGCCATGTTCCAAACCCCATTCAATATCTTCTTTCTTTATCAACGGAACTTGATACACAGACTGACAAGTAGAAATAGGGATATTCACTGAAGTAAATCGGAATAACTGAGCAGCTCTAAATTGGAAAGCAGGAATCTTATATAGTTCATCAACTTCTATCTCTGGCAATGTCCAATTAGGTTGAGGTTCAAATTCTTGAACGAGCACTTTCTCATCATATAACTTATCATTACTAGATCTAAAACTTTTCTTAGAAGGATAATATTTCTTTTTAGGAAAATACTTGTCTGTCTTGCAGGAACAATTTTGGTGCTTATTCTTGATATTCTCCCTCTTAGATTTAGAATGGCAACCAAAATCATAAGTTTCCTTGAAATTATTGCAGAGCTTAGTGCTAAAATGCATTTTCTTATGAAAATTCTTTTTAGCTTTTGTAGCAGCACACTCTTTCTGCAAAACTGAAACAATTAACTGTTGTATAGCAACAAAAGATGAGTTCTCAATATTGATCTTATGTTCATCAATATACTGATTAATCAGATCTGGAATTTTCCCCGGCATAGAAGCTATATAATACCTCAAATATGCAACATTATGAGGATCATTTGCTTGATACAATAATTTCTGCATAATGCAGAAATATTCTTGCAAATAGTCTATATTACATAACCTTTGAGATAAAAACAACTGAGAATGGTGAGCTGAATCTTCTGGTACAATCCCTACAAACTCATGTGTTAATGCATCAAACAAAGCTTTTAAGGGATCATCTTCATTTTCAACAATTTGGTTCATCTCTTTATCTGATAACTTATCCCACCATTGCTTAAGAATACCAGTAAAAGACCAAATAATCTGAGTAACAATATCTGACCATTCTGCCTTAGTTTCTGCTTTTCTCTATAAAGCCCAAGCATGTACATTATGTAACACAGTAATGACTTCATCACAGCTCAAACAATCAATATTAACAAGCAGAGTATCGCCAAATCCTTTGGTGGCAGGATTTTCCATTTTTAATGGAATATTCTGCAACTTCTCAACATATTTTCTAAATGGGCTTGTTGCAGATGCTTCATGGGCAGTGGTTTCTTCATTATTTTTTCTTCCTTTATGAATATAAGAAAAAGTTTCACCTCTTTCTCTCTTAGAACTTGGTTCACCTTGTGCTTGTTCACCAGGGGTTCTTGGAGTAGAAGTCACTCCAGACATGGCCAAAATTTGAGGAAATTGTGGAGCAGATGATTGGCCATTTTCTATAAGACTAACATAATTCTTAGGGAGTCTTAGGCTTTCAAGAGAAGGGAAACCTTTTAACCTTTCTTTCATCAATTCTATTTTTTCTGTGGCTAAGTTTATTCCTTTCTGTATTCTTTCAAACTTAGTTGCATCCAAATTTTCTATTCCTTTGAAAAGAATACCTCTTAACCCTTCATCAGATTTAGAAGTAAACCTTAATTTTGAACTGGACACATCTACTTCTTTATAGTGTGGAGGCGAAGCAGGAGTAGGAAGAGCATCTCTTAAATGATCTAGAGATCTAGAAATAATACCCATGTTTGACTGAATATCATTTAACCTCTGTGTATGCTCATTCTGTGTTCCCAATACCTCATTATAACCAGTATGCAGTTTCTTAATATGTTCCTTTATTTCTAACACATCTCTGGCTATATCATCTATGTTTTGCAACATACAAACAATCTGATAGTTTGTATAATTATGCATCTTCTCTGAATCACTTTGATCTGAATCTGTAATATTCTTCATTTGCAACCATTGTAAATCTGCTTTCATTGTTCCATTTCTAAATGTTCTCCTAACATTTCCAGGTTCTAGATGTCATTCATTTATCTTTGTAGATAACTCTTGTTGGGCTCTAGGAAGAGTAAAACTCTTTATGTCAGGGATGAAGACTTGTGTATCCTTTTTAGGAGAATGATGTTCTTCAGTTTGGAAACTGGAGGATGGAATGCAGAACTGACAATCATCAATTTTATGGGACTGAGATCTTTTAAGACTTTTCTTGGAAGAAAGATTTCTTGGAACAGTAGACTGAGATGATGATGATGGTAGGATATCTCCATCTCTTCCTGGCAAAATTGGAGATCTGGCTAAAGCAGACAATGATCGACTAAGAGATGGTGTAGTAAACTTAAGACAAGTGGATCCATCAGGATGTTGGATAAGTGATAGTTGACGTGGCTCGTTAGAGGATTTTAACTGGGGATATTTCTGTGACAAAGGTGTGTAGGAACTATTCCATTCATCAGGAAGGGTACACTCAGAAAATCCTATCTGTAAAGGGGGTGTATTACCAGGGCCAACAACTACGCCTTCTTTCAAAGCTCCTTGACACAATTTTGTATTTAATGGAGGCATTGAAGTAGATACAAAACACAAACATATTGAAGAATGAAGCTGAGCTATTAAAGCCTGAGGGGCTACATCAAAGCCATGGAATTGGATGTATGCATTTAGGAACTCATTGATGTATGGATCTGTTAAGGCTACTTGATATCTGGGAATGACTGAAGACCAGACAGGACCATTATTTAATGGACTCTGAAATCCACCCAAAAGTGCATCATGAAAATTATTCATTTGAGTATCTAAGACGCAGGTCAAACAAGAAGTATTCAATCCTGGTCTTACTAGAGGATTTATGCCAAACTGAATCATTCCAATATGAATATAATTATAGCCATGTTCCAAACCCCATTCAATATCTTCTTTCTTTATCAACGGAACTTGATACACAGACTGACCAATAGAAATAGGGATATTCACTGAAGTAAATCGGAATAACTGAGCAGCTCTAAATTGGAAAGCAGGAATCTTATATAGTTTATCAACTTCTATCTCTGGCAATGTCCAATTAGGTTGAGGTTCAAATTCTTGAATGAGCACTTTCTCATCATACAACTTATCATTACTAGATCTATATTTATTCAAAAAAGACCATCTTTTTTGTCTAGCAATTTTCTTGTCATCGAGCTTCTGAAGAACAAATTCATTCATAGAACTAGCCATTAAGATTAGATATAAGTATGCACCTGAACAGAGGAATAAAGCTTCTGTGCACCAGGAAAGCAAAAACCAGAAGTCCTTCACCTCAACGCTCTCTACCAGTGCCTTACCGTCCACTTCAAACTAGAGAGGTTGTAGTTGCGTGCGCATGTTCGGTTGAGGAGAAGTAACCTACCTCAGATCTGCTGTGTAGAAGTCTTCGAATTTAATTAGAAGTAAGTTCGAATACACCAAATCTTTCTATCGTTGTCTGCTTGTCTTAATTATTAAGTATCTGTTTATCGATCATCCCTATTTCTGGTATCAGATCCACACCCTGTTCCTTGGACACAAAACATTCTATAGAAAGAGTCTGAAGTCAGCCAGGTAGCCTTCGAAAAGCATTTGTTTTACGAGTGCTGTGTAGATAAAAGCTGCTTCAGTAAATCTTTGAAATAGATTGTAAGAGTTCAACATGGCCAATTTCTTAAGATCCTTTTCAAACATTGACAGACAATTTGTATCTGAGGTAGACAGTAGATCTCTAGAATCTGACAGTGTAGAACATGAAAAGGTAGAAGACCCAGAAAGCTGGAACCCACCTGTGTTAAGTTCTAAAGAAGTTTATCCAGTCCCGTCATTGTTCAGATTGTCCAAAAGGGCCTTCCTCAAAGAAGTAGAATTAAAAATAAAAATATCAGGCCCATCTGTTCAAATTGTCGGTCTCAACTTGTTTTCTGATGATGAAATTAAAAAATTCTGAAAATATGTGGCTGAAAAGAGATTCTTCTATTTACATTTTGGAGGAATTAGAATTGGATTAGCTCCACTATTCCGTCATGGCCTCAACACTCCCTGTATAGCAGAAGTTTTTGACACCAGACATAACATATATGATCATGCCTGAATTGGAACAATATTGGGAAATTTATCCTCGGGATGTCAATATGGTACTATCTATCCAGATTATGCCATTAGTTTGTCTGATATTCACTTGAAAGATTGTTGGAAAACTTTGATTGGAGTACAAGGCCTAGAAATGGTTCAGGACAATGAATATTTATTAGTGATAGTCCAAACCTCTTTTCAATTAACAAATACAGTGCATCCTAAATTAAGACAACCAGTTTTAAAAGATTGTGTTGCTGTAGGAATAAGCAATGCACAAGTAGAAGGTGTTCATTATGACAAAGAAGCTTTGCCTAATGACTGGTATATCCAATATAAATCTCTGGCGTCTACAGATAGTTCGAATAGTTCCATCAAAAGAATGTCTGTATCAGATGGTTGTGTTAGAATTATCTAAAATAGACCAAAAATACCACGACCCATTGTTAAGCCAGAAAAACATGTGTTACCAACAGTCTCAGAAAATGAAGAACCTCTTGTCAGTGGAAGAAAATATTTTTATCGTCATATACCTTTACCAGATGAAGCCAGTTCTTCCACCAATACCCTGCTGTCTACAAACCAGCTGTACATACCAGAAGAAAAACTTTTCTTTGCTGTAAATAAAATGTTTAGAACATATGTGAATACTACTCCGCCTGTAGAGGAATTCCAGTTTGCAAATCGTAGATTTGTAAAAGGAGGAAAATGGCCGCCTAAAACAAAGTTCAGTACTTCTTCGTCCAATACTAGACAGCCAGCAACAAGAGCTGACTATGCTCCATTACTAGAACAAAATTCATAGAATCCAAATGATATGGACCAAGTATACCAGATAGGAAACTATCTAACCACTTGGTGTGCTCATGCTGAAGATGTTCTAGATGACTTAGGTAAACAAGCTGATCTGATAAATGCTAATCTGAAATTGCTCTATGATGAGCAGCAATCAGAAAAGCTAGAAAAGGAAGAAAGAAGAAGAAGGAGACAGAAGAAGAAGGCCAAAGAAATTCCTAAGTTTCACATAGATATGAGTGCACCCAATTATTGGGATCAAGAAGAAGAAGAAGAATCAAAGGAAGCAGTAACTGCAACCAGTGCAGAAGAATCCACTTCTAAGAACACTAGAAAGTTAACTAGTGAAAGAGAAACATATAAACAAATAAACCCTTTGTTTCAAAAAAGGAAGTGATGACCCTAGAACAAGCTGCCTCTAAATTCCCTTCTTTCATCTTGCCATCCATAAATAATCAGAATAAGGCTCATATCCTGAAAGAAGTCAATAAGTATCCACGTGTTGAAGAAGATCTGTATGCTGCTAACACAAGTGGCTATATCTTAGATTTGGATAATTCTTCAAATCCTGGAGAATCAATCCGGATTTGGATAGGTGCTTTGTATCAGATGCAGGTCACAACAAAATTGGATAATGTATCCATTATGGTCCTAGCAGAAAAATGCATGACTGTTATAGTCTATGATTGGTGGATGGGACCATCAGAGGAAGAGAGAAGAGCCGTTATGGAAGCCGGACTATCCACATTTGAATTATTGCTGAAGACACAGTTCGTGCTAGAACCAATTGATGAGAAAAAGAAATTGATAACAGATCTTAGTCGAATGGAATTAAAAGATTTGAAATATTTTGACCAATTCAGTAAAGATTTCATGGCTAAGGTTTTTAAAGCTAATCTCTCAAATGATGTGGCTCAAAAATTTCTTTTTTTGTCAAAATTACCAGGCAACTTAGGAGACCTCATTATGAAAGATCTAGATGTACAAAACAAAAGACTAGATCAAGTTTATTGGGTTGACCTTCTTTTCAGAATTACAGAGAAAGTTAAATACTTATGTTGGCAAAAGAAGGCGCATGACATCACACCCAGTTCAGATGTTTGCAAAATAATGCTACCATGGACACCATTCAAAAAGAAGAAGAAAACAAAAAGGTACGATAGATTTAGACCCAAGAGAATCTCAAACCCGAGAAAGTCGTTCTGCAAGTATAAATTTTTGAAGAAAAGATCAAGACCAAGAAACAATAATTGTTGTTTCATTTGTAAAAAGGAAGGACATTTCGCACGAAAGTGCCCGCAAAATTCATCAAGTAAGCTTAAAGCTTGTATAGATATAGAAGAGTTTCAAGATGATTGGTCCATAGTAGAATCAGAAGATGATATTTCAGATGTATATATTTTGACTGAAATATCAGATGCAGAAGAAGAAGAAAAATGTGTTCAGAAGATGAATTTCTGTTTTTCCTGTTCAGAGGATGAGTTTTCAGAAGACCTCCACTACAGTGAAGAAGAAGAAAGTGACAGTGAAGTCACTAGCGAAACAACATATGTTTTAGAGGATGTGTCAAAAAGCTCACGGTCAGAGCATTCAGAAAACAAAGGTAAGCAAACTCTGTTACCTTTCCCAGAAGTAAATGCTTTTTGTCCATTTCAGAAAAGAACCACAGCCTCCACCAGTCTACCAAAACCAGAGATTACTAAGACAGAAGAACATACTTTGTTAAAAAAGATAGTCAAGACTAATAGCCTTATTTATATCCCGGTTCAAGTTCAAGTTAAAAATGAATGGATATCTGTTGATGCATTCATAGATACCGGTGGATCAAATAATTTGGCTAGACCATCTTTGTTTAAATCTCTCTGGAAACCCTTGCAAAATATACTGGTTTCTGAAACCATAGGAGGATCTGTGAGTTTAACTCATTATGTAGATAATATTCCATTAAAAGTTGGGGGGAGTATAGTTAAGATCTCTGCAATACAACATTTTGATCCCTCAGCTAGTTTAATGTTGGGAATGCCATTCTTAAATTATGTGCTTCCAGTAACGATCAACCAAGACAAGCTGATTATAAACCTGAAAAAGAAAGCTATTGCTGTACCCAGACTGTTTATTGCAAATTCAGAATCAAGACATGAAAATAGCGAGAAAAGGGTGGGAGCCAAAAAGCCAATGAAGGATTCTGACGACTTGCAAGAAGTTCTACAGATTTATGAATCAAGAGCAGAATCCAAAACAAAACAAATGGCATGCATAGATCCCAATTGGTCTACAACACAAATTGATATCCACAAAAGACTTCTAAAAAGTTGCTCGAAAAATCCCCAATAGTTTTGGCAAGTAGAAAGTCCAATGCAAGAAATTGTAACTTTGCATGATAACGGAGTCAAGGGGAAGCTGATTCCCTGCACTCCCTCAGATGAGCAAAAAATAAAAAGACAAATTAAAGAATTGCTACAAATGCAGCTCATCGAGCCAAGTGAGCCTCATTACGCTTGTTCAGCGTTTCCGATAAGAAATCATTCCGAGATAGTTAGGGGTAAACCTAGAATGATGATAAATTACAAACCCCTCAATGCAATCACTGAGAGTTTTAATTATCCATTGCCAAGGCCAGAAACCATAATGCAAAAGATACAACACAACAAGGTATTCAACAAATTTGATATGAAGTTTGGATATTATCAAATTCAAATACAGAAAGAAAACAGGCATAAAACTGCTTTTATTTGTCCAACCGAATTTTACCAATGGAAAGTTGTTCCATTTGGTTTGAAAAACGCCCCTGCATTCTTCCAAAGAAGAATGGATTTCATTTTTGCCAAATATGATTTTATTGTCACATATATTGATCTCATTCTCATTCAGAGTCCAGATGTAAAAACCCATTTAGAGAATTTAGAAATTTTTCTAAAAGAAGTTCAGCAGCATGGCATAGTTTTATCAGAAAGGAAAATAATGTTGTTTCAAGATACTATAGGTTTTCTGGGAATTAATGTAGTCAATGGTGCAATTCAAATGCAACCACATGTATTAACTAAATTGACACAGTTTCAAGATGAATTGAAAGATACAAAAACAATTCAAAGATTCTTAGGAGTCCTGAATTACATTCACAAGTACATCCCAAATTTGACAGAGAAAACAGCCCCAATCAAGAAACATCTCAAAGAGGGATGGTCACCAGAAGCAACAACAGCAGTTAAACAATTGAAAGCAGAATGTTAGCAATTGCCAAAGCTTCAGCCACCAGGTGACAGTCTGCTCATTCTCCAAACTGATGCTTCTTTAAATTTTTGGGATGTCGTTCTTCTTGAACGAAGGGAGAAAGGTGAAGAAAAACTTTGTGCCTATGCATCGGGTGAATTCACACCCAGCCAAAAGAATTATTTCATAGCAGAAAAAGAAACATTGGCTATATTCAATGGGATACAAAGGTTTGAGTTATATCTTACTCTCGTGAAACTTTTAATACGAACCGACTCCAAGAATTTTAAATATTTCTTATCTGCCAAAATATCAAGACATATTGCAAAATGAAGAATTCTTGCATGGCATATCTGGTTCCAACAATTTGATTTTGAAGTTGAGTGGATCCCAGGTAATTCAAATTTTTTGACAGATTCATTAACTAGGGACATGAATAAAGCATTCATGACTTGTCCAGGTTCTTGTTTTACTATCCCAGGTAAAGGTCCACAGGATGACAATTTTTATACATTTGTTGACAGATTCAGGCTACTTGAAGGACATGCAAGCCACCTTGCAGAAGAAATCAAAAAAGTTGTGGGAATGAGACTGAGAAGAAACACTTGGATCCGAAAATGCCAAGCATGGCAATCCAAGAATGTAGGTATGTCTTTAGGCCTAGACGCTGAATTGGTAAAGGTATATCCTTTGCCTAATATGAAGATAAAATTATTTTTCAGAAGTCTCTCAGATCTATGGTCTAGCGAATATACTGAACAAATGGTATGGACCCTCAAGGTTTTGAATTTTTATCAACTTATTGGAGGGATTGATTTTGCTCTCAGCATTTTCACAGGAGCAAAAATTTTAGATCTTGAAGAAATTCCTATAAAGCCTGAATTAGCAAAATATATTCTATCTTTAAAAATCCCAGACATTTTTGAAGAATTGGAAGCCTCCTTTCTGCAAAGGATTGATGAGAATTATGCAGCAAACGACACTTTTCCTCAATATGAGATCTTTGAAGGATTTGCTGACTGGGAGATAAAAGATGGTTTCTGCAGAAAAAAGCCAACCACTAGGATATCTCAGTGCATTCAAAGGATGCTGCAATATCTCAGAACCTTCTCATCCCCTTGGGATTAACACAGTCTTAGGTTAAGAGAAAGTATTGACCCTAATACTTTTGCACAGGTTTTTAGTCATGAGAGGATCAGAGGAATCGAAACTAGCAATAATGAAGAAATGATTAAGCATCATGCTGGTTGGTTCAATGAGTTTGGAAATCTAAAGCTGACAGAAAAAATACAGATTCTACAAAAGATGGATGATTTACAAGGAGAACCCAAGGCATTAAAATTTATGGTTAATCAAAAGGCTTTGGTAACTATCAGTGTTATTTCACCTAATTGGAATAACAATGTAATCCATATCATTAGTCTGATGATTTCAAAAAGAATCTGTACATCAATGATTTTCGAGTTAGGCTGGCAACACAAATATTTTATGAGTAATAATTGTAGAGAATGGGTTCAACATGCAATCGAGAGTTCCACTAATATGTTTCAAATTTTTAAATGGGAACTCTTAAACGACATCGAATTGGCAGTACAGAGGTCACCCACAGTCCGAAATGTCTTTAAAGATTCTTTTCTAGATATCGAGATCAGCTCTTTATCTTTCCTGAACAAGTGGGAAAAGCAAGAGGCTATGTATACACCTCAGCAATAGGGTCTCCACCGAATAAAGACAAATACGGAAAAGGGAGAATCATCAAGAGCAGCATCAAGAAGGACAATAATTTTAGATGAAGACGCCAAAGGAAAAGCAACAAAATCTACTTTACAGGACGAGCTGACAGATGCCCAGGACCCAGCAGATATCGATGAAGAATACTCTAAGCTGATGGAACGTCACTACCAAAAGATGCTCGATGAGTACAGACCAGCACATGACTCTTCTGATGAATTTGATCCTGATAATGACTATGATTTGGATAGGATTCCTATACGACCATGGTAGGATAGGATAGAATCTTTTGTACCAGAAAAGTTGAGTAGACACCATATCCATGTGTTTGGATGCCGAGCATTAAGGCATTAACGACATTAGGATCGTCCAAGGCAATAGAAAAATCAAGGACACAGGACCAAGAAATTGGACCATAGGCTAATGTACCTTGACATCCTCCAATTAAAGCTTTATGAAAGGCTTTCCATCGGCGATCAAACACGCAAGAGAAGACAACAACATCTTGACCCTTTCTATGAAGTGGCTTTGATACTACAAAGCGCGCGTTTGGAGCGTTTAACTGCGGAACTACAAAGAAAAAAATACATGTATGCCAATACCCTACTAAGGTATCTACTTTTGATGAATAATGCAAAATAAGTTGTAATATTTTTGAGGCAAAGTAGAATTTGAAAAGTTAATCAAAAGCTACACACCAAAAATGAAATCACAATGTTTAAATCCAAACAAATAGAGTACAAACAAAAGTTGAAATCACAATGTTTAAATCAAAACAAATAAAGTATATCCAATATAAGTTACAACATGGTGGAAGGCATGGACATGCATATCCTTTATAATGTAGTTCCCAAAAAAGTGGAATTTATTTGAATGTTAGTTATAGAGTCGTTAATTTTTCAATCTACATTACAATTCAATTACACTCAATTTCACTACATAGTGGCTAATTTTTCAATCACATTACAATTGAATTGCGTTACATTTTAACTTCAAGGAGTTATCTCTATACCATAAAGTCAAAGAAACCAAAAACTAGTTACTAAACAATATTTTTCAGTACTAACAATTTTTTCTCTAAATTAAATTGAACTTTCCCATCATGATATATGATGAACTATTAAAATACTAAAAATTAGGAACGATATAAAACTAATTAAAAACTTACATCCTCATAAACTAAAATGATAATCCATATATAATATATAGATTTTAACTTTTGTGTATATATGGAAATGCAAGAAAAATAAAAAAAACCTTACATCCTTGTAAACTAAAATGATAATCCATATCTAATAAATAGTTTTTAAAATTTGTGTATATATATGGAAATGCATGAAAAATAAAAGAATGTATAATGGGAGTTGTAAAAGTATTTAACGAGCATAAATGGGAACGATGCAATTGACGGATGCGAAGAAAAAAAACATATTTTTTAAAATCTAATCTATTTGTATGTTATTCATTATGTTTTAAAAACTAGATTAATATAAATAAATATGAGAGCATAAATTATAATAAAAAAATAATTTTTTAAAATAATTTTTATTATGGTTGAAAATTACATGTTGTAGATGCTTCAGAGAAGTATATTAAAAAATTTGGTGGTTAGGTCACGACTTTCTGTTACATTATTGTAACTAATACACTGATAATAAATATACAATATATAACATGTCTGGAAAAATAAACAAAAATTGATATCTATAAGATAGATTTGTTAAAATAGAGTCATAAAAAATCAGGGTGGATTTGCCCCCTAAAGATGCTGATCATCAAAATGTCGGTGGAAGTATTGATAGAAATCATGTTTGGTCTACTCATGTTATAATAAAAAAGTAGTGTGTGAGAGAGAAACATAAACATAGTTAAGTATTGGTTGCATCTTTGCTTTAAATGCAAAGATATTTTCATATAGAGCATTTTATCACAAAAAGAATGCATAAAAAATAAATAAAGTGATATATATATATATATATATATATATATATATATATATATATGTGTGTGTGTGTGGAGGCTCATCATAAGCTACATGTAAAATCTTAGGATTCCAGATTAGATTTATAGCTAATAGAGAAAAATACAACTTAAATTATTTAATTCAATTTAAAATATACTTATAAAAAATGACAAATTTGGAAATTATAGTAATATTTTAACATAGTTCCACATGTAGCAAGTAATTACTTACTCCTTAATCCCATTGAGTTGTGGTCTCTCTAGTCAATTACATATTTCACCAAAAGCATAGAAAAGAGCTAATAAATTTGAACTAGTGGTGTTTAATAAATGAAATTTCATCACTACTATTGAGCATTTTAGTACTTATATATTCCATGCTACAATTTATTTAATATTTACATAAACATGGGTGAAAACTAGGAAACTTGGGAAGCATCTTTAATGCAAAATAATAAACAATAAATTAGAAATTTAAGAAAAAATAATAAACATGAAATTATAAATTTGAGAAGTTGAATGCATTGTCAAAGATTAACAATGACTATTCTGTGGGGGATATTAATTCTCAAGTGCAGAAATTGATATAGTTGGGTTTGACAAGATCGAAAAAGCCTAAATCTCAATCATCACTAATAAACATTGCAATATATAAAGTATCTGAATATAGTAGATGTAGTCCATAGGGAAAACATATCCTCTTTGTCACGTTCTTTCCCTTTATAAAACCTTCATCTAACACCAATCCTAGAAACTTTCTTAAATAACTCCACCCAGGTTGCTACAATTATCCATGAAATGGATGCCAATATACATAAGAAACCTTGCATAAATATTATTGATATTTGTCAATGTGAAATGATTCAAATGTTACTATAAAATCATCTAGCTAGAGAATGTGTGGCGTTACTAGATACTTCACCTTGAAATTTCTAAAGATTAATTGACTTACTAAGAAGCTATAAAAACAATTATAAACTAGGTTGCATGGAGGGCAAAGAATGCATAAGGAAATAAACAAATGCTATGGGTAAATACCAATTTAATATGATTTTATTATGGCACAAATGCAAAGGAATAACATGGCCACAATCTAGTAAAATGTTTTTATCTCTAATAATTGAAATATTTTTATGGTGCATGAAGATTAACAAAAGGTTAAATAATTTCCTATATTCGAATGAAAATTCAAGAAATATTTTTAAACATGGAAAAAATATATAGTTTTCAAAAAGCTATAGTTGATCCCAAGTCTTCATCAAATACCTTAATCTGTTGTAATTGATGCTTCATTTGGTAGTCCACAACCTTTAAAGAGAACATCATTAGGCTTACCAAGAGATCAACCCATTCTCCTAAGGATCTATCTAAAGGTAGAAATCGTTAAGAGATGGATGGAGTGCAAGAGAACAATC
Organism: Pinus tabuliformis; assembly: GCA_031772625.1. Taxonomy (NCBI): domain Eukaryota; kingdom Viridiplantae; phylum Streptophyta; class Pinopsida; order Pinales; family Pinaceae; genus Pinus; species Pinus tabuliformis. The sequence continues at coordinate 353,223,298 of CM062816.1, forward strand.
TGGAGGATGGGGTGAAGATGAACATAAACATTTTCCCTAAATTGAGAAGATTCTTTTGTTTTTGGATAAATTGATGATTTACTATGTGATTGGCCTTGTACCAATCACTTGACTCAAGCTTTCCCCTTACTAGAGGTCTCTGCTTGGGTGGATGTCTCCTCTCTGCCTCTCCATTTGTGGTTGCTCCACAACTTCTTTAGGCTCCTTCTGAGGCTGCATGCTGAGAGGTAAATCATGTTCCCTCTCAACCACCAGGTCTCTAACCATTGCCTTGCTCCTAAAGGCTTTGCATGCATCTTCTACCTCAAGTGCATACAAGTTCTTGACTCGAACACCGATTTGTTTCACCTGCCCCGTGGCTATGTGTCTCAAGAATGCATTTCTTTTGTTGAAGATCAAATCGAAACCATGGTCTTCCAACACTGCTACAGAGATGATATTTTTCTCTAGTCTTGGAATGAACATGACATCCTTGAGTCCGAGAGGAGATCCCAACTCCCTCTAAAAGGTCACTGTATTGATCCCAGTAGCACTGTACCTTTTGTCGTCTCCAAACTCAATGTTCATTTTGAGATATTTCTCCTCCAAGTCACTGAAAAAATTATCTATTCCCCATCATGTGGAATGAGGCACCACTCTCCAAGTACCACACACTCTCCGTCACTATGATCACCATGCATGTGATGAGAGTGAATCCAAGCTTGAACTGTGAAGCCAAAGATTCACCTGTTGTTGCTACTACAGGCTCCTTCTTGCTTGCCTTCTTGTGTGGACACTTCATGGCATAGTGCCTGAATTCATGACAATTCAAACACTTTATTTTGGACAAGTCTTTCTTCTTCTCTCCTTGAATGGAATCAACCTCGCCTTGGGACTTCTTTCCCTTGTCCTTCGTTCCTTTGTTGACTAATGAAAATTCCTATTCCTCTTCTTTGGATGAGGTCCCATCTCTGGTATTTCACCTTATTTCCTCCTGCACCAAGTCAGACCATAGGCGCTCCCAATTTGGTAGTTTCTCCCTTCCATTCACCAAATCTTGGTAGTTGTGCCAGCTCTTAGGAAGGCCTAGAATGGATAGGCTTACCAAATCATCTTCTGCGACAGTAACACCAACTTGACCAAGTTCATCACGACATTGTGTGAACCTGCTCAGGTACTGCGGAATAGTCTCGTTCTTCTACATCTTGATATTTTGAAGTTTATCCTTGAGCGCCAACTTCCTGTGGTCACTACTATTCTGGAATAGATTTTTCAATGCTTGCCACATTGCATACAAAGTCTCTTTCCCATGGAGATTTGAGACAATATGGTCTCATACTCCCTCCAATATGATTCTCCTCACCTTGGCTACACACTTCTTCCATTTTGCTAGATCCTAAGCATCAATTGTTGCTGGTTTTAGACTATCATTATTGATGAATTCCTTCAACCCATTATCTTCCATCACTACCTCAATGTGGTCCTTCCAAGCAACATAATTTGAGCTTCCCTCAAGGGCATATTCGAGTCTTAATCCATAGAAAGCCATCCTTCTAGCTCTAAAGAATTGATATACAAATTCGATCCTCCTGCAATGCAAACTTAGAAATCTTTGATCTACAATGAATCTTGCTTTGATACCATGTAGAAATTTCTACAAATCTAGCTCTAGTACCATGTAGAAGTTCGAGTGTATATTCGAAACTGCTCATGAAATTTACTAAATCACAAGACTCAAAGCTACCCTACTGCTCTGCGAACGTTAAGTCACAATTTAGAACACAAATCATAGACATGCAAAAGGAAACATCACAAATGCACAAAGATTTATTTAGGGAAAAGCATATACTCAAAACCCCTTTATATATGTATTGCATTAATCAAAGAATAGAGATGAATACATATGTTTGCTCAAGCCTGAGCACAACCTGGAAGTGTATAGTCTATCTCTTTTCCTGACTGTCTGACTCTGGCCAACACTTAGCCATATTTCAAGTCATCCAACCTCTTATTTCCTTACATTGTTCCTTGAAGAAATTAGTCTCCTATTAATTAGGAAATCCCCTCATCTGGATTGTGCAATTACTCTAGGTTCTTCCTCTCACTGCATGCACCACCTGTACACATTGGAATAGTCTACAACTGATAGTACACTGCCTTGAAATCTCCATCTCAATCAGGTAACTCGAATTCTCAGCATGCATGAGCTAATTTAGGTTTATTGATCAGTTATCTGGATGATAAGTGTGGTTGAAGTGACACTTCCACAACTTGACCTTCCATTAGTTCCTTCAACAGTTAGAACTAGTTTAACTGACCAGAACTCAAGTTAACTGAATTAAATTGCTTCAATTGAAATTAACTCAACCTAAGCTCCTAAAATTTAGGAATCACTACGTACAATTGAACTTCATGCCCTTATCTCGAATTCACTGAGCTAGACTCCTATTTTTTAGGAATCAACTCATGTAAATTGAACTTCAACTCATTAACTCAAATTGAGCGTTCTTAACTAAGTGACAAGAGCCATGTTGCCTCAGTTAACTCCTCCAAGTTGTCTAGTGATGTGGAATTTCGAATTTCCTTTATATGATTATATGATTAAGGAAAAATCAAAATTGATACTTTCTTGTTGCATTTTCAACAAAGTTCGCATCAACAAAAATCATTAAATCTATGGGTTGGCGAAGGAAGGAAAAATCAATTTCACACAATAAAAACATTCGTTAAGTTACATATTGTTGTTTAAACTCTTGTTAAAGGAAATGTTCAGTCCCATAGGCAACAATGGAGGAGAAATTACTATGCAAGCCACCCAATTTCACCTAGGGAGTCTTCCTCTCACATTTAGGTCAAACGAAAGATCCTAAGCCTAAAGAGTTAATCCAAAAGCATTAAAAATTCATTTATATTGTCTTTTATTGAATTTGAGCCTTCCTCTCACGTTTAGGTCAAATGAAAGATCCAAAGCCTAAAGAGTTAATCCAAAAGTATTAAAAAATAATGTATATTGTCTTTTATTGAATTTTTCATACATATAAGATGTTGTTTGATTTCTTTTTAAACATATTCTACTAAAAAAATTACTTGAAAAAAAATATACATTTTAAAAAGTATAATTTTATATTAAAGATATTCTAAAAAATTACATTAGCCATATTAAGATTATGTCTATGTTTGAGATCATTAGCAAAAAAAAACCATCTTCACCATAAAAATTGGTGTGTGAAAGGAATGTAGCTTAACCATAAATACAAAAAATAGAGACAAAGAAAAAAAGATAAATAATTTAGATAAAAAATATAAAACTGACATAATTCTAAAATGTTAAGAGCTTAAAAATAAAATTTAGATTAAACAAAATAGGCTTAATTTAAGTTTTATTCTTAAGTTCTTCAAATTTTTTAGAATTACGTTAGTTTTATCTTCTCTTATCTAATTGATTAATTAATTATTTTTCTTTGTTTCCTTCTTTTGTATTTATTGTTAGGCTACACTCTTTTCTCTCTCACATAACATTAAAATATATAATAAAACATATTAATAATATTATAATTTATTGTAATAATTTTATAGTAATATTATTAAGACATTTATATAAATAATATTATAATAATTAATAATAATAATATATTGTTAATATTTTTCAATACAAGACCATTTTTCAGTTTTATATATGTTGTGTTTAAATGTTTTATTTTCTGTTGTATATGTCTTTCTATGATGATAACTTTAAATAACTATTTTTTGATATGTCTTTTTATGATGGTAGTTTTAAACAACTATTTTTTGATATGGATGGGTTGTTTTGCTCGGAGAGACCCAATTATATGGTACCAAACTTCTTATATGTTTTTCTTTGTGCTTTTTGGTATTGAGTAAATGATGTTTTCTCCACTTTTCTCATTATATTGTGCTTTCATTTTTTGCCTATTGTGGATACAGAGTCTTGATCATAAATGCTTTTCTGCATCTATGTATGTAACTTTTTATCTTCTTAATAAAAAGTTTGATCTCTCCCTTGGAAGAAAATATATTTTTACTATTATAATATATTACAATGAAAATATTACTAAAGTATTATTAAAATATTAATATTATAAATATTATTAAGTACATAGTAAAAGACACATTTTGAAATTTTTTTAAACATAGTGGAAAATAAAAGTAAGATAAACTTTTAAAAACAAAATTTAAAATTAACTATATATAAAAACAAAATTTAATATATATATATATAATTAAATTAGTATTAATATATTATAATAATATTTAAGGTAATATAATAATATTAATAAATATCGATATATATGTAATATAGTAATAAAATAATATAATTTTAATATAATAGTAATATAATAATATAATGATATTATAATATAATAATAATATGATAATTATTTTGGTGTTGTTTTTCTTTAAGGTGTCCAAATATATTTTTAATAGAACATATACTCCAAGAATTTAGAAATGGACTTAAAATATAAAACATTTGTTGGGGATGATAGAGGATTATACATACACTAATTTTTTTTACATGATCTTGATGGTTAGATGATCAAAATCGGCTTATTCAAAGCACACTCAAAGAGTGAATCAAGTGAATAGCTTATTAAAGATAAGGAAGTAGAACACTAGGCATATTTTACATCAATTAAGTTTAGTAAAATTATACAAGACAAACAAAACTTTTTCTTGATTGAGATTGTGATGATGTATTTTTAAATGCATTAAATAGATTTAACTATATCTAGAAATATTTAGATAATGCAAATTATGCAATTCAAACTTAAAATTGTTTTAACCTTTAGATATTACAAATTACAAAAATCAAACTTACTATTCTAAATAATCTCTACAAATAAATTTACTTAGGATAAAAAAAATCAAATACTAGGGTTACTAAAAGGTACAGTTAGTAATAGAACATGATATTATAGTTAGTTTTATTTTGTTTTGGTTATCATGTAAAATTTTCCAATAAACCTGGATTTGTTTGTACATCTCAGAGCAAGGTGCATATTCTATCTTTTTTCTTTATAAATAGAAATTCTTCACTGTGTATCTTTTCGATCTAAGTTTTCTTCTTCTTTGTTTCTTTTTAATCTAGATTATTCTCCACTCTCATTGTTTCTCAAAATAATATATATATATATATATATATATATATATATATATATATATATATATATATATATATATATATATATATATATATATATTATAAATTTATTATAATAATTTTGTAGCAATATTATTAAAATATTTATATGACAATATTATAATTAATAATAATAATAATATATTGATAATACTTTTCTAATATTTGTCACACGGAATCTGTCAAGGGTGCGGACACGACTGACCTTCCTAGAAGTCTAAGACATTCTAATGACAAACAAGACAAAATGGAGTGATCTTTCTCTAAATACACCTTTTACAACATGAAAACTACAAGTGTTTAGGCTTACCTTATTCCAAAACGCTGTTGTTGAAGTCCGTTCTTGACGATCCGGATGAGCTCCTCCTTCAAGTCAATTCCTGCAACCACAAACAATCAAACAATTACCAAGCACTTGCATTTCATATAATAAAACATATATTCAACATGCAGACCAAGGAACACATGAAATAACTCATTAACACAAGCTATTGAGAAAAATAAACCAGTTTGTATTAATAACGAAACAAAGAAACTCTTACAACCTGGCCTTGGTGTTGTGCAAGTTCCTCCCAGGGTCCATCAAGGGTTTTCCTCTACTTTGACAAAGCTCACCCTCTCCCAAGTAGAATCAAGTGAAGACAATCTCTCCTCACAAAGGCTCTAATGGAAGACCTAAATCCTGCAGCATTTACCCAAAGAAAATGTATAGCTCCAACCTCCTCTCCTTCTGGCTCAATGCCTTTATTTATAGTGCTGTAAAGAGGTTATTCAGGTCCACTATCAATGGGATCATCCCCCTCTTTGGGTGGGATAGCTCCCTTATTGATGGGATAAGTTCCCCCTTAATAGAGATACATGAACCAACTGGAGGCGCATCCATTTCATCAAACCGACCTCTAGAATGTTCTAGAAGTAACCACAAGTAACTTTTTCAAGATAAAACTCGCGCATTTTGCCTTTTACAGAGGGACGCACCTGTCCCTTAACATACAGAGCGTCCATGGACGCAGATTTTGTGAACATGGTCAGCGTCCCCGCAGGTAAGGCTAGAGAGAACCTGCGACCCCAGAGATAAACATAGTTTTTACAAGACTTTCTCTCTTCTTTGAGTTTGAGATGGATAACAGAGGCATGAGACTTGCCTAAGAGGGTAGCATGACTGTTGATTTGAGCCATACTAACTGTAAGTAGTCAAGGTGACATTTTTTAGTGTAACAGATTGCCCCCTAAAGTGCGAAGCCTGGAATAGAATAGGGTTTTGTAATTCTAGGAAGGGTGAAGCGCTTTATCATTTCAAGGATTGCCTTGTGGATGGCCTGGTTGGAACCTGCAATTTTCAACACAAAATACATGGATAAGATTATATCATCACTGAGGTAGGCATTCCCATACTCAGATTCAAAACTTTAACTAATGGACTAACTATTCTGATACAGGAATGATCTTGCAGTACATCATTTTTATAGACTTTTGTAGACACAGTATGGACGCAGCCATCTGTTTATGATTAGTCTACATAGATAATGAATACAAAACTCCTCGCAGCCTGGATGGTAGAAACTAGATCCAGGGTCTTCACTTCTACTTCCCGAATTGGTACGATTCTAACCATGTGATTAAATGATTCGATGTCGAACATGGTAGAAACCACTTGATTACCAGTCAATGATGTAAACTGTTAACAAGCGTGAGAGAAACCACCAGTAATGTCAATGGTTCTCAAAGTACCAAGCACAACCCGTGAAATGTGAATAGATGTTTTGATGTCGAACACTTCACGGAATCCTCTGATCGAAAGTCAATGATGTAAACTGACGTCAAAGGCGAGAAACCTGCCATTGATGCATGCAGACTTCAAGGTACTGTCGATTCCTAAGTCATCTTTCTAGATAATGTGTCGATGTCGATAGAAAGCGACCCGTTGCAGGCAAGCCCGCAACACGAAATCATTGTTCAAGTTGAAGAAATGTTGCTGTAAGGACTGACTCAGGGATGGTCAAATGGATGACAAGTATTTTGCAGATGAAAGTTTTTGCTTGCAGACCTCTTGAACACATAACGACACAACAGATGGCTTGGTGACGTATAACTCAAAGTTAACCCCTGGAACCCGGTTAAAGACTTTCAAAGTGATTTGGTCAACTGTGAGGTAAAAGATTTCCCAACCCAGGTGAATGAAAAGTGTCGTGTTCAAGAGTGGTAATAAAGTTTCTTTTGAGACAAAAGGTAACAAACAGGTTCATTCTTCTCTCTTTTTCCCCACCATTTCTGGCAAGTACCTCTTTATTTTTAACAAGCTTGAGGAGGATAACATATGCTTGATTATAAGCTCATCCTTCGGATGAGTCCAACCTAGTTTTGATTCGAACCCTAGGAAGGAGTGGTTCGTTCCTGTTTGTAATTGAACAGGTCCTTTACTGTGAAATTTTAACGAGTCCAGTATAGGAGAAACTCGGCGTTTTTCAATTTTAGAGAGTCTGAAAAACTTAAGAAGACTCCAAGTTGAACTTTTTCGTATATTTGTGTCCCTCAAGCCCGAAAAAGTATAAAATAATACCTGGGGGAACCGCTTGATCTTGCGACCAAGGAGTACTTTCATAATAGTGTCGTTGACCTGAAAAGTAAAAAGCGATCAAAGACACGTCGTTTTATTTCCAATATCGAGTTCGAAACGACAAAAACCCGGCAATCTTTTCCTGATTTTGCGGTCAGAAAAGAGCTAAAAGGGGACCGTCTTTTAATTCCGTTTTAACGAGTGAAAAAGAAACGCTCGGCGATCTTTTCATGTTTTAGGAGTCAGAAAAGGGCTTAAAAGATGACTCTGAGGTTTCACTTTTTCGTAAGTTTTAACGAGTTCGAAAAAGGGATAAAAATGTACTCATGGCCGACTTTCAATTTAATTTACGAGCAGGAAAAGATGGAAAGAACTCGGAATTTTCATTTGTTTTACGAGAATGAAAAATAGCAAAATAATCTCGGTATTTTCATGAGTTTTAACGAGTCTTGAAAATAACTGAAATTGACTCGAGATAGGTTTCATTTTTACAAAAGCTTGAAACAGACAAAAACTATGCTTCAAAGTAGTTTCATTTTTGCACAAGCTTGAAACAGAGAGAAAACTGTGCTTGATGCCCCCTAAGCATAACTGCTAGAGTGCATGCCCCCCAGCTTCATGTCATTCAACCAGTTGGATGAAATGAAGGTTTGAGTTACGAGATCATTTGAAATACTTGACCTAAAACTATAAGAAAATTATGCAAAAAATCGAAATAACTAACCTAAATACTTAACACCTATGAGATCTAGTCAATCTCTCGACTCAAGTAGAGGAGGATTTGTTTCATTTTTTAACGAGCTTGACACAGGAAAAGAACTATGCTCGGATTCGGTTTCATGTTTACGCAAGCTTGAAACGAAAAACTATGCTTGTTATAAGTTCACATGCCCCCAGCATAATGATGCAAATCAAGGTACATGCCCCCCAAGCTTCATTGCATTCAATGAGGTGGATGGAATGAAGCTTTACTTTCAAAATCTTGGAAAGACTCGTGGGAGTTGTTTCATTTTTTAGTGAGCTTGACACAAGACGAGGAACTATGCTCATACCTGATTCATTTTTTAACGAGGTTGACTCAGTAACAGGAACTATCCACAAGGCAATCCTTGAAATGATAAAGCGCTTCACCCTTCCTAGAATTACAAAACCCTATTCTATTCCAGGCTTCGCACTTTAGGGGGCAATCTGTTACACTAAAAAATGTCACCTTGACTACTTACAGTTAGTATGGCTCAAATCAACAGTCATGCTACCCTCTTAGGCAAGTCTCATGCCTCTGTTATCCATCTCAAACTCAAAGAAGAGAGAAAGTCTTGTAAAAACTATGTTTATCTCTGGGGTCGCAGGTTCTCTCTAGCCTTACCTGCGGGGACGCTGGAGTCGCCAATTTGTCACACGGAATCTGTCAAGGGTGCGGACACGACTGACCTTCCTAGAAGTCTAAGACATTCTAATGACAAACAAGACAAAATGGAGTGATATTTCTCTAAATACACCTTTTACAACATGAAAACTACAAGTGTTTAGGCTTACCTTATTCCAAAACGCTGTTGTTGAAGTCCGTTCTTGACGATCCGGATGAGCTCCTCCTTCAAGTCAATTCCTGCAACCACAAACAATCAAACAATTACCAAGCACTTGCATTTCATATAATAAAACATATATTCAACATGCAGACCAAGGAACACATGAAATAACTCATTAACACAAGCTATTGAGAAAAATAAACTAGTTTGTATTAATAACGAAACAAAGAAACTCTTACAACCTGGCCTTGGTGTTGTGCAAGTTCCTCCCAGGGTCCATCAAGGGTTTTCCTCTACTTTGACAAAGCTCACCCTCTCCCAAGTAGAATCAAGTGAAGACAATCTCTCCTCACAAAGGCTCTAATGGAAGACCTAAATCCTGCAGCATTTACCCAAAGAAAATGTATAGCTCCAACCTCCTCTCCTTCTGGCTCAATGCCTTTATTTATAGTGCTGTAAAGAGGTTATTCAGGTCCACTATCAATGGGATCATCCCATCTTTGGGTGGGATAGCTCCCTTATAGATGGGATAAGTTCCCCCTTAATAGAGATACATGAACCAACTGGAGGCGCATCCATTTCATCAAACCGACCTCTAGAATGTTCTAGAAGTAACCACAAGTAACTTTTTCAAGATAAAACTCGCGCATTTTGCCTTTTACAGAGGGACGCACCTGTCCCTTAACATACAGAGCGTCCATGGACGCAGATTTTGTGAACATGGTCAGCGTCCCCGCAGGTAAGGCTAGAGAGAACCTGCGACCCCAGAGATAAACATAGTTTTTACAAGACTTTCTCTCTTCTTTGAGTTTGAGATGGATAACAGAGGCATGAGACTTGCCTAAGAGGGTAGCATGACTGTTGATTTGAGCCATACTAACTGTAAGTAGTCAAGGTGACATTTTTTAGTGTAACAATATTATTATAATATATTTCAATGATAATATTACTAAAATGTTATTAAAATATTAATATTAACAACCTTATAAATATTATTAAGTACACGGTAAAAGACACATTTAATTTTTTTAAACATATGTAAAGTAAAAGTGAGATAATTTTTTAAAAAACAAAACTTAAAATAAACCATATACATATATATATATATATATATATATATATATATATATATATATATATATATATATATATATAGATATATATAAAGTGTTGAAAATAGCAACAAAAAATGCTAAAAATAGAAGTGCTAAAAATAACATTCCTATAAATAGCATTTCGAGATACATTCCAATTTTAGTTAATCCCTAAACTAAAATTGAGAATTAAAATTCGAATTTGAGCTCAGTAGCTATTTGAAAAATAATTAATTAATTCATCTTGAGTTAATTAGTTGGAGAAAATCAAACATGAAGTCTATGTGAAGACATGCAACAATTATCCCTTTGATTGAAGAAATTATCCCTTAATTAAGGAGATCAGGATGAGTTGTACTTTGAGTTGTAATTAGTTAGCTCAGTTAACTGAGTTAATTCCAATTAGATTAGTTCCAACAATTTTTGGAAGTGATTGTGAGTTCAGTTAGTTAATGCATACATGCATGTAACTAGTGTCCTTCAGATAACTGAATATTCTCTCATAAATAACTCATGCATGTTAGTTCAGTCACAGACCAGTTGAGATTAGAGGAAGGGACAATGTACTATCAACTGCAGTAATATTCCCTTGAGGTTATCTCTTGCATGTAGAAGGAATTCATTCCCTGAGGATTGCGCAATTATTTCTGAGTTTGGTGAGTTGTGTGTGAGGTGAATTCACACAGGTGGCAACCAGAGGACCCAGGAGAAACTGTGCAAGGAAATATGAGGCTTGGAGGACTGAAGGAAGACATATGTTGTGTATATTATGTCTATGAGCAGCATTGCGGGATTGTACTAAGAGCTAGATAGCTTGTGAGCTAAAGCTTTGTGTAATCTGGAGATATTTCCACTTGTATGATAATACATAGATCAAGGTTTTTAGCTGAGGCTTTTGCTAGAGTATTTTTCTGTGTTCATGTGTGATTTATTTCTTATTCTTTGTTATATGTGTTCTATTTGATTTTGCTCAAAATTGATTAAGCTTCCGCAAGTTTGTTTGTAGAAGTAGATCAAGTATTTTGCTTTAGTATATTGCATTATTAGGTGATCTACAGTGAAAATTTCTACAATTTTTTTTATTAATATTACTAAATTAATATTAATATAATATATTATATTAATATTTAAGGTAATATCATAATAATAATATGATAATTATTATGGTTGATGTTTTCTTCTTGCAGTGTCTATATATGTTTTTAATGGAAAAGAGACTACAAGAATTTAGGGATGGACTTAAAATATAAAAGACGTGTTAAGGACGATAGAGGATTGTATGTGGACCAATTGTTTTACATGATCTTGATGGTTACATCACCAAAATCAACCTACTCAAGATAAGGAAGTATAACACTAGGTATATTTTACGTCAATTCAGTTTCGTAAAATTATACAATACAAACTAATTTTTTTCTTGATTGAGATTGTGATAATGTATTTTTGAATGCATTAAATTATACAAAGTCAAACTTAAAACCATTTTAACATTTAGATATTGCAAATTACAAAAATAGAACTTATTATTCTAAACAATCTCTACAAATATGTTCTAAAAAATCTACAAATAAATTTACTTAAGATAAAAAACCAAATCATCCTACCTGCTCTTTATAGAATTCACAACTAAAATACTACTTACGTTGATTAATCATCCTATATATGTCATTAAGTAAGAAATTAATAAAGTCACAAGGAGAAGCCAAAAGATATATTATGGTTAAGGAAAGGTATGGCTAGTAATAGAACATGATATTATAGTCAATTTATTTTGGGTTGGTTATCATGTAAAATTTTCCAATCAACTTGGATTTGTGTGTAAATCGTAGTGTAGGGTATGTATTTATGTCTTTTTTCTTTATAAATAGAAGTTCTTCTCCATATATCTTTTTGATCTATATTTTTCTCCTCTCTTGTTGTTTCTTTAGTCAAATATTGAATGGCTTTGAATTTGTTGGATCTCATAAATGTTACAAATAAGTAGACCATCCCTTCAATTGATTCTTTTCTACCATCTTTGTTGAATTGTGGTGAGCAAAAAAAGAGAGAAGCCACTGGACTAGAGAATCACAACTCATCATACACACATCATAAAAAGCCAATTTTTTTTGGGACCTCGTGGCTTTTAATCTGTAATGGGCAGAGATAATCAATGATACTTATTTTATTACTAAAACCCAGTACTTGTCAAAATAAAAATTGTTATGGTTCCCAAAAATGGAAAAAAAACAAATTAACAGGAAAAGGGAGAGCATGCAAGAGGAATTGGAATATAGAAAAAATACATAGAGTTACATGTATCATTGTGTGCTAAGTCATGACTTCTTAATTCAAATTCCAAAAATATGAGAACGACCCTCATGCATTATACATTATTGTGACTAAACATATGCAAACATTGAAGATGAAAAGAACAATAATGAATCTTTAAATAGACATGACATTAAGAGTCTTAAATTTTTAAATATAGATGAATTATTCTTTTGCGATAATTTGTTCCAAAAAAATGGGGGCCATTTTCTAGAAATTAATCCATGATGGGACCAGCCTGCACTTCGGTGTACAACCCTTAATTAATGTCTGTCCGGTGATTGATTAACAATATGTGTTTGGTAGGATTGCAGAATTATTTGGTTTATGATTAATCACTAATCACACACTTAATTAACTGATATTTTCCGACGGTGGCTGGAACATTTATGGTAACACTTTAATGAGGTAGCCGAGCTGTACTTACCTCGATCCTCATTTCCCGCTTGTTGAACTTGGCAAAACCCTGGGCATTTCGCATTCAGTCATTTTGGTTTTTCGCTCTGCATGGTGAATACAGTGAGGGTTTTGGTCTGTAAGTAGTTTTGTCTTCTTTCTGGCTGCGGTTGCTTGGAAACGAGCCACAGGCTCTATCTGCGCTGGCTATGGGCTCCGCTACTTGTTGGGTGGCTCTGTTGTCTATCTTGGTGACTGGTTTACTCGGCTCCTTGACACAGAATGATGGTTTTGTTCGCTTGCGTGAGTATATGGTTATGATTCTTATGCGGTTGTTTGACTTATCTTTACTCCACGGTTATTGTTTGTTCTGAGGTCGTTCTGCTGGTTAAACTTAATGGTATTGTGCATGCATTCAGGTTGCAAATGTGGTGGCTTCCTTCTGTTCACAACGTCTCTTCAGGTAATCTATTCGTCCATGATTTATTTTAATCCCTCTATTTTTCTGTCTCTAACAAAACTCGTTCCTTGGTCTCAGTTGGTCACTGAGGTTTGTGGCTCAATGGCCTACGCTCTATCTATGCTGCGAACCCTCCAAGTAAAGAAAAAGAAACTCTCTGCGTGTGCAGTTATTTGTTGCTTTTCCCTTTCACTATTGACAGCTAGGCTAACAATCCTGCCCTGGTTCAACTTGCAGGTTGGGGGTTTGCTAGTGGGCGAGCTTGGTATGAACGCCTCGACTCTTACCTGGTAGGCTTTGCCACTGTCTTCAATTTGTGTGTAGGACTAGGGTCTATAGATTGTTTGTGAGTCCGAGTTTTCAACACTTGTCCGTCTATGTCCTGTTGCCGTCGTTATGCGACCTAGGCTGATTCGATACAGTCCTTCCTTTTTATTTCGTTCCTTTGTAATTGTAAAACTGTATTTAAGGGAGGCCGACCCTAAACCCTCGTCTAGGGTTTATTGGTTCGTTTGGCTCTTTAACAGTTTGTAGGCTTATACTTGGACTCTGTTATGTATGTACATACATTTCTTTTTTATAAATGAAAGAATTACAGTGGAATTCGTTTGTTTTAGTTACCTTTGTCCTGATGTGGTCACGCGGCATTTGTTCTCTCGTTCTGGTTTGAACTTCTTCGAACCGTGCCTAGTTATCTCGGTTATAGACTCTGTCTCTTGTTTGCAAGCCTTCGTGCTATGAGTTCTCATGCGATTTCCTTGTCTACTTTCAATTATTTAAAAGAGGAAAACGAAAGAAATATGCATGCACTGTGTTCGTTTACTATGGGTATTTCAACAACTAGAAAGCGTAGATAGACACATCAATGCTTGTTACAGATGGATGTATTCCAAAATGAAATAAAATTATTCTGTGTCTTTTATCACTATGTGTGTATACTGAACCTTCAAAATAATTTACAATTTCCCATTTGTACTTTTTGTCCACAGTTATCTGAACTGTGCGTAGTTACTTTTTCAGTTTCTATTCTATTAGTTACACAACTGTTTATGCATTCAGTTCTTCTTGCACTACAAGATTTTACATTCGACATATTTGTCTTCTTTTTTTTCGAAAATGAAAGAAATAGTTATAAAACTATTGTTTATTAAGACAAACAAAACAGTGACCCTAACTGACTAGACTGTTCCTTAACCGATATTGACATTAAAAAAACAAAGTCCTACGTTCTACTTTGACTAATTGAACATAAAGAAAACAATCACTGATAAAACTTTCCACCTTGGTGGAGACCAACACCCGGTCATGGTGCCCTTAGCTGGATGCTCCTGCATCAATCCTAATACCATGAAATAGGGACAAATGAAAGTAAAAATCTTATTTTACACCAAACGGGGAGGGAAAAATAACTATCATAAATACCTATTCTTGCAAATTAGGGTGAATGGAAGGTTGTAACTCCTAATTTCAAGGGATATATTTATATTTTTCCTCTTTCCCTTAAAATAAGGTGGGTTAACCTACATACCTAATTTTTTTATAAAATAAAATTCGGGAAATTTCTAATAATGTACTATGATACAAAAAATTCGCCCAATAAAAATTTAAATCCCTTAATTTCGCCCCAAGGGTGAAAATTCACCCCTAAAATTTTCCATGAATATGCCCCAATCTTTGATGCCATAACATAGTATTTTCACTAGAGAATACAAGATTTCTGCTCCACTTTCAGGAACAACAGAACTATTGCACCCATCAAGAACAATGTTTCCCAGAATCTTGTACAGAGTTTTGATCTGAACTCCCCTCATCAATACCAGTGCTCCTCAAACCATCTTGTAGGTATATTTCTTGAACATTATCTTTACATCTGCATCATCTATCTTGCTTATAGAAATTATTTTTTTGGCCAATCCTGGAATGTGCAGAACATCAGAAAGTGTTCTAATCCTTCCATCTATTAGCTTCAGCTTGAATTTTCCTCGTCCAATGATTCTAGTATTCTTTTCATCACCTAGGAAGACATCATCAACATCATATTTCTCATATTCGTAAAACCACTCCCTATAGAGATTCATATGAAAGGATGAACTTAATTTAATCAACCATGCCTCATGTCTACATGTGTACTTGAAGAATAAATCAAGTACACATCCCCACCTTCATCTGAGGTGGTTTTCCCCTCTGTAGAAGGAGCATCATCAAATCCCTTTCCTTTCTCGGGAGTTTTAGATCTACAATACTTTTTGTAGTTCCCTTCTTTTCTACATTTCCAACATATCTTTACATATTTTCCTGGAGATTTAAATCTTCCTCTAGATTTAGATTTCCCATTTGAGACTTATTTCTATTTCTATTCTAGGACCATCCTCTTATAGTTTCATTGTTATCTATAGAAACAACCAGACTATCCCACAAGTCTGGTAAAGAAAATAACAAATTGATGCACTTATATTCATTTGAAATTTTAATATCAATAACTAATAACTAACCTACCACAATATTGAAGGCGTTAAGATGATTTGTCATTGAGTCTCCATTCCTCATCCTCACATTATACAACTTTTTTCATAGGAACAGTTTGTTCCCCAGGGAATTAGATTGATACAAATCTGCTAACTTGTCCCACAAATCCTTCATTGTAGCTTCTCCTGAAACATTCAGTAATATTGAATCTGAGACACACAATTGTATTGTACTTTTTTTCTTCTGATCCAAGTTGGTCCAATCCTCTATTGACATTGTCCTTGGTTTAGTAACTGGATCCACCAGGATCCACTGGTCTTTATCCACTAACAAATCCTCCATATTGAGCTTCCACAACTCAAAACTCTAACTGTTGAATTTCTCGACCTTTATCTTTCCATTGTAACTTCTCCATTTTCTTTCATTGCAAAAATCAATCTTGTAGATCTCCCACTATAACAGGGTTTACCATCGGCTCGAGCAAAACCCCTTTGCTAAAAAGGTGTCCCCTTGAAGCCAAAATTTCTCTAAAACCAAATGAAATTTTTAACCTTATACATATATTAACTACGAACAAATTCTTAAAAACAGAAAATATACTATGGCAAGAAAAAAAATACACCGATGTTTTTCTCCTTGAACCAA
The DNA here is from genome assembly GCA_031772625.1 of Pinus tabuliformis. Lineage (NCBI taxonomy): Eukaryota > Viridiplantae > Streptophyta > Pinopsida > Pinales > Pinaceae > Pinus > Pinus tabuliformis. The sequence continues at coordinate 353,239,895 of CM062816.1, forward strand.
AAACCAAGAAAACCAAGTTCATTTTTCATTATTTTCCTTTCAATGTTACAATAGATTATATGCATGTCGAAGCATTCATAAACCCCCCATCAATTAACCCTAGATTAGAACATAATTGTAGTTCCCTTGATTAGATCTACAAAATACCATGGGCAAAACCATCATGCCCAAAACCATGTGCAAAACTATGGGTCGACTTTCCCACCGTCCTTGGGTCCATCCCCCATCCTTGGTTTTGCATAGAAAAAAAATTGGGGCACTGCCCTGAACTCCATGCAGGGGGGTTTCCACCCAATGAAAACCCCCAACAGGGGGGTTGTCGCCCCCTGCGACCCCCTAGATGCACCTAGGACTAAGTCGTGCATAGAACATAACGCATACCCAACAAAATAATTGTTCTACATGCTTGATTTTGATAGTATTATTAGTATAGATATGAAGTATGTGTATGCTAGATAGATATCCACACCTTGCATGAATACACTAGTGTCATGTAGCCTATTATGCTAGAAAATTAATTAACAATTAATATTGATTAGTGAATAAGCTATAGTTAACCTTAATTTTAATTAATGATCAAGCTTATGGTTAGTCTTAAGCTTGCTTAATAGTTAATCTTGATTAGTGCTTACTTAAACCTTAATCTTGACTTATAAATAATAAGTTATATTTAAACATGATTATTTGATATTTGATTGATTGGATTATTGTGAATTCATAAGCTTACTAACATGATTAAATATTGTTATTTTATCAACTATTATTATTTTATTATTTATTCATTCTCGGGCCTAACAAGGTTGTTCCTTTGAATTAATTTGAGGATAAGGGAAAAATGGCAGGGCTTAGGGAGAGGCACAGGGGAGTTAATGACATAAATGAAGTGGATGACAATTATTTGAAGTGGGTGGCATTTATTTCGAGGGAAGACGTTACAATAAGGGGAGGGGGGAGGGCACTACGATTGCGATTGGACTTGGGCTCATAAGGCTAGGGAACCTATGGAGGTTCCCTGGGTTATGAATTCGAATAGACTACCTAGTTGGTAAGGTGGCATATTAATACTGGTGGTCCTAGTAGGAACATTGCAATTGAGCAACCATAATCAAGTATTCTTATTGTCATTGTTTAAATTATGTAAATTGCTCTAAATCACTTTTGTTATATATGTTGTGTTGAAATATGTTATTTTTTTAATAATGTGAAATTATGTGGAAATTTTGATTTGAGAACCCCAAGAAGGGTCTTCACACAATCCCCAAGATGGGAACGTCTCATGAGTAGCAAACCATTAACCCTAACATCCATTCGTAACAGACTCTACAAGAATGTTGTGAAAATTTGTTGTGTCCATATCATGAAAAAATTTATTACATTATATAAATCTAATTTAATAGTGAGTATATAGAATTGTCAATTAGGGTTATCTTAATTCACTAGGTAGAATGGTCATTACCTTCACAACCTAGGTTCAAATCCCCATTAGTGACATGATGAGGATTGTTGTAATGGCTTTGTGCCTATGAAAATTGTTATATGGCTTCATGCCTTTTGAACTCTTAAATGAGTATACTTGTGGGCTAGCTCGGTACCAGCAACCTCCCTCCAGCCCTGAGGCTGAAAGAGATGTTGATTTATTTCTTCGGAAAGAAAAAATGTAGAGTTGCCCATACCAATCATCCATATACAATAGACACAATACAATTTGAAAATGAAAAATATTCCATTACTTTGTAACAATAATAATATCCATATCCAATATATATTCAAATTCACAACAAATATTATGTCTTATAATAATAACAAAATAACTATATAAAACAAATTCCCACAGTGGTATAGCAAACAATCTTCTTCCTTAAGAACATAATAACAATCAAATCATTCTCTAAATGAGCTCATCCCAACTTATTACTCTAAAGATACAAAATATAAAATGCTTATTCTTAACCCTGTCAAAGCTCTAACTAATCTAAAAATACAAAATATAAAAGGCTTATTCTTAACCCTCTCAAAACCCTAACTAATCTAGCAAACTTTCATTTATTATAAACATAAGTCGACTTGGGCCACAAAATAGGAGTCACTTCCATCTTTTGCACAACCAACCATGAGAGTTCCACATGGTGCAACGAAGGTTGTGTTTCTCCATGCTAATTTATGGAAAAAATGGAAAGACTAACAATTATCATCATGAAATTCATGGATTTTAATGTATCCATGGGAAATCCTTAAATGATTCCCTAGATCTGTCCTTCAATCATAAATTTTCCATATATTTCACAATAGTGCTATTTGTAAAGGGAGTGCAATGCTTTGTTTTACATTTTACATGAATAGAAGAGTCATTGTGTAGGGAAGAGTGTATTCGGTCGCATAATTCTCATCATCCTAACCTAAAGTATTAGGTGGTTCACTTCACACAAAAATACGTGGCCAAACGATCTTTTAAGTTAATGAGAATTCAAAGAAAGGAAGTGTAGCATGTTATACATTTTAGGTCATTAGAAGAATCATTTTGTATGCGAAGTTGTTTAAGGTGGCTCATCACATATTGGTAATTGGTAAAAAAAAGTATGGGAAGAAGAATAATTTTGAAAATTCTAAAATTGTTAAAAATAGAAAAGTAATTTAAATATATAAAAAGTTAAAAGTATTTAAAATACATTTAAAAAAAATAAAAAAATTGAGCAAATTATTTAATAAAAAAGAAAGGGCAATTACATAATTATTTATATATATTTGAGAAGCATGCATATATATAATATATATAAGTATGTAATTTTTATTATATAAGAAAAGAAGTTACATTTATAGATGCTTAAGTATTTTTGTGGCGTGTAGTTTTATTATGAGTTTGTTATATGTGTTTTAAGAAATTCTGTTGAAAATATTTAGAAACAATTTTCATGAGTTAAAAAAATAATGACATATTGTCATAACCATATAAAAATAGAGATGTAAACAAAAAATTGTTTTAAGATATAACAATCCTTAGAAGACTTGTTGTCTGTAAATATAATATCAATAACATATTTCTTGCCAAAAAAGGAGTATGTTCATATTCATGTTTCAAAATTGAATAGAACTCCTATAGAGAGTTCTAGAAAATGAGTATTTCTTGCATATTTTCCCCATAATTTAATCAGGCCCAAGGGCCAAAAAGAAATTATATTCTGAGGCCTTCTTTAATCTCAATGAGTGAGCATGTGCCTCTGTCCATATCTACTCTGTTTTTCGAGAGTTGATATGATTTTAATTCATGTGATTGTAAATGCGATCATAGGAAATATGTGAGAAATTTATGAGTATGCGATTTATTTTTTCCATGAGGGGAAGCAACATGAAAGTTTTGAACACTGCTTTCTTTTACATCCATTTTATAACCACTTGAGAATCGCCATATATATGAAGATTTCTAGTATTTTTTAATATTGTTAGAAGGATAATAATGTAGAGAGCAAAAAGTTCAACATGATTGTTCGTTGCGAGACCAATTATTCCAGAGAAAGAGAGAGAATGATAATCAGAGAGGTGCAAGATGTCCCCAACTCCTCCTAAGGAGGGAGAGCCTCGTACGACACCATCAAATAAATCCCATGGAGATTTTGTCTGGATGGAAATATGATCAAGAGGGGAGAGATAGCTTGTTAATGACGATGAAGGGTATAAGTTGAGAATAGCCAAACACTAAGAGGAGACTTTATCAACATTTGGGGGTTATTTTTCAAAGATATCATCATTTCCTTCAAACCAAATGCCCCAGTTGACATTTAATGAAAGACCTTTAAGGTTGTTTGATAAGTGACTAGAGAGCCAAGATTTCAATCACAATGAGATATTCTTAGCAACCAATCCAAAGCTTGGGGACATGAATGTTTTAATTCCATTTAGACCAGTTTTGTGAAGGAACAATTTATGAAGAGGTGAGAAATAGATTCTGCTTCAAACATTTTAATTCCATCTAGACCATTTTTGTAAAGGAACAATTTATGAAGAGGTGAGAAATAGATTCTACATCAAATTTGCATAGCAAGTAAATACTTGGGCCCTGGAGTGATATTTTTTATAACATGTCCCAAGTTGGGACTTTCCCTTTTAACATGAACCACATAAACAATTTTGATTTTGGTGGATAACATAATTTCCAAATAATGTTCCCCCACATGGAGGATTTTAAACTTAATGAATTTGAGATACGTAACCATATTTCAGGGAGTACCTCCCATGAGGATATTTTGTCCATATGGGTTGGCATTCACTATCACAAATGTTTACATTAGCAAATGTAAGGGCCTTGACATAATTTTCCAAGTATTTGCATCCTCTCCTACAAACTAGAGGCCTATTGCTGACATCCAAGATTGGCCAATAGATACATGAGCTATAGTGAACTTACTTTTTTCATCCAATATTTGTATGAGAGGGTCAGGTAGCCAATACTAATGTAGACCGTCAATTTAGGGATTCTTCCAGTTAGTACATTTTTTCCATTCCCTACCTTCTAACACAAGTTATCACCAACAATGTGAAATGACATACATATGGATTACATGTTATAGAGGCCTTCCGAAGAGGTTTATGGGGCATGTGAATCCAATCTAAGGTGGATAAGGTTCAAATATATTTTTGAGTCATAATGTGTGCCCAGAACCCTAACCCTTGAATAAGGTGCCAAACAACTTTTGTTGTTAAATGCATGACCAAATTTAGGGAGGAATTTTATCTCCCATCCACCAAAGGATTTCAGAAGAGCGATAGAGTTCCGGGAAGTGAGAGGAAAAGTTTGCTTTCCCTCCTTCCTATACCAGAGAAAATAAGCATAGAGTTGTTGAATCTTTTTCAATATCCCCTTGGGGATCCAAGCGAGAGAAGTCCAATATAATAAGATGGCTTTTATTAATGTTTTGCATAAAACTAGCTGCCTAGCTCTGGATAGCCATTTATTGCTCCAAATCCTGATTCTTTTTAATTTTTTTCTAGCAACCATGTTCAGTCACATTTTAGATAATTACAACATTTGAGAATGAAACCAAGATACTTGAAACCTTGTCCAACGTTCTTTTGTGGTGTTTCTAGAATGTTTTCAATGGAGGAGATATCATGTTCTGGAATAGCCCAATTGCAGATGGATGAATTTTGACTGTTAATTTTCATCCATGTTGCCTTAACGTATAGATCAAGGAGATCCTTTAGATGTCTAATGTGAGGAATTTCCCCATCTAAAAATATTAAGATATCATCAACAAAGAGCAGATGCGAGAGAAAATAGTTTTGAGATATAAAGACACTTCTGAAATGGTAATTTCTAATAGCCTCTTATATCATTATATTGAGACCTTCAGAAACAAGGAGAAAAAAAAGTGGAGAAAGCGGGCAGCCCTGGTGAAGGCCTCACTCAACATTGAAAAGGGGGGAAGTCGCCCCATTGATTAGAAGGGAAAAAGAGGGAGTGGAGATACAATTCGTGATTGACGATATAAAGGAGTAGGAGAACCCTAGATGAATTAAAAGAAGGCATAAGTATATCCAATTGACTTTGTCAAAATATTTTGATAGATCAACCTTGAGGACAAGGGCCTTTTGTTTCAAAGTATGGATAGAGTGAAGAGCCTCCTATGCTAGACCAATGGCTTCATGAACTTTCCTATCAGTTAAAATCCAAACTTCTCTATGGATATGGGAAGAGATAGGATATTCTTGAAACACATAACTATAATTTTGGAAATGATCTTAAATAGTGTTACAAAGGGAGATGAGTTGAAACTAGTCAAAAGAATAAGGGTTATCAAATTTTGGAATGAGATAAAGGAAGGTGGAATTGAAAGGGGCCAACATCTAACCAGAGGATCTAGAGTATTCAATGATAGATAGTAGATTGTCTATGATAAAGTTTGGGATTTTTATGTAGAATTCAATAGGGATCCCATCAAGCCCTATACTTTTCTCTTTTTGGAAGCTATGAAGGACATTTTCCAATTATTTCATTATGATCTTTGCCATAAGCACATTGTCATCTTCCTCTTCAATGAATCTAGGGGAGAGTCTGGCAACTGAGAGAATATGCTCTATAGTGACCCTTGCTTCTTATTTGAAGATGATTTTGAAGTATGAGAAGCCTTCCATCACAATGTCTGAGAAGGAGGAGGCAAAGGTTATAGACGGACCATTGATTCCCCATATAATATTTATGGTTTTCCTATGATTTTCCACCTTGTGAAAAATATTTAGTGATGTTCTCCCCAACTTTGAGCTAGAGGGAACAACTTTTAAGTCGCCATTATTTTACCCGGTCAAGTAGGATTTCCCTTCTATTTTTCTCGAGCATTGAAATTGTTTCATGGAGGTCAACAAGGATACCCATAGAATATAACTAAGTCCATAGAAGTTGTAACTGGGCTTTAGAATCTGCATAAGTTTTTAAGTTTCCTCTCTTTTCTTTTTGGCCAATAACAAATAAACTCCTTAGAATTTTTTATATTTTTTTGAAATTGAAGGGAGGGGGATTTTGCAAAGTCAGGGGAGAATTTGGACCAACTAGATTTTAGGAGAGAAATCAGGGAAGGGTCATCCAACCATGATGAGTTTAGTTTGAATGGATTAGGAGGATTTGCAGGGAAAGGTTCTAAATCAATGAGAATAGGGGTATGATTTGAGTTATCCCCACAGATGACCACTACTTAATTTTGAGGTTCAGGTATCGAGGAGGCTCTCCAAGATAACGAAGCAGTAGAAGCATTTTGTGATTTTGGCAGAGTTTGGTATATGGTTTGACTAGGTTGGAAAAAATTGTGTAAGAAGTATATCACATAGATTCAAGTCGTCCAAGAGTGAAACCAAGAAATCCAATAAGAGGTTGGGTCTATTTGAGGGCCCCAAAAATTCCAAATTCCCCAAGGTGAAGTTGAGATCACCACCCAAAATGACTCTATCCAATCTAAAAACTTTCAACTAAGCAAGAGAGGTCTCAAATTCTTATTTGTCCACATACAAGCCATATACATTGATGAAATCAAAGGACATGTCAAGTTCAAAAGATGTTAGATCGAGGGCCAAAAATGACCTTGAAGACCATGTTGTTTTTAGATGCATGAATGTCGAATTTCAGCCTGTGACAAGTCCCCCTGATATGCCATCAATGTCGGTTTTCAAGAATTAGTAAGCAAGGAGAATATATTTGAGGACACAAATAGCTTTGTCGCCTTCCAACAAAGCCTCTTGAAGATAAATGACTTGGAGAGAGAACTATTCATGAAGCCTTTTAGGGCCAATTTTTTCCGGTGGGTTGGCTAATCCCCAACAATTCAAAGAGAGCACCTTCATTTAGAATTCTGAGAAGGGCTTGAAGCTCAAAGCACCCTTATGATAGAATATTGTTTCCTAGCTTGAATCTCATAATTGGTTTTATGTTGTGCCTTGGAGAGAAAGGATTTCCATTCTATGGCTAAGGAGATGTGAGGTGCATTCTCAAAAATGCTATGTCCTCCACTAAGGTCGGAGGGGGGAATAGAAAGATCCAAAGAAGGGGGATAGGGGCAGCATATAAATGAATGGAGATTATAATGGTGAGGGGAGATGAGAAGGGACAGGGAAATATAATCGGGAGGGGGGAGAAAAAGGAGAGACCCTTGATGAGGGATGGGGGGGAATGGAGGGGTTTGAAGAACGGAGGGAGAAAAGAGGAGGAGGGGGAATAGGGGATTTAATCCTAGAGAGGGACTTAAGAATATTATAAGGAGCAAAAAACGTAATTGGAGATAAAGAAACATCTTGGATCTGAAGCCATTCATCATCTGAGAGACAAAAATTAGGAAGAGCATCATGGAAAATACCTGAAGAACGATATGCCATTGAAAAAGAGGGGAAAAATATAATGACCATACCATCTTCAACTGCCATGGACGGATAAGCGAGAACCCAAGGAGTGTGGGGAGTAGGAGAGTCATGTTCAAGATCCATACCGGTGGTAATTTCCTTGCACCTAAGTGACGAAATTTGTTACTTGCCACCATGCCAGGGCTCCTGAATATCCTGAGGGGAGTTTTGTAGGGAGGTTGGAGGAGACACATAATAGAACTCACTCTTTCGAAACCATTTCTTTTTATTTCCTTTCCCTCTTTTGAAATCCCTTATTAAGTAATCGTAGGCATGACAATGGGCACACTTGAAAGGGATGTTTTGGTGGTGTATGATGGCCCCAACACTAATAGAAATCAAATTACATAACCATAGAGACAAATCAAGTCACACCAATATGCCTACAATAGTCATAACTCCTATCTGTTGAAAAGATAAATCAACATCTTAGTAAAACCCCAGATAGTTTCTACCTTACGAAAAAATATTTCCAACCAAAATATGGGAGGAAGAGTTAGAAGCCAAATCGAGATGGGAATCAAATCCAACTTTTCTTCTCTAGCATTGGGACTGATGGACCATTTTTTTAGAAAGAGGGCCTGTGAACTCCATGACCATTTTTATGCTATAATTCTAGTTGTGTATTCAGTTCTCAAGGCCTATCAACCCCTACAGTCTTATTCAAAGACCATGCAAAAAAGCGAGGATCGAAAAAGCAATTTGATGTTTAATTTTGTCCACTTGCGCAAGACTACCATTAACATTCCCCTACACGAAAAACGACCAAACACCACCATGTCTTCCATTTTGTGAATTTCATTCAATTGAATATCCTTTCCCCATAACTAAGGATGGTTCCTCTTGTCTGCATTTGATACACTTTCATTTTTTTTTTAGGGTCCAATTCGAGAGACCATGTGACCTACTGTACTTGAAGAAAATTGCTTCCACTATGCATTTTTGGGGTGAGAAAGCCATTTAGAAAACCAGGAGAGGGGGTAACAAGTTGTAAACTAGTAAGATGGGCATGAGAGACAGTTCCAACACTGCCTGAGTGCTCATAGGATGGAGATCCAGTGGGGAATGTGGCAAAGGGGATTTGATGGCAGAAGGGGAATGTTGGACAAATAATGACAACAAAGCACCGCAAGAAGGTGATTTGGAATTTGATGACACATTTTTTAAGGTGCTCTTCCCTATTCCAGATAATGAAGGGCCCAGTTGTGGAGACTACGCTTAGGGGACCATCAAGGGATCAGACTGTAGTGTCATCGTGGGAGTTAGGTAATCGACCAGTATAGTAAAGGGGGAGGATCTTGATGTATTGGCTCTGTCCACCTAGATGTTGACTCCTTCTTAGGTGTTTGGTGAATAGTTCACTAGGTCATCGTACCTTTCAATCGACATTTTGAAAATTTAGACTCTGACATGGTGCAAGAGAATAAGGAGGTTCCATATATATATATATATATATATATATATATATATATATATATATATATATATATATATATATAGATATATATATATATATATATATATATATATCGAGAGAGAGAGAGAGAGTATTATATATACAGAATATTAAGTTAAAAATAATAATTAATTTAATTATAAAACTAAATTTGGGTGGGGAGGATAATAATCATTCCTCTTAACGGTTCTTATTGGGCAGCTTAAATGGTGATCATTATGACATGAAGTCTTTTTGAAGTTTGAGGTTTGAGGTTCAAATCTCCCATTATTTATCATATGGGTTATGCATGGGGGCATGTATGTGTTCACCTAAAGGTTATAGTGATAGCGGCTGGAATCGACCCACGTCATGCAAGTATGAGCCTGACCCAGTTGCCAATTTCTCTAAATACACAAAAATAAATAAATAAAATAAAACCATTCCTCATAGCCACCAAAAATAAATCCAATTAACATGTTATTTGTGAAAATTAAACTTAGATTAAAAATATCAATATTTTTATCAAATTATAAATTCATTTAACATATATAAAATTGTCTATGGGTGGTAGCACAATTGGCAAAAAACATGTTGGCAAGCCCTTACATATCCAGATGATTTAAAATTCAATCCCTAGGCATATATCACTAGCCAAACTATATATATATATATATATATATAAACCACAATAATTTAATAATAAAATATTTTTAATATATATTGATAAATAATATAATATTTTTTTTTATATTTTATAAAATAATAAACAATTTTATATGTTATATATAAATTATTAATTTTAATATTGAATGATCAAGGTGATCATCACTCTGCAACCCTAGAAGCCCTACACCATTGACATGCCCAAAACCTAAGGCCAAAACCTGCATTCCTTGACATCTCTAGTAGTTTAGCTAGACAGTGGGTTGTTAGACAACCCGTGATGACAAATGCAAATGGGGGGGGGGGGGGGGGTGTGGGGGGGGGAGATATCCCCTCCTACTGAGATGTTGCGGTGGGAGACTCACACCAAAAAACAAAAACTTAGTCGCAAGCCTAAGAAGCAACTAATTCGACAAATGGCCCAGTCCTCGAGGCGTAATGGTTGGCTCGAAGCAGGGGGAAGTGTCTGCCATATGCAGTAGAGAGACCCATATTTGTAATCCCAATGAACAAACTAGAAAGATACAAAAGCTTCATGAATGACCACTCGATAATCTGCAAGTTCATAAGAGTGTGGCCGACGGAGAAAGACCTGATCAAGTGGATACAACAGAAATGGAAACCCAAAGGCCAGATCAAACTCAAGATGAAAGCCAAAGGATTATTTACGATAATCTTCTCAAACTTGCAAGATAAGGAAATAGTATTTGGAAATGGCCCCTATTTCCATTATAATGCAGGTATGTTCATGCGATATTGGAAGGAATGTTATGACCCAGATAAAGAGAAATTCCTAACAGCCCCTGTATGAGTAAGACTCTTTGGATTCCCGATGGACTTCTCAGATCCTGAAATATTAGAAGGAATTAGGTACACAATAGGAAAAAATTTTAAAATAGTTGAAACCACAAAAATAGGTCGATATACATCCTATGCAAGAATCTGCGTGTATATGCATATAGCAGAACCCATTTCTGAATCACTAGAGCTAGAATACCATGAAGACATATGGAAGTAGACCCTGGACTATGAGAATATTCCTTTCAGATGCCGAAGGTTCCATGAATATGGCCATTTATTTAAAGAATTCCCATTGAACTAGGAAGGTCCGGAGCTAAAGGAAAAAAAAAACTGAAAGCCCCACAGCAAGGAAATGAACGGTTCCAAGAGGTTAAGAATAAGAGAAGGACACCATAGGGACTCCACAACCTAGAAAAAGATAACCAAACTCATTCGAGTAGTAAAAATAGATATGAGGTACTACAGGTGGAAGAAGAAGAATAAAACAAAACCCAACCCATGGATTACTAGGAAAAAGTAGTTATAGTAAAGAAAAAACAATACCTAAGCGGAAAGCTCAAATAGATATCACAGATAAAGATGAATAGGTAGGGATGGAAACCACTACAATGGAAATCAACCCAAGCAAGGGGGAGGAGCTAAGCATTGAAGAGGAAGTCTTCAAGAAATTGTTAAATGAATGGAGGCACTTAGACGAAAGATTTATACTAGAGGACCAAAATAAATTGTACAAAGAGACATTTCAACAATATAAACCCAAACAAGGATAGGGATAGGTTGAGATCACAAAGAAACTGGGTATGCACCAGGAAAACCACAAGGAGTACCAAAACAGAGAAAAAAGTGGAAAGAAAAGAGGCAGGATAAATTTACAGGAATCGATACAAATAATGGGAGAGATGTTGGTGAACACAGGCAGGGTGGTACCACTATCTGCGGTATACCAAAAACTTAACAAAATTTCTGTATGATATTAATATCTTGAAATATAAGAGGCCTAAACAACTGAGGAAAACAAAGATACTTAATGGATCGATTGAAAAAAGAAAAGCCACAAATTATGCTTCTCCAAGAAACTAAGATAACACGAGAAAAACTAGAAGATATTCTGAGGAAGATGAAACCAAGTTATGAGGCAGTAGCAACGAATGCAAAAGGAAGTGCAGGAGGGATAGAAATACTATGGAATCGAGCAGAAGTAAAAGCAAAGTATTGGATAGGGATGCAGCGCATCCTCACAGGTCGGTTCCAAAACATAGGAACTAAAGAATGGCTCATGCTCTCGGCATTCTATGGCCCGCATATTCCAATTGAAAAGGAGAACTTCTTAAAAAATATAAGGACCCTAAACCAATGCATGACGAAAAGCTCTGGCTAATTGCAGGTGACTTCAACCTGATAACATCGTTAGAGGACAAAAAAGGAGGGATTAGAAGGGAGGAGATTGAAATGGAACAATTTAGGGGAATCCAAGAAAAGCTACATCTGGTGGACATACCAACAATCATTGGAAGGTACACGTGGAACAATAGAAAAGGAGGAAACAGGCAAATAAAATCTCGCCTTGACATATTTTTGGCAACATAAAACCTAATCAACAAAGATGTTTACTATGAGGCATCCATCCTACCCTGCTTGGGTTCGTATCATTGGCTGATTAGACTAGAAGTGGATATGAAACAAGGGAAAATCAAGAGACCCTTTAGGTTTGAAGCTTTCTGGTTAAGAAACCCGACCTTCCTTGGAAAACTGAAGGAGGGGTGGAAAGAAAGTGAGAAAGAAGGAAGAAACCTAATGCATACCTTCCAACTCCACCTCAAAGAACTTAAAGATAAAATTAAAAAATGGAACAGGGAAGAGTTTGGTAACATACAACAAGATCAGGAATTTCTTCAGGCTAAGATGAGGAAGGTGCAACAACAAATAATAAATGATGGAAGAATTGAAACCCTAGTGGAGGGAGAAGGACAAATGCTAAACAATTTAGAGGAAAGGGGGCAGCAAGAAGAGATAATGTGGAAACATAAATTAATAATTCAGTGGCTGAAGGAAGTGGAAAGGAGATTATCTCACTCAAAAGGAAGAAATGGAGAACTTGATAGTCCACCACTTCCAAAACTTGCTGACAGAACCCAATATAGATAGGATAGAGAACATATCCAGAATAACTCGACATATCCCCCAATTAGTGAGTCGAGATCAGAACCTGGCCCTACTAAGGGAAATCACTAAGTTTGAGGTGGAAGACGTTATCAAACTTGGCCTTGCGAAGAGCAAAGCTCCGGGCCTAGACGGGTTTAGAGCCGAGTTCCTTCATGGAGGAGTCTCGACGCAACAAAAAAATGCACCCAGTAATGAATTCCACTTTCCTTGCTCTTATCCCCAAAACTGGCCACTCAAAAGAACCACGAGGATTTAGACCAATAGCTCTCTGCAATGTAATATATAAAATCATGGCCAAAATCATGGTGAATCGCCTCAAACCTATCTTTCCTGGATTAATCTCCCAAGAGCAGACATGCTTTGTCAAAGGGAGGCAAATTGTGGATGGAATTTTTATAGATCAAGAGGCAATTCACTCCCTAAAGAGTAAAAAAGCTAAAGGTATGATGATAAAACTAGATTTATCGAAATCTTATGACCGCCTGAGTTGGAAGTACCTACAAGGTATCCTAAAAGCGTTTGGCTTTGATTCTAGATGGATAAGATGGATATCATCGATGATCTCGACCCCGGTGTTCTCAATCCTCCTCAATGGATCTCCTACGAAGGCCTTCAATGCAACAAGGGGACTTAGACAAGGCGATCCAATGTCCCCATTCTTATTCATATTGGCTGCTGAAGGATTAGGAAGATATGTAAAAGAAAAAGTGCAAGGCGAACAATTTACAGGTCTCAGAATGTGGGGCAATGATTTGTCATTAACACATCAACAATTTGTTGATGACATAATGATGTTTGGGCAAGCAACCCTCAAGGAAGCCAGAGCCCTGATGGAGATCTTAAACGATTTCATGAGCGCCTCTAGGACGGAGATCAATAAGGATAAGTCAAACATCTTTTTCTTCAATACTACAACCCCATCCCAAGCCTTTCTAGCAAGAATTATGGGCTTCTGCATAGGCAATCTCCCTTCGAAAGATTTAGGGATCCCACTAAGTCTCCACCAAATCAGAGTGGCAAAATGGAAGACTGTGCTGGCGAAAATCCAAGGGAGAATGCAGAACTAGACTTTTAGATCATTGAATATGGAAAGTCGAGTAATATTGCTGAAAGCAGTGCTTCAGTGAATCTCGATCTACCAATTATCTAGTCAAGTTGTTCCCAAAATGGTGTGTCAAGGGATGATTGACATCTTTAAGAAATTTCTGTGGCAGGGGCCAAAAAGAAAATAAAAAATGGGCCTTGCTATCCTGGAATTGGCTCAGCAAGCCAATAAAAGTAGGAGGGTTGGGTCTCAGAGACCCGTATATTCTAAACTAGGTCATGGGGGCCAAGCTATGGTGGATATGGATTCAGAGAGGAACAAATCTATGGAAAGAAATATGGGGGAGAAAATATGGAATGCCATGATCGATCGAAGGAAGGTTGAGAGTCTAGGAAAACATCAAGGGATCGACCATATGGAATTTGGCATCAGAAATTAGGGAACTAATAAGAACTCATAGTTTCTGGGAAATAAGGGGAGGAGACAAAGCCAATTTCTGGAATGAGGCATGGAAGCAGAGAGAAAAATTACATAATAGACCTAATCTGGGGGAAATATGTCAATTCAACAATAACACTGCAAATCAGAAAATACTTTTTTTGGAACCCGGACACGGGAGAACATTGGAGAAAATGGAAGCAGAAACAAGATTGGCCGGATGTTCTAGAATCCATTCAGTGGGAAACATACGAGAAGGAGATGGAGTCCCGGAAAATTGCAATATCGGAAGGCCCGTATATAATAATATGGGGGTACAAAATCAAAAACATGTTCACCATACAAGAAGGCTACCACCTACAAGAAACACACCACCAACGGCAAGGACCACCCATATGGGATCGAATTTGGCAGGATAAATTATGGCCAAAAATTACTTTCTTTCTATGGATAACTCGGCATGGTAGAGCACTCACTTGGGATCAATTACAGAAAAGGGGGTTGTAGGGACCATTGGTCTGTTGCACTTGTGAAGGACAATCAAAATCATTGGAACATCTAACAAATGCCTACAGTTATAGCGAAATAATCTGGAAAAACCATGAAAAACGTTTCGGCCTTAGGGATAGGGATCAAACAAGCATGACATCAACAATGGAAAAATGGAGAAGAAAGCCTTAACAGAATCCCATTTTGAACTGCGCTTGGCATATATCATTAGAATTCCTACTCTGGGCAGTGTGGAAGGAGAGAAACAAAATAATTTTCAAAGGGGAAAAGAGAACAACAGTATAATTATGGGGAATGGTTGTCCAGAATATCATAGAAACAATCCTTGCAGAGAATTGGTACCAAGAGGATTGGGAAACCAATCCTCAGCAAGGTCGAATACTAGCAGGACTAATCCTAAAACCCAGGATGCTGAATAATAACTCTTGGAAACAGAAATCTCCACCCAACAATTCTCTAAACATTTTCATGCTCCCTCAAAAAGACTTCATCAAACTTAATTTTGATGGAGCAACAAAAGGGAACCTAGAGGTGGCTGGATCCAGAGGCATGTTCAGAGATTCCAAGGGAAATACCATCTGTATATTTTCTATAGATTGTGGTATTGTGAGAAATAATGAAGCAGAGCTCTATACACTAAAGCAGGGTGTTATGAAACCAGCTCAAGAAAAGATAGAAAAGATAGATCAACGCCTTAGAATTGAGCCTCTTTGAGGGGGCAACCTCCTTTACATTACATAAATGAACAATTCTTGGATGATTCAAATGAAAAAACCTCCTTTCTATATATAGGAGTCTAAGGAGTCACAATATAATCCAGTTGACCTAACAATAATAATATAAAGCCACAAAAATAACAATAGAGGGATTCTATGGGGCACAAAAATAACAATATGGGGGTAATAGGGGCACAACAATATAAATAAGGGGTATAACTACAATAGTAATGGGGTAATCACTAGTATTATAGGGACCCAACATGCCCCTCTCCTTCAAAAAAGTGTTGTCCTCAACGCTTGAGTAGTTCTGGATACTTCTGCATAAAATTCTCATCCTCCCATGTGGAATCTTCAGCGGATAAGTTCTTCCACTTGATAAGATACTCTGAAATTGATCGATTTCGTAGCTGTCAAGTTCTTATTTCTATGACTGCTTCCGGTTCCAATATAATTTTTCCTTCCTCGTCAAGTTCTGGCAATATTGTTTGAACTGGGAGCTTGTCGCCTATAACCTTCTTTAAACATGAAACATGGAAAACTGGGTGTAATCGAGAAGCTGCAAGAAGCTCCAATTTGTATGCCATAGTACCAATCTTTTGCAACACCTTGTACGGACCATAATACTTTGGTGATAATTTATTATCCTTCTTAGCTTGCTTGAGGGACATTTGCTTATATGGTTGTAGCCGTAGGAATACCCAATCGCCTACATCAAAACTTCTTTCACTGCGATGTTGACCTGCCTGTTGTTTCATTCTATTTTGTGCCAACACGAGGTTATCCTTTAAGAGTTGGAGGACTTGTTGTTGATGTTCGATGTGATGTTCCACTGCCTGAACCTTAGATTTTTCTCTTAAATATGATGTGATGGATGGTGGTTGAT
Source organism: Pinus tabuliformis (assembly GCA_031772625.1). Classification (NCBI taxonomy): domain Eukaryota; kingdom Viridiplantae; phylum Streptophyta; class Pinopsida; order Pinales; family Pinaceae; genus Pinus; species Pinus tabuliformis. The sequence continues at coordinate 353,256,430 of CM062816.1, forward strand.
ACCCATAAAGTGCCATAAATGGGGTCATTTTTGTTGTTGTATGGAAGGAAGTGTTATACCACCATTCAGCCAGAGGCAACCATTTGACCATTGTGTCTGTTTATTGTCTAGTCAATTTAACGTCTTAAATTGCTCTACATAAATTATCAATCCGGGTATCAGAAACTGATGAAGTGTGGTGCACTATATGTGCTTAGTTAACCTTTCTCTTACTTCGTTGTTTTATAGTTTATGTTGTTTTTGGGGTTTTGTTCTTGTTGGTTTTCAAAAGTGTTTAATGCAAATGGAAGTCCTATTCTAAGGTCTTAAGAATACTTTTAAAGGACAAGTATGGATAAAGATTTCAAGACAAGGCCTTTGTCCCTAATGGTAATGTCCAAAACTTAGCACTTCAAAAGAACTTAAAACATGTTATTGATGGAGTTAGTATTTAAACAAAAGTGTAAATATACAACTAGTTCAATCGAAATAAAATGCAATAATCAAATAATGAGAGAATGACTGTGTGACCCAGTATCCTTGTTGCTTCAGCAAAAGGACAAGACGATTCTATCACGTCATTAGTTCATTAAAAGGCTATGTGCATTACTAATCTACAATCAACTTGAAAGCAATTTATGTACAACTAATATACATGAGAAAAATGTAAAACAACAATAATAAAAAAGCTTTGTTATGTACAGCTAATATACATGGTGAAATAAAATGCAAAATTAAATGAAAACTATACAAGGCAGGGGCCCTCTACCACCTATGAAATCAAATGCTTAAAGGAAAATAAAGACATCAAATAAATGACTAATGGCACCGACCCAGTATCTCTGCTGCTGATTTAAAATGAAAATGAAATCTATATTAAATTCAATTAAAAGTGAGAACAACTATCTCACACTATTTTAACTCTTCAACTTAATCTAAGCAATGTGAAATCTAAGTGACACTACATAAAGGAGACAAATCACACTACTTTAACCTTTTCTTAACCTTTTTGCCTTTCAGCTAGATTTATCATGTGAGAACAGTTATGAACAAGTCAACAATGTGAGTCTTAAAGCAAACTAAACCAAGTTGTACTAAGTGATATTTTGGCTCCAATAAAGTTATTTGATTATGGAAAAAGAACCATCAATAGATGAACAACTTGATATCTAAGAGCAGAAAGTAAAGTGCAAGTTAAAGAAATGATACTAATGAAAATCAAACTACAGAAAAATAAAGGTCAGCAACATAGAAAAGATGATCACACATGCCACTAGTCATGAAATCAAAGCAAAATTGAACACACTTGCATGAATTAAAATTGCATGAATGAAAAATCTAATCTACCTTACATTCTACAAAGCAATATTTACAAAATGAAATCTACTCTACCTTACATCCTAATATGCTCCATGACATCTACTTCACATCTCCTTCCATGTTGAGAACATCAAAGCTTTATTCAATTTCTTCAAAAGTACAAAGTACAACAAAGTTCTCCAAAGCTTTCAAAAGCCATCAAGGAAGAACTACAAACTTAAGAACTAGGGACTAAAGACTAAAAAAAGGACTAACAAATGAAGGAGAGAGATCTCATATTTATACAAGAAGATGAGAGCCATCTCATTAATGATAGTCCATGAATCTCTCCCTCTACCTCTAGAGTCCTAATCAAAATAGGAACTGATAAGACACATGTCTTCTTAGAGTTACAATACAATTAGGAGATGTGACACATATCCTCATGATCCCATGATTCTTTCCAACCAAATTCGAATTTAGCCTTAGAGTGGCACATAAGGGTCTTCTAGAAGTCTCCTTTCAACCTACACATGTCAACAATCTCAACCCATTTGTTAGGTATAAGCATATGCACATTATTTTCTAATGTTTAACCACAAATTCACTTAAAAGGATTAGAAATAATAAAGATTGGAAAAACATAAAGGTGGCCCAATGATAATGAAAGTGGGATGAATGTGGTGACATAGTAGTGAAATGGAGGTGAAATGGAGGTGATATAATGCACATAATAGTGAAAGTATAATGCAAATGAATGACATTTTCAAGACTCAACATTTATCACATACAAAGCAACGAAGATATCCTTCCAAAAATTTGTTTACTATCTCAGTTTGCCCATCAAATTGAGGATGATAAGACGAGCTATGAGCTAACTGAGTACCAAGACAAGAAAATAATTTTGTCCAAAAATTTCCAGTGAAAATGGGATCTCTGTCACTTACAATAATCTTTGGTTTTCCATGTAGCTTTTGAATTGTTTCCATAAATGCAGTAGAAACTGTACTGGCTTTAAATGGATGTGATAATGCACAAAAGTGTGCATACTTGGTAAGTCTATCAACTACCACCATGATGACACTTTTTCCCTCAGACTTGGGTAAACTTGTGATAAAATCCATTGAAACCTCCTCCCAACATTGGCTTGGAATGGATAAAGGTTGTAGTAGACCCAGTGTCTTAATTGTTTCAACTTTATTTTGTTGGCAAACCAAACATTCCGCCACAAACTTTTGAATATCTGATTTAAGGCCATCGCAAAAAAATTCCTTCTTAACCCTGTGGTAAGTTTTTAAAAATCCTGAGTGCCCTCCTAAGGGAGAAGTGTGCAATTCCATAAGAATCTTTTGTTTTAGCTGGGAATTCTTACAGAGGTATAAGCGATCTTTGTACCATAACGAATCATTTTGCCAGCTAAATGTATCAGACATACTGGAATCTTGTTGTAGCTTTCGAATAAGTGCCCAAACTTCTTCGTCATTCTTCCATTCCTCCCTTGCTTCATTTATCCAATCTGGTTGGATAATAGAAATGGCGCACAACAATGCTTCCACATCCTCATCCTTTCTTGAGAGTGCATCTGCCACCACATTTTGCTTCCCTTTTTTGTAGATGATTTCAAAGTCATAACCCAACATCTTTGTGACCCACTTTTGTTTCTCTTCAGAGGATAATCTTTGTTCTAAAAAGTATTTAAGGCTATCATGATCCGTTTTTACTTTGAAGTGTCTTCCCATTAGGTAGGGTCGCCATTTCTTAAGTGCATGGAGTATTGCCAACATTTCCTTCTCATAAATAGCTTTGCTTAAAAACTTTCCCTTGATTGGACGACTTTCAAAAGCAATGGGTCTTTCATCTTGCATTAGAACAGCACCAATTCCATTTCCTGAAGCATCACATTCCACAATAAAGGTTTTTGTGAAGTCCGGTGTAGCTAAGACCGGTGCTTGGCACATTGCCTCTTTAAGATGTTCAAAGGCCTTTGTTGCTTCCAGAGTCCATGAAAATGCATCTTTCTTCAATAATGTTGTTAGAGGTGCTGCTATTCTCCCATAATTCTTAACAAACTTGCGATAATACCCTGTCAACCCAAGAAATACTCGCAGATGCTTTATGGATGTGGGGATTTTCCATTCCTTAATGGCTTTAATTTTGCTAGGGTCTACCTTAACTCCTTCATGAGATACAATATGACCCAAATATTCCACCTCCTGGACTCCAAAGAAACATTTGGATCTTTTTGCATATAATTGTTTCTCCTCCAATAGTTGTAGCACCTTATCAACATGTTCAACATGATCCTTCCAAGACTTGTTGTAGATTAGTATATCATCAAAAAATACTAACACAAATTTTCTAAGGAATGGTTTGAAAATTGAATTCATCAAACCTTGAAATGTTGAAGGTGCATTGGTAAGGCCAAAAGGCATGACCAAAAATTCATAATGACCCTCATGAGTTCTAAATGCTGTTTTCGGAATGTCTTCAATCTTCATTCTGATTTGATGATATCCCGAACGAAGATCAACTTGGTGAAGTAAATTGATCCATGCAATTCATCCAGTAATTCATAATAACAGGAATGGGGAACTTATCTTTAATAGTGCTTGTTGAGCTCCCTATAATCCGGACACATGCGCCATGATCCATCCTTCTTGTGCACCAATACTACTGGAGCAGAGAAAGAACTTTGACTCGGTTGAATTATACCAGCCTCTAGCATTTCTGCAACCATACGTTCAATTTCACTTTTTTGGACATAGGGATATCTGTATGGCCTGATGTTTGGAGGAACACTTCCTGGAATCAGATGAATAGCATGATCATGATCACGCATAGGTGGGAGACCTTTGGGAGTCTCAAATACCTTGGAATGATTGTCCAGGACTTTTTGGAGATCTGGAGAAATAGATGATTCCGATGTGGAAACATCTAGCGAACATAATTGTGCAATTACACCTCTTTGCTCCTTTTTTAGAAGCTTTGTCATACCATTAGAGTTGATTATCTTTCTTGGCTTCCCTGCAATACCCCTTAATTCAACTTCCTTTCCTTCCGTAGAAAATTTGATGAAAATTTCTTGAAAATTAAAAGCTATTGTACCCAAGGATTGTAGCCATTGGACTCCTAGTACAACATCAGCACCTCCCATTGGAATGGAAAGCATTGGGCTAGTCAATACATATTCTCCCATGGATAGCTTGATATTATGGCACTTCCAGAGCAATTTATTGTTCCTCCATTTGCAATCATCACTTGACACTCTGGTGCTGGATATAGGAAGCAATTCAATTCTTTTGCTACCCTACAATGAATAAAATTGTGGGTGCTTCCTGAATCAATCAACACTATTACCTTTTTCTTCTTGATTTGTCCTTCTATCTTGATGGTTTGAGGAGTGGTAATTCCTGCCAATGCATTACAAGATATGGTCGGATTTAATTTTTCTTCATCTAGGCTTTGTTCCTGGATTATATCCTCTTCTTTTGACCTTTCTTGCTCCTTTTCTTCTTCCTCTTCACAATCTATGTAGAATAATTTCTTCTCAGCACACTTATGACCTTTAGTGTATTTGCTATCACAACTGTAACAAAGCCCTTTTGCTCTTTTTCTTCCAATTGTTGTGGTGTCAACCTTATAGGTTGTGGAAGACTAGGGGCAACAACACTTCCATCTTTATAGTTGTGAGTGGTATGCTTCCTGGTTGCCATAATTTTGCTTTCCATTTTTCTTGCTAACCTGAATGCCTTCTCTAATGAATCAGGTTCCCAAAGGCGAACATCATGTTGGATATTATCCTTTAAAGACCCTATGAACACATCAACCCTATGCTCCTCTGGAATATCTCTTACCCTTATGTTCAATTTTTGGAACTCCTCAATGTGCTCCATTACTGAACCCTTTTGTTTGAGACTTATCGATTGGCTAAAAAAATTGTTGCTTTTTTTATCCTCATAATGTGCTATCAATTCTTCCGTAAAAATTGCCCAAGTGATAAATTGTTTACGAGAGGAAAGCCATTGATACCAGACAAACTGATTTGGTTCCAAATATATAGTTGCCATACGTACCTTTTGTGTGTTTTGCACATTATTGAGATCGAAGAATTGCTCCATCTGTAATATCCATGTGGCAGGATCCTTGCCATCAAACTTCCTCATATCGATTTTTGGAATATGGTGAGTCTTCGATCCAACATTAGCATCTATGGAATCATGATTAACATTTCTTTTATTCTCATCATGAGTTTCCTTTAGTACCCTTTCATCCTTAGTGCCCATTTCTTGTAGCAACTTATTCATATTTATCTTCAATTCGTCCATGTCTGTCTTCAAATCTGCCATGTCTCTCTTCAAATCTGTGTTTGAATCATCCATCTTAGCTTCCATGTCCTTTATCTTAGATTCCACGCCATTTATCTTAGATTCCACGCCACTTATCTTAGCTTCTGTTAGCTTTTGTGAGCGTGACATTTGTTGCACTTGTTCTTGTAATTTTGATATATCATGTAGAATTTCTTCCTCTTCTTCATGAGTCATGCTAGAGATTTCAGGTTCCTTACTAGGTGTTTACATTTTCTTTCCTTGGGGCATCAGTTACCGATAATAATGCTTTACTATGCCCTTTGAATTCCGTTAAACCAAGCTTTCACAAAAATTTTAAAAAAAAACTACACACCTTTTTTCACTTTATAGAAGCCTGATATTGAATCTGATGTATCTCTGTAATTTCGGATCATCCAGTTCTGAAATTGCGATCTGTAGTAGCCTTCTGCGTCCTCTTTCCAATGCCATAAGTCTGACCCAAATTGTATTCTCCAAGGAAGAGTTATGTGAAATCTCCCACAGTGACTTGCTTTTAGACTAGTTCAGTAGAGCGAACTTGTACGACGTGCCACGAGTCACTGTTTCGACCTTTGAATCTGAAACACACATACAAGAAACTACAGTCCGTTCTCTTTCTGTACCTTCTTACGAAATTTCAATCCGATCCCCAGAGAGAAAGTTATGACGATTTTCCCCAAGTCACCTGTTTTGAATGTAATTCAGGAGTCTGCAAAAAGACCAACTTCCTCAGATCATATCTCCGCAAATATCGCGCGAAAAGCTATGAAATTTGGACCCAAGGTTCAACGCGATTTCTTCTCAAATGGGTTTTTTTGTGACTTCTGAAACGTCACAAAAAAAAGGTTATAGCGAAAATTCCACGATGACCTGTTTGGAGCAGCGAAACCCTAGAATCCAAAGCTCTGATACCAAATGTTATGAAACCAGCTCAAGAAATAGATCAACGCCTTAGAATTCAGCCTGTTCGAGGGGGCAACCTCCTTTACATTACATAAATGAACAATTCTTGGAAGATTCAAATGACAAAACCTCCTTTCTATATATAGGAGTCTAAGGAGTCACAATATAATCCAGCCGACCTAACAATAATAATATAAAGCCACAAAAATAACAATAGAGGGATTCTATGGGGCACAGAAATAACAATATGGGGGTAATAGGGGCACAACAATATAAATAAGGGGTATAACTACAATAGTAATGGGGTAATCACTAGTATTATAGGGACCCAACACAAGGGGCTTGAAATCACAAAGACGAAAAGCTTTCAGAGAATTGAGGTGGAGGGATATTCGAAGCTAGCAATAGAAATGGTGAAAAAACTACAGCAAGGAACCAGATGGGAGAAAATAAGCCAAAGTTGGAGGATGACACAGCTAGTCCAAGAAATAGGAAATCTAATACGAAGGATATACTACATTTTCCCGACAAATGTCTGTAGATCTGGTAACGTGGTAACAAATAACCTAGCCAACTGCGGGTGTGGGCAAGTAGGTGGTAACTTGATATAAGGGGCGATGAGTTAAGCCAAATGGAAGTCATGAGAATTCTAGAGGAAATCCTAATAATAGATAAGGAGAAGGGATGAAACCCTCGATCGGGGTGCGCATGGTAGTGCAGATTAGAAGAGGGAGAGGAAGGTCAACGATCATTGTGGGCCGAGGGGGGATCATACATCCAACTGACACAACGAGTAGAGGGAGAAGAGGCTAGTTAGAGGACATGAGAGCAAGAAAATGGCAATGAGGCAGTAGGCAGTACAGGGCAGGGGAAGTCGCTCAAGCGGGCAATGGTGAGAGAGGATGGCCAAGTGTCAAGATTAGCAGAGGGAAGAAGGCAACGATAACCGGAAAGTAGTGAGGCGGTGGTATAAAATTTGCGGCAAGAGCAACCGACAGTAAGAGAGAATTAATGAAGGGAAATTATGGGGAAGTCAGGGGAACCCCATCCCGAGACAATCATGCGAGATAAAGGGCAGCAGACGGAGGAAGAAAGCACATGGTGAGTCCTTCGGATGACATGCGGGGCAGGTGGATAGAAAGAAAAAATGGTAAGAAATCTAGGTTGAGAGGCATTTGCATGTAGCAAGACAAGGTAGGACGTGTAGCGGAAGGTGGTGAAAGACAAGGGTTGGAGGACGTCGAGTAGTGTTTGGCTATCGTTTGCAAGAACTGTTATGTTCTCTCGGCTCTCACTCACGACTATCCGGAAAACTTATATTTGACAGAGCAGCAAAATGGAACTCGAGGGTGGCTGGATCCGGAGGCGTGTTCAGAGATTCCAAGGGCAATGCCATCTGTATATTTGCTATGGATTGTGGTATTGTGAGCAATAATGAAGCAGAGCTCTATGTGCTGAAGCGGGGGCTTGAAATCGCAAAGAGAGAAAGCTTTCAAAGAATTGAGGTGGAGGGATATTCGAAGCTAGCAATAGAAATGGTGAAAAAACTACAACAAGGAACCAGATGGGAGAAAATAAGCCAAAGCTGGAGGACGACACGGCTAGTCCAATAAACAGGAAATCTAATACGAAGGACAGACTACATTGTCCCGACAAATGTCCGCAGATTTGGTAACGTGGCAACAAATAACCTAGCCAACTGGGGGTGTAGGCAAGCAGGTGGTAACTTTGATATAAGGGGCGATGAGTTAAGACAAATGGAAGTCATGAGAAGTCTATAGGAAATCCTAATATAGATAAGGAGAAGGGAGGAAACCCTTGATCGGGGTGCGAAAGGTAGTGCAGATTAGAAGAAGGAGAGGAAGGTCAGTGACCATGGTGGGTCGAGGGGGGATCATACATCCAGCTGACACAATAGGCAGAGGGAGAAGAGGCTAGTTAGAGGCCATGAGAGCAGGAAAATGGCAATGGGGCAGTGGGCAGTACAGGGCAAGGGCAGCTGCTCAAGCAGGCAATGGTGAGAGAGGATGGTCAGGTGTCAAGATTAGCAGAGGGAAGAAGGCAACGGCAGCCGGCAAGTAGCAAGGCGGTGGGATAAAATTTGTGGCAATAGCAACCGACAGTAGGAGAGAAATGAAGGGAAATCATGGGGAAGTCAGGGGAACCCCATCCCGAGACAATCATGTGGGAGAAAGGGCGGCAGACGAAGGAAGAAAGCACATGGTGAGTCCTTCGGGCGACATGCGGGGCAGGTGGACAGAAAGACAAACTGGTAAGGAATCTAGGTTGAGAGGCATTTGCATGCAACAAGACAAGGTAGGATGTGTAGCGGAAGGCGGTGAAAGACGAGGGTTGGAGGACATCGAGTAGTGTTTGGCTATCGTCTGCAAGAACTGGTATGTTCTCTTGGCTCTCACTCACGACTGTCTAGAAAACATGATCCTAGAAGCAGAGCACTGGTTAATGTTAATGATGCCCCTGGTTGTGTTCACTATTGAGGTCTCCCGATCTTCTTAGGGTTTTGACCCGTTATCTTGGGGAGAATTCGACAATCTTGTCACCCAGGGAAGGGGGTTTGAGAACCTTGGTCTTGGCCTCAGGGTAGATAGGTTTTGGGGTAAGGGCAGAAAGTCGAGTCATTATGCGGCCTGATGGGTTATCCAAAGGGGTTTCCACAACGACTGTAGAAACAATTCTAATAAGCTGTTTTGGTTGAGAATGTGGCACAGGAAGGAAGGGGTCTTAGTAATGTGCGAAGGGTTAGAAGTGTCCCTTGACTTGTTGACAGGGTTGATATTCCTCAATCTTGAGCTAAGCCTGGACGTGGATAAGGTCCGCGGGAATAGATGCAGTAACTGGGGATGCAATTGGGGGAGGGAAAGTGCTCTGAGAAGGCTTTTGCTTAGCTCCCTCGATGGGACCCAATGGCGAAGAATAGCTCTCTCATGGACCGGTATGAGATTTGTAACCTGGTGGGAGATTGAGAAGCAATCCCTTGCTCGTTGGGGTGGTGATACCTAGGGCAGGGTTGCATTTACAGTAGGGTGGAGATGTAGGGATGCCCCGTGGGAACTGGGTAGCTGGGCTCTTCAAATTCCTATGGGAAGCTACCGGAACGAAGGGGAAGGCACTATCCTTCAAATTACTATGGAGGGAGGGGGGAACCAGGTTGTTAATGGGGTTTATCACAGTTCTCAGGGAATAGAGCGAATGAGAAAGCTTGCACCAAAGAAGTCCCACCCGGAATGGGGAAAGCCTGTGGGGAACCCAAAAACGAGAGAGGCCAATTCACAAGCCGTGTATCCAAAAAAGAGCAGAAGGAAAGAAGACAATTATATTACCAACTCATAGAGAACATATGTCTATGAGGCTACTATGGTTAATATGTTGATGACTTACAATGTTGTATTCCTAGTTTTTATTATAGGTAATATAAAAAGCAGAGTGCAAAGAACTCTGGAGCCTCGACACTCAAACCGTGCTCCAACCCTGGTATAGGTGCGTCGCTCAGAAAGGGAGGAAAAAATAAGAAAGGAGAATTGGATGGCGAAGGAAGGTAACCAACCGGGAAAGAAAGGAAACAGAGGAATGGGAAAGGCTAGAAAAAAGATGAAAGGATTGGAACCGACTTCTAGCAAAGGTCCGAGAAAAAGAGGCAGGAAAACAGGGAAGGAGAGTATGCAGAACCTGATCAATGCATACTACATAGGAACACCGCCTGAGGTGAAAGCAATAATCTCTAAATGGGAAAGAGAACTAAACAATAACATTGAAAATCAAGAGATCGAGGCAGAGGAATGGGAAACAATTGTCAAAGACCCCGGGAATACCAGAGGACGCCAAACGTTGTTCCGCCAAACTATCCAACAGTATTGGGTCATGAAAAACATCTTGGCCCACGCAATGACAACCTATAAGGAAAGAGAAGACCCAGAGGAAGATAGACCAGCTAAGCCAAGTATGAAGGACCTTCAAAAGGAGATACAATCTGTCCAGCTGCAATTGTATCACAACAATCTCACTGTGAACAAGATTAAATAAAGACTCCAGAATATGATGAGAAGTGAAGTCCCGAGTTCAAGCGTGAAAGCCCCGCCCCTGTGGACTCTGTTATCACACAATCAAGCACTGAAAGGCTGCTGATCAGTTAGACTCTGTGTAACTATTTCAAACCAGACTTTTGACTAAGGCTTAGCCTCCTTAGCCTGAGAGGGCTCTCTCAAAGGGTTATTGATTTTAAATATTGATGAGATGGCTAACTCTTTCAAAGTAAATTTAACACATATGTGGGCTGGACAGACATTACAAAGATTTCCATTGGGCTCATGGAGTTAATCATCACTTCAGCAAACTATAAAACTACTCATTCATAGAAGTCAGGGCATGTAATGTTTAAACACTCAAAATACCTCTCATAGAAACCTCAACTTACAAATACACACAGGAAGTCAGAGCAACAATGTGAATTCTGAGTGATTGTGTATTTATACAGCTGTAAAACATAAAAGATAAAACAAAACCACATATATCTTGAGCATTTGAAACACTGTGTGAATCCTGAGAAGAAAAAGCAGTCATTTATATTACTGAAATAAGTTTTTACACAAGCCAAAAATAAACTCTGTTTTCTCAACTCTCCAACCCCCATTACATCAAAGTTTTCTCTATATATAGAAACATATCCTTAACTACCTTGAGCTTCCTCCTCCAGCATGAGGGGAGCTCGATGACTGTTACTAATTACCCCTATCTGCTATTTAACTGACTCATTAAATACATTAAATGCTGAACTGGAATTACAAAGAGTCCTAATTAAACTATATCTCTAATTCTGTCTTCCTCGTAGGATGATTCTTCTTTGCTCTTTGACACCTGTCTCCTTTCAGTTTGGCCGAGATAGCTGAGAAGAGGATGCAATGCTCCAAGCGAGCTTTGGATACTGGATGCATTAACGGTTCAATAATATTAGGAAAGAAAACCCCTGTTTTTCCGGTCCTTGTCTTCCACCACTCTTCGAAAATGTAGCAGCATGTCTCCAGCTCTTTAATACCCCAAAAATGATGAGCATCACCATATTTCAGATGTGTTGGAGGCTTCGTTGATGAACATGTGTACAAGCCAAAACAATACTCCTCGTATGCACCTCCTTCCAAACCCTAATAACCGAACATAAAGTGCCTTTATGATGAAAACTTTAACTTGAGACAAAAACACTTCACTTTACAAAAGAGGCACACCTGTCATCATTTGAATGGCTTATGTTAACTTCATGCGGTCTTCTTAATGTTCCTTAGGTATTTCCTTTGGCAAATATTTGATCCTCCCATCAAACTGTTTGTCTTTGTTCAAAAACAGCACCTACAGCAGTTTCGTAGCGCGCTACGAAACTGCTGTTTTTGTTTAAACAGCTTGTATTTGTTCTGAGTTTTTTATTGCTTATACTTCCAATTGTTAAAACTCCTTTATATATGGCAGGGGTCTGGATGCCTTCAAAATAATGAAACTAAGCCAAAATTTTACAAAACTTAGAACAATACCTCTCTTTGAGCAGCAACCTTATTTATCAGCTAATTGATCTAGCTGAGCCTTTAAGTCTTCCACCTTCTTCCACTGACCTAGCTGTGATTCCAAATCTTCAATCCTCCTCTTCATGGCTTTGTTCTCGGCCTTTAAACACATGTTTATTTTTCTGATAGATTGGGCCTGTTTGAGAGCTGGAACTGTCCATGTGTAGACATCAGCCACTGAATCCACCTGGCCTACTAGGTTTTTACTCCCTTTCAACACAGCTTTCCGATAGTTTGCATATCTGACTGCAACCTCCCTAGTGGCTTTCTTCACCTTATCAATTTCAATCTTTTCTGCCTCCAGCTGGTCCTTTATGGCTATTACATTGCCTCCTTGGGAAATAATGACTGTTCTACTGGAGTGCTTTTGCTTGATTTTCTCTGCCACCTCTGTTCTAGGCAATTTTTCAGCTTCCTCTGTTCTAGGCAGTTTAGAGGCTTCCCTTGCTTGTTTTCTTGTAACAGGTCTTCTTGGTTTGAGGACAAATTCATCACCTGGTTCATCAAACCTTAGTCTTTTTGAAGCTTTAGATTTCTTAGTGCTTTCTGGTGATGATTGAGTCAAATCAATGTGCATTGGCTCAATATGCACTGGCTCAACCTGCTCAAACTCAATGGCCTCAAGCAAATCACTCAAGCTGGCTTTAGATGTTGGGCTTTCCTCAACAACCAATGCTTTGCCTTTTTCTTTGCTTACTTGATTCCTTGTTCTAGCTCTAGACACTGTTTTAGATCCACTTGGTCCAGGTACAGCTTTCTTATGCTTAGCTTCCTCTTTTGATGATGGCTGAGGCTACTCTTCAATAATCAGTGGCTTTACTGATTTACTCAACTATGACTTGGCCTTCTTTTTATCTTTTGCCTCCTTTCGAAGCTGGGCTATTGTGGGCTCTTCATCAACTGATTTTTCTACTTCCCTAACTGGCTGTGGAGTAAGACCTGTTTTACTTTGGAAACCAGCCATGAAGATGAAAGAGTTCCAGTCTCTACCAATTTTCTGAAGACCATCCAGCACTAGCAATTTAACCAAACCATGGTGAAATAACGATGTTTCACAGTCATCCTTTCTTAATTGAACTTTGTCACACATTTTGCTGAGACTACGAAACAAGTAGAATGGAATATCTATGGATGCTTTACCAGTAAAATGCAACAACAACTTAAAATGATAGGAGTAGACCTTGTTATATCTACCCTCACAGGTTAAGTACTTCTGAATACATGTGAGAAGAAGAGCATAGTGCTCCTTAACATAGTTCCTAGGTACTGCCTTTGTTAGATCCTCATTCACATATGCTTCCTTTAGAAATTCTTTGCAGGGGTTCATATCAAATTTAAAGTTCTTAAACCACTCTTGTCCCCCCCTTGGAATCTCAGTTACAGCAGCAATGGCCTCAGGGGACACTTGAACCTCTAGCATAGCAACTTTAGAATTCAAACCGGTGAAATTTAAGGCAAAATCCTTTGTTACCTGAGCATGGCCACCCTGCAGCTTCTCACAGAAATTCCAACAGTCGGCATCCTTGAAGGCTTTCTTCACGCCTTCATCTCTTAGTGCGAGGTCCAAACCTTCAGGCTCTGTTCTCTGACATTTCCCAGACCTATGCCCCTTCCTCTCCATTTTGCCTTTGAAATTTCCGCACAGTCAATTACCAACAGCTTCAACTAAACTGATGTTTCAATTCTTTTTCACTCAGGCTCGCTTGCAATTCAGGCTCACTTGAAAAACTCGGGCTCGCTTGCAATTCAAATATCTCATTACCCAGGCTGGTCGTTTACGCAGCATTTAAGATCATCATGAAAAACCTATGCACGACAAAACCAATTTGAATAATATTAATGTGCATGCCTACAAACCTATTGGTTGAGTGATGGTTCATGAGTATTTGGGAGGTACGCCAACTGACATGAACGGACGGGAATGATAACTCAACAACTGACTTGACCCTTTGAAAAATATCTGCTGCAAAACGCAGGAATCCGCGATTTCGCAGCGCGGCTAGCTTTGAATTGTCAAAATGTGCTGCGAAACGGCTTGATGGTGACATGCTGCGGAATGGCTAAACCATGATTATGCAGCGAAATTGACCAATAAGAAACTGCGCTGCAAAATTACGGAAATACGCTGCAAAACTGACCAATAGGAGGCTGCGCTGCGAAATTATGGAAAGGATTGGTGATATGAATGAGACAAGACATGACTTATGAAACCATGATGGCAGAGGATGACCAATAAGATTAGAGCACGTTTTACATCAAACCCCTTTAAAACTCCAAACCTAAGTAAGAAACATAGAATAAAAACAATTTGACACCAACTTTTGAACTTTAATTTGGACAAAAGACTATATATACAAATGTTTATAGTTCTAAGTGATAACAGACTCATCAAATGATTGAAGCTAACTAGTTAGTATAATTTTTTCTATATGACAGCTAGCATTTACTTTTTTAATAAGAATTCTATAGTAGATACAGTTGCCAATGTAGCATGGATCGTAAGGAAAACTGTTTTTAAATTTTGGATAATGTTCGATGTAGACAGGTGGCCAACAAACCTGGTTTCCTGTGGGCAGGTTGAGGTCACCTGTAATTTTGTAGAAATCATACTTATTTTCATGAAATATCAATAGAAAAAGAAAAGATTCTACCAAGCTTACATTTTATATATATATATATATAGTGTTTTTTAATTTATAATAATATTTTTGTTTTATAAATAATTTTAAGAAAAATAATGTAAAAAACCAGGTGTTAATATATATATATATAGGGGAATATTTTTAAATAATGTAATTTTTAATTAAAATAGTAATGGATAAGTTAATGAAAATTTAACAAAACTTAAACCTAATAAAAGGAAGAATTCAACAAAAATTAAACGTAATTAAAGGAATTATGATGAACTTTGCCTAGCAATAAATAATCAATTCGAATTGATTGAGAACTATGGTTTATTGTTGAAATGGCAATTTAATTTACGCTTTGCAAAATGAAGAAAAAAACTTAAAAATAGTTCAATATTTGCGTTGCTTTGTAAATTTTATCATATGAATCAATAAACAATTGTGGAAATGCATAAGAGAATTGGTACAACAAATTTAAAAATAAACTATTTGTTGGTAATAAATAAATTTAATGTAATTTTTTTCTTTTTAAAGTAGAGGGAAATGTGTAGTAGATATTTTTTTACATAAAATATATTATTATTTTATAGAGTTTTGTATGTTAATAGTTTAATATAAAGGAAATTAGACTATTGACAAAATAATAGGAAATTTGTCCCAAAATAGACTTTGAGTCTAAACCGAAGTATTAAAAACAAAAAGGGTTTCATAAGGACCAGGATATAAAAGGAGATAAGCACAAGCATGACAACAAATTGTCTATGAACCAAACTATTTAGACTAGCATTTCCATGCATAACTGGACAAAAAACCAAAAAAGTCAAGAAACTAGAGCCATGAGAAAATGAAGTGGAAGGGGAGACATCCACCTCATAGGGGTTGGTGTGCCCCTGGCGACAACCACTCTAGCTACAGTAGGAGCTAGTTGATTCTTAAATTGCTTGAGAGGGAGCCTTGTTTCTTCCTAGTTCAAAACCACCTTATCTAACATGAGAAAAAATTCTTCGTTGGCATCATTCTTATCCAATATAACCCTCCTCAACAACATTTTTAGCCTCCAATATAAATCACTAGTGAGCATAATATGTGATATCCCCAATTTTGATTTTTTATTTAACAATATTAACTAAGTTTATTGGGGAAGTGCTAAGCATAGCACAATTTTGTAATCTGGGCATTAGAGACATTTTTGGTACATGGGACTTCGGGAAAATCGAAAACTTCAATATTCGTGGAATACCCCTCATGGAATATGCACCCCTTGGAGGAAAAATCAATTTTGTGGGAAGGAGGTCGAAATATTTGGATGAGGGGCCCACAAGGAAAGGTGAGGCAACAATTATAAATAGAGGGTTGAAGGCAGCATTGGACACCTTTTGATAATTTGACATTTTCACATTGTTGCTCTAGCTATTCAGCTAAGTCACAAGTGTTGTTTAGCACCATAGCTTTGCAAGGGGAAATCTCACCCTCTTCTTCGGTGGACCATGAGTAGCACCCTAGGGAGGTATTGTCATGACTTTGTGGAGACTTGGGGGACCAATCTCAGGTGGTACGACTTGCCTTAGCTTCAGCCTGTATGCAGAAGAACAACCACACAATTCTTGGGTGAAGTGGGGTACTGAAAATAGAGGTTATACCATTACTGGGAAATTCCTTGTCCAAAATGCAGGTGAAGGAAGATAATTTACGGGAGTTGAGAGTGCCCTTCTCAGCAAGAGAAATTTCTTTGGTTGGGCCTACGTAGACTTGTCCCAACACTGCGCAGTCATTGGTGGAGCTGATTGTGGGGAGGCTTGAGAGAAGGATTTAGGAGCTGAGCTACTAGGATTTTATTTGGAGGGCCATTGGAGGAGGATTGTTTTATTTTGGAGAGCAGAGATTGATAGGAGCAACCACAGTAACAAAATTTGAATTTGGTGGAGGGCCAAGCTGTGAAGGGTCAAATTTTCAAGGTTGGAACCAAGGGAAACTCTTTCTGGGTTTTTATGAGTTTTTAACAAGGATCTCATATCTAAAATTGTAGAATTTTTGGGCATATTTGAGGGATCAAATAGGGGTCCCAACTTAGCCAGCGGCAAGAGGAGTTAGGGGAAATTTGGGCCAAAATTCGAGGTCAACATTTGGCCAATTCCTTCATGGGTTTTTGTGGTTTTTTTATGGACAGCTCGGTGTTAATTTCCCAGAATTTTCCGAGCATCGGCGGAGGCCCTAACATCAGTTCTTCACAGCCAACAACATATTTCTTGGTAGTTTCAACGCAGAGCCAGGAGAGATCCGCATCAGATTTGAGAGGGACTTCTTCTTCTTCATTTGGGCTTAGCTAGCTTGCCTTGAGCAAGCCCATGTGCACTCTTTCCATCACCTCATTGTACCCTCTTCATATTATAATAAAATGGCTCAACAAAGCAGTTTTTGGTGCAATTTCATGGACTAACTCATGTGTTTGATTTTCATGGTTTTTATGTCTATGTTCGCTTTGTTATTTACTATAAAGATTCCCTAGGAATATTACATAATATTGGTTTTGTCTTCCTTGAGTATGCCCCAGGTTAAGAACTTAGTCTAAGATGCTTGTTAACACTTTAGAATTCAAGATACAAGTTTGCTTGACTACAAAATCATCGTCAAACTCACAAAGTTGCACTTGAACCAACTCTGGAATATTTTCTCTGAAAACATTACCAAAGGCCTTGGCTTGTGAGTGAGCCCAAGAACATCCCAACCCTTCAAGACTACCATTTCCCCTTTGACACCTTTCTTATTGGTTTACCATGATCACACCCACTGAATACCAAAGTAGGTATTCTCCCTTAAGAAAGCCCCAAAGGCAAAAGAGAAAAGAAAGAGCAAGGGCATGGAGAACTTGTTCCCACTCATAGAGAGGAGGGATAGACTAAGAGAACTCATAGAGAAGACTACTAGATAGAGATGTCTCGCAAGGAAAAAAAAAGGGAGGAGAAAGCAACCAAAAATACATTGTGAAATGCTAATAAAAAACCATATCTCAACTTAGACTGAAGGCAGTGAATGAAAAATACCAAACCAACATAGAGAATAATGGATTATGAATAATGGTTAGCACCTTCTGGTTAATACTTCATGTGAGCAGTAGTGTCATCATATGGACCAAATCCTTAAAAACCTCAACCCAACGCATGTCATAAATATCAGGACGAGTACACTTAACTACATTTAATCTCAGTTGGGTGGCATGTCTCCTACATTCATTGCATAAGGTGGCAATTAACACTTCCCAATTCACCTAATCCTAGGAAAACAAATATTATTTCAATGTTGATCATAAAAAAATATTTAAATATCTACTTAAGTGTGTGTATAAAAAGAAAGCACTATATGTGTGTGTGCGCACTTTGTACATCTAAATATGGGGGTGATGTGTAATTTCATCAATGGTGCTTCATATGGAGTTGACACATGACATTTAAAAAGAATATAAGTATGTATAAAAATATTTCAATATTAATCATAAGTAAAATATTATAAGATCAACTTTTATATATAAAGTAGCTGAAAGTAAAAATAAAAAGAAACAGTTTTTCTTCTCGAGGAAATATATATATTTGATTTCTCAACATGGAGTTGACACATGACATTTAGGAAAATATTATAAAATATTTTAATGTTCTTCTTAGAGTTAATTGGATTTATTTCGGGTGATTGGGAGATGTCTTTTATATATATATATGAAAGAGATATGTAATTCTTTTTATGCTAAGCATACAATTAATATGTAACATTTAAAATGCATTAATAACAAAGAAAAAAATCATTATAGAGCAATTTCTTATTGTTAAAACATTTTAATGGCATGTGGTTTAGGGAGATGTGCAATTCCCCACTTACTCCTTAAAAACCTCAACCCAATGCATGTCATAAATTTCAGGATGAGTACACTTAACTACATTTAATCTCAGTTGGGTGGCACAAATATCAGGATGAGTACACTTAACTACATTTAATCTCAGTGGGGTGGCACATCTCGTACATTCATTGCATAAGGTGGCAGTTGGCACTTCCCAATTCAGCTAATCCTAGGAAAACAAATATTATTACAATGTTGATCATAAAAAAATATTTAAACATCTACTTGAGTGTGTGTATAAAAGGAAAGTAATATATGTGTGTGTGCGCACGCTTTGTGCATCTAAATATGGGGGTGATGTGTAATTTCATCAATGGTGCTTCATATGGAGTTGACAAAGATACAATTTTTCTTCTCGGGGAAAATAAATATATATATATATATATATATATATATATATATATATATATATATATATATATATATATATATATATATATATATATATATATATATATCTATATATATATATATTATTGATTCTCAACATGGAGTTGACACATGATATTTAAGAAAATATTATAAAATATTTTAATGTTCTTCTTAGAGTTAATGGGATTTATTTCAGGTGATTGGGAGATGTCTTATATATGTGTGTGTGTGTGTGTGAAGGAGATATGTAATTTTTTTTATGCTAAGCATACAATTAATATGTAACATTTAAAATGCATTAATAACAAAGAAAAAAAATCATTATAGAGCAATTTCTTATTGTTAAAACATTTTAATGGCATGTATTTTAGGAAGATGTGCAATTCCCCACTTACTTAACATGGAGTTAACATGTGGCATTTTTCTTTATCTATATAAGAATCGAAATAGATCTAACCTAACTCTAAATCCACTGTGTCTAAAGAGCTTAAATTCTTTGAGATGCAATATTTTTTAGAGAGCAAAACTTATGAAAAATTATACCTATACAAATTTAGGATGGATTTTTGATTAAAGATATTTTAATTAAAACATGTCAATAATGTGTAAATGAAAAAAAAAAATTGTACACACGAGAGAAATGAACTTATTTTATATTTTTTATAATAAAATTTTAATGGTTTAAAAAATTATGTAATTTATGGTTTAAAATTATAAACGGGAAAAAAATAACTAAGAAAATAGATGATAGAGGTGAAAATATAAAATTATATTTAGTACATATAAGGCCAACGTAAAAATTTAGAATTGTTATAAAGAGTTATGTGTATGTAATAGGGATGAGTCTACATATATATATTAGGCAGTGGAGGGTGAGGATGTAACACAAACACATTTGTCCTCATCTAAACGGGTATATATATTTATTCTTAAAGTAATGGGTAGTGGAGGTAAGGATGTAACACAAACATATTTGTCCTCATCTAAATGGGTTGGGTATATATATTTATTCTTGAAGTAATGGGTAGTGGAGGTAAGGATGTAAGTGTTTTAAAAAGTAAATGGTGGGGAATGAAAATAGACATTTTAAAAGTTTTAAAAATAATAAAAAAATAATAATGGGAAAATATATTTATTTTTGAAGTAATGGGTAGTGGGTGGTGGAGGTAAGGATTTGAGTGTTTTAAAAAGTAAATGGTGGGGATGAAATTACACTTTTATAAGTTTTAAAAATAATAATAATGGGAAAATATATTTATTTTTGAAGTAATGGTAGTGGGTGGTGGAGGTAAAGATGTAAGTGTTTTAAAAAGTAAATGGTGGGAATGAAAATACACTTTATACAAGTTTTAAAAATAATAATAATAGGAAAGTTGTAGAGGTTTCAAATAAACTAATGTTAATATCAATTTTTTTTATTTATATGATTGTCATGATAAAAATTAATATTTTAATATATTTTATTTTTTATTATTTTTATTGGAAAAAAATACATTATTATGTTATTTTTTTTATATTTGTAATGTATATATGTATATGTATATTTATATATGGATAAGTATGTGTATATATTTTTTTATTTTTATTATTAGTCTTTGTCTTTGTCTTGTTAAGGATTATAACATTTTTTTTATTGTCAAAGTGGGTTGATTTTGTATTATTTTGTTGTGTTTTTGCAATTTAATCAAAATTTCGGGAAAACGTTGAATATTCTTATTTTTTTGTAAATTCAAAATAGTTTTTTTAATTCTAGAAATCTTATTTCTAGTTTTCCATTTGTTAAACGAGCTATGATGTAGCATAATTCTCCTGATAGATCATAACATAATTCCGTTTGTGGAGGGCCTTTTATTTTTGGTATTTCTTAGTGCTACCAATTCGTTTTAAATCATAACATAATTCCCTTAGTGGGGGGCCTTTTATTTTTTGTATTTGTTAGTGCTAACAATTCATTTCAAATATATATATATGAATGGTCACTCTGTCATTATGTGCATTGACACTATCATGCTACTGCTCTACCCCAATAATGCAAGAATTAACGTGATTGCAAGTCTTTTACATAAATAAAACGCTGAACAAATTAATTTGAAGCTCCACACAAAAATCATGACCTTCCTTGTACAAAGGTTTTCTCGTACATCTATCTATTACGATCTAGCAAAGTCGTGGATTGGCTTATCAAGAAAACCAAGACCACCATTGACGAACTCACCCAGCTTCCACCCTGATCGACCCTAAATTTTCCAAATCAGCTACCCAAAGTTGAGGATGGAGGTATTAAAGATCAAGCAGAGCAGAAAATAGCGTTGGAAAATGAGGTTAGTTTCAAACCAGGAGTGAGGGCAACCGGTTCTCGAGCAATAGCAAGAGAATGAGTGAGGGAATGGGCCAAACAACGATCAGACGAAGTTGCAAAAGCTCAAGCTTATCTTCGTCCTCAAATCCACCTGCTCACAACGAGTCACCAATTATTTTCTTAATTAGCTCGCCCCGTGAATCCTCGCACCTTTTGATCTGCCCTGCAACAATAACAATGCATCCTACAATATTCGTAAGTGTCGTTGTGCAGAGCGTGGAAAACATCACCTTTTCGACAAATTCGTTTCCGATAATTGAAGGTCAAGAGTGGTAGATTTGGAAGTCTTAACCTTAGTGCGTATTTATTGGTGTTAAGTATTTGCATTCAATTGAAGTTGGAACAAGAAGTGTGGTTCATTTTTTAGTTACTGCTAAGTAAAAATTGGAACAAGAAGTGTGGTTCAGTTTCTTATCATAGTTAAGTAGAAAAATGGGGGCATGGGAGAATATTGTTACAATTTTACTAGTTTCACATAAAGCGATAACTATAAACGCGGTATAAAAATTATCTGGAAATTAGAGGTACAAACCTAGCTTGGGCACACTAAATAGAAGGTGAAATTTGAATTATGCAAAACCAATCTTTGTAAACTCATGAAACAATTCTTCTTGTGAACTGGGTGGATGGTGCAAACTGAGCATATTTATTATTTTTCCAAAAAAGGTGCAAAAAATTATACGAAGTAGAGCCTCGTCATCAAGTTTCGCACTCCTTGCCTTGGTTTAATTAATGGGACAGGGGGTTGTTAGGAAAGCAATTATTCCTTGCCTGATGCATACAAGTGCTCAATCATGTGCGAGAATAAAAGTCATAGTTAGTAGTAGCCAAGGTAGCATGGGCATAATAGGCATAGGCATTTTACCTAGGTGATGAGTGGTTCAATTTCATTAGTAGAGGCACAACATGGAAAACAAAGGAAAATATCATTGTGGGAGAGGAGTTACAGTCCTACCAGCAGCAGATCTTCCTATAGTGAAGTCCCCAAGCACGGATCCAGTTTCATATCCCCTCCCTTTTCCTAGTTCCAGATGCCATTGATCCAGAAGCAAAGCTCGCTATAGTAGAGGTAGCATAATTAATTAGGCATATGTGTTACTCATAGATATATACCATGTTATCTGCATCTATGTCTAATGCCACATTATCGGTAGTTGTAATACATATTACCTATTGCTCCATTGAGCTTTTGCCATGCAGTGAATATTGAATTCCCAAGCGATGTAGGGTACAAAGAGTAATTGGTTTAATGGAAGCAATTGCCTCTTCCTCTCCTACCAGTTTAGGTTTCATTGTGTGTAAGAATTTCGTAGCCAAATTTTTTCCCAATTTTGAGACATGGGTTGCCAATTGGTGTTTGCATCTTTGATAACAACCTGCACATCCCCTACACCTCCAAAATTTCTCACAAGCACCAAATTGAAATAGGAATCACCATTAATGGTGAATCAAATAACCCCATCCTCGTACATAGTACTCTGCATATATTACAAGGCATTCAAGTTTTCTATGAAGAAACCCTAAAATGGAATATATATGAGTTTTTGAAAAACAGAGAGGTGTATGGGAGTAATACAGGTCTAGGAATTTGTCTCTACCTTCTATATTTGATAGGAACAATTCCACTTTCACATATGACAATCGTTTGTAATTACACATAATCAAATCATGGCAACTCTATTCGTTACTACTAGCAATTATAATATATTATATCTTAATAATCACAGTGAGAACACTACGTCCATGCGCAAGTTATAGTAGTCGAGTAGTGCTTATATTATTAGCGAGATGGAATAATGAAATGATTTGAAAGCATAGGTTTAATGGCCAACTATAAGAGTATGAATATGAATGGACCATAGTTTTAAACTAACTATAGTAATATATGTTAACAATCAAAGCTAATGTAATGTATTATGTTAGTAAATTATTTCTATCGCCATTGGTTTATTATGACTACAGTACACCAACTAAAGGATTCATAAGAACATCTATCAAGGAAACATATCATGTATTTATCTAGGAAATAAGTAAGTGAAACAATATGTGTTTTCACATGTGGAATGATTGGACAATCAACTTGTTCGAAGGAAGCACATGACTTTGGCTCGAACAATCCTTTAATGCACGAAACAAGTATTGTTATCAATAGTTTAGAGTTGATTGTATGGAAGAAGCACATGACTCTGACTCAAACAATCATTTAATGCATGGAACTGGCACTGTTATCAAGAGTTCATAATAAACAAATTAGAGGGTGAACAACCATACAATTGTTGCAGCAGCCATAAAGGACCTAGATTGATAGAAAACAATGTCAATCAGAACTTCCCAATAAAGGTTTCTATAATTAATATCTAGTTTTTTTTTTCAACTTTTAACGATGTGGAGAGAAGTTAATTGTGTAAGTGTGGGGAAAACAAATTTCTCCGCACTCCTACACAATCAGCTTGTGCAAAGAAGTTGATTGTGCGAGAGTGCGAAGAAAATACACTTCTTCGCACTCCCACACAATCAACTTTTCCACACTATGCATAGCTCCTCTACACAACTTATCTCTTAAGCTACAATTTTTAATACAATCCCTTAACATCATTTTCATTTTTTTCTATCGTCATTGGTTTATTATGCCTGGAGTACACCAACTAAAGGACTCATAAAAACATTTATCAAGCAAATATATCATGTATTTATCTAGGAAATAAGCAAGAAGAATGATACATGTTTTCACATGTGGAATGATCAAAATTATGTTTTTATATCGACTTTGATATTAACATGCAAGGGAAGGAGGATTGTATACTATATTGAATTCAAATTTTCCCTAGTATTCCACACCCGAGTGGTCTAAATTCTTTGGTTTCGTTTGGTTCTAATGGCTTTTTCATAAGGGACTAGTAGGATGCATTGCTGAATGTAATGGATTGGTTATTTGGACCCTCCAAGTATTAATGAAACTATTATGGTGATTCCAAGAATATCAATGCACAGTATGTTTCCTCTTTGTAAATCTCATTTCATTTATGTTTTCCTTTCTCTGAAATAGTGTAATGAAGCGATCGGTTTCTCTCTGATTCATGGACTTATCTAGGCTACTAAATAAGCGAACAATCCTTGCATTTAAGACAGAGTTACTTATGTTGGTCTGTAACCTGCAGTACATGTGTACAAGACATATTTACTTATGTTATTTTAACCTGTAGTACCTGTGTGAGCCCATATTTACTCATGTTGTTTGGTGATAAAGGTACCTATTGTCACTCACTGCATTGTGGGTTTCTATTAGTCAAGGTTGCCCAAGAGCAGTGAAGTTTGGAGCCACTTTCCTAGGCCACAGAAGATCTCAGAGCTAAATTGGACCCTCTCCATTACCTAGTGCTTCGAAAGAGCTTTCCAACGGTATATAGAAGTCCAAGAATGGACTTTTGAATCAGAAGTTAGAGCATGTTCAAGATCACACTTAGAAAGCCTTGAAAACTAAGAAAATGACTAAGTATGAGGGCAAATCGCATATCGGTGACCCCGCAATCCCGTAGGTCCCACATCTTGCATCTCGGTAACCCTGCAGTCACAACAATCCCACATCCTGCATCTTGCATGACCCCCATAAAACTTGATGGGTCATCCTTAAGGAATTGCAAGGGGGGAGAATCACCGATAAATATGGGTCTTAGTGTTAAAGTGTCGGGGAGATCGAAATCTGATTAACGAAGGAAATGCATAAAAAATAGGAGCAGGCAGCCCCCTTTCTCTCTCCTCTACGTGGCGGTATGACATATCCGTGATGGGAAATCCTGCATCCCGCAATCCCGCATTATTGGTGATCACAGGAAAATAGGGGCTATCTCCCCAAAAACCTTGTGGGGTTGTGATTCTGCGATATAGTGTGAAATCTCCAGGAAAGGCCAAAATTCATTTATAAAGAAAATGCATGTGAAAAAAAAGGTCGAGCAAGCCTTTTTCTCTCTCCTTCAGGGGGCCACATGGCAGAATATGATTGGTCCTCAGAGCTGACATGGCAGCTGATGTCATCAGTGATGTGGTAGTATGAAGGGTGACATGGTCGTATGGGTGACACGTTTCATTTAGTTTCGGCATTTTCAGGGGTCCTATGGGGCCATTCCCAGGTGACACGTGTCACAATTCATAGGGTGACACATGGCAACGATGACATCATCCCGCATATTGGCAATCGCAGCTGCTTAGGGGAGAAACTTAAGAAAAAATGCATTTAGCGCTGGGATCCGGGATCCCAAGTAACAAAGAAAAAGGACCCCGGATGCGATGTTTCATAGGTCAAATTTGATAAGATTTTCACGTCCAAGATATCGACCAATGCGGTGTAAGGGGCTATCAAAGGATTTTCAAGTTATGAAGGAAAAGACCCCTGAGCAATAGTTGAAAGCCTTAGCGCCCGAAGGGATAAGCGCTTGGTTCAAGCCCTTGATCACATGAAGGAAGAAGCATCAAAGGGGTTGAAAGTGTAAGGGCTTAAAGGGCAGTTAAGCTCACATGTTTCACAATGTTCTTGTGTTAAAAGCCCGTGCTCAGAGGTCATCCTTATTACATCATAATACACGACACCAGGCTTTTCAAAGCTCTGGTAGTGTCTAGCAGAGTTTTAATGGGTAGATGGGCCGACAACTAAAGACTTAAATGGAGCATGGCGCAACAATGGAGCAGTACACGGGACTCAGGAATATTAATGGCTCAGCATGGAGCCCTATCCCTCCACACAGTAAAGGACTGCAAATACGAGCACTTATAGTTGACCCAACCCCTACTCCATAGAGGAAGGCCTTCAATTAGTAAAAGCGGAAGTGATGGGAGCCAGGTGAGTAGCACAAGAGGCCATACCGTGAGCCAATTGCAATCTGTAACAGAAGTTATTACCAGGATGGACACTAAGACAATTTAATGCTTCTCTTTCGCTAATATTTATTTTGATGTCCTCCAATCTGCCTTTCTTCCAAGGAGGCATTTAATTCTGTAATATTTTGGGCCAAAGAGCCATTTATGACTGATACAGTTAGTCAGCCTGACAACTGAGTCTACACTAGAGATATTTTGTTGTA
This sequence comes from Pinus tabuliformis, assembly GCA_031772625.1. Lineage (NCBI taxonomy): Eukaryota > Viridiplantae > Streptophyta > Pinopsida > Pinales > Pinaceae > Pinus > Pinus tabuliformis. The sequence goes on from CM062816.1 coordinate 353,282,843, forward strand.
ATGAATGTTCTTTGTCCCCTCTCCAGATAAATGGGGGAAAGCAAGACTTAAAAAAGGTTCAGAAATTATATAGAAAACACTACATGCTTTTTTCAGATTGTATCTCTTTGTAACACATATTTTTTAGAATATCAAGGGAATGGTGGTGATTCCATCTTCAAGAATTACAGTATGTGTTCCCTCTATTAAAACCCATTTTGTGTTCATATTTCTTCTCTGTATTCATGCAATTATAGCTGCTAGAAATATTTCAATCTTCCTCATATATTTATTTGTATTGATATGTGAATGCAAGTTCCTGTAATTATATCACAGATTCACTTGTCTCAATACTGTTGATGCATATACCTGTGTGGACTATTTAAATCATATCTTTAAATCTACAACACGTCAATCATAGCATTCAGATCCTCCTTTATCCATTATTTCTTCTTGTAACTCAAATAAGTATAGAAATCCTTAATGCCTCAAGCTCTATGTGTTAAGTGTAGAAATCTTGAAGCCTTATGCTCTATGTGATGGGTTGCTCCTTCTCTTTGTCCTCTCTCATCTGCACTACAACAACTTATTATGTTGTAAGCCCTTGAAATACTCGGCCTCCATTATTTTTGTGCATATTTATGAGATCTGAACCTGTGAAGAAGTACCAAAAATCCATGTCTTATTTCTTTGTATAAATGAACCAACCCATTTCCTATAAATATATGTATCTATAGCACAAAATTGATGTCTCTAGTTTCCTGTAAATCATTTGAGACACAAAAATCTAGATGTGCCCAGGCATTGGTTTTGTAAGCAATCCAAGGTTGTCTCTGGGAGCTACAACATCTTTTGGCGTTGTTGCCCGAGAACATATTGAAGGACTTTTCCCCTGGGATATGACAAATTGAACACTCTTTGTGTAGGTAATCAAATCTTGTTCTGATTGCATTCACATCAACTTGGTGACTCCACACCCCCCTCGTTATCATTCATAACCCTGGCTTTTAAAGGCCTCATACTCGCTCAGATACATCTCAGCAAAAAACCCCATTTGTATTTAACCCATAAAAGTTAATTTCCAAGAAAATCTGGAAAGAAAAAACTCCCCCTGACTATGCTACCATCTCACCAGCCTTTGAAGTTCCCTCATCTAGTTCTCAACCTATAAATGCTCACTATTTAGGACTTACTCCTAAGGCCCTGCATACCCTCATATCTTTAAATCTACAACACGTCAATCATAGCATTCAGATCCTCCTTTATCCATTATTTCTTCTTGTAACTCAAATAAGTATAGAAATCCTTAATGCCTCAAGCTCTATGTGTTAAGTGTATAAATCTTGAAGCCTTATGCTCTATGTGATGGGTTGCTCCTTCTCTTTGTCCTCTCTCATCTGCACTACAACAACTTATTACGTTGTAAGCCCTTGAAATACTCGGCCTCCATTATTTTTGTGCATATTTATGAGATCTGAACCTGTGAAGAAGTACCAAAAATCCATGTCTTATTTCTTTGTATAAATGAACCAACCCATTTCCTATAAATATATGTATCTATAGCACAAAATTGATGTCTCTAGTTTCCTGTAAATCATTTGAGACACAAAAATCTAGATGTGCCCAGGCATTGGTTTTGTAAGCAATCCAAGGTTGTCTCTGGGAGCTACAACATCTTTTGGCGTTGTTGCCCGAGAACATATTGAAGGACTTTTCCCCTGGGATATGACAAATTGAACACTCTTTGTGTAGGTAAGCAAAGCTTGTTCTGATTGCATTCACATCAACTTGGTGACTCCACACCCCCCTCGTTATCATTCATAACCCTAGCTTTTAAAGGCCTCATACTCGCTCAGATACATCTCAGCAAAAAACCCCATTTGTGTTTAACCCATAAAAGTTAATTTCCAAGAAAATCTGGAAAGAAAAAACTCCCCCTGACTATGCTACCATCTCACCAGCCTTTGAAGTTCCCTCATCCAGTTCTCAACCTATTGCTGCTCATTATTTAGGACTTACTCCTAAGGCCCTGACATACCCTCCTTCCCCTCCAAACATTGTGGTCTTGACCCAAGTTCCTCAAGCAAATTTTAATACCCCTCCACTAATCTAGATGGCTCTTCCAGGCTTTTTGCTAAACAAGTATGCACCTCTTGATCTACCTCAGCCCTTAAGTGTCATGCCCCAAGATTACCTAAAGCTTCTGCCTAGATTCAATGGGGAAGATGAAAACACAACATAGAGATACGTAGAAAACTTATGTGCTTTTGTTGAGAACCTGAATGTGGAACATCTAGATGTGGTCATGGGACTTTTGATGGAGAAGCTAGAAAGTGGTTCAAAGGCCTACCAAATTCCACCATCACTACCTGGCAGGAGTTGGAAAATGCTTTCACCCCAAAATGGGGATAAAAGAGGAATCATGAGTACCTCCTCACAGAGTTTAATGCCATAAGAAAAAGACCGAAGGAGGATACTTCAGAATTTATCAAAAGATTCAATAAGAAGTACAATAACCTGCCAATCAACATAAAGCCTCCTCCAGCTGCAGCTTGTGTGGTTTTATTGGGAGATTTTGAGTCCGATGTTGGTTTTACCTTGAGAGAAAGGAAGTCTCTCACTCTAGACCAACTTCAGATCGATGCTCTCAAAGTGGAAGCAAATCTGGTCTCAAAAGGGAAGTCAAGGGTAAAGCAAGAACCTATTGAACCTAAAAGAGGGAAAGAAGAGGCATCCTCCTTTGGTCGAGATGGAGAATCATCAAACCCGAAGTGGGATGATCTGGACAAACTCATCAAGAGTTTATCACAAAAGGTTGGAAATCTTGAAATTGAGAACAAGAACCTCTCCAGACAGAATGCTCAAGTCAACAACCGAGGTTGTAACCATCAATATAGAAGACCTCCATTGCAATTGCTTCCAAGGGAAAGAAAGGAGCAACTTGATCAGATCCCTCATCCCTTATACTTGGAATATGGTCCCGACGAACAATTGTCAGATACATAGGAGATGCAGGGAAATATATATTATGCTTTTGCTGAAGAAGAACATGAGAATATGGCTCACCAGGAGGCCAGTCATGATAAAGAAGCAGCAACAGATGAGGAAGATATGGATTATTATTGCAAACAGTTTTCAGAGTTCATGTAAACACAACCCCAACGTAAGTATAATCTAAGATCTTCAAAGAAGAGGACGAGAGAACCAAAACAACAAGGGGAAGTTGCTCCCCAAGTGGTTTCTCCAGCACCAGATAAAGGGAAAGGTAAGCTCCATCCTAACCCACACAAGAGTCTCTGCAAATAAGGAGAGAAATGGTCCTAAGGGGCACACAGAAAAGGAGGCACCTATTCTGCTGATAACTTCCACTGGGAAGGGAGAAAGAACAGAGCTAGGAGATACAGAAAAGGCCCAAGGAGCTTGAAAAGGTAAAAAAAAAATTGTTCCCCTATCTGAGATCCTAAAACATCCTAATTACAAAGCTCAAGTCTCTCAATTCATGCATCCAGTCACTGCAGCACCAAACCAGGATAGTTTGAACCTCCAAGAGGAGAGTACTATGGTTGTTTTTGAGCCGCATGTGGAAGAGTTGGACCGTTCCACTATGCCTTTCTATGTGACTTTGGTGATCCATGACCTTTTGTTGCATAATTTCATGCTGGATTTCGTGGCCTCACAAAACCTCATGCCATTATCAGTAATGGAACAATTGGTTTTGGAGATCACCAGACCATACAAGGACTTGTACTCCTTTGACTCCAAGAGAGTCAACTGCTTAGGCATGATAAAGGATATGGTGGTCAACCTGGCTCAGATCCCAGTGAAAAGTGTGGTAATGGACATAGTGGTGGCTGATATACCTCCTTGTTTTGGAATGCTCTTATCCAGATCTTGGGGTTCCAAGGTGGGGGGCTCTATCAAGCTCAATCTGACTTATGCCACAATTCCCACTTTTGGAGGCGAGAAAAGGAGGTTGTACAGAGAATCCAAGTTTGTGAAAATTGTGACCCCAGCTAAAGGCTCAGAAAACTCCCCAACTCATGGAAAAGAAAGTGACCTCTCCTACCTATTCTTAGAAGAAGATGAGAACCTCTTAGAAGAAGCATCAATACACCTAACAAGGCAGTTGAAATACCAACACTTAAATGAAAACAAAGTATGGAAATTGTACTTCGACGGAGCAAACTCAAAAGAGGGAAATGGAGTTGGAATATTGTTAGTATCTCCGGAAGGAAGCATGATACCCCTCTCATTCAAGCTCGAATTTGAGGCGAACAACAATGTGGCAGAGTATGAAGCATTTCTCCTTGGGTTACAAATGGAAAGAAATATGAACATTGAATGCCTATCGGTCTATGGAGACTCTGAGCTAGTCATAAGGAAGATCCGAGACCAATGCCAAGCCAAACACCCCAGGTTGAGGATGTATTGAAATGATGTGTGGGACTTAATCGACAATTTATTCCTGGCCTTTAACATCCAGTTTCTACCCAGGGAAGAAAACCGGATGGTTGACTCTCTTGCGGTAGTTTCAAGCACTTTCAGGCCCCCACAGAATCGACTCCTCAGATATGAGATAGAAGTTAAACACACGCCTTCAATACCTGATAATGTCAAACACTGGAAGGTATTCGAAGATGACGAGCATGTGAAAAGATTCATAGAAGTCGTTGTGGAGTTCGTCCACTCCATCATAAATCAAGAAGAATAAGAAGCAGAACAAGAAGCCACCTCGTGGAAAGACACAATGGCTGGGCAAAAAATTTGCAACTAAAAGATAACACCATCCCTCGTGGACTTGTTCCACTAGAAATACTATTAACAAAGACAACATAGCTTCCAAACAAATGGCCCCAGAGAAGGATAAGAAAGTAGAAGACTGCAAGATCAGATCAGAGGAGGAACCCCAGAGGATCGGGTTGTCCAAAGGAATCCCCTTGCAATATAAAATTAGGTATTTAGATCTATTCAAAACTTACAAAGATGTATTTTCTTAGTCTTATGATGATTTGAAATCATTTGATAATAAATTTATTCAGCATAAGATTCCTTTGAAAATTGGGATAAATCCATGCAAGCGGAATCTCAGACAGATAAATCCACTCTTACTCCCCTCCTTTGAAAAGGAGGTAAGGAAGCTACTATAGGCCAAGATCATAGTACCTTTAAGATACTCTGAGTGAGTATTTAATCTAGTCCCTGTCTGGATAAACAACGAAGAGATAAGGCTATGTGTGGATTTTCAAAATCTAAATAGGGCATCTCTAAAAGATAACTACCCTCTACCCAAGATGGATAACATATTACAGAAGGTAGTGGGTGCAGCCAGAATGTCCATGATGGATGGAGTCTTCGGATATAACCAAGTGGCATTCCACCCTGAGGACCATAAAAAGACTGCTTTCACCACCCCGTGGGGAACATTCATGTACGCCCCCATGCCATTCGGGTTGATAAATGCGGGGGCCACATTTCAGAGAGCTATGGACATAGCTTCCGTAGGCAAGAAAGATAAATTTATGGTAGTCTACTTAGGCGACATCACAATATTTTCTAACACTGATGAAGAGCATAACCTCCATTTAAAGCTCACCTTCGCGAATGCAGGAGGTATGGACTCTCTCAGAATCCTAAGAAATCTCAGTTCGCCCTAAGTGAGGGGAAGATGCTTGGACACATGGTAGCACAAGAAGGAGTAAATATTGATCCTGAACGACTCAAAGCCATCAACCATATTCCCTTGCCCAAAACAAGAAAGAAGTCCAAAGCTTTTTGGGGAGAATAAATTTCTTAAGGTGATTCATACCCAATTATGCTGAGATAGTCAAAGGTATTACCGACATGCTCAAGAAGGAGAATGAAGTCAAGTGGAGCTCTGACCCATATAATTCTTCCACTAGAATCAAAGAAGCTTTGGTTGGGTCCCCAGTGCTATTCAACCCCGACTATTCAACGCCTTTCTACACCTTTTCTTTTGCCTCTCCACATACCATTGTTGTTGTGTTGTTACAGAAAAATAAAGAAGGTTACAAGCAACTCATTGCCTTTTTTAGCCAGGTCCTAAGGGATGATGAGATGAAGTATAATATATTGGTGAAATAGGCCTATGCATTGGTCAAGGCGCTGAATCCATTTCGTATGTATGTGCTGTAATCGAAAGTCACAGCGTTCGTCCCAACGACTGCAGTCAAGGACATATTAGTGCAGGGAGACAACGAAGGAAGGAGGGGCCAATAGATAGCTAAAATACAAGAATATGAGCTAGAAATAAAGCCTACCAAGCTCATTAAAAGCTAGGGGTTGGCCAAGATTTTATCTAAATCCAAATACCAAGCTCTAGGGACAAACATGATCGCAGAGGAAGGTATACCAGAGGATCACCAAAGCAGAATTAAAACAATTGAGCAGAATATCTATGCCAAATATGAGGGATCGCCCAGGTATAAGAACATTGTTCATTACCTCTTATTCCTAAGATGCCCATTGGGACTTGATAGATCTAAATACCGAAGTCTGAGATTGCAGGCACAAAAATACATTATATCCAATGGACTACTCTACTATAAGGACCCGGTGGGGGTATTAATGCTATGTTTAGTTGAGGGAGAAACCCATGAAGTAATTGAGGATTTCCATGGGGGAATCTGTGGAGGACACTACAGTTGGAAGACAACAACACATAAAATCCTTAAGGAAGGATTCTACTAGCCCACGCTATTTGGAGATGTTTATTCCTAGGTCAGGTCGTGCCAGAAATGTCAATTGTTTGTTGAAAGACAGAAGTTTGCTCCTCTCCCCTTGATGCCTGTGCATGTAGAGGAGAATTTTGGACAGTGGGGACTGGAATTCATTGGAGAAATAAACCCACCGTCTAGTGGCCAACACAAATGGATTTTAACAGCCACTAATTATTTCACCAAGTGGGTAGAGGCTATCCCAGCTAGAAATGCTACTGACTCTGTGGTCATAAAATTCATGGAGGAGAACATATTATCCTGCTTTGGGTGTCCTTTTAAAGTCATCACTGATAATGTGCAGGTTTGCAAATCTCCCAATTTCACCAAATTCTGCCATAAATTCAATATCATTATTTGACACTCCACTACATACTACCCTCAAGAGAATGGCTTGGCTGAGTCTTCTAATAAAACTGTGGTGAGGGTTCTAAAGAAGACCATCAATGAAAATCGAACTGAGACTCCCAACTGAATTTTTCTTTGTGGGCTAATCGTGTAACACCCAAACAATCCATTGGGAAATCACCTTTTGAGCTAGTATATGGAAATGTTGTTGTCTTCCTGATCCAATTAGAAATTCTAGTAGCTAAGTTGCTACAAGAAGCCGAGGAAGAGCCAAGTGCCTTGACTAGAAGGATAAATCAGCTGGTGGAGCTTCACAAGAATAGAGAGCAGGTGGGGACCAAATTGTCAAACTACCAACAAAGGATGAAATATTTGTTTGACAAGAAGGCTAAGGACAAACCTCTTCAGCAAGGAGATTTAGTTCTCAGGTGGGATGTCCAATGAGAAGACAAAGGAAAACATGGGAAATTTGATTCGCTATGGTTCGACCCCTTCAAGATTGCAGAAGAAAGGGGAAATAACACTTACATGCTTGAAAACTTGGATGGTGAACTATTGGAACTGCCTATAAATGGTCAGTTCCTAAAATTTTATTTTCAAAATTAGAGATATTTGTCTCTTGCTCATTGTAAATATCCAGTGTGTGTGTTGAAATTGTTATTTGAATTTTTTAGTTTATTATCAAAAAATTCATTTTTCACAGAATTATATTTTGTTTAAGAATGAATCCATTCCCAATGGAAGGAAAAGCTACTAGTCTATAGGTCCTCAGCACCTTTCCAGCAAGGCACTGTCCCCAATTGGAGCCAATGTTGTCACTCACTGCATTGTGGGTTTCAATTGGTCAAGTTTGCCCAAGAGCAGTGAAGTTTGGAGCCACTTTCCCAGGCCATAGAAGATCTCAGAGCTAAATTGAACCCTCTCTATTGCCTAGTGCTCAGAAGGATATTTCCAATGGTAAATAGAAGTCCAAGAATGGACTTCTGGATCAGAAGTTAGAGCATGTTTAAGATTACACTTGGAAAGCCTTGAAAACCAAGAAAATGACTAAGTATGAGGAAAAATCGCGTATTGGCAACCCTACAATCCTGCAGGTCCTGCATCCCACATCTCAGCGATCCTACAATCCCACAGTCACGGCAATCCAGCGGCCCACACATGGTCCCGACAAGCAATTGTTGAATACCCTATAGTCTCGCAATCAGAGAAGTTCTGCATCCTACATCCCGCATGGCACCTGCAATACTTGATGGGCCATCCTTAAGGAATTGCGGGGGGGAGAATCACCGATAAATCTGGGTCTTAGTGTTAAAGCGTTGGGGAGGTCGAAATGCGATTAAAAAAGGAAATACATGAAAAACAGGAGTAGGCGCCCCCCTTTCTCTCTCCTCCACGTGGCAGTACAGCATATCAATGACGGGCAATCCCACATCCCACAATTCCGCATTATCGGCGACGACAGAAACAGAAGGGCTACCTTCCAAAAAACCTTAAGGGGTTGTGATTCTATGATATAGTGTAAAAGCTCTTGGAAAGGCCGAAATTCATTTATAATGAAGATGCATGCGAAAACAGGGTTAGGTAGGCCTTTTCTCTCTCCTCCAGGGGAACACATGGCGACATATGATTGGTCCTCAAAGCTGACATGGCAGTTGGTGTCATCAGTAACGTGACAATACAGAGGGTGGCATGGATGTACGGGTGACATGTGTCATTCAGTTTCGGCATTTTCAAGGGTCCTATGGGGCCATTGCCTGGTGACAAGTGTCACCACTCACATGGTGACACATGGCAACGATGATGTCATCTCGCATATCAGCAATCACAGCTGCCTAGGGAAGAAACTTAAGGAAAAGTGCATTCAACGCCGAGATGCGGGATTACGAGTAACAAAGAAAAAGGACCCTGGATGCGATGTTTCATAGGTCATAGTTGATAAGGTTTTCGCGTCTGGGATATTGGCCGATGCAGTGTAAGGGGCTATCAAAGGCTTTTCAAGTTATAAAGGAAAAGACCCCCGAGCAATAGTTGAAAGCCTTAGTGCCCGAAGGGCTAAGCGCTTGGTTCAAGCCCCTGATCACATGAAGGAAGAAGCATCAAAGGGGTTTAAAGTGTAAGGGCTTAAAGGGCAGTCAGCCTCGCTTGTTTCACGGTATTCCTGCATTAAAAGCCCGTGCTCAGAGGTTGTCCTTATTACATCATAATACACGACACCGGGCTTTTCAAAGCTTTGGTAGTGTCTAGCAGAGTTTTAAGGGGAAGATGGGCTAACAGCTAAAGACTTAAATGGAGCATGGCACAACAATGGATTAGTACACGAGACTCATGAATATTAATGGCATAGCAATGGAGTAGTACACAAGACTCAGGAATATCAATGGCTCAGCGTGGATCCCCATCCCTCTACACAGCAAAGGACCACAAATACGGGCACTTACAGTTGACCCAACCCCTACTCCATAGAGGAAGGCCTTTGATTAGTAAAAGCGGAAGTGATGGGAGCCAGGTGAGTAGCATGAGAGGCCATACTGTGAGCCAACTACAATCTGTAACAAAATCTATTACCAGGATGGACACTAAGATAGTTTAATGCTTCTCTTTGACTGATATTTATTTTGATGTCCTCCAATTTGCATTCCTTCCAAGGAGGCATTTAATTCTGTAATATTTTTGGGCCACAGAGCCATTTATGATTGATACAGGTAGTCGACCCGACAACTGAGTCTAGACTAGAGATATTTTGTTATAATGAATGTTCTTGCTCCCCTCACCAGATAAATAGGGGAAAGCAAGACTTAAAAAAGTTTCAGAAATTCTATAGAAAAAACTACATGATTCTTTCAGACTGTATCTCTTTGTAACGCAGACTTTTCAGAATATCAAGGGAATGGTGGTGATTCCCTCTTTAAGAATTACAATATGTTTTCCCTCTATTAAAACCCATTGTGTGTTCATATTTCTTCTCTATATTCATGCAATTATAGCGGCTAGAAATATTTCAATCTTTCTCATAGATTTATTTGTATTGATATGTGAATGCAAGTGCCTATAATTATATCACAGATTCACTTGTCTCAATACTATTGATGCATATACCTATGTGGACTATTGAAATCATATCTTTAAATCTACACTCGAAATAAGAGAATAAACGAGACTCTTTCACTCATTCAATTGAAAATGAAGCAATGAAGATGTTGTGACTAAAAGATGGATTAAATGAAGTAGCAAATCAGAAACTTGACACAATGAGTAAACAAACAAATGAACGGTAATTGACCTAGATGCCCTAGGGTCATAGAAACCATCCAAAAAACTCAAAAAATGAAGCAATGAAACTTCAAGCCAATCAATCAATCAAAACCAACAAACAAAGCATCCTAGTCACTTCTGGGAAGAAGAAGAGAGTCTGAGGGTCAAGACACACTGGCACTGGAATGGGAGAAATTCTGATTTTTTCTTAACTCAGAGACCGGAGCGACTGCCTAACTGAAAACTAGCACCGATTGGCACAACTGGCTAGACTACAACTAGCGCTGATGGACTAACCGGCACAACTGGCCAGGCTACAAGTAGCGTTGATCGAGGGATTCAAAGAAAAAATAAAAAAGAGCTTCACAGAGGGCCAGACTTAACACATCGGAGGGTGGGCTAAACCAAACAAGCACACAAACCAAGCTAATGAAGCTTTCCAGTCAGGGAGAATACAAGAAAAACGAGCTAACAGGTAGAAATTAAGAGGGGAAGACACATGGTTATGATCTAGGGTAAACCTTGATCTTCACCTATAGGAATCAGCGCGACTGCCTAACTGACAACACACACCAAAAGGGGGTCGGCACGACTGTTTTTGAGACTCAAGCTGATTGGCGCTACTGTCAGAAAAATAAATGCATTGACCAAGGATTCAAGGAAAAAAAATAAAAATTTCAAAGGCTAAGACCAGACTTGCCACTGTAAATTTCAGGCTCAGATTAGTAAACCAGGCAAAGAAGAGAACACTAAAGGGAAATGGTGATACTATAAAGTTTCACACAAAACCATAAAATGACAATCAATCAAACAGAAGGATTGGCTTCTGAACGGAGTCGCCAATTTGTGGTGCAGGTAAATTCTCAGTGCAGACACAAACAATACCTCTAGCCCAAGAGAGCGGGTCTAGCCACAAACAAACAATCTATGGAAAATCTCCTAAAGCTAGAATCAATTAAGAGGGCCTACCTCTTAGAACGCTATTCCGCTTGGTGATGGTCCTCCTTCGTCACTCCAGCTATCTTTCGTCTCCTTCCTTCGAATACCTAAAACAAACAAACAAAAACAACAACAAACGTGACAGCATGCAATATTGTATTCATCCTACTTAATAGGTCAAGGAACATTAAGCCATAAAGATGTGAAATGACACTTCATGTAGGAAATCAATCAATAGTTGCATTTATATAAATTAGAAAGAGATTACAATCGGTACCTTGACGTTGTTTGTCTCCTCTGACGTATCCGAGTTCCCACACTTCTGCTAGCACTTCATGGATAGCCCCAACAATGGAAGTTTTAAGGCTTCTTTCCCTCTAGTCTCAAACCAAACCAAAAACACACTATTCTCCCTCAAACATACACTATAAATCTACAAGCTATAGATGACTTGTTGGTTATTCAAACTTGCTCCAAAACTCCAACTAGATTTTGCTTTGGAAAAAGAGAGGTTTATATAGCTTGGATGGATGAGAGATGGTTCCTCTCATCATGGTAGAAGGTATTATCTCTTAAGGTTGTTCCATGCTAATAGGGGAAAGGAGCCCCAACTAATTTCCTCGGCTCTATCCGGCCCAACCATCTACCAGACTTCTGTTACAAAGCTTCTATACATGAAAGCTTTGGCTTCTTATTTAAAAAACCTTCCAAAACAAGATCAGCACGACTGGAAAAAGGCTCAATCAATCCTATCGGCGTGAGGGTTAGTTTTAACCTCTGTAAATCGGCGCAAGGAGAAAACTGATCAGTAGCGTTGGTCTTGTAAATTAGGATAGAAGGAAGATTCTTGGGAAATGGTATAAAGGGGAATCATTATGCTCATGAAGAGGGACATATTGGGAGTTTCTTCATGATGGGAAAGCATGTTGGGTACACTGTATAGGTCCTCTAGAATCATAGACGGGCAGTATAGGGACAGTGACAAAATGTTGTGTAACAGACCTTAAGACAACGCCTTTTCCATTTAGGTAGTGGCTCCGACTGGATATAATGGGACCAGTTTCCCAATGAAAGGTGATTTAATGAATGTGTAATGCTTATAGTGCAGTCGAATAGATGTATTTTCAGCAATGAATCAAATGGAAAAGATGTGCATTAATCTACTCTATAACCCAGGATTGTTTAACATTTATCTAGATACGATCTATAATGATTTTCCTTGGTAAATGACAATATAGATTTCTCAAACACCAATGGAAATGAAAATATTTCAAGATGATTATTTTGATTAAATAGTGAATCAAAATAATGTGTATAACTCATATCGCATTTAGAATATCAAAGAAAATTGCTTAACATGTATTTAAAAATATCAATGGTAGCATGATCATAAATGAATACATGTAACATTGTTCTTTAAATACCATGTAATAAGCAATCTAAAAGGATAAATTCACTATTTATTTATGAACAAAACAGAGGTAAAAAGACAAAAATACCAGATGCACATTGCTCATCTCATAAAAGAAATAGCAGCAATTTAGTCCTTCTCACAAATATGATTTCAAGATTACAGAAATGCAACTTCTCAAAATTCTTTATGAAAATTCCTAAAACAATGTTCCAGTCGTTCTATTGAGAAAAGTATGAAAGTGCAAGAGTGCGAGCTTTCGTAAACCTTTCTTCATAAAATTCAGGACCTTAATTTCATACAAAAAGCAAGCTTAAATAGTATAAAAACAACTGAATGTATTGTGCAAAACGTTCAGGGCATTTAAACATATCCTTTCAATAACGCTTAAAGTAAAACATTTTTTTGATAGGAATTTCTAGATGTCATTTGTTGTCTTCAGCGGATTATCTGGATGTTTTTCCATCTGCTTGAATTAAACTGCCACTTATCAGCACAGTTTTCCTCTTCCATCATGAACCTGAACACAGAAAATAGGAATCGATAAGCTAAAAATAAATGAGACTGATAAGCGAGTTTCATTTGAAACAAATCACATTTTGCAAGAAATCGGGATAAAAATGTAGAGCATAATAAATCCCAAACACAGACATCATGGAGAGGAATGCAGAGTGAGGTTTGTGATAAGAGAGGTAGACTTTACGGTCTTATCAAAAATCACAAAATGGAAGTTGATGAAATGGGGAGGCTTAGTTGTTTTTTCGGAGGGGTTTCGAAGTGGTAAGTAGTTTGTGAAGAGGGTATTCGGAAAGAACAAAGGAGTGACACGTAGATATAGGGCTGGATGGAAAAACCACTTTTCGGACCCCCCCCCCCCCACCCTTTGAGAAACTTAAAATTGAGCGCAGGGGGGTCCAAAATCTTCTATGCGATTGATCCGGGCAGATTAGATCTGAGCTTTTTATTTTTACAAGACAAGTCGGGCTTTTATTATTGTCGTAATCGGCGTTCGGAACGGAGGGAAAGGAATGGGCAGGACTATGAAAGTTGTGAAGGACCTGAATGTAAAATGTTATAGATAACTTTTAAGTTATGTGTCGAGTTTGATCGTTATATCGCAATCGCAATCGGTGGTGTGGAGGACTTAAGTTTTTTGGAACTTTTGTGATAGTCACAGATGTAGGGATTTATGGATTACATTGTATAATCTCGTCGGTTCTGGCTATATCACATATCACAATGGAGTTGGCAAAGGGGTCTTTGCCTTATGAAACTTTTGCGATGCGAGGAAGCAGTAATTCGGAGTTTATAAAGATTTTGGCCTTTGATAATTAAAAAAAAAAAACTCTGATTATTTAAATAACCCATTATTATTTAATACTTAAGGTTTTTTGAAGCCTAAGCATAGTTTTAGTCTCAGGAGCTATTTTGAAATTTGGTTTTTGGATAATCAAGGTTTAATACTTAGGTTTTAATTAAAAATCCTAAGTATTAAACTTTGGTTATGGGATTTTATTAACCAATTTTATGTTGGTTTTCTATTTTTTAATTTATTTATTTTTTTTAAGAAATAAAATCAAAGGCTTTTCTAAAATTAAAGGGCCCCTATTTTAATATAATAAATTTCATAGGAAATTTATAATATATTAAAACGGGGGTTGTTGAACAGTATAACAGGCCTACATAACAATAATGTAAGGGCCCAACAATAACAATAGTGGGTTTCTATTGGGCACAACAATAACAATATGGGGGCTACACTGGTATTATAGGGACCTAACATACCCCTCTCCTTCAAAAAAGTGTGTTCCTCAATGCTTGAGTAGATCTAGATGCTTTTGTATGAAATAATCATCCTCCCATGTGGAATCTTCTGTAAGTAAGTTCTTCCACTTAATGAGATACTCTGAAATTGATCAATTTTGTAGATGTCATATTCTTGTTTCCATGATTTCTTCAAGCTCCAATATGATTTTTCCTTCCTCGCCAAATTTTGGCAATATTGTTTGAACTAGGAGCTTGTCATATATAACCTTCTTCAAGCATGAAACATGGAAAACCGGGTATATCGTGAAGATACAGGAGCTCTAATTTGTATGACATAATTCCAATCTTTTGCAACACCTTGTAAGGGTCATAGTACTTGAGTATAATTTATTATCCTTCTTATCTTGTTTGAGGGAAATTTGTTTGTATGGTTGTAGCCGTAAAAATACCCAATCGCCCACATCGAAACTTCTTTCACTGTGATGTTTATATGCTTGTTGTTTCATTTGATTTTGTCCCAGAGAGGTTATCCTTCAAGAGTTGGAGAACTTGTTGATGCTCGATGTTAGCTTCCACTACTTGAACCTTATAATTGTATCTTAAAGACGATCTGATGGATAGTGGATGATATCCATAAAGCACCATAAATGGGGTCATTTTTGTTGTGGTATGGAAGTGTTATACCACCATTCTACCCGAGGTAACCACTTGACCCATTGTGTTTGTTTATAATATACCAATCAATGAAGATATCCTTCCAAACATTTGTTCATTATCTCAATTTTTCCATCAGATTGAGGATAATAAGATGATCTATGACGTAATTGAGTACCAAGACAAGAAAATAATTTAGTCCAAAAATCTCCAGTGAAATTGGGATCTCTATCTGATCCAGGTGGATCTTTAGACACAGTGACATGGAAAAAGCTCAAAATTCAAAGTGGTGGAAAGGCGGTGAACTTGACATCAGATCGAAGTGCTCGTCGCCCTGATTCCAACGGTGCGAATGACACTCCAATCCGAGTATGGATGAAGGAGATAGAGGCAATCAAAGTTGGGTTGACTTTTTGATCATTGGGAAGGCTTAACAAATACAAAATTTGGCCTTTTCCGGCGGATGGAATCCAGCCAACTCTGGCTAGATTCCGGGAAAATTTGTTGCCTGTTTAAAAAGATCCCTTCAGTCCAAAACCGAAAATTCAGGAAAAAAAAAAAACAAAAACAAAAACAAAAACAAAAAACAAAAAACAAACCAAATAAAAAAAAAAACAAAACAAAAAACAAAAAAAAACAAAAAACAAAAAAAAAACAAACAAAAACAAAAACAAAAAAACAAACAATGTTTGTTATATAAACAAAAAAAAAATTAAAAAAAAGGGGTGGCATGCCACCAACCCCACCACCCCACAACGTACACATAACAAATATATATTGGTGGAGGGGAGGGCCACAAACCCTAACCCCTCCCACTGATTCAACAACAAACAACCGGGGTGAGCGGCCATGACCCCGCCACCCCACAACTCTCATAACAAATAAACATAGTGGGGGCCGCGGGCTATCAACCCCGTCGCCCCTCCACATCAGCCAATAAATAAAACAGCAGCGGAAATGGGGGGAGTGAGCCACCAAGTACGGCGGACCAACCCCCAAAAATTACATATGAAAATATTGCATGGATAAAAGGGGAGGGGTGGGATTTGATCCCCCGACCCCTCTTCAACCACTTTCCAATTTTTACCAACTGTGCCACAACAGATTCCTTGAAAAATCCGCCAGCTAATTTGTATTTAAACACAGATTTTCAGTACACCGGGGAAAAAAAGGCAGTGCACGCACCTCGAGACAAAATTTTGCAGGAGGGGCGAAATTTCACTTTGTCAGAATTTGACAAATTTTATATGGTTTCAGCACTTCTCGACGCCACGAATGCAATGGTGATGTCAGTTTCTCCATCAGAGTTCTGAATTTTTCGGCCATTTTCAGTATGAGGGTGGAACCATGATTGCTTCAAAAACAAGGAGTGGAACCATGATCCTTAAAATTTTCCCGAGGCGGTAATTTCTCTCCATGTCGGAATATAATCAACTTTACAGTCGTTTTTCATGGTTTTCCATAGGGATCATAATGGCGAGGTCAGATTCACTTTTGGAGTTGCAGATTTCTAGTCCACCTATGAAGCATAATCTTTGAAGAATCTAGGGGGAATCTAAGAGATTCCTTGAGCCCTAGATTCTCAACTTCTCAGAATTTAGAAATTTGACAGTCGATTTTGCACTATTCGATGCCACAAATCTGATGGTGCGTTTAGATTTCTTATTTTCTCATTCTAATCTTCAACCACTTTTCTAAGTGGAATGCAGGTGTTAGCATTCATGATCCAGGTGGATATTGGTGGCCACCTGCCAAGTCCACCTGGACCCCCACCATTGTCTTTCTCAGCATTTTCAGTTTCCTTAATTGTAGCACAACTTACTATTTTTAGCAGTTTTTCGGGTCCTGAAATTCCGGAGCCGTTTTGAGGCCCTAAACGACGTTTTTTGGGGAATCCGGGGGCAACACGAGTCCATGGAATGGACTGTGTTGCCCATTCCAACAATGATAGTGCTCGGATAGATCTTTCTAATGAGCTATTGTACGCGTCCAACGGAGATCATATGCCAAAGTTACGACCCCGGGAAGTTGATGTACCAACTTACCCCCAAACGGGGCCCACAGTTTGGCGTTTCATCTCCTAGGGTTAGGTTTTGGAATGTTAAGGGTTTTTCCATTGTTTCTCAACAATAAATAGGCCTTCGAGCCTCATTGTAACACAGTTCAGAGGCATGTATCCATCACATCTCTTCTCAGAGATAAGCTGTCATCGCCCTAGCTAGTTTATTGCCATTTCTGTGTGTAAGCATATTTCAGTATTTTCCATTAATGAAATGAAGTATTATTTCCGCTGCATCTTTGTGTATATGGTTATCTCTGTAATTTGTTGCGTTCCTGTTTAAATCCGGATCAATTCATGTGTGCGCAACCATTTCCATGTGATTGATGCCGTGAGATCGATGGTCCGAGCAGCTTCAGCAGTTTGACATCCACTTCTTCAGATGGCCCCTAGTTGTGAGGTATTTGCAGTGTGTTCATGTACTTCTTTTGCTATGCATTGTGTTGCACAGATCCCTATTTGATGTTGATGTGGGATCTTGTTTACTATCGTTTTCATGATTCCTACTTGATGTGATGCGGAATCATCTAGGTGATGTACTTTTTGTCATGATTCGTCATGTGTTTTGAGATCCCTTTGTTGTATGTTGATGGGATACTCATGTTGTCGTCATGCATGTTTGCATTGAGATCCCTTTTATGCCATGTTGGCGGGATGCTCATCATGCATGATTTTGTGTCATATTGATAGGAGTCCTTTGACTGAGAGTTCATGTAGTGGAACATCTCTTGGAGCCACTCCTATGTGAGGGCATTTTTCCTTGTATGATAACGACATCACCTCTATGTACAACATCATTATTGACAACACTTAATGCAGCAGCCTACTCCATCTTGACACCGGGGTCTGGAGACGTAGTCCCTCCTAGATGAACTCTGTTATCAACAGCTTATGTTTTTATGTTGCCGATGAATGTCTTGTTCCTCTTCTTTACAACATGCAGATGTATTCATTTATATTCTTTTAAAAAAATGCAATTTAACACATCACGAAAGTAAAAGTTCTTGGAAGGGTCCTTTGTCACACCCGAACCTGGATCAAGTGGTATCAGAGCGGTCTTTGCATCGATGTGAATTGCAGCATGAAAAATGGAACGTGCAGCGATAGAGGATGAAAAAGCAATGTATGATACCATGCTCAACATTTCCAAAAGAGTATAGATAATGTATGAAACTCTACAGAAAGAGACAAAGGAAAAGGAGTGATTGTAGCTTCAGTTGCAAGCCACGGAAGAGGCCTTGGAAGAACTGAAGCATAACAAAAATAATTTTCAAATAGAGAACGTTGAATTGAAGAAGAGTCTCCATGAAGAGAAAGAGGAGAAACAAAGTTTTCTACAACAACTGAAAGCAAAGGACAAGGCCTTTGAAAAGCTGCAGCGAGACCCATGTGAGGTAAAAAGTAGTTGTCCATCTTCATGTATGTTTCCTGATGATGATTTCGTTGTTTTTGAAAATCATACCATAGGGATTAGCTACAAACTGTTGAAGAGAATGGGGTATGAAGGAAAAGGCGTAGGCATTAATGGCCAAGGCATTGTCAACCCCATCAAAGTAGAGGAATTACCTTGTCAGGCAGGACTTGGATATGTCAGAAAGGAAGTTGGGGAATGCACCGAGAAAACTAGCGAACCACCAACAACAGATGATGAGCAACCCTCATCAATTCTTTCCAAATCGAAAGAGGAGGTAAAATATGTTGATTTCCTTTCAGTTTCGTCTTCACATAGTATGATTTTTGTTGGAGATTTGGAGATCCCAATTACAGGGACAAACATGAGGCTCCTTACAAGGACAAGGCACGAGGAGGAAGAAGAACTTGGTGTTAATAACCAAGGCATAACTCAACCTTTGGAGGTTGTGCACGAACATCGATTTGCAGGCTCAAGATACACTAAAGGAGAATTCTCGAAGGTGTCAGATTCGTCCAAGGCATCATCGAAATCGTCAAGGAAAGAGAATGATGGGAAAACATCCCCATCATCCCATGGAAGTTTCCATTGCAAGGAAAGAGCTGAGGCCAGCTCTCATCACCATACTTACACCAGAGATGACAAGGAAAGGTATAACCAGTTTCGATATTCGAATGTTCATTTCGATCATAATCATGTTTTCAATGATGAACGTAAAACATGGCATCGGAAAACATGTGCCTTTTGTGGATTACATAACCATACATTTTATAAGTGTTGGAAAAGAATGGTAACACACAAAAGGATGAGGCATGAAAGACCCTCTCAACAACAGGTAAAGAAACATGTTAAGCAGATTTGGAGTAAGAAAACCTATTGTAGTCATTGCGATAGAAGTGGTCATCAAAGAGCCACTTGTTGGAGGCTCCATCCAGAGTAGCGCATTAAAGACAAAGTGTCGGTGCATGAAACAAGTGAAACGATTGATCAACAAGAAAGACCATCACAGGGTGATGACCCGTTCACCTTGATAAGTGAAAATTGGTTTCTAGACATGTTAGCATTTCATGGTCGTACTTTTGTAAATCATTTGTTTCATTTTAAAATGTAAAAGTGATGATGTGTTTCCATCACTTGTTCAGCAACAATGATGTCTAGTCTTATTTTGTGTTGCATGATAAACTGTGAAAGTGATGTTGTGTTTCCATCACTTGTCAAAGAAAAAAAAAATAGTGTTTGGCTTGATCTTTGTAAATCATGTGTTGCAGTGATGATGTGTTTTTCCATCACTTGTTGAAGCAACAATGATATGTTGGTCTTGTTTTCGTAGCTAGGGTATTGCGTCCATCTTGTTGTAAACTTGACCACCGAGTATGTGTTATAAACTCGTGGCAAGTGTGGGACGTTTGGGTCATTAGTTGGTCGTGAAAGTCAAGCATGTAATTTGCAAAACAATGTACTACAGGATGCGAGGTTGCAGGTGTCGGCTCATCGCTTAAGGCTCCGAAGAACAAAGGTGAAGGAGATAGAAGTGAGACCTTTCAGGATGCTTGTGATGCAGACAAGGTACAGAGAAGTTGCAGATTATTTTTCATGCTTTTGGAGGACCAAAAGCTCCTCAGTGGGGAGGATTGGTCTAGGTGGATCTTCAGACACAGTGGCATGGAAAAAGCTCAAAATTCAAAGTGGTGGAAAGGCGATGAACTTGACATCAGATTGAAGTGCTCATGGCCTTGATTCCAACTGTGCGAACGACACTCTAATCCGAGTCTGGATGAAGTAGATAGAGGCAGTCAAATTTGGGTTGACTTTCTGATGACTAGGAAGGCTTAACAAAGACACAATTTGGCCTTTTTCGGCAAATGGAATCCAGTCAACTCTGACCAGATTCTAAACAAAATTGTTGCCTGTTTAAAAAGACCCCTTCGGTCCAAAACCAAAAAAAAAAATGTTTGTTATATAAACAGAAAAATTAAAAAAAAATGGGGTGGTGGGCCACCAACCCCGCCACCCCACAACGTACACATAACAAATATATATTGGTGGAGGGGCGGGCCACAACCCCCGGCCCCTCCCACGGATTCAACAATGAACAACCAGGGTGGGCGGCCTTGAACCCGCTACCCCACAACTCCCATAACGAATAAACATAGTGGGGGGCGCGGGTTGTCAACCCTGTTGCCCCTCCACATCACTCAATAAATAAAACAACGGCAGAAATGGGGAGAGCGGCCACCAAGTACGGCAAACCCACCCCCCAAAATTACATATGAAAATATTGCATGGATAAAAGGGGAGGGGCGGGATTTGATCCCCCGACCCCTCCTCAACCACTTTCCAATTTTTACCAACTGCGCCACAACAGATTCCTTGAAAAATCTGCCGGCTAATTTGTATTTAAACACAGCTTGTCAGTACACCTGGGAAGAAAAAGGCAGTGCACGTAGTTCGAGACAGAATTTTGCAGGAGGGGCGAAATTTCACTTTGTCATAATTTGACAAATTTTATATGGTTTCAGCACTTCTCGATGCCACAAACACAATGGCGTTGTCTGTTTCTCCATTAGAGTTCTGAATTTTTCAGCCATTTTCAGTATGAGGGTGGAACCATGATTGCTTCAAATACAGGGAGTGGAACCATGATCCTTGAAATTTTCCCGAGGAGGTAATTTTTCTCCATGTCGGAATATAGTCAACTTTACAGTCATTTTTCATGGTTTTCCGCAAGGATCGCAATGGTGAGGTCAGATTCACTTTTGGAGTTTCAGATTTCCAATCCACCTATGGAGAAGAATCTCTGAAGAATCTAGGGGGAATCTAAAAGATTCCTTAAGCCCCAGATTCTCAACTTCTCAGAATTCGGAAATTTGACAGTTGATTTTGCACTATTCGATGCCACAAATCTGATGGTGCATTCATATTTCTCATTTGCTAATTCTATTCTTCATCCACTTTTCTAAGTGGAATGCAGGTGTCAGCATTCATGTGCGAGCAACCATTTCCATGTGATTGATGTCGTGAGATCGATGGTCTGAGCAGCTTCAGCAGTTTGACATCCGCTTCTTCAGATGGCCCCTAGTTGTGAGGTATATGCAGTGTGTTCATGTACTTCTTTTGCTATGCATTGTGCTGCATAGATCCTTGTTTGATGTTGATGTGGGATCTTGTTTATTACTGTTTTCATGATTCCTACTTGATGTGACGCAGAATCGTCTATGTGATGTACTTGTTGTCATGATTCGTCATGTGTTTTGAGATCCCTTTGTTGTATGTTGATGGGATACTCATGTTGTCGTCATGCATGTTTGCATTGAGATCCCTTTTATGCCATGTTGGCGGGATGCTCATCATGCATGAGTTTGTGTCATACTGATAGGATTCTTTTGACTGAGATTTCATGTAGTGGAACATCTCTTGGAGCCACTCCTGTGTGAGGGCATTTTTCCTTGTATGATAACGACATCACCTCTATGTACAACATCACTATTGATAGCACTTAATGCAGCGGCCTACACCATCTTGACATCGGGGCCCGGAGACGTAGTCCCTCCTGGACGAACTCCGTTATCAACGGCTTATTTTTTTATGTTGTTGATGAATGTATTGTTCCTCTTCTTTACAGCATGCAGATGTATTCATTTATGTTCTTTTAAAAAAATGCAATTTAACACATCACGAAAGGAAAAGGTCTTGGAAGGTTCCTTTGTCACACCCGGACCTGGATCACTATCACTTGCAATAATATATGAGTTTGCACATAGATTTTGAACTCTTTCCACAAATGTAATAACAATTGTATTGGCTTTCAAAGGATGATATAGTGCTCAAAAGTGTGCATACTTGGTAATTCTATCAACTACCACCATGATGACATTATTTCCTTTGGACTTGGGGAAACCTATGATAAAATTCATTGGTACCTCCTCTCAACACTCACTTAGAATGGTTAATGGTTGTAAAATTCCCAAGATCTTAATTGTCTCAAATTTATTTTTTTGGAAAACCAAACATTATTCCAAAAACCTCTGAATATCATATTTAAAGTCATCCCAAAAAAATTCCTTCTTGACCCTATGGTAAGTTTTTTAAATCCTAAGTGGCCTACTATAGGATATGTGTGTAACTCCAAGATAACCTTTTATTTGAGTGGGGAGTTCTTACATATATAAGCAATATTACCATACTGAAATTTTTTTCCAGAGAAATGTATCAGATGCACTAGGATTTTTCTACAACTTTTGAATGTGTTCACACATTTTCGTCATTCTTCCATTCGTCTCTTATTTCGATTGTCCAATCAGGTTGGATAATATAAATGGCATGGATCAATGCTTCCACATCCTCATCCCTTATTGAAAGCGCATCTAAAACAACATTTTGATTCCCTTTTTTGTAAACGATTTCAAAGTCACAACCCAACGTCCTTGTGACCCATTTTTGTCACTCTTCTGAGGATAATCTTTGTTCCAAGAAGTATTTAAGACTATCATGATTTGTTTTTGCCTTGAAGTGTCTTCCCATTAGGTAAGGGCGCCATTTATTCAGAGCATGTAGTATTTCCAACATTTCATTCTCATAAATAGGTTTTTGTAAATACTTTCCCTTGATTGTACAACTTTCAAAAGCAATGGGCCTTCCTTCTTGCATTAAAACAACACCAATTCCATTTCTTGAGGCATCACATTCCACAATAAAGGTTTTTGTGAAGTCTAGTGTAGCTAATACCGAAGCTTGAAACATTGTCTCTTTAATATGTTCAAAGGTCTTAGTTGCTTTTGGAGTCCAAAAAAATGCATCTTTCTTCAGTAATGTTGTTAGTGGTGTTGTTATTTTCCCATAATTCTTAACAAACTTGCGATAATACCCTATCAACCTGAGAAATCCTCGAAGATTCCTTAAGGTTGTGGGGATTTTCCATTCCTTTATGGCTTTAATTTTGTTAGGGTCTACCTTAACACCCTCATGAGATACAATATGACCCAAATATTCCACTTCATGTACCCCAAAGAAACATTTGGAGGGTTTTGCATACAATTGTTTCTCCTCCAATAGTTTGAGCACCCTGTCAACATGTTGAACATGATCTTTCCAAGACTTGTTGTAAATTAGTATATCATCAAAAAATACTAACACAAATTTTTTAAGGAAGGGTTTGAAAATGGAATTCATCAAACCTTGAAATGTGGAAGGTGCATTAGTAAGGCCAAAAGGCATGACCAAAAAGTTCATAATTACCTTATTGAGTTTTGAATGTTGTTTTTGGAATATATTTTGTCTTCATTCTAATTTTATGATATCTTAAGCAAAAGTCCAGCTTAGTGAAGTAAATTTCTCCTTGTAGTTCATCCAACAATTCCTCAATGACAGGAATGGGAAATCTATCTTTAATATTGATCTTATTGAGATCTCTATAATTAGAACACATATGACATGATATATCCTTCTTGTTCATCAATACTACTGGAGAAAAGAAAGAACTTTGGCTAGGTTGAATTACACCTGCCTCTAGCATTTCTGCAACCACATATTAAATTTCACTCTTCTAGGCATAGGGATATTTGTAAGGTCTACTTTTTGGAGGAACACTTACTAGAATCAAGTGAATAGCATGCTCATGATAATGAATAGATGGGAGACCTTTGGTAGTCTCAAATACCTTGGAATGATTGTCAAGGACTCTTTGGATATCTGGATAAATGGATGACTTAGATGTTTGAACATCTAGTGGGCATAATTGTGCAATTACCCCTTGTTGTTCCTTCTTAAGAAGATTTATCATGCAATTAGATTTTACTATATTCCTAGGTTTCCCTGTGATACCCTTAATTAAATTTCCTTTCCTTCCCATAAAAATTTCAAGAAAAGTTCTTCAAAGTTAAAAAAATATTGTCCCCAAATATTGTAACCATTGGACTCTTAATACAACATCAGCACCACCCATTGGAATGGAAAGAATTGTACTATTCAATTCATATTCCCCCATGGTTAGATTGATATTATGGCACTTCCCTAAGAAATTTATAGTTCCTCCATTTGCAACCATCACTTGACACTTTGGTGTTGGATATAGAAAGCAATTCAAATCCTTGGCTATCTTACAATGAATAAAATTATGGGTACTACTTGAATCAATTAGCAATGTTACCATAGAAAGTCCAGAGCAATTTGGAACTGACCTATTCCAAGGAATATATTTGAGGTAAGAAGTTTTCATGGTCTTGCGAGTTTTTATAGGAAATTTATCAGAGGTTTTAGTCAGATTTGTGCACCAATTCTTGAAATAATCAAGGAAACTAATCAGCCATTCAAGTGGACAGAAGCAGCAGACAAGAATTTTAAGTTGCTGAAGAGGAAAATCACAGAGAAACCAGTTTTAGCTTTACCTGATTTTGAAAAAGTATTTCAAGTTGAAACAGATGCTAGTGGAGTTGCAATTGGAGCAGTTTTGAGTCAAGAACAAAGACCAATAGCATACTTCAGTGAGAAATTAAATGAAGCTAAGAAGAAGTACTCTTCTTATGATAAATAATTTTATGCTATTGTACAAGCCATAAAAAATGGAGACATTATTTGCAACCAAAGGAGTTTATATTGTATTCTGATAATCATGCATTATAGTTCATAAACAACCAGCCAAAATTGAACCAAAAACATGCCAAGTGGGTAGAGTTTTTATAGAGATTTACTTTTGTGATAAAACACACAAATGGTAAGTTGAAAAAAGTTGTTGATGCTTTAAGTAGGGTAAATTTCATTGTGTAAGAATTAAAAGTTGGTGCTGTAGGATTTGAAGAAATGGTTGAAATGTATAAAGATGATGCAGATTTCAAAGATATTTATATGGTAGTAAAAAATCCAATAGTTCATAACAGAAGTCAATGGTTAGATTATCTTATCCAAGGAGGTTTATTGTTTAAAGGCAACAAGTTGTGCATTACCAAATGTTCTATGAGGGAAAACATAATAAAGGAGAAACACATTGGAGGATTATCTGGTCACTTCGGACAAGACAAAATATTTGCTCAGGTAAATGGTTTTTACTATTGGCCAAAGATGTAGACTAATGTTAAGAGATTTGTTGAGAAGTGCAAGATATGTCAGCATGCTAAAGGGAGAAGCTAGAATACAGGATTGTACTAGCCATTGCCAATACCAGACCAACCATGGGATGTAGTTAGCATGGATTTTGTTTTGGGGTTACCTAAAACTCAAAGGGGGAATGATTCCATTTATGTTGTGGTAGATAGATTTTCCAAGATGGCACATTTCATTGCATGTAAGAAGACTAGTGATGCAACACATATTGCTAATCTATTTTTTTCAGAAATTGTAAGATTACATGGATTGCCTGTAAGTATTGTGTCTGATAGAGATACAAAGTTTGTAGGGCATTTCTGGAGAACTCTTTGGAAGAAACTAGGTGCTAACCTCAGTTTCAATTCAACATACCATCCTCAAACAGATGGACAGACCGAAGTGGTAAACAGAAGCTTGGGAAACATATTGAGAAGTTTAGTGTATCAAAATCCTAAGCAGTGGGATTTAGCACTAGCTCAGGTTGAGTTTGCTTATAATGACACTCCAAACCAAAGTACTAGAATGAGTCCATTTCATATTGTTTTTGGGATGAATCCAAGAGGTGTGTATGAGCTCAGAAATTTGGGTAAACAGGAGACAAGAAGTGCAAAAGCTGAAGAGTTTGCAGAGCAGATGCAGAGACTACAAGAAGATGTCAAAGGCAGATTGCAGGAAAGCAATGGAAAATACAAACAGAGAGTAGATATTAAAATAAGAGAGAAAGAATTCCGAGTGGGAGATTTAGTGATGGAGTATTTGAGAAAAGAAAGATTTCCTGCTAAGACTTACAATAAACTAAACATGAAAAAGATAGGACCATGTAGAATTGTACGAAAGTTTTCAACTAATGCTTATGAGATTGAATTGCCAAAAGGAATTAGAATATCAGCTACCTTCAATGTTGCAGATTTGTTTCCATACAAAGAGACAGAGACAAAGCTACAGGAGGAAACTACAGAAGATGAAGTTCAAACTTTGAACTGGGAAGAACAAATGCCAAAGACAGTTAAGAAAGAGGTGGACGTTGTTTTGGAGAAAAGAGTATCCAAAAGAACCAGAGGACAGGTTTATTCTCAATATCTAGTTAAATGGAAAGGACAACCAGTGGAGGATGCTAGTTGGTTGACAACATCAGAGTTGCAGAAGTGTGGAGTAAACCCTAAAAGTCTAAGGGATGATTCTTTTCTTCCCCGGGAGTCTGATGCATGAGCATCTGGACTTAGCCAACGATGTGATTGTTTGTTCACATGTTGTGGCTAAATGAGTTGAATTTCATTGACCTGAGTGGTCAAAAGTCAGTTTTGGTAGAGAGGGTTGGATCTCTCGAAAATGATCTTTATTCCATTATTGTAGTAGTTAGGAAATTGTATTATTTTAGACTAAGGGATAAGTAATTAGCATAGGTGTGAAATGGATCTTAAAAATAGAGATTTGATTGTTAGATTGATTAAAATAGAGATCGATTTGTTAGTGCAGTTAGAATAGGATTTGACTCATACAAGAGAAGAAAATGTAATGAAAAGGGATTAGCTGAGATGATTGAGAATTGAGTGAGGGGCGAGAGTTTGAGTGATAGATAGGGTTTTCATATTGAGACAAAGGTCAGATAAATCATTGTAATTGAGCTGAGAGGGCCAAGACTCTGTAACTTCTATTATATTGAAGAATTTGATTCAGTGTGCATCTGTGTGTTAATCCTGGTGTAGACTCTCGTTTACCTCTGTGTATCCGCATTCTGAACATAACCAGGTATTTTCTCAGTTTTCACACTTTAATTGCAAATCTCGGTGTTTATGTGTGTTTATCATTAATCGCAATCATTTGGCGTTAAGGGGTAATCTTGGAATTAAGCGCTAAAACACTTATTAAGCGCTTTATTTAAGTTTGATTTAATGCATGTGGTTGTATTGGAAAAGCGGGTTTTATCAGCGAAGGTGGTTATTGGGAAAAGGAAAAGTTGTAATTGGTAATTCAGGGTGTTCACCCGATTCCATTAACCAAGCGACACATAGCACTCGGGTGGAGAGAGAAAACCACTTTATCGGGCGAGTAATCCCCATGTAAGTGGCTCACCTGAAATCACTATTAACCGTTGGATCAAGTGTGCTTTGATCAACGGTGGAGGATCAATGGATTGTTTTGTTGATCAGGGTGAATGATGACCGTTAGATCTGGAGAGAGGAGATCAACGGTGTAGAGTGATCACCGAATTGCTTTGTTGATCGGGGTGAGTGGTGACCATTAGATCTAGATAAAGGAGATCAACAACGTAGAGTGAAGCACCTATTTAAAAAGGGAAAGTCAATGTGGGACCGATGTGTTTAAGGAAAAGAGGGACCCTCAGTGTAAATTAAGCCACATACAAAATCCGCATAAATGCATCTGATTGGTTATAAAGTAACCAATAGTCTAGTTTTAAGGCAACCACCTTGTTTTGATCAACCTCCTGCGTCATGCAGTTAAATGACAAAACGCAGTTTCCTTCACAAAAATAACAAGGAAGAACCCATCAATCATAATGGGCTTTAGTGTGCCTCTTTCCAACCTTGATGAATTGAAGGTTGTGCAGCAATCCCAATCAAATTGTTCTAACTCAACTGACCTTTGTTCCATAACAATATTGTTGGGGAGGATCTCAATGGTTAGGAAAAGAGGAGGGATTTTATGCTATATGGGTAAAAAAACTCAAATGTTGTAAATGAGGTGAAAGGGATGAAACCATTAGCATTTTTATGGATGTAAAATAGGCCGATAAATATTAGCATAATTGGTGGTACCAAATAGTCTTGTGAGAGTTAACTATTTGCTAGAGCATAACCTTGAGGATGTTATTAATGGCCTCCACCCAAGATATAGATTAAGGATAATAGGGAATTGAAAACTCATGGATTAAACCCAAAATGGGCCTCAATGTTTTGAAACTTCATTTTATAAATGAGTGCCATGGTCAAACACCATATTTTTATAAACACTTAATCAAGTGATGACGTCGTTTAATAAGAAGTGAGTAGTTGTATCAAAAGTGGTATATAATGTATGCTTCACTTCAACCCATTTGGAAAAATAGTTAATGGTGATGATAATGTATTGATGGTTATTTCTACAAGTGAGATAACATTCCATGAATCAAACACCCATTTTAGAGACTGATGGACTTGACCACAAGATGCATAGGAGCAAGCAGTGTGTAAGGTTTGGAAGTGAATATTTGGTAGCTATTGCATCACTTAGCTACAAGAATATAGTCATGAAGGAACGTTGGCCAGAAATAGCCAATGTGAAGTATTTTTAGTTAGAATCCATTTCAAATAATCGGTCGTCATCGGCTTCACTATGGAATGCATTAAAAACCCACTCAACTTTTGTGTGAGGTAAACATCAATGTGAAATGATGTTAACGCCTCATCATTAAAGCACGTCAGTTATAAGGAGATGATGAGGTGATTCTAATATGTTGATAGTAATTATGTGATAGATGTGAGGTAACAATTTGTGTTTAAATGTAGACCAAGACATTATTATACTAAGGATTATCTAAGGAAAGAACGAACAAATGTTTGTATGGAAAGACATCATCTATAGATGGATTAACCCAATTTGTGGGTAATTTAATGATCTCAACAAGAGCAAGATGCTTCTTTCTCTTAAGAGCGGAAATTTTGAGGTTAAACTATTGAAGAAGTAATATCCACAGGGTGAACTTGCCATTGATAAGTTGTGACTAAAGACATACTTCACAAGGTTTGAGTTTCACCCTACCTTGGTGTAGTGAAGAAGGATGTAATGGGGAAACTTTTGGTTGAATAAACTACATCTAATTCCAACTTCTCCTCATGATTGTAATTCAATGTGGAGCTTTATAGGTTTTTATTGATGTAATAAGAGACATGCTCGTAGCCATCATCTCCACACTAAACTAAAACACTTGATATGAGAAAATTTGAGGCAAAAATATAAAATCATTTTGGAAATCAAAGGGCCTAATGAAGAGGGTTTCCATGAGAGATTATTTTAAAGTGTCAAATGATTATCGAGCTTGGTCATCCTAAAAAATTGGGTCATTATTGCAAAAAAAAGTAGAATTTTTTCGGCTTAAGTGATGTAATCAAACACAAAATATCATAAAAAAGTTGGCTTTACCTTAAATCCTTGGAGGTTGGTAAAGGTCATGAGGTGAAGGAAAATCATTGGTGGTTTGAAATTTTACAGAATTTATACTAATATCTTGTTTCAAGATGATAAGTTGGCCAATCGTAGCATGAAAGGCAAGTTTCAGAGGGTTCAAGTGAATATTTTTTTTGTAGAAAAAAGAAGTGTAATATGTATTCATCAAAGAGGTAGAAAATTTACATTTTGTATATGCGCAAGAACATTTTAGGAAGCATTTTCATTCGAAGACCATGGAAGAAAAAATTACATTCAAACTGAAACCTTAGGGATTGAAAACCCTAGGCTAGTACTGTTTAAAAACATAAATAGGGCATGAATGCCTGCTACAGAAACCCCAAAGGGTACATCAGAAAAGCCCAAAAACAGGCCTTTGAAACATTACATAATGGATTGAAAACCCCCAGCATAAAAACATGGGGCCAAAACCCCCAGAATGGAAAAAAGTCTGATAGACAAACCGCAACACACGGCCATGGAAAACCGTTAATACAAAGTCAAATATCCTGGGCACAAGTCTTCTAGGTAGCCCAAAACATTAATTCATGATACAAGGCAATAGAAAGAATGGAACTAAAAACCAAAAAAGGAATTTGCGACAGCCACAAAGAAAACAAAATAATGTTGCATCAAAAAAAGCACCCATGGCGATGGCAACACAGGGTGAAGATGCCTCCAAGAGAAAAACGAACAACAGGAACCAACGGCACAAAGACCCTGGCAACAACCCCCTGTAGACATGCAACGACTCACACCAGCACCCAAAAATGCCTCCACAATAAGAACCAAAGAAGCAATAGCAACAACTTGATGGAGAGCCACGAGCACCTGGAAACGAACAAAGGCATGAAACAGGGGATGAGGTGGCTAGGTTTCAGCCTCCTCACCCCCGGTCCCTCAATTTCAAGTTCAAGTGAATGTTGTATTAATGGAATCTACAAAAGAGAGTGAAAATCAACTAAGTGTTGGGACTAGTTTCTGGATTAAGATAATATCATCAAGGTAGGATAGAATTATGTTCACCATGTAGCAAAAAACATTAGAAAGGGCACTGGAAAGTGCCTCCAACATTAGTAAGCACAAATGGCATGACGTTATTGGGAAAGGTTCCACAAGGTGTATTGAAGGTTATTTTGTATTGATCATCTAAGCATATATGAATCTAATTATTATCCTAAGAAGTCATCCATAAATGATAAAATCTCATGCTCAATGCACTCATCAATTGGTCAATAAATGTAAGTAGAAAAGTTACTTTAGAACAAGAGATATTGAGATCATGGAAATGAGTGCATCCTTGGGGGTTTCCTTGCTTCTTATTTATGGGAATAAGGTTGGATACCCATGATGTACTAGAAATATGGTAAATGAAACTAGGTGTATATAGTTTCTAAATCTCATATTTGATGGTGAAGGCTATTTTACGGTTGATCAGTTGTTTTTTATATAAAAATGGAGGTGGATTAGGCCAAACATCAATATTATTTTTTAATATATAGGGATTCATGTTGGGCATATCAATGTAAGACCATGCAAGAGTGTCACAAAATTCTTAGAAAAGGACTCTATTTGTAGCCACCCCTTCAAGGGTATATGATGTATCAAGAAAAACATTTTAGCGAAATTAAATGTGATAAAGATGTTGATGTTGATGGTTTTAGATATGTTTGCTAAAGTTTCTTCCTCAAATACATCTAGAATTCATATGAGATGTTTGAACCAATCCATTAGTCCATGAGGAATAAATTCCTTAGCTTCAACGATGTATATGTCCAATATGATCAGGATTTTGTTTCCAAGAAAACAAGAATGATTATGGCAATCATCCCAAGGAACATTGGGGATGGTCATGGCCTCTAGTATGACCTCATCAAAGTGGAAGATGTCAACTATTGAAGTAGACTGGTTTGGATATCTTGTTGTAGCAAGTAAGGGTATGGGTGGGTTTAGCCTAGGGATTGTGTGATTATCATAAGAAAGTGAAGATTCTCCTACCATGGTAAAGTTGATATATGAGGAAATAACATAAATAGACAATAGTTTAACTTGCAAGGCTTGCACTTTTGTATAAGAAACCTAGCAATTCTAGTGTAAGAACAACATCTATTCCTTAAGAGGAAGAAATGTTATTCATGGTGATGGAATTAACTAAATAAGAAATAGTGTAAATGGAGGCTAAGTCAAGATTTTTTATATGGTAGGGAAGGTCCCTTGTAAACCCCAAGCAAGTATAAATCCTTGAAAATGTTGGGGGAAATTTCTATTGGAATAACATGATTTGCAAGTTCATCACACCTAAATATATTATGGAGATAGTCATTGAAGAGTTGAAATTCAAATAGGAGAGTTGATTGAGTAGTCAGCTAAGGAATCAACTAAGAGGTTAACTAGATGGCCAACTAAAAAAATGATTAGTTAAGCAATTAGAAAAGAACTATGGACTAGTGCACATAATAAGGTGGAAATTAAGGATTTCAATATGTGTCCCAACCAATCTATGTGGACCTCATCTTCCTCATTTCAATGGATTTAGTTACATTTGATGCTATATAATATGGCCCTGTGGGTCAATCTAGTATGCAATATCTAAACATGTATATGTTTTGTGTATGGCAATATTTTAGTTTCCAGCACTTCTTTATATCTTGAGTTATGTTTAATTATTCTTAATTACTATAACGGTCTCTTAGAAACTATCCCTCTCTTGGAATATAATTAGTTCTCTGATCTTCCTAACCCTTTGATTCTCCAACTTTGTATTAGAGCTCGTGATTTAATATCTAGCTTGTTGTCTATAGGTCTCGTGGAGGCCATTATGTTCCTTATGAGTTGGATTTGTCTAGTAGATTAACTAAGGGTTTCAACTTATAGATTGAATCTAAGATTATGTCAATGGATAAATATTATGGGTCCAAGACATAACCTATGGCCTTGAATACCCAAAAGTATGGAATTTGGGCACAAGATATGGAAACTTTATTGAAGTATAAAGCATTGTGGCAATCTACAAAGGTTATGGTTATAAATCCAAAGGATGAGCAACAAAGGTGTTCCATTAATAGGAATAAGGATGAGGCTATAGGAGTTACAATGATATACATCTCTAGGGAGAACCACTTTCATATAAGCAAGATTGAATGCCTAGATATTGTCTAGAAGAAGTTGATGGCTCTATTTGATAGAACTAATGAAAGCCAAATTAGGCATATTGAGAAAGAGTTGTTGTCTCAAGTTCCTCTCTCTCTTGAAATAATTGAATTCTCTCTATCCTTTTGAAGGAACATCAATTGAAATTGGTTGAATTTCAAAATTATTTTCCTAATAAACATGGTTAGCTCATAGAACTAATCCCAATGAATTTAATGACACCTTATGATGTTTTATTTTTGAAATTCCATATTAGTTGGGACACTAGTAAAGATTACGGTAAGGATTATATCTTTAACTTCTTATGTATTTTATTAAGATTAGGAAAATTTACCAAAGTAAGGGAAATTTAAGGTCAAGTAATAGGCCCATTTTCTTAATGGAAAAGGTCAATATCATTATAGAAAAAGAAGTTTATGGGAGAAGGTACACCACCCTATTGAAATAATAAGGATAAGTGTGGTGATCAATCTTTGACTAAGAAAGATAGAAATAAGAAAACATGTTACTGTTGTGGGAAATTGAGATATTTGGAGAAGGCTTGTTGGTAGAAAACCAATGAACTAGAGGGGATAGTGAAGAAATTTGAAGGAATCATGTAAAATGGAAGATTGATTGACCTATATAATTAAATTTCAAATGATAATGTAGATAAAAATACATTTTATAATAGTGCTTGTTAGGCCTTGCATGCTCATACTTCTTCAAGTGAAGGGATAGTCAATTGACGTTGCACCCATCACATCGTTGTAGAGAATTATTATACACTTATTGTTGTTGGTTGTGGAAAATTTGAGTGTTAGAATGGTGTGATCACTTATATGTTAGAGAATTATATATTACAGAGCAATGGAACACATAAAATATTGCAGAAATATAAACATAGAAAATGCATAAAACAAGAGAGACACAGATATACATGGTTCACCCAGTTTGGGCTACATCCACGAAGAAACAGCGAGTCCTTCTTTTTATATTATCTAGCAAACTGAAGAGATACAACCTACAGCAGATCCATTGTAATTCCCTCTTCGCTCTCAATCTCCTCTCTCTTCTTCACTTAGAATACAGATATCTCCATAGATGTAATACAATTCCCTCATATATAGCGAGGGGTTGTCTTATAGGGCAAAAAACCCTAAATTAAACATAACTTCTACCGTCAGATCTCCGCCTAATGAATAGCCCAGATTGACTATGAAATTACAACATTTTACAAGACAATTTTAAATCTATTCTTAGCTTCGGGGGCGCTGCCCCCGATCCCCCCGCCAGGGGGGGGCTCCCAAAGGTCGCAACCTCCCCCCCTTGGATGATCTGAAAAATCACTCGTGAGTGATCTCAGTTAATTAGTTAATGAATGAAGGTATTATAGACTCATGTGTTGGTGTGTGTCTATGTTATCTTAGGCAACAAATTGATCAGATTGCAAAATATACAGACACTAGAAAATGGAAAACAATAAGAGAAACACAGTAAGCAAATACAAGAACACAACAAATTAATAAGGAGTTCACCCAATCCTCCTGGGCTACGTCTCCGGTCCAGCTTTCAGTGGTGGCCTTCTTTATTGTGTCTTTAAAACAAAGTTTTTACAATGAGGAGCTCAATTTGAGTCTCCTGAAACAGATGATGCTTAGTAGGGTGGTTCTTGGATTCCCCAAGCCACTAGAGTGCACAGACTCCCCCTTACCAAGTCTCGACCTCAACTGGTCTGAATGGGATGAGTCCAATTTGGTACTCAGTTCCCGACAGATATCCTCTCAGGGATTTCTTGAACATCTGAAGCCTAGTTCTATTTGCTCGATGTTGCCTTAGGTCAGCTTAGCTCTCTATTTCCTGCTTTTGTCTCACTGTCTCCCTCTCTTCCTTCTTCACTGTCCTCCTATTCTATTCTTTGTCTGTGCGTGGCTTAAAGCTAATCCATCCTCTAAATGTTCGCTTCCTCTTCTGCCTCTTTGGATCGCCTGCTGTTGTTTGCTTGGAATTCCCTGCCTCTACGCCATCGCCACTGCGTAACGTCTCACAGGGAAGTGGCCACTTGTCCTCTCACGAACTGCGCCAGCTCTTCTTCAAACGGTTCAGTATTTCGGTTGCTTTGTGTAATCATTCATCTGCTAACTCAGTGGTCCAATCAGACTTCAAACTTTTATATGACATGGCTTATTTCTCCCTCCAAATCCAGTCATTCATTGGGTGCAATCTTCGTTGTTAGATCTGGAGCCCCCAGATCCTACGATGTTCGCTCTTATCGCACGGTTGACTTACTCAGACGTTAGCCCGCGATGAGAGCGGTTTTCTCTCTCATTCACCGGAAACGCGTCATCCAACGTATGGAATCACTGGGTCCTCTGACAATTCCGCTTACCGCCCAAAACGCCTCTGATATTCCATCAGTTTTGGAGCGCGGGACCCGCCTGTCATTTCAGTGCTTTTCCCACAGTTTTCAACTTTCCTTGTGACCGATTGTTCAAGGCTATTCCTTCTCGGGGGGTTTTTCCCAGGGAAAGCACAATCGTGCATCAGAAACGGCCTCTGTTTTCTGATCCGGACTTCCTAACGACTAGTTTGCGTCCTGCGTGATCTCCATGGACCTTGGTCAGTGATCCAAGTTATCTTTTGTTTATAGATGCACGAAAAGAATTACATAAACAGTTTGTAGCTTAACCAGAGAAACTTAAATGTGCACATGTGAGAAGAAGAAGAAGAAACACATAAGCATGACAAGAAGAAAAGAACTTGATAACGAAGTTCGTCCCTCCTGGACTACGTCTATGGGCCTTGCTCGATCAATGGGGAGGCCTTCATTCATTAAAAATGGCATCAAAAGAAGTTACATTCATCAGTTACAAAAACGGAGCATTATACCTCCATGCTGAAAAGTGCCCGAAAATTGGAGAAATCTGTTGCAGAAACTGACAACACCAACGGATTCCCATCGCCAAGAGGTGCAAAATCCATATAAAACTTGCCCAATTCTAAGTGTGGGCCAAAATCACCTTCCTCCAAAAACGCTACTCAAGCAAGGTTCCACCAGTTTTTCTCAGTGGTTCAGGGTTCCGCCACTCGGTTTCAAAATTCGTGCCCGTTGATCTCTTTCCTCCAAATGGTAAAAAAAATTGAGTTTAAATAAACGTGGGTGGATTATTCCATAAAGCGGCTATATTTTATTTTTACCAAAACCATTTTTTACATAACCATATCAAAAATTGCATTCCAGATATGTATATAAAAATATTTTTTAACTTTTAATTAGGGAGTGGGCCCGTACTTCATGGGACTACACTCACCCACCCCAAACATGCGGCAAGCCATATTTCCTATGCTATTCAGTATTTAATGCCACTAATTACTTAATCACCATTTTTTCGATCGCTCAATCTTTCCGAGTAAGTGAGACCCGAAGTTAATGCCTTAACTATATGTAGTGGATTAGACTTGCATTGAATGCCACCTTCCCATCCTACTTCAAACTCAGCTAGGCACACCGGAAATTTAAAAATTGACATGAAATATGGGACGGGGCACAGTACGGAATTTTAAAAAAATCTGCATTGTTATCTTTCAGAAAGTTGAAATGCGTGGCTTGGCTTACTTTCGCAACAGTGTCTAGCCTGCTATTTGTCACAAATAAATCGAACCTCCGCAGGATCAACTTGTAGTGGATCTCAAGTTGTAGTGGTGCTCCACTTTGCAAACTCCGTTGGAAACCTGACTGACCTCAGCAGAATCAACTGCGAGGGTGCTCTACTCTGCGGGCTTTCCCAGAGTCCATTAGGAACATAACAAACCTCTGAAATATTTACTTGAACATTGAACACGGACGAACTTAAGAGTTAGACATCCCATCGAGTACGAGCACAAGTAAGGGAATGTTGCTCAGGAGTTTCTCACCGAATAAGAGCGCCATTGTTAGTGCTATATTCAAACCCTACAAGGCCATGTGAGCAGACACTAACCGAACATTTTCATTTCATTTTATTTCTCCTTTTCCCGTTTTGGTTTTCTGAAATCAATTAAGCTTGGCTTTAATAATTAATGGGATAACAAGTTGTTATTTGCTAAATATATTGTAGTTTATCCCGTTCATTGAATGTCTTTTTCCTTATTAGTCTGTATTTTTGGTTTGTAGATTTTTTTAAACTAATAAGTTCAATTATTTTTTCCTTATTAGTGTGTTTTTTGGTTTGAAGCTTTTTCTAAATATTTAATGGGCTAATAAATTGTTATTTGCTAAATATATTGTACTTTAATAAATTGT
This sequence comes from Pinus tabuliformis, assembly GCA_031772625.1. Taxonomy (NCBI): domain Eukaryota; kingdom Viridiplantae; phylum Streptophyta; class Pinopsida; order Pinales; family Pinaceae; genus Pinus; species Pinus tabuliformis. The sequence continues at coordinate 353,320,049 of CM062816.1, forward strand.
TGGTTGCTAAATATATTGTAGTTTAAATAGTACATTGAATATGTTTTTCCTTATTAATGTGTATTTTTGACTTAGAGATTTTTTTAAACTAATATATTGAATGTCTTTTTTCTTTATTAATATATTGTACTTTAATAAATTGTTAGTTGCTAAATATATTGTAGTTTAAATAGTACATTGAATGTGTTTTTCCTTATTAATGTGTATTTTTGACTTAGAGATTTTTTTAAACTAATATATTGAATGTCTTTTTTCTTTATTAGTGTGTTTTTTTGGTTTGTATATTTTTTAAGAATAATAAATTTAAGTTGTTTAAATTATAAAGTTATAGTGTTTTATGGAAATTTTATGATGTTAAATTTATTTATGTATTTAAAAGTGTATTTTATATAATCAAAAATCACAAAATTTCTAGAAATTATATTGCCCATTTTACTTAAAAATATATATCGTATTTATTAGTTAAAATAATTTATTTTTTCTATAAATCTGTCTAGATCCATCTAATTTTGGATCTATCATGCTTCGAGATCAAATCCCTCTAAGTGCAACAAGGTTTTGAATTTTTTTAATAAAAACAAAATTAAATTTATCTACTACTTAACTTGTTTCATTTTAAATATCTAAATAAATTGTAACATATATTACCTTTATATTTTAATGCACAAAATAGTTATTTTCATTTTCTTTTAGACTGACATGAAGTAAATGTTTTTTTATTGGAGTCTTTACATACTTACACATCACCCACATTTTAGACTATAGAATGCGCCTCTCAACCCAACTATTTTCACAATCCATTGCTTCCCACTAAAATTTAAATCTAAAACTTAATAAATATTATATTAATTTAACTTTATATTATTGTAATTTAAATCTAAAACTTAATAAATATTATGTTAATTTAACTTTATATTATTGTATAATATATATGTCATTTAAAAATATTTTACTTTATATTGAAAATATAAATAATATAGTTTTATTTATTATGAATAATAATTATATTTCAAAATGGTTTGTAAGTTTTTTATATATAATTTTAAGGTAAAAGTGTCTAATTCTTTATAATTTTAATATGTTTACCAAAAAAAAAAAATTGTTAAATTTTTATCATTTTGTTAATTTTTATAGAGTAGTTTAAAGAGGCCACAAATTTGTCGAGGAAAAATGTGGAAATTCCCCATAATTTTTGTTAAATTTGGCAAAACATTTGGTAAATTTGGGTTATAGCTATTAAACTTCAAGATTTGGGGTGACACTGGAGGTTTTGATAGTGTTGAATCTATTTTCACCATCAAAAAAATCATTCAAACATTCCTATAATCAGATATTTTGAAAAAAAACAAAAACAAAATGCTTTATAAGCAAATTTGTGGCATCAGTAAAAAAAATGTCATTCTTTATTAGGATTTTTTTCTTTTCAATTTTTTTTTTTTTAAATAACAAGTGTACTTCTATGAGCTCAAAAAATCAAGTTTGAATATATGTATTAGTTAAACTAGGTTTATGCGAAATATTTTAAAATGGAACATTTTTTTTAAGTTTCTAATCCAATAAATATATTATATTGTTTTGACTTTACAATAATTTATTAATTATTATTTTATATATAAAATATATATATTTTTTAAAATTTATTAATTTATTCATTATAATTTCTAGAACTAACTATTATAACACTCAATTATGGTGTTTGGTTTGATTTATATGTCTCTAGTAGAAATTTTCTATGTTTCCTTAAATCGCTTCAAAAAACAAGTTATAACTAGTCATAAAATATTACTTGGGATTTAATTTGGCAAAATGTTAATTATATTGCACTCGCGACATCATATTTCATCTATGGCTACCCATATCCCACAAATTCATGAATCTGGCCTAGTTTTAATTGAGTATTTTGGAGCTTGGGTTTTGTTAATTATGAATCAATGAAACTTTTGCACTTAAAGGTCTAATTTTGAAAAATATGGAACAAGAGATTTTGGATAACATGTTAGCATGAGCCTTATCTAAATTCGCCTATAGTAAATTATGACACTATTTTTTTTTTTAATTTGGTTTCTATACCCCTAGTACAAAGTTGCCATGTGTACCTAAAAACTTTTGAAATTAAGTTGCAACTTATCATAAAATAAAAACTAGGACTCTGATGGATTAATCTTCAATTTTTTTGGACTAGTGTCATAGGATTACACCTATTCACACCCCTCCCATGACTCTATGACAAAATATATATTTTGGACTAGTGTCATAGGATTACACCTATTCACACCCCTCCCATGACTCTATGACAAAAAAAAATATTTTATGATTACTAGAACTATGGTTTTGATTAGTAAGAGACAATGCATTTTTTTCACTTTAAGGTCAATGTTTTAAAACTCTAGATTGGGAGCTTGTGGATATCTTGGTCACATTATCCTTAATAAAATACATGTATAGGAGCTTCAAACACGTAATTCTATTACTTATCTTGATTTTTGTTTTCCCAACACAAAATTTTTATGTGTCCTTTCATGGCTTCAAGAAGTGAGCTACAACTCACCAAAAGATGGTAATTGGGACTTGAATCGATGAATTATCAAAAAAATTACACTTACGACATTATATTAAAGCTAGAGTTCCCCTCCCCCATGAGTCCATGGCTTGGAACTTGTTTAATTTGAAAAATTCCTATTTTTAACCCTTTAATACAAAAATTAAGTTCTTATGATGCGTATTGTATGTGCCAATTGTCACTTGGCAAAAAAACCCGTGGATATTCAGGTTCCACAGTCCGTTCTTCACAATACCATATTGGAAGCAGTTGTTAAGATCCCCTATGGTACGCAAATGAAACAATTTCTTGCTAATGGCAAGAAATGGGCTTTAAATGTAGGAGTTGTTCGAATTTTACCCGAGGTCTTTGAATTAGCTCCTCTGGATCGTATTTCCCCCGAGATTAGACAAAATATGGGTAATCTTTATTTTCAGAACTATCGTCCCAATAAAAAAAGCATTATTGTAATAGGTCCTATTCCTGCTAAAAAATATAGTGAACTTGTGTTCCCCATCCTTTCACCAGATCCTGCTACTAATAAAGAAGCTCACTTTCTGAAATATCCTATATATGTGGGTGGTAATAGAGGAAGAGGACAAATTTATCCCGACGGGAGTAAGAGCAACAATATGGTCTATAGTGCTTCAACAACAGGAAGAATGAGAAAAATTTTACGTAAAGAAAAGGGTGGATATGAGATAACTATCGATAATACATCTGATGATGGGCAAGTGGTTGACATTGTACCTCGAGGACCGGAGCTTCTTATTTCCAAAGGCGAATTGATCAAGGTCAATTAACCATTAAAAAATAACCCTAATGCAGTGGATTTTCAAGGAGATGTTGTTAGGGTCCAACCCTAACCCCCTTATTTATGTCATGGGATCACGTCATAGTCAAGAGTCAATAAAGCCCATATTAATATTTTTAAGTGGTTAACCCGCAATTAATGACGGGACCACAGTTAGTTGCAAATGGGTCGTAGTATTAGATAGATGGTATTAATAAAACCCACGGTATTGGCCCGTGGTATTGCATGTATGAGTCATATATAAAGGATAGAGACTCCCTGAGAGGAGTATCGTGTCTTATTTTGTAATCGAGCTCTGCTCTATTGGAGGTTGCCCCCTCGAAGAGGCAAGTGAACATTACTCTCTGAATAATAAAATCATTGATATTCTGTGTTCTGGGTATCTTTTCTTCGCATATTCTGTATTGGGTATCATTTTGCAGGTTAAGAGCATAACAAGTGGTATCAGAGCACTTTCCAGGGCCGGTGGGATCTCCAATTCTTAGCAAAAAAAAATTTGGCTAGAGACGTGTTCCGGCGTCTTTAAACCACGGGATCTGTCGTTGAGCGCATAAACCTGTGGATTTGGGGAGGCATGCACGCAGGAAATACAAGAGGTGGTCACGTCTGTTGGACTCCCTTGTAACCCCTATGGGTACCCCTTCGAGTAGTAGCGCATTAGACATAACCGCGCACGGACTGTCTTCCACGTACCCTCCGGGTATATCGGAAGCCCCTGGGCTACCTTGAAACCTCGCCATAGATAAACCGTCGGCCGTCTTGTGGTTATAGTACACCGAGAATAGCACTCGGAGAGATTACTCGCCCGTACTTGTACGGCTAAGGGTATGGTCAATCCTCCTTAGTTAGAGCCCTGAAACATTGGGCCGAGTACTACTGCCAGACCCTTATGTATATTGCGATTTGTAGCACCTGACACTCCTTAAGACCATAGTTCCCTTTTCTATCGGGGGATTGCACATCATCTATTCCAGATCCGCTGGTGCAACGGGGTGCAGCAGCAGCCGACATCAGTCCCGCAGTCTCGAGTTCGTAGATCAGTCATTCCGATCTATTAGATCCAGCCAATCCGCAGCAGCAGTCTGTTCCGCCGCCCAGAGCTATCCGATCCGCCATTCAGATCTCTCAGATCCACCAGATCGGAGTTGTTGTGAAGGGTTCCTATACCGAGGTATAATTTTCGCAGGACTTTTGGCCGCATTGACATTTTGAGGATTTGGCAACTGCAGTATTGATCAAGAAGGAGTAAAACTCCGTTAGGAGTTTTCAGGAAAAAAAAAAAAAAAAAGTCTGAGATCTTCCGGGGCGCTTGTTGGTGATCTAGCCCATTAGAATCAAGACGACGAGCTGAGCACGATGGTACCATTCAATTATTAGTGAAAATTTTTAGGCAGTCCCAATTTTTCATCAGGTTGGTGTATGGTAGAAACTAGAGCTCAAGCAATGGCCAATGAAAGAATGGACAAACTTGAAGAATCCATGCAATCCCTCAATAATCAGCTTACCAGACTATGTCTCCAGGTCCAGCAATTAATCCCGAACGGCAAGGAGCAAGCCCACGAGGAGGCATATAATGGCAATGAATACAATGAGGGTGAGTCTAGCCACTCTCCTCACGTCTGGCACACCCACCCACCACCCAGTCAGCGGCCTCCCAAGTTGGATATGCATAAATTTGACGGTTCTCACCCATCCGCATGGATAGCACAAATGGAGCAGTATTTCAAACTGAATCGTATCTTAGATGATGTGACCAAGCTTATGTTGGGGAGCATGTACTTGGACAATGAACGGTGGCAATGGTGGGAATGGCATCAACGTTGCAATGGACCTTTTAAGACTTGGACCCAATTTACCAAAGCTCTTCGAGATCTCTTTGAACAGGAGGACTCTTTTTTGGGTCATCTTACTAAGCTCCGACAGACAGGTACAGTGGATGAATATATTGCAGCTTTTGAACCTTAGCCTTCCGCACTTGGGGCCTCTCAGATGTGTTCTACACGGAATTTTTTTTCAGTGGTCTTAAAGAAGCCATCAAAGCTCAAGCCTTACTGCACCACCCTCCCACTTGGACAGAGGCTTGCAAGGTAGCCTGTAACGTGGAACGTGCATTAGCAGCCCAATACAGTCGCCCAAATTTCTCTGCTAAAGGTTGTCCCCCAGAGGCTCACAACACGACTCAAACACTTAAGGTCCAAAAGGTGTCACCTGCGGAAATGGCCGAAAGAAGGAAGCAAGGACTATGTTACTACTGTGATGAAAAATACTCCCCAGGTCATAAATGCAAGGAGCCCAAATTTTTTCAAATAGATGCCACTGACTACAGCTCAACAGAGGAAGATCCACCACTTGAGGAACATGAGGCGCTAGAAGAAGACAACCAAAAGGAGAATGTCTCTGACAAACCAGTTATTTCGCTGCATGCATTGGCAGGGATTTCTTCCCCTCAAACTCTCAAAATCAGGGGTTTTCTTAAACATCGCCCAGTAGTAGTCTTGATTGATAGAGGAAGTACCCATAATTTTATCCATCAAAAAATCACAGAAGCAGTGCATTGTTTTGTACGAGCAGTTCCTAACTTCCAAGTCCAAATTGTGGATGGGGGCACAATGAAATGTGAAGGCCGCTGTGAAAATGTCAAACTTCAAATGGGGGATTATCAGTTGAAAACCCACATGTTTTCCATACACATGGGGGGTTGCGACATTGTCCTCGGCGCTGAATGGCTCTGCACTCTTGGACCAATCACAATGGATTTTCAGGAGTTATATATGAGTTTTAAGCAGAACAACTACACACATACCCTCCGTGGACTCCAGGCGGGAGCACCCTCTATCATCAGCTCGCATCGGATGGAAAAATTGTTAAAAAAGGGCAATCATGGAGTGGTAGCTCAATTTAATGCCATCCAGGTCGTCGAAACCAAGTCTCTACCAATTCATCCTGAGATGCAACAGATTTTAAATAACTATCTGTCGGTCTTTGACAAGCCTCATGAGCTTCCACCCTCGCGAGGGGAACATGATCATAGCATCACCTTGGTTCCAGGCGCCCAACCCCCAACTGTGCAGCCATACAGATATCCGTTCACCCAAAAGAATGAAATAGAAAAAATCATCAAGGAACTTTTGGAAGCAGGTGTCATTCGTCCCAGCATTAGTCCTTATTCATCCCCAGTGGTCATGGTGCTCAAGAAAGATGGGGAGTGGCGGATGTGTCCCGACTTCAGGGCCCTCAATAAGTTGACAGTCAAAGATAAATTTCCCATTCCGGTGGTTGACGATTTGTTGGACGAACTCAATGGGGCTCAATTCTTCACTAAGTTGGATCTTCGCTCAGGCTACCACCAAATTCGCATGAAGGAAGTCGACATTCCAAAGACTGCTTTCCGAACTCATGAAGGCCATTATGAGTTCCTGGTCATGCCATTTGGTCTTTGTAATGCCCCCTCTACTTTTCAGAGCCTTATGAATCACATTCTCAAACCATATCTCAGGAAATTTGTCCTTGTCTTCTTCGATGACATCCTCATCTATAGTGGAACTTGGGCTGCACATCTTCAACATGTAGATCTACTCTTACACCTGCTCCGCAAGCATAAATTATTTGTTAAGATGTCCAAGTGTTCGTTTGGCATGGAAGAAGTTGAGTATTTGGGCCACATTGTGGGGCGTGAAGGTGTCAAGGTGGACCCAAAAAAGATCCAGGCAATGCAAGAATGGCCTCAACCTAAGACCTTGAAGAGCTTGAGAGGATTTTTGGGTCTCAGAGGCTATTATCGTAAATTTGTCCGCAACTATGGCCGCATAGTGAAGCCCCTCACTCAACTCCTAAAGAAAAATTCCTTCTTCTGGAATGAGGAAGCACAACAGACATTTACCGCTCTCAAAAACGCCATGTGTTCCACTCCAGTCTTAGCACTACCTGACTTCACCAAATCCTTTGTCATTGAATGCGATGCTGCGGGGACCGGTATTGGGGCGGTCTTAATACAGGAAGGGCGACCTTTGGCCTTCACAAGCCAACAACTAAGTGGGAGGAATCTGGGCCAATCTACCTACGAAAAATAAATGATGGCCATCTTACATGCCGTCGAGACCTGGCGACCTTACTTATTGGGGCGACGTTTCCAAATCCGCACAGATCATCACAGTCTTAAATATTTTTTGGAGCAACGCCTATCCTCCCCACAACAAAATAAATGGCTCGCCAAAATGCTGGGATATGATTATGAGATCATTTACAAGAAAGGGAAATACAATAGTGTAGCAGATGCATTATCTCGCCAATTTGAGGAAGAAAGTACTCTACTAGCAATTTCCCTCCCCATTCCAGAATGGATTGAAGAGGCTCGCAAGGAATGGTTTTCACACCCCGGGCTATCCCAACTCATTTCTCAATTGCAGGTAGATCCAAATTCCACCAAGGGCTACTCGTGGCAGGATGATATTCTTCGCTACAAGGACAGAGTCGTAATATCCCCAACATCCACCCTCAAAAGTCGCATTTTGGCAGAATTGCACTCATCGCCCATTGCAGGACATTCGGGCTTTCAGAAGACGTATGCTCGCACCAGAAGATCATTTTTTTGGACAGGCATGAAAAAGGACATCCTTACTTTTGTAGCAGAATGTGATGTTTATCAACGCCACAAAGGGGAAACCATCAACACACTAGGCACATTACAACCATTGCCCATTCCGACATCAATTTGGACGGAAGTTTCTATGGATTTCATTACAGGTCTTCCAAAGTCCGGGAAAAAGTCAGTCATCATGGTGGTTGTGGACCGACTATCGAAGTATGCTCATTTCTGCGCCCTACCCCACCCATTTACACCAACCTTGGTCGCTCAATATTTCATGGATCAGATTTTCAAATTGCATGGCATGCCCACTTCTATTGTGTCTGATCGCAACCCGATCTTCACCAGTAATTTTTGGCAGGAACTCTTCAGGATACAAGGCACTCAACTAAAACTCAGTACTTCCTATCATCCGCAAACGGATAGTCAAACTGAAGCCGTTAACAAATGTCTAGAAACATACCTTAGGTGTTTCACTTCAGAAAAGCAACACCTTTGGGTACAGTGGTTACCTCTGGCTGAATGGTGGTATAACACCAACTATCATGCCACCACCAAAATGACTCCCTATGAAGCAGTATATGGTCAACTTCCGCCTTCCCCTACTTCTTATCTCAAGGGGTGCTCCAAAGTACAAGCAGTGGATCAACTCCTACAACACCGCGCAACCATGCTCGCCCATCTTAGAGAGAATCTTCATCAAGCTCAGAACCGCATGAAGCAACAGGTAGACCAGCATCGCTCAGAGCGCCAATTTCAAGAAGGGGATCAGGACTTTTTGAGGCTGCAACCATATAAGCAAACATCACTCAAAGACAAGGGTTGTTAGAAGCTATCTCCAAAATTCTACGGACCATACCAGGTACTTCAGCACATTGGAGAAGTGGCTTACAAGTTGGCTTTGCCACCTACTGCAAAAATCCATCCAGTTTTCCATGTATCGTGCCTCAAGAAAGTGATCGGGAACAATTGTCGAGTTCAAACCAGTCTACCTGAATTGGACGAAGAAGGGTCAATTTGGCTTCAACCCGAACAGGTTCTAGACACAAGAGACAAACACATGCGCGGCCACATGATTAAGGAAGTCCTCGTCAAATGGAAAGACACCTCTCCGGAAGATGCAACTTGGGAACCAGCCACTATTCTTCAGCAGTTTCCGCAGCTTCAGCCTTGAGGACAAGGCTAGTCTTAAGGGGGAGGGCATGTTAGGGTCCCACCCTAACCCCCTTATTTATGTCATGGGATCACGTCATAGTCAAGAGTCAATAAAGCCCATATTAATAGTTGTAAGTGGTTAACCCGCAATTAATGACGGGACCACAGTTAGTTGCAAATGGGCCGTAGTATTAGATAGATGGTATTAATAAAACCCACGGTATTGGCCCGTGGTATTGCATGTATGAGTCATATATAAAGGATAGAGACTCCCTGCGAGGAGTATCGTGTCTTATTTTGTAATCGAGCTCTGCTCTATTAGAGGTTGCCCCCTCGAAGAGGCAAGTGAACATTACTCTCTGAATAATAAAATCATTGCTATTCTGTGTTCTGGGTATCTTTTCTTCGCATATTCTGTATTGGGTATCATTTTGCAGGTTAAGAGCATAACAGATGCAAAGATAGTACTTCAAAATCCATTACGTGTTAAAGGTCTATTATTATTCTTAGCATCTATCATTCTAGCACATATATTTTTGGTCCTTAAGAAAAAAAAATTTGAGAAAGTTCAATTGGCCGGGATGAATCTTTAGGTGCATAGATTTTTGAGCATGAAGTTTACTTATTGATTCAAAAATGAATACCCCTTTGGAGCCTTTTATCCTTCTTTTCCCTTATATATTCTTGAGAAAATGTTCATGTAGATATATCTAAATTGGAATAAATTTGAAATAGGGAGTGACTCCATAAGCACTGGAACATATCAAATTGTTGAACAATCCCCATATGTTATATTGTGTACTATATACATGTCATTCCCTCCTTTCCTTGTCCAAACGATATAGAAAATAGAGATAGATCGCAGGGAGGAGAGATGAGGAGAATAACTAAGAAATATTGGAGAAGATTCCTATTTTCTTTGATCCCATTCTTTATCCTATTTCATTATTCAAGGAACTAATTGGGTTTCTGATCCTGTCCTATTCGTCAATTCCTTCGTAAACTAAGATTATTTTGTACGTTATACTGAAAATTTGTAAAGAAGGAAGAGCAAACAAGTAAGAGGCAATATCACTCAAAAAAAAAAAAACCATAAAACTTTTGATAGGGTTCATTCCTAATGAGAGAAAATGAATAAAAGGTGTTTTTCCTCCTCTTTTATTTTGTAATCCAAAATAAGAGAAGAAAAGATTCTATATGCACATTTAGATTCTCATAGTTCAGGTTTTTACAAAAACTTCGCATAATCTCCCATCATAGAAATGAGAAAATATTTAGTACTTAATATTCTCCATTTTTTATGTTGTTCCTTTGACAGAGATTGAAATTGGATCAATCCATTTTTTTTTATTTTTTTTTGGATCATATAATGGAAGAATAGATTCACTCATCACTTGACTGAAAGGCATTGAATGAAGTAAATGACAGAGTCATTTTATTTGTATGAATCCTGTCTTCTAATTCATATTAATATAGAAATAATCTCAAAAAGAGATTTCAATAAGGCCTTACCCTTCTTTGAAGGGTAAGGCCTTATCGATTTTTCACTTTCGCATGTATACTATTTCCCACAGTAAGTGCATTTCCACTATTATAGGGATGACCCTAATTCAGAATATGAACCATAGAGAAAGACACCCATTAGACCAATCACGATAATACCAGTTACCATACCTATCAACCAAAGAGGGATCCTTCCAGTGGTATCGACCATTTCTCTTACTCCCTTTCACATTTTCTTAAGTGGTCATACTCAAGACATAAATAGTCATAGCATAGATAATTATGCGTATTGGATCTCTTCGAATGGGGTGAGAATATTCTCATTTTTCCTAATTGAAAAAATAATTGGAGAATGGAACAACAAGTACAAAAATTAGTAGCAACCCCAGTAGAGACTGGTATGATTCAATTCAACATTTTGGTCATTCGGTTTCAGTTGTGTCATATCTACATACTTCCTCTTCCTTTAGTATAGATTTTATCATTGGATGATCTGCATTGCCGATATTGATCCCAAGAAAACAACTATAGGGACAGCTAGCCCGTGAACAACCAACCATCTAACTATAAAAATTGGATAAGTTTTATCTATAGTCATTAGTGCCTCCTAAGAAGATCTAGTAAATTCATCGAGTTGCTCTAATGGATCGAAACCGCTAGTTACTAATGGGACCTCTTGTCGACTTTCTATGAAATACTCATTTGGCCAGGGGCTCCCGAACACATCATAAGCCAAACCCGTGTTGACAAATAACCAACCTACAATGAATAGGGAAGGTATGGTAATGCTTTGGATAACCCAGTATCTAATACTAGTAATAATGTCAGAAAAGGAGTGTTCTCTCGTATTCCCAGACATGCTCAACTCCATATATTATTGTAAAGTCACTCAAGGGAGAATTGATCCCATGAAAGATAGATATTAGGAAATGGAAAACTACTGATATCTTCTCCAATCCTTGTTTGACTGTCAATGTTATACCAAGGGTATCTTTGAAGTCTACTGGACTAGTATAGCTAGATTTCTTCTAACACAACAATACAATTTTGATGAGTATCGAGAAGGAATGGGATAGAATGATTTTGTTCCTGCCAGCAATTATTCTATCTCTATTTGGTCGACTAAATCCCAATATAAATAAGAGAATATTGCATGTTCTAAGGTCCGGGCATAAGGAACCCCCTCAATCGATGTTGTAACAATTGCATAGACCATGGAAATTTTCGATTGGAATTACCTTCTGCATACAAGTGGCTTTAGAACCGAAAAAGAGGATGAGTGTCGCTTGCAAAGGATATCAATCACTATGAATAAAACTCATCCAGAATATGATACTTTTACTTCTCTCTTTCTCATTCCGACATGACATTATGCCCGTGTAGATGACCCCAGTAATTTAGATTACATGGGGATCATTGGTGCTACGCAGATGTCTGTTGCTTTTCCAATGGTATCTGGCATAGATGGAGTTATGCCACAAACTTATTATCTAGTAACTTGTATTAACGAGTAGGTGTTACTTATTAGATAAAACCAAGTGGATTTTGCAATAGAACCTAGTCAATTTTAGGTATCTGAAATTACGAGTTACTCTTTGCAATAGGTGGAATTTCTGTAATATGGGGCTCTACTTGCTCTAAGAATGAATATTGAAAAACCTAATCTGTCTAGAGGGACGAATGCTTGAAAAACCTAATCTGTCTAGAGGGACGAGTGATTGGGTCAACCATTGTCAATCATAGCCAACCATGGTCAACCATGGTTGAATGTCACATTGTGACATGAAAATAAATAATGTTTATTTTAGTCTTTGTAATATTTATATTTGGGTTTACGAATTTTGGGTTTATAATATTAGTCCCTTGGGTTTAATATTATTCCCTTGCGTTCATAATCCCTTGGGGTTTTAGTATTATTCATTTGGGTTTATAATATCAATCCCTTGGGTTTATTATTCCCTTAGGTTTATAATATCAATCATGTTCAACCATTGTCAATCATAGCCAACCATGGTCAACCATGTTTGAATGTCGCATTGTGACAAGGATTGTCTCACCATCTTAGTGTTTGTAATATTTATATTTGGGTTTACCAATGTTGGGTTTATAATATTAGTCCCATGGGTTTAATATTATTCCATTGGGTTCATAATCCCTTGGGGTTTTAGTATTAATCCCTTAGTTTATTATTCCTTTGGGTTTATAATATCAATCCCTTGGGTTTATTATTCCCTTAGGTTTATAATATCAATCATGGTTAACCATTGTCAACCATGGTCAACCATGGTTGAATGTCACATTGTGACAAGGATTATCTCACCATGAAAATAAATCATGTTTATTTTAGTCATTGTAATATTTATATTTTGTTTACGAATGTTGGGTTTATAATATTAGTCCCTTGGGTTTAATATTATTTGCTTGGGTTCATAATCCCTTGGGGTTTTAGTATTAATCCCTTAGGTTTATTATTCATTTGGGTTTATAATATCAATCCCTTGGGTTTATTATTCTCTTAGGTTTATAATATCAATCATGGTCAACCATTGTCAATCATAGCCAACCATGGTCAACCATGTTTGAATGTCGCATTGTGACAAGGATTGTCCCACCATCAAAATAAATCATGTTTATTTTAGGGTTTGTAGTATTTATATTTGGGTTTACCAATGTTGGGTTTATAATATTAGTCCCATGGTTGATTGTCACATTTTGAAAAAGATTGTTTCACCATGAAAATAAACCATGTTTATTTTAGTGTTTGTAATATTTATATTTGGGTTTACCATATTAGTCCCACGGTTGAAGGACACATTTTGACAAATATTGTATCACCATGAAAATAAATCATGTTTATTTTGGTCTTTGTAATATTTATATTTGGGTTTACGAATGTTGGATTTATAATATTAGTCCCTTGGGTTTAATATTATTCCCTTGGGTTCATAATCCCTTGGGGTTTTAGTATTAATCCCTTGGGTTTATTATTCATTTGGGTTTATAATATGAATCCCTTGGGTTTATTATTCCCTTAGGTTTATAATATCAATCATGGTCAACCATGGTTGAATGTCACATTGTGACAATGATTGTCTCACCATGAAAATAAATCATGTTTATTTTAGTATTTGTAATATTTATATTTGGGTATACGAATGTTGGGTTTATAATATTAGTCCCTTGGGTTTAATATTATTCCCTTGGGTTCATAATCGCTTGGGTTTTAGTATTACCCAAGGGTTATTATAATACATTTGGGTTTATAATATCAATCCCTTGGGTTTATTATTCCCTTAGGTTTATAATATCAATCATGGTCAACCATTTTCAATCATAGCCAACCATGGTCAACCATGTTTGAATGTTGCATTGTGATAGGATTGTCTCGCCATCAAAATAAACCATGTTTATTTTAGTGTTTGTAGAATTTATATTTGGGTTTACCAATGTTGGGTTTATAATATTAGTCTCATGGGTTTAATATTATTCTCTTGGATTCATAATCCCTTGGGGTTTTAGTATTAATCCCTTAGTTTTATTATTCCTTTGGGTTTATAATATCAATTCCTTGGGTTTATTATTCCCTTAGGTTTATAATATCAATCATGGTCAACCATTGTCAATCATAGCCAACCATGGTCAACCATGGTTGAATGTCACATTGTGACAAGGATTGTCTCAAAATGAAAATAAATCATGTTTAGTTTAGTCTTTATAATATTTATATTTGGGTTTACGAATGTTAATATTATTCCCTTGGGTTCATAATCCCTTGGGGTTTTAGTATTAATCCCTTGGGTTTATTATTCCCTTAGGTTTATAATATCAATCACGGTCAACCATTGTTAATCATAGCCAGCCATGGTCAACCATGGTTGAATGTCGCATTGTGACAAGGATTGTCTCACCATCAAAATAAACCATGTTTATTTTAGTGTTTGTAGTATTTATATTTGGGTTTACCAATGTTGGGTTTATAATATTAGTCCCATGGTTGAATGTCGCATTTTGACAAAGATTGTCTCACCATGAAAATAAACCATGTTTATTTTAGTGTTTGTAATATTTATATTTGGGTTTTACCATATTAGTCTCATGGTTGAATGTGGCATTTTGACAAATATTGTCTCACCATGAAAATAAATCATGTTTATTTTAGTCTTTGTAAGATTTATATTTGGGTTTACGAATGTTGGGTTTATAATATTAGTCCCTTGTGTTTAATATTATTCCCTTGGGTTCATAATCCCTTGGGTTTTTTGTATTAATCCCTTGGGTTTATTATTCATTTGGTTTGTAATATCAATCCCTTGGGGTTTTAGTATTAATCCCTTGGGTTTATTATTCATTTGGGTTTATAATATCAATCCCTTGGGTTTATTATTCCCTTAGGTTTATAATATCAAGCATGGTCAACCATGGTTGAATCTGACATTGTGACAAGGATTGTCTCACCATGAAAATAAATCATGTTTATTTTAGTTTTTGTAATATTTATATTTGGGTTTATGAATGTTGGGTTTATAATATTAGTCCTTCGGGTTTAATACTATTCCCTTGGGTTCATAATCCCTTGGGGTTTTAGTATTAATCCCTTGGGTTTATTATTCATTTGGGTTTGTAATATCAATCCCTTGCGTTTATTATTCCCTTAAGTTTATAATATCAATCATGGTCAACCATTGTCAATCATAGCAAACCATGGTCAACCATGTTTGAATTTCACATTGTGACAAGGATTTTCTCACCATCAAAATAAACCATGTTTATTTTAGTGTTTGTAGTATTTATATTTGGGTTTACCAATGTTGGGTTTATAATATTAGTCCATGGGTTTAATATTATTCCCTTGGGTTCATAATCCCTTGGGGTTTTAGTATTAATCCCTTAGTTTTATTATTCCTTTGGGTTTATAATATCAATCCCTTGGGTTTATTATTCCCTTAGGTTTATAATATCGATCATGGTCAACCATTGTATATCATAGCCAACCATGGTTGAATGCCACATTGTGACAAGGATTGTCTCACCATGAAAATAAACCATGTTTATTTTAGTCTTTCTAATATTTATATTAGGGTTTACCAATGTTGGGTTTATAATATTAGTCCCTTGGGTTTAATATTATTTCCTTGGGTTCATAATCCCTTGGGGTTTTAGTATTAATCCTTCGGGTTTATTATTAACTTGGGTTTATAATATCAATCATGGTCAGCTTTATTAATCTCTTGTGTTTGTAATATCAATCCCTTGCACTTCTTAATCCCTTAGGTTTTTAATATTTATCTGTTGGGTTCACTAGTTCCTTGGATTTATAATATTAAATGGTTGGGTTTATAATATTAGTCCCTTTTGTTTAATATTATTCCCTCGGGTTCATAATTCCTTGGGATTTTAGTATTAATCCCTTGGTTAATAATAATATAATATTATTATTATTATAATAATATAATAAATCCCTTGGGTAATTATTATTATAATATAATATTATATTATAATACGGGGAGGCATGTCCGGTGGGGCAAATTCAGGACTCACGAAACTGACAAAAGGTTAAATTGACAAAACGTACCAACTGATCCTCTGAAGCCTTTTTATTAATGAGGCCTCTATTTTCTTTATTTTTCCATTATTTTCCTTCATTTTCCTCCTCACATGCAACCTCTGACCTTTCACCTTCCTTTTCTCCTAACTTCCATTATTTTCATAAATAAATTGCCAAAAATGTCATTTTTCCTTTTCAAAGCCTTTGCCATTGCCTTTACCAATTTCCTTAGCCATAATAAACCAAATGAACACCCACACTAGGATGTCTTGCCCAACATTCAACTTGGAATACGTGTCCCATGACCTTAGTTATTATTTTTCCTTTATTAACTTTATTACATGGAATTTTTCCTTTATTAACGCCCACCCCCACCGGCTAAGCCCTTGAACATTAGGAACATTGTCATACTAGTGCTACGGGACTGAGTACGGGACTGAGGGTCGAGCTCACAACCCACCCTTCAAAGATCTTCTTGTAGTGTTCCTGCCACATTTTTTACAGTACCTTGCCATTTGGAAAAGTACCCTCAGGGAAAGTACCTTGGCATCCATCTTTACTTCCTCCCTTATTCTTTACTTCCTCCTCCCGTGGGATAATCTCTATATAATTCATGGTCTTTATACAAATATATAACATCTTCTACACACGGTCCTTCTCTTTTAAACTTTTGATTTGGAAATAAGCAAGGAACATTCAAACTCAAATATCTATTTTATATCGTTTATAATTGTGAATCTAAAGCATTGAGATAACAACATTAAATTTTAATAATGACATAAAGCCACAAAAGGATGTAGTACAATACTTTTTTTCTTTGGAAAACCGTTGTAGCCACCAACAGTTGTATTAAATATTGGGTCTAAAGGCATGGGGGAAACATGGATAATTTTTCCACTCTCTTTTCAATATCTCTTGGGATCCAAAAACCCATTCCATAGATAAGTAGGAACTAATGGATCTTCTCTTTAAGAACTATTGAGCTTCATGTGGTAATTTGAGTAGCTCCTTCCAATGTTGGTTTTGCAAGGGTTCACTTCTAATGCCCTCCCAAGGTATTTATGGATATCCTACGTATCTTGAGTGGGGACTACATTGTCATTTCAATGTCATTCTTGCTTCACCATCACATTTTCCAATCAACATTATCATATATTATTGCATGGTGTAGTACGCTTTAAGATCCATGACTTGTAAACACAAATTATAATTTTCTCCTATGGTGGAAAAAATGGTAGCAATACATAAATTATGATACAATTGAAATAATTAAAAATGCATTCCAAACAATGTACAAGATAATCCTATGTTTCTAAAATTGTATTGGAGACTAATACAAAATCCTTAAAAAATACCTTTCTACAAGAGATGCCCTTTGGAAGTATCATTTTTATATACCATGGAGCATAAGACAATAGATAGAGATTATCATTCTTTGTCAACTAGAAGTTTTGGATGCTTGGAAAATTAACTCAATTAAAAAATATTCCTTTCTAGAAGATCTTCCTACATATTGCTTAATGTTGGTGCATACGAAGGGATCCTTCCTAACGATAAAATAAAGCAAGGTAACACTAGGGAACTATATAATGACTTTGCAATTGGTGCAAATATATCATATATAATATTTTCAAGCATAGTTTCCACATATTTCTTCACAATCATCATCATGTTATCATGTTTGGTAATAATAAAACAAACGATTTGACAAATCCTACGAACCCTTCTGCAAACTTTTAGAATGGAAGTCTTTCCTACACTAGAAAAAAGGAAGCCCTCTTTGCTAAGAAATTCAATTTCACTTCCAATAAAATGATAAACATAGTTATAAACCATAAAACACCTTGTAGAAATGATTATTTATCTTCCTATGAGGAAAATTAGCAAGGATAAAGGACACTATGTTATTTATTTAACAATCAACTTCTCAACCCCTAGAGTAAAATAAGCAAGGAAGAAAAGACACTAGATTATTTATTTAACAATAAACTTTTCAAGACTTCCCCTCCAAACTGTGGGACTGAGCGCACGAAGCACTCCCAAACCTTGAGCAAACCCCATCTGTATCGCTCTATGACCACCTCGGGGGGGGGTTCGGCCCCCCCAGCCTTCGGCCCTTTTGTCTTTGGCAGTCTTCCTTCTAATCCCTCCAACACCCCATCCAGCTCTCGATCCAGGGTCAACAGCAAAGCCTCGGCTGCAAACCACAACCCTAGAGCCAATGGATTTGGGTCCACGGGGAACATTCCCAGTAAGAACAGTGCGACAGGCCCATCCCCTTGCAAACCCCTCTCAGAGAAAACACCCACATTAATCATCGAAGATCCTTGGATTGACGAATATAGAGATCACATGAGTAAACATGCCCTAATATGCAAATTCATGGGAGTTCAACTCAATGAAAAGGCTCTCTGTTGGTGGATAAACTAGAAGTGGAAGCCTAAAGGGGACTATGAACTTCAGCTGGGGTCAAGGAGCTTTTTCACTGTCATCTTCGCTCACAGGGATGATAGAGATCGCATTTTCGAAGGAGGCCCATATTTTTACAACTCTACAGGACTCTACATGACGTACTGGAGACCCAACTTTGCTCCAGAACAAGAAGATTTAAAAAAAGTTCCAATATGGATCAGACTCTACTCTCTGCCTTTTGACTACTAGAATAAGCACATCCTGGAAGCCATCGGGAATCAGCTGGAAGTCTTCGTCAATACCTCAGATCTCACATCTCAAGGTAAGTACACTGCCTACGCTAGAATTTGTGTTTACATGGATGTATCAGGACCCCTCCCAGGTCATATTGATCTGGTCCATAGGGGAGTTCATTGGAAGCAATCCATTTACTATGAAAACATCCCATTCAGATGCCAGACATGCCGACAACATGGACATCTTAGTCATGGTTGCCCCCTTAATCAACCCCCACCACAACCCCAAGCGGAAAAGGTGGATAATCCACCCCCAGGATTCATCCCAATATTAAGGAAGAACAAAGGGCAGAAGGGAAAAAAATCCTCTGAAACCCTCCACTAACCCGACCCCCACCTAGCAAAATAGATTTGAAGCACTTGGCAACCTTGATCCAAATCAAAACCCTCTGGAATCTCTCGCCCCCATTGTTCAATATCTATCCATGCTTGTTCAGTTATCAAACCCATCAAACACTTCCATCCCGAACCCTGACTCACACCAAGCCCAACCACAACAACAAAACCCACAGCCCCTTCCTATCCAGAACAATACAAGCCCTGCGTTATTGCAACCCCCTCCCTGCACAGAAACCCATTCAAACCAACCATCCTCAACCACTCCCACTAATCCTCTGGGGGAGATCATAGGTGACATAAATCTCCAAAAGGTCAATGAGTAATGGTCCAAACTAGGAGTGGATGCCATTACCCAGGAGAATTTAGAGAAAATAGAAATGGCATACCTACAGTTGGAATATCTCAACCAAAATGCAGCCAAAAAGCAATGGGGAAACAATAACCAATCGGGCATTCAAGCCAACCTAGATCTGGACCAATATAGGCCGAAAGGTTCGGGAAGAAAGAGGGGGTGAAAATCCACAAAACAGCAAATACAAGAACTTGGCAGGCACCTAATCAATGAAG
Organism: Pinus tabuliformis; assembly: GCA_031772625.1. Classification (NCBI taxonomy): domain Eukaryota; kingdom Viridiplantae; phylum Streptophyta; class Pinopsida; order Pinales; family Pinaceae; genus Pinus; species Pinus tabuliformis. The sequence continues at coordinate 353,339,804 of CM062816.1, forward strand.
GAAAAATCAGGGCCTTGGTCCTATCCACTCTAAAGGTTACTCAATGAAGATCACAATCTGGAACATCAGGGGGCTAAACGATACCTCCAAAAGGCGAATACTAAAAAACCATCTTTTCTCGCAATCCCCAGACCTTATTCTTCTTCAAGAATCCAAATGCTCATCCAGCGGCATAGAGATGCTTAAAAAACTCTTTTCAAAAGGTTATCATTGCATAAGCACAGAAGCCATTGGGCAAGCAGTAGGGCTACTCATGTTTTGGAATAAAAGCAAGTTCTTTATGCAGAATGCTCTGTCCACTAAGCATTCGTTATCAGTCATCTTCAACATGCTAGAATCAAGGCATACGATATGCATCACCAATGTGTATGGACCTCAGCAGATCCAGGAAAAGTTCAAGATGCTAGAAGACCTGGACAAGGTCCGACAACACCATGGGGCAAATCACTGGATCTTAGGTGGTGACTTCAACATGATCACCACCCTAGAGGAAAAGAAGGGAGGCTTAAGAAGACTGGATAAAGACATGGAAGCATTCAACACCTTCATAGCTGCATCTAAACTCATTGATGTCCCCACAGTGAATGGTCTGCATACTTGGAACAATAAGCAAGGGGGAAATAGGCAAATTGCATCGAGGCTCGACAGGTTCCTTTTCTCGGAATCCATCTGTTATAGACATTTTTGTGCCTTACAGCATGAAGCATGAAATGTCCATAATCTAAGGGATCCAAAGTCCCTAAACATGTTGTTCCTACCCCTAGAGGAACAAGGTCAACAAACCACAGCACTGAATAAAAGTTCTCCACCTGAAAACACTCAAAAACAAGGCAATTCTGGATCATGTCAACTGCTCCACTGAGCATCTGCGCTGAATGTCAACTGCTCCACTGTCTACCTGCGCTGAATGTCAACTGCAAAGAAGGCTACCTGCGCTGGGCGAGTTGGGACATGTGGCACAGTCATTCCTCAAGGTGTCAATGCCCAGGAAGCTTCCAAAATGACACTTGGATTAGGGAATTCGACTAGTGATCAGTAAGAGGGTCTAGATCTCCAAGTGGAAGCAAGAACCTCCAAGTGGACTCAAGAACTGAAGAATAATTGAAGTGAGAGAGGACACTAGTCAGCTTCATGCCAGCCTCAAGCTGACTCATCCTTTCTCCAAAACTCCTATATATAGATCTCTCTCATGAGGTCTAGGAAGGCTCGAATCTTGTGAATGTAAAGAAGTGTTGTTGGTTTGAGTTTAGAACTATTGGGTGATTTGCTTTGAAGGAGGTGAAGAGGAGATTTCTTTCTGCTGGGAAGGTGATGCTGGATTGGGCCTCTTATGGTTGTATCACTTCCTGAACTTTACTTCTTCCATTAATAAAGCATTTGAGGTTCTTCTATATGCATGTGTCTCAATGATGTATGGTTATACTTGTGTATTTGATTTATTCTAATCCTTGAATCAATTATGAATGTATGCTTCTTGTAGTTTCCCTCTCTTGCCATTTTGCAGGATCTTGGTGTAGCTGGGCCAGTGAAAGAGTAAGGAGCTGGGAGCAAGCAGCGAGGAGAGAAGATTGGATCAACCATTAGCGAAAGACATCGGTTAGTGGATCTCTTTCTCCCCTATTTTACTTTCATAAAGAAGAAATCTTAGATAGCTTTGCTTCGATTGTTGCTGAGGTACTATCACCCTTAGAGTGGGATAGGGTCATTCCGTATTGGATACTTTTCCCAACAACACCATCATGCTCCAAAATCTAGATATGGAGGCCAGCATTCTGCCTATTGGGGGGCCTGATCATTGGACAGTGCAGATTCACTTCACCAATATGGACAGGCCTCACAATAGACCTTTCATATTCGAGGCTTTTTGGACAGATCACCCAACATTCATGCAAAATATATAGAGTTGGTGGACTCAAACCACCATAGAGGGCGATAATATCATGTACATGTTCCAGCAAAAGCTCAAGATCATCAAAGCCAATCTCAAACGCTGGAACAAGAACACCTTTGGCAACATTTTTCAAGCCAAAAGAGAGCTCGAGGAAAAAATGGTGGGCCTCCAACAAACAATGATCAAGGAAGGGCCCACTGATGAAAGGTTGGCTCAGGAATCAAACCTAGAAAGGCAATGGGAAGAAAGGCTAAGACAAGAAGAGTTGCTTTGGAAACAAAAATCGAGGGTGCAATTTTTAAAACATGGAGAACGCAACACAAGTTTATTTCATAAGTCAACCATTCAACACAGAGCCAAAAATCGTATTCTATCCCTCAAAAAAGTTGATGGCGCTAAAGTTTATACCAGGGAGAAAATAGGAATTGAACTTAACTCATACTTCAATTCACTTCTCAAAGATCCCATTCATGATACAACCCAAGCCATCATTGAAGTCATCGGTGCTATCCCCCCTTAGTTACGGAGGAGCAAAACTCCCTTCTTTTAAGAGAGTTCACTGAGCAGGAGATTGAAGCAGTCGTCTTCACCATGGCTACTAACAAAGCTCCTGGACCAGATGGCTTTACAATTGAATTCTTTAAAGCTTGCTGGCCCATTATCAAGGCCGACCTTTTCAACCTTCACAGAACCAAGAGAGTGTTACCTGCAATCAATGCCATCTTCCTCACCCTAATTCTAAAATCTGATGAAGCTAACTCACCTGACAAGTTCTAACCCATAGCCCTTTGCAATGTCATTTATAAAATCCTATCCAAATTGATGGCTAACAGACTTAAACCCATCCTCCCCTCAATCATATCTCCAGAGAAATCAAGATATGTTGAATGCATGCAAATCACCGACAGCATAATCCTCACTCAGGAGGTTCTGCATTCTATCAAAACACAAAGGATTTCAGGTATGCTCATCCAGCTTGACCTTTCAAAGGCCTTTGATAAAATCAGTTGGATCTACATAAGAGCAATCCTCTAGGATTTCGGCTTCAATGAGATTTGGATAAATTGGATAATGGAATTGGTCTCGGGAGCATTCTTTTCAATCATGTTGAATGGAGGGCCCCTACAACCCTTCCTTCCATCCAGAGGAATAAGACAAGGAGATTCCCTGTCTCCTTTTCTCTTTGTTATTATGGCAAATGGTCTGGGAAGATCTCTATCCAAAGAAAACCTGAAGAATCAACTCAAAGGCATCAAACCTGCACCTCACGGCCCCACAGTAACGCATCAACAATTTGTAGATGATACAATGCTCATGGGCTCCCCCACAGTGCAAGAAGCTCAAACCATCAGCAAGGTGCTAAAGACCTTCTCAGAGACCTCAGGTATGGAAATCAATCTCACAAAATCCAAACTGTTTTTCTTCAATACTTTTATTCCTATGCAGAGAAATCTTAGCAAAAATCTTAATATTCAGAAGAACTCCCTTCCAACAAAATACCTTGGCATTCCACTCTCGAAATATGCCCCCAAATCTGCAAACTGGGAAGCCCTCCTTAACAAAATGAAGGCCATGTTAAGTAGTTGGACTCACAGAGCCCTAAACATGGCTAGCATACTGGTTTTGGTCAAATCAGTTCTTCAAACTATGCTAGCCTATCTATTCTCAGCCCTAGCAGCTCCTAAAGCTATTTATAAATCCATTCGAAACATCCAACGATACTTCCTCTCGAATGGAGCTTCTAAGAAATCAAAGTGGGCTCTCCTCAAGTGGACAGACATTTGTAAACCAAAATTGGCGGGAGGACTCGGCCTAAGAGATCTTGAAATCCTAAGCAAGGTTGTAGCAGCGAAAATCTGGTGGAGATGGGTGGAAAATCCTAATTCCCTTGGGGGCACCTTGTGGAAATCGAAGTACACCAATCAAGTTAGGGAAAAAGACCTCATCAAGCTCACTAGAAACACTCAAGGATCCCCCCTCTGGAACAAAGCATGGGAAAATCGACATAGTGTTCAGAGGCACAACTTTTGGGAAGTGCACCAAGGCAACACTGCCCTCTTCTAGGAGGATGCCTGGCAGCAACTCCCCCCCCTGGACCACCTAGATTGGACTACTCTTAAAAGGGCCATGTAAGAAGAAAGTTTGGTAACTGTAGCACACTACTTGCAACCTATGAACGTGGCTACTACATGGAAAAATGGCTATCAAAAGAGCAATGGCTCACCCAAGACCACCATGTCAATATGGACCCTCTTTTACAAGACCTAGATCAACGGATAATCCTCACATCAAATAAAGAGGATATCCTTTAGTGGAGAAGTAATCCTAAAGGAACCTTCAACCTCAAAGAAACCTACAAGATCATGGCTGCCTCTCCTAACTCGCAACCGGACCCCAAAATCCTAGCCCAAAATCACCCTCTCCTGGTTGGTCTTGCATAACAGAGCACTCACATGGGACAATATTTAGAAACAGGGTTTCATGGGCCTTCCCATTGTGTCCTCTGTGAGAATGATCAGGAAACTCTCAATCATATTCTCAACACTTTCCTCACTGCCTGCTCTCTTTGGGATGACATGGCCATCGTCTTCAGACAATCCGACAGAAGCAGGAACTCTATCTGTCATTCACTGAGAAATTGGAGATCCTCCATATCCTTTAAGCCTCTGGTCAACAGAGCTTGGAATCTCATTCCGGGAGCCATAGCATGGATCCTTTAGAAAGAGCGAAATGCAAGAATCTTCAAGAATTCGGCGATGGCAGTGGACATGTTAAAAGGAAAGACGCGACAACTCATCACGGAGTTGATCAATGTCATGGGTATATTGCAGCCAGAGGGAAGCATATCTCTGAGTGACCAAAGAATAATCTAGATCCTAAATCTCAAATCCATGACCATTCCTACTGGAAGGAACCAGGATTCAGTTGCTATGTCACCGGATAAGTGGTGTCTGCCTCCATTTCAAACATTCAAGCTAAATTTTTATGGGGCGTCAAAGAAAAACCCGGGAAACGCTGGTTACGGTGGAGCAGTCAGGGATCATGCCGGTACCATCCATCTCATCTATCATGGAAATCTTGGCGTGAACACCAATAACGCTACAGAGCTAATCGTTCTCATCCAAGGCATCACCCTGGCTAATCACTACAGACTTCTACCTCTGATGGTGGAAGGAGATTCAGAGATTGTCATCAGGTTGTCGCGAAAACTCCAGACTGGCACCCAGGTGGACAAGATAACCCTAAACTAGAGGCTCTCGAAAATCCTGAGGGACCTACAAGGCCACCTCAAAAATATTCAAGGTGTCACCTTTCAAATGGTTCGAAGAACAGCCAAAAAGTTGGTCGATGCCTTGGCCAATGCTGGCATTCAGTCCAATCTTGAAGACTATCACATCCTCTGGCAAGATTTGGAGGACGGGGAAATCAAAGCTACGTGCAATACCATTAACAACTAGGACCTTTGGGCCATGTAAACATGCAGAGCATGACTGTCACTGTTTTTCCTTGTTTCTTCTATGTATGCATCTATATCAATAATTCTACCTTAATGTAAGTGCACTGCTAGAAAATAGACACAGAGTATTTGTTGGGTTCTCAGACTAGGCCTAGGCAGTTTTGTAAATGCAGACACAGGGAGGTCCCCTCGACTACCACTCTGCATTTTGTATTTTACAGTATTCTATTAATATAAAGTCCCTCTTAACCTTACAAAAAAAAAAATCAACTTTTCAACCCTTAGATTAAAGAGGATCCTTCTCAAATTGTCTTCATAATTGAAAAAGTATTGAACATAAGCACTAAATATCCCACTTTATCAACTCTTGCAGAATTAATAAGTAGCATTGGATTTTCATCCCAATTCTTAATGCAACATTCCTTTGATTACTCCTTCCTCCTCATCATTAGTTTGAAACTTTTTGAGCGAAAGCTTCACCTTAACATGTTTCACCAAGCCAAAATAGAGAACAAAACCTACCCAAAAAACCCTAATAGTCATTACTTCCAAATACCATTTTCTTTATACATGCACTTCAACCATTATTATGAAATGTAGGTGTGATAAGTAAACCAGCTATCATCACTCATAGATTCTAAAGGAATTGGGCCACCATATCAATCACCATGTTTTAAACATTGCATAATTGATCACCCAAATTTATAGTAATCTTGAGATCTTCTAAGGATAGCTACAATTATAAGCTAACATATAAGCATTCACTTCAAGTAATTTAATCCTCCTCTTCAATATAGGTAGCAAAAGTTACTAGAATTCATTACACTTACTATGAGCCAAAAATGCTAGTCAAGGTCATAGAAAATATGGAAGTAATGCAACGTGACAAAAAGAAACAAATTCTAGACAATGCAACAATAACATCACACCAAATGAGATAAATGTATACAAATGAATGTGCAAATTGATTTATTTGCTTGAAATTCTTATTTTTCCTTGTCTTTAATATATGAATCTCTTATATTAATTTCTCTTGAGAATATATTTTCTTTATCGTATAGATTTAATACTCAAAATTTTGACTAGATTGTTTCTAGTTGAAGTTGGAAAAATGTTGCTCAAGAGTAGAATTTGAAGATTAGACTTGCAAAAGCAACAAAAGTCTATTTCATGTACACTTTCCTTGCAGCATAAAAATATCATCCAAACATCTTTGCAACATGACTCATAGCTTTCCACAAATATATCATGGAGCATACCATATAAATGCAAGCTAGAATATTGATCTCAATTCGAATGGGCTAGACCAAGCAATTTTGTCAAGTCATAATTGAAGTTCCAATCAAGTACTTATCCCAAATGACATACTATTCTCTCTCGATGTACCTCTTCATCCTTTTACCTTGATTTATGCCTAAAGATGTCATTCTTAAAATGGGAATTGGAAAACACAATTCCTATAGTTTGTAAATAAAAATTGCTTAAGAGTCAAAACCAAAATTCCATAAAAAAATTATTGGAGTTTTGTAGGTTTTGATGCATATGTATTCAATCATATGCTTCCATAAACCATCTTATCTTCCTCATTTGTTGGACTATCTTGAAGTCAATTATTTGCCTCTATATATCAAATATCAAACATTTCATTGGCTTGTGTGATGCACATAATTAATTTTACAAACTAATCATGACAAAATTTTGCAACAATGTTAGATGTCTTACTCATTAAACTAAAATATGAAGGAAAACTTACATCATTCCAATAATGGCATGAGGACGCTATTGAGAAATGTGGCTTGAGGAAGAAATTTTTGCATAGGTTGAATGTCACAATATGTAGGAAGTAGTTTAAGAAATGTTTAAGTGACCACTTAGCAAAAGTGGAAAATTACTCTGTTTTGTAATTGCACTTCATGAATAAAAGAAAAAGTGAAAACTTTTATGCTTTGAAGCCAACTAGTATTAGAAATCTAAATGAAATGTTCTAGAAGCTCAAGAACATTTATGAATTGGATTAACATTTAACCTCAACTATATATCTCAAGATTAAGATAGGTGGCAACTAAGATTGAGGAGATTAGTTGCTAGGATTCAAGGCATTAGTTATATTATTTCAAAATCATAATAGGACAAGATAGGAGAGGTCAATCTCGTAATAAAAGAGAGAAATAAAGATAACATAGGACAAAGTGCATTCAAGGAGAAAGGAATAGATTGTTGAAGTTACTAGCCAATACAATAGACTCTACACAACTATAGAAATATTTTCCATATATGTCATACTTTGTCGTTAATGATTGTTTAAGTGTGCTTCAGTGTTGATAGAAGAGGAAGAGTAAAAAATGGCACGAAGGAGCAATTCATACCAATGTATCGTATTTTTTCAACTTTTTCCTTTCTTACATGAGGTGTACACTTCAAATCTAGGGGATTCAAATGACCATACAGTTGCTAGTTAAAGGTAGGTTGTAAAGGTCATCTTATCAACTTTTTCGAAGGAATGGAAATATGATTCAATGGAGAAATACCTCTGTGTTTTTTATTTCATTCATTATTCATTTTTCAACTAGTGTGACATTAATTGAATGTTCCAAAAATTATTTTTTTGTTAAATACATTTTTTTTACTTATCTAATGAAAGAGCACTAAAACAACAATCAACTAGGATCGAAAATTTTACATGGTATCAGATCTTTTCTCTTACTAATATTCTCAATGGTTTATAGCGATCAATTAATCGCCAATAAGAACTAGTAGTTAGAGGGTTTCAATTTTTATTTTAAGGATTAATTTTTAGATTTGGGAATTTATGCATTAGATCTCAAAAATGGCCTAATCTAGCATCAAATTTGAGGATAGATTAGATGGAAACTAAAATTTATTGTTATACAAAGTGAGTGTTACAATTTACTAGAAAGAATGATCAGTGTGATATTGTCAAGGATGTTATGCTTAGCCTACAGATTTTTGGTAGTAGTAAGCTCATAAGTAAGCAAAGGCAAAGATGAAGATTATGAATACCATAAAGGATCATTTGATTCCTCATATATTAAAAAAGAAAACAATAAAGGAGATGTTTGATGCCCTAGTTGGCATCTACCATAGTGATAACATAAATAAGTAAGCAAAGGTGAAGAGGAAGATTATGAATACCATAAAGGACCATTTGATTCCTCGCATATTAAAAAAGAAAACAATAAAGGAGATGTTTGATGCCCTAGTTGGCCTCTACCATAGTGAGAACATAAATAGGTAGATGATATTGCAAAATGAACTCATACCCCTAGAGATTACTATACCATATTCACTAGTTATATTAGCAAGGTCATTTAGATTCGTGATCAACTTGCAATAGTTGGGGATAATATTACAAATGCAAAGTTGGTATACATGGAATTGAATGGATTACAACTTCACAGGAACCATTTATCTAAGATGTTTCTACGCACGACAACGTTCCTAACTTTGAAAGGTTGTGGGAGGATTGTATTTAAGAGGAGACTCTGATGCAGTTAAAAACCAACGATAAGTGTGATGACAAGATCCCAACCACATTTGGTCAAATAATTAAAGGCAAAATTAAATGACTCAACAAGGATAAAGGAAAGAGTAACAAGTCAAACTCAAAGCCAGGAAAGGACATGAATCAAATCAAGTGTTTCACTTGCCATAAGCATAACCATTATACATCATAGTGTCTAGATAAGGAGAGTAAAGGGAAGCAATAGCAAAAACAGGTAGCAACTTTTACAAAAAACTTGTATGAACAAGTTTCTACCAAGTTTGAGAACGATTTCTCAATGGTATCGTTCTTTTCTACCAATATGGTTACTAAAAATGCATGGAATGTGGACAATGAGGCATATTCATTGGGGATTTCTCAATGGCATCTTTTCTTTCTACCAACATGGTTCCTGAAAATGCATAGGACAACCTAGGGTGAATTTTGTTTAAACAATGGCTATTTAATTGATGTATCTTGATATTTTGCTATTCTAAAATAATACTAATGTGTATATGTGTGTGTGCCCCGCACCCCATTTTTGTCTTTTTAATTAAATTGATTAATTAAAAAAGACATAGTATAAACATGTGCCCCGCACCCCATTTTCGTCTTTTTAATTAAATTGATTAATTAAGAAAAACATAGTATAAACATGTGGCAATATAAATTATGTTTTTTTCAGATATTTAGTATTACGAAGTCATGATCTTGCAACAAAATATATTTACAATAAAAAATCTACCAAATAAAATGAGAGTGAATCTATATATATAACTAACTCAAATTAATTAATTTATTAATAGTAATAAATTATAATTTAATTAATTTTTATGAATTTTTGATCTAGATAAATAATATGAAAGGGATGTTTATGCACATTTATTTATACTACTTTAATTAAACATTAAAAATGAGATGGATATTTATTAGCATTTATTTATACTGATTTAATTAAAAATTAAAAGTAAATTGAGAAAATTAAAACAAATTCAACCTCTAAAATTTAAACAATTAAAATATATCTACAGATTTCACAATGCAGCGCTTAGCATTTATGATTGTTGATATTTGGATTGGAACGATGGTATTGCAGTTGAAGCAAGACAAAGATAACATTGCCACTATGACGGGAATGTCGTAACCATAATATAACTATGAAGATCATGACAAAGAAATATCTTGCAAACCTATGTTGTTTATTAAAGGAAGATTGCGTCCTCATTGAAACCTATCTCTCTTCAAGGTTCATGCTAATACACGACATTGAAGAGGATTGAACTACTGATCCTGTAATATTATGAGACTGTGATTGAAAAACTATGGTGAACATGACTGCGATTTTGGACTTTGCAATGCCATTTGTATTGCTGGTTCTCGTCCTCCACAAAGGATAAATAGGAGTGTGGACATCACACATGCTTATACAGAAGGATTTGTTGTGAGAGGTTCGCCTCGGGAGCCAAGTAACCCCATAATGCTCATCGCCGTTGTGCAAGCATCGATAGTCCCGGGGAACTGTGGATAAGAATGAATTGCAGCCAAATATGAAAATATCAGTGCCGGGAACTTGCAGTCTGGTGAGAATTTTGAGATTAATAGCTTTTGTGTCGGAGTTGTAGCTGAAGCAAAGCACACAAAGATATGAGAGGAAAAATCAAGAAAAATGGTTTAATGACTCAGAGATTTAAACGACACTGGCAGCGAATCAGTGATTGATATAGTAGTTATTAACAGCATCCTGGTTCCTTGACAATTTTCAGGTTTACAGCGTTTAAATATTACGGCTTAAAAAATAATTACTGAGTTCAGCCGGATTGGCAAATGTAATTCGCAAATTCTTCTATTCTATAGGGTTCGATGTAATAATACAATTGTTAAAAAATAGTAAATTCAAGTATGGTAAGTTTGCAGTTCATATGAAAGTACGACAAAGAATGGTAAATTTTATTTGTAAAATCGTGTAAGATAAATACGTAGGCCAATACATAGCAGGCAGATTTGGCCTGAACTCATAGAGTGATCTCTGGGAGAGATTTTAAGTCCCAGAAGTTGTTTTTGTTCCACTTGCGGAAGAGAAGAAAGTGGTAACGGACAGCAGCTCGCCACGCTGGTACGCGTATAGCGCCTCATGGAAATGTCGATGGTCTGCATATAGATGGAATTTCATTGAATTTTGACAATGCATGTCAAGCCGAACTTGGCGCTGCCCTGGAAGATAGCTTGTCAGACGAAGGGACGATAGACAAGGGCGGGAGCAGCTGCAGCGGCAGTGGCAGTGGCAGTCGAGGTCGGAATTCTAACGTCGACAGAATTTGCGAAATCAACATGATGTCGCTCGGTGCTGAGCAGGAGCTTCGCAGCATAGCAGAGCGCATGGTGACTGCTGGGTATGGAAAAGAGTGCGTTGGAACGGTAAATATAAATTCAAAATTCAAATTTCAAGCGGGCTGGAAAATTCAAAAGGAGCGTGTACATTGTATCAATGGTCTGTGGTCCGTATTGTATTGGATGCAGTTGTTTGTAGGCATGAAATATTTATTGTATCATTAATTCCAAGTTCGGCCTGCTCGGAAAAATGGAACTATTGGAAAACATGGTGTGTCATGCATGCTCAGCTCGTCACATCCCAGCATAGCATGGTTTGAGGTTTTTATGTATGGTTAGCATGACATATTGTTTTAGAGATATTAAATACCCAATAGCATAGGATTCATAGATTTATTGGTTGCCCAAACCTGCGGCATCCTTGTTTTAATGCATGCTTTAACTTAGGCTGTACGTGTGGGCGGCGGGACCACCACGTGGCTGCCCCCGCCCTCCATATCTCCATGCGGATCTTCCATGTACGTCGGTCTTGACTTCTTCAACCATAATTTTCGTTGGGATGGCTTTATATGGATTGCAAATAATGTTTGGTTTTATTATAACCACCTCCACGTTGATTTATTTGGTTTTAACCAATCTTACCATATATGGTATTAAAGTTTTGTAACCATATCACAGGGTTTTTTACTTTGTATGGGTTTGTTTGTTAATGACCCTTTCCATGTGTGCCACGTATTCCTCCTATACGTTGGCTCTTTGTTTTTTTTTTTCATATTTTGTGATTTATGGTTATAACTTTTACCATATTATGATATGGTTTTGATTATTGTATGTTTTTTTGATTTGGTAAAATATATGTTTTTACTTATATATTTAATTTGAATAACTATATAAAATTGTAGTTATGACCAAAATATCTCATGTTTCCTTGTGCAGGTTTAGGAGGCTAATAAAGGGTTGTCATGTGTTAGTGTTTTGATGGGTTACCATGTGGGTCGCATGTGTTGACTAGGATGTCATGTGGCGCAATGTGGGTCTTATTTTTCCTCTTCCATACCAATCTTTGAAGAGCTCTATCCTTCGCATACGAGCTCGGATTGACAAACCGTTCACGCCATCACGATCAGGAAGACGAGCCCTCTCAATTGATACCATCAAATTCTCCTTTCTGAAATTTGAATTTCGAGCCTTTATCCATCCCCTTGGTGTCTCAAGATCCTCTTGGATCAGTCAACACGCTTTGACCAAGGTCCTCTTCGTTCCTTGCTGACTAAAAACTACCACTGTCTAGAGGTCCTTCCTGATAGCTCTTTGTTCACAAGTTTTTGAAGTCTGTCGTGATTTGATACAGTCATAGAACTTTGATAATTTTCCATGGATCCAATTTGGATCACGGCCTTCTCACTGAAAAAGCTTTTGGACCACCAAAAGTTGATTTTCAAGCATCGATGAAGTGAAGGTACAATTGTCTCACTTGTCCAATCTCTATCCACGTTGCACTGCTCGGCTTTGAACCATTGAGCCCAACTCTGAGGTACTCAACATCTCCCCTGCGCGTCGTTCTCACCTTCCTGTCCAGAACTTTGTCTTCCTGCAATTCATTAAGATATTCAGGTAACAAGTCATCAATAGAAGGCAATTGACTCTGCTCTTCAGGATCCTCAATTAGCGAAGGTTCAAACAATCTTAAGCAATCTGCGTTCACGACTGAGTAGATGTGCATGTAAGCTGGTAGATCAAGGCGAAAAACATTCTCACCAATTTTCTCAAGTATCTTGAAGGGTCCATACCCGATAGGCTTTAGCTTTTTACCTTCATCTTGCATTTTGTCCTTGCTGATATACAGCCAGACTTGGTCACCAACTTGGAAACTATGCTCCATCCGATGCTTGGCATGCCTTGCCTTGTATTTGGCTTAGTTCTTTTCCAATTGTTCCTGTACTACCTGGTGGATCTCTTGGATTTGTTCAATGAACCTAGTTTCCCTGTCCACATCATTGTGTCCCTCAATTATAGTGTCTTTACCAAAGAAAAAATCCAAAGGAGACCTTCGTGTGAAACCAAAACAGGTCTCAAAAGGAGATCTTTGTGAAGAAGAATGTTTTGCTCGGTTGTAAGCATGCTGCACATAACACAAATGTTCATCCCAAAGCTTAGGATGTTTCCTGCAATATCCCTTGAGTAACTGGATCACCGTCCTGTTGACTACTTCTGTCTGGCCATCAGTTTGTGGATGGAAAGTTGTGTTTTTCTTTAGTTTGGTGTCCATCAGTTCCCACAGACTTGACCAAAACTTTCCCACGAATCGGGTGTCTTGATTAGATACAATGGAAGTGGGTAAAACAAAATGAACCCATACATGTTGAAAGAACATTTTTGCAGTGTGTTCAACTGTAATCTGTTTATTACAAGGTATCAAAATACACATTTTGTTGAACCTATCAATAGAACGGTGATCCAGTTACTCAGGGGATCGCGCATCACTGGGCAAAACCTTGCGCCTGATGAATGACCGGATCTGGAGGGAGAAATAAGCCATGGCATATAAAATTTTGAAGTCCGATTGGACCGTTGAGTTGGCGGATGAATCATTACACAAAGTAACTAAAAATACCGAACCGTTTGAGGAAGAGTTGGCTCAGTTCATGAGAGGACAAGTGGCCACTTCCCTGTGAGACGTTACGCAGTGGCAATGACGCAAAGGCAGGGAATTCCAAGTGAACAACAACAGGCGATCCGAAGAGGCAGAAGAGGAAGCGAACAATCAGAGGATGGATTGGCTTTAAGCCATGCACAGACAGATAATAGAATAGGAGGACAGTGAAGAAGGAAGAGAGGGAGACAGTGAGACAGAAGCAGAGAACAGAGAGCCGAGCTGACCTAAGGCAGCATCGAGTAGACAGAACCAGGCTTGAGAGGTTCAAGCAATCCCTGAGAGGATATCTGTTGGGAACTGAGTACCAAATTGGACTCATCCCATTCAGACCAGTTGAGGTCGAGACTTGGTAAGGGGGAGTCTGTGCACTCTAGTGGCTTGGGGAATCCAAGAACCACCCTACTAAGCATCATCTGTTTCAGGAGACTCAAATTGAGCTCCTCATTGTAAAAACTTTGTTTTAAAGACACAATAAAGAAGGCCACCATTGAAAGCTGGACCAAAGACGTAGCCCAAGAAGATTGGGTGAACTCCTTATTAATTTGTTGTGTTCTTGTATTTGCTTACTGTGTTTTTCTTACTGTTTTCCATTTTCCAGTGTCTGTGTATTTTGCAATCTGATCGATCCGTTGCCTAAGATAACATAGACACACACCAGCACATGAGTCTGTAATACCTTCATTCATTAATTAATTAACTGAGATCACTCACGAGTGATTTTTAGATCACTTGACCCCCCCTGCAGCGAATATTTTACGAGTGGCGTTGCCGCCCCATTATGAACTGGGGTCCAATGCGGCGATACCTTTGAATACAGAAGATAATCAGGCTCCACACCCAACAATCTCCCACTTGGAGACTGATTATAACAACTCTACCGCTGCTTCATTTGTTGGACAATGACTCCACTTTGGACCTGGTTGTTTCTCATTTTCTTCATCATACTTGAAGACCAATTGAAACTGAGCAAATTCTCAGTTTCTCCCTGGTTACAACTTTTGTTAACATATCTACAAGATTCTGGCTAGTGTGTATCTTTTCCAGCTTCAACTATCCGTCTTCCAACGCTGACCATATGAAATGGTACTTGAGCTGTATATGTTTAGTATTGGAATGAAATGCAGAGTTCTTTGCAAGATGTATGGCACTTTGGCTGTCACTGTATAAATTGCCCACCTCCTGCTTCTTACCCAATTCATCCAAAAACCTTTGTAACCAAATCATTTCTTTACTAGCCTCTGTAGCAGCAACATACTCTACTTCTGTTGTTGAGAGTGCAACAACACTTTGCAGTTTTGAGACCTAGCTGACAGTTTGTTCCACCTATAGTAAACACATACCTTGTTGTGCTTCTCCTGTAATCTCTATCACCTGCCATATCTGCATCAACATATCCCTGTAGAACAATATTTGAACCACCAAAGCATAATACTTGATTTGTGGTACCTCTCAAATACCTGAGAATCCACTTCACCGCCATCCAATGTTCTTTTCCTGGATTGTTCATGTACCTGCTTACAACTCCCACTGCATGTGCAATATCAGGTCTTGTGCAGACCATTGCATACATTAAGCTTCCAACTGTTGATGCATATGGAACTTTAGACATATGAACCATTTCTTCCTGAGCCTTGGAACACTCCTCCTTACTTAATCTGAATTGGCTAGCCAAAGGTATACTAACTGGTTTTGCATTCTACATATTAAACATTTTCATCACATTTTCTATGTACTGGCTTTGAGACAATGTTAATTTACGATTCTTCCTGTCTCTAGTTATTCTCATATCAAGGATTTGTTTTGCAACACCCAAATCCTTGATTGCAAAAGAGTTTTCCAATTTTCTTTTGAGCACATTTATTTCCTGCATGTTAGAACCTACAACAAGCATGTCATCTACATAAAACAACAATATAATATAGCTGCTATCATTTTTCCTTTTGAGATAAACACAATGATTAGAGTGACATCTAGTATAACCTTGTTCAGACATAAACCTGTCAAATTTTAGATACCACTGCCTTAGAGCCTGTTTTAAGCCATACAAGCTCTTCTTCAACCTGCACACTAGTTTCTCCTTCCCTTTTACCTCATATCCTTGTGGCTGCTGCATATATATCTCTTCCTCCAAACCCCCATGGAGAAAGGTTGTCTTTATATCTAATTGCTCAAGATGCAAATCTTCAACTGCTACTAGACTTAAAATAGTTCTGATTGAAGTCATTTTAACAACAGGAGAAAATATCTCATCAAAGTCTATACCCTTTTTCTGTGCAAACCCTTTCACCACAAGTCTAGCCTTATACCTTTTTCTACCTCCATCTTCTTCCTTCAATGTGTAAACCCATTTATTATGCAATGTTGTTTTACCTACAGGAAACCTGACTAAGTCCCAAGTTTGTTTAAGTGTTAAGGAGTCCATCTCTTCTTTCATGGCTTGCTCCCACTTCTTCCTGGTTTCTACCTACACTGCTTCTTCATAACATTCTGATTCACTAGAATCAGTCAACAATACATAATATAATGAATGAGAGTATCATTCAGGGGGTTTACTTATCCTAGTAGATCTTCTAACACCACTTTCAGGTGTTTGAGGTGCTTGTTGTTGTTGTGGTTGTTGTTCTGGCTGTTGATCATTATGATTTTTGGGCACCATCACTTTTCCTGTGATCTCGTCAAGCATTGTGTATTCTCTATTTTATTTTTCCTATTTCTTTTCCTGTAGTTAATCCTTATACAAAACCTTTTCGTTGAATATGACATCTGTGCTCCTAATGATTTTGTGTTTTTCATAATCATAAAAGCGATAACCAAAATCATTAACACCATATCTAATAAAGGTACATTTCTTTGATTTTGGCTCAAGCTTTGTTCTATTTTGTTTATTAATGTGGATAAAGGCTTCACAACCCAAAGTCTTTAAAAAAGAGTAGTTTACCTTTTTACCTGTCCATGCCTCCTCTTAAATACCACCATCCAAGGAACTTGAAGGCCCTCTGTTTATTAGATAAACAACAGTATCTACAGCATCTGCCCAAAATTGTAAAGGCAATCCTGCATGCAATCTCATGCACCTTGCACGCTCCATGATTGTCCTATTCATCCTTTCTGACACACCATTTTCTTGTGGTGTTCATAGAACTGTCTTCTCTCTAGGAATTCCATTCTCTGAACAGTACCTATCAAAATCTTTGCTACAATATTCACCTCCATTGTCTGATCTGAGACACTTCAACCTTTTTCCTGTCTCATTTTCAACCAAAGCTTTCCATTTTTTGAAAGTATCAAATATATCATATTTATTTCGACTACAATAAATCCAGGTTTTTATGGTTCCATCATCAATAAAAGTAACATAATAATGAGAGCCACCAAAAGATGATACCTGAGCAGGTCCCCATACATTTGTATGCACAAGCTCTAATTTTTTTATCTTCTTTTCTTTCCAAACTCTAAGCAATCTAACTCTCTTATGTTTTCCATAAACACAATTCTCGCAGAATTTTAAATCAACATGCTTCAAACTTGGCAACATATTTCTTGAGTGAAGAATCTACATCCCCTTCTCACTCATGTGCCCGAGCCTATGATGCCACAATTTCGTATCTTCTCCTATAGAGGTTAAATCATTAACAGAATTAGAAATACCATTGCATAAATACAATGCACCAACCTTTCCTCCTTTTGCTATTACCAGGGATCCTTTAGTGACCTTCCAAGTTTTATCTATGAAAGTAGTTACAGAACTTTCACTTCCCAACTGCCATGTTGAAATCAGATTTTTCTTCAGATCTGGAACATGCCTTACCTCCTTCAATAGCCACTGATTTCCATTTTGATGTTTTATGAAAATTGTACCCATTCCAATGATTTTACAGGGTTTATCATCACCCAATCAAACCTGTCCAAAATCTCCTTGAACATAATCATAAAAAAATTTCCTATCAGGTGTGGCATGGAATGAGGCCCCTAAATCTACCACTCAGACATCAATAATATTTTCCAATGAAATAATCAAAGCATCTTGCAACATATCACATGTTACATTCGCTTCATGATTAGTTTCTTACTACACGTCTCCTTCTTTTCCCTTTCGAGACTTGCAGTCTTTCTTCAAGTGTCCTTTCTTCCCGCATTTCCAGCACACTATCCCCGATCTAGACTTGGATTTATCTTTTCTTGACTTACTATGATATCCAGGGCTCTTTCCTCTTTCCATTTTTCTTCCCCTATTCTCTGCAGTCAAAGCATTACCTGATGTCTCACCGGAGCTTTTCCGTCACATTTCCTCGCTAAGGATTGCACCGACAACATCATCAAACTTCAAAGTACTAGATCCAGAGTCAGAGTTACTAATGGTTGTAACTAAACCATTCCAACTTTCTGGAAATGAGCACAGAAATAACAGAGCCCTAACTTCATCATCAAAAGTTACCCCTACAGAACTTAACTAACTGGTAATTGTATTAAATTCATTTAAATGATCAGCAACAGATCCACCTTCTGACATCTTCATATTAAATAAGCACCTCATAAGAAACACCTTATTTGAGGCTGAGGGTTTTTCATATAGTTTGGCCAATGTCGACATTAAACCCTCTGTTGTCGTTTCCCTTGAAATATTAAACGCTACCGACGCTGCTAGGCACAGCCATATTGTTCCAAGTGCTTTTTCTATCGAGAATATCCCATTATGTGTGTGTCATACTCGTCGGCTTCTTGTCTTTCCGCTCAATGGTTGGTACAGATCTCTCTAGTACAAATAATCTTCCATCTGCATCTTCCACAGTTGGTAGTTTTGGACGTTAAATTTTTCGACCCTAAACCTACCATCTTCCGCCATTGCTCCCACTCGAACCAGGAACCCTTCTCTCCTGCGAGTTTATCAACCAAAGAAAACCTTCGGCTTTGATACCAGTTGTTAGAGAATTATATATTACAGAGCAATGGAACACACAAAATATTGCAGAAATATAAACATAGAAAACGCATAAAACAAGAGAGACACATATATACGTGGTTCACCCAGTTTGGGCTACGTCCACGGAGAAACAACTAGTCCTTTTTTTTATATTATCTAGAAAACTGAAGAGATACAACCTACAGTAGATCCGCTATAATTCCCTCTTCGCTCTCAATCTCCTCTCTCTTCCTCACTTAGAATACAGATATCTCCATAAATGCAATACAATTCCCTCATATATAGCAAGGGGTTGCCTTCTAGGGCAAAAAACCCTAAATTAAGCATAACTTCTACCCTCAGATCTCCGCCTAATGAACGACCCAGATTGACTATGAAATTACAACATTTTACAAGGAAATTTTACATCTATTCTTAGCTTCGGGGGCGCTGCCCTTGATCCCCTTGCCAAGGAGGGGCTCGCAAAGGTTGCAGCCCCCCCCCTGGACCCCCCTTGCAACGAATATTTTACGAGCGACAACGATTACGAACTGGGGTCCAATGCAGCGATACCTTTGAATACATAAGATAATCAAGTTCCACTCCCAACATAATATGTATCATGTACCTACACTAAGTGTAAATTCATTGTTGGTACCCCAACTAATTTAGATTGAAAAGAAAGTATATTTTTTTCCAAACTAGTTTCTTGCGAAGGACATGAAGAACAACTTTAGTGTTGTCACTAGTCTTCTTGGACCTAAATAATCAATTGCATGAGTTATGTGCTTTTCCAAGAAATATTTTTAATTGACTATACTCATAGCTCACATCAAAGCAAAATATGGCAATAAGTACTAAAACATTTAATTTTTTTAAGTCTAAACCTAATTATAAAACATTATATTGTTTCTAGCCTACTCAAATTTTTTCCCTTTGATGGAATAGGTAAAGGGTGTATGCTAGAAAAGCATCATCAAAACCCTTTTGAAATAAGAAGAACTTACAAAGAAAAGACTCAACTAGAACTTGACCATATTGACCTATGTTCCATGAGCAAACCATATCAAATTGGTGTACGATATGTATTAAGCTTAATTGATGACTTTTCCAAGTATACTTTGGTATATTTCTTGAATAACAAGAGCCATATATTTGAAAAGTACATGGAATCTAAGGTATCCATCAAAAAGAAATGTAGTTGACCTATGAAATTTTTAAGATCTAATGATGGAAGAGAATACATGGGAAAGGAATTTGAAATTTTCTTTATCACAAATTGGTAACTCTTGGTACAATTATGTACCTCACACACCTTAGAAAAATGGTGTTGTTGAAAGGAAGAATAAAACTTTGGCCAAAAATGGCTTTTGAGGCCAAAGGTTTATGGACCAAGTTTTGGCCAAATTTTTATTATTGGTCAACCTATTTGTTGCGTTTGATTCCAGTTAAAATTTCATGGGATATAACCAATTGAAGAATGAAGTGGAACAAAACCATCATTCAAATGCCTGATAAAATTTTGATGCATTATGTGAAATTTATATTTCAAATGATAGAAGAAATAACTGGATGTTAAGCGTCATGCTTGTATCATGATGGGCTACTCTAAAGAGTCAAAAGCCGATAGCTTATTTGAATTATATTGAAGACATATCTTTACCTCAAGTATCAATATATTGAATTATTCTTGTTATTTATTGAATAGTGATCCATAGGAAATTATAGAGAACACTAGATCGATTAATTTCCTCAAAATATCATCCAATGGATAGTCTACTTCTTTGTTTGGCTCAACCACTAACCAAATTTCCATAGTAGAACTAACTACAAAATTTGGGACCCCTACTAAATCCAAAAATGATGACCTTATGTTAAACACACACATGGAATGGACAACCAAATAGAATAAACGTGGCATTTCATTTATTCACAAAGATTTACATATTTATACATTTCCTTGTGACCCTTGGTCTTCATATAACAAGTGGTCTCTTGGAGACCAGTGATTATTCATATTCCACACCAACCCTTAGTGGATGAGGTTTCCAACATTTCCCCCCTTAATCCAAAGGGATATATACGAGTCCAAGAAGAGAGCTATAATACAAAATGTGTAAAAATGCATGGAAGCACTAGGCTGAATGAGCTCTCTGAGATGATGGTATAAGGTGGGAGAACTTGAGCTCTAAACTGGTGGTGGTTCAAGGATGACTACCAACACTGGAACGCTTAATGTAGTTCCTGGAACTCTTACAATTTGGCTAGAATTTGAAGTCTTATGCTATAGGAAGTGCTCTCTATTGTCATGAAAAGGGAGACCTTTGGGTCTCAACCTGGAATTCTTAGTGTGATTCTCAGAACAATTCTAAATCTGGCAAGAACTTGTTAGTCTTCTACCAAAGGAAGTGTCCCTAATGTTCAGAAAAGGGAGACGATCAACCTAGAAAAGGGAGGTCTCAACTTGTGGAAAAAGGGAGAACCTCAACCAAAAAAGTGAGGTCTCAACCTATGGTGATTTAGGGAAGGCCACCAACCAAAGGCATGCTCATGGGCTTCTATGCCTCTAGCTACAACTCTGAATCTGGGTATGGCTATCTTTGGTTGTAGGCCTAGGTAGCAGGTTCAGGTTGTGGCTTAGGCTTGCATGATTTATCTTTGAAGCTTGTAAATGACCATCAATTCCCCCCCTGTTAGATACAAGGTGAGAAGATGAAGAAAATTCAACTACAATACTTTTTAATACTCTAGAATAAATTCTGAAATATGACCGAAATATCTTCTTGGTTGTTGAAGCCCATTGCCAAGAAGTAATCCATCCAAGGTGAATCTTCGTTCTTGCATAAGGCTTGTTCTGAAGAATTTTTTTGAATGATGAGTGTGTTGACCAAAATGCTTACAAGGGTGAAGATCAAAACAATGATATTTCACATGGCCAACTCTATCACAATGTTTTCATCTGCAAAATTGTTGTTGTGGCAGAAGACCAAGAATAGGTTCATATGAACTATCATGCAGAAATCCAACACTGTGAAACTGGATGGGCTTGGAGCAGTCTAGAGTGTGAAGAGAAACCTCCTTCTCATTTCCAAGGCCTGTTTTATGCTTATTGTCGACAAGCTCTTCACAAGGTCTGATGGTAGCCTTAGGAAGTGCAAGTTGAACATGAACATTTTCATGCAAGTCTATTCCTGAAATTGGCACTTAATGGAGATCAACATAAAATTTGTAGACTTTATCACTTGTTGGTTGCTGATGGGAATCTGTTTCGACCTCAAATAGAGGATTGTTCTAAACAAAAAATAATTTAGAATGATGCTTACATTGTTGTAACTCATCTTGTTGTAGTTGTGACTCAAGTTGCAAAAACTCAATATTCTCTTGTTTGTGTTGAAAACAAGTTATAATATCAATTAGAGTATCCTTGTTTATTTTAATTGTTCTTTTAGTAGTAGATATGATTAGAGTTCTCAATAAATCTAATAAATTATCAATTTGAGACATTTAAAAAGGAACTTTCCGGTGACAATGGAAATGGTTCCAAGTGGATTTCAAAGCTTTACTCGATTCCTTTTATATGACACCCAACAAACCCATATGATAACCATACACATGCCACAAAATTCAATGCATCAACCAACGCAATCAACCAATAAATATACCATCCTAGTCCTATGAATCAACTCAAACAATGGTGTTTTAAACCAAGATATATGACCAAGACTTCAGGTGCACAATGCAATAACGACCAACATACATGTAAACTTCAAAGAAACAAATTTATGCATCCAATGACATGCGTAAAGTTCATAGAATATTTAAATAGAATGACCACCAATTGCAGGACTCAAGACATATGTAATTTCAACACTTCATATATAAACCAATATAGTGCGTATACAAACAGTCCGTGTTGGAATTACTTAGTGGTCAAAGCACACACATACCATGGTTTGAACACAATGAAACTTCACAACATAAAGAATCACATGGACTCAATGCATAGAGATGCTCCCAACCAGCATTCAAACCAACATTCTAACTAGGATGCTTTAACGCATTTCTCAAGACGACTTCACAACATATAATTAACGCACAAAGAGTCCAATTCAACATTGTAGGTATGAGAATTCACCAAATCACAGAGCTATGGAGAGATTATAGATGGTTGGTTGTCATCACTTGAGTCCGATGAGCAGAACAAGCTCATGGATTTGATTAGTGGCAAGTTAGATTTTTCCTGCACCAATAAATTATGGTAGAATTATTGGCTCAGATGAACAATAATAATGATATCCAAAAATGAGTTGGAGATTGAAGTGAATAAGCTCATAAGAAAACGCTAGGCTCGGGAATGAAGCATATTCAACGTAGCATAAACTAAAACATATCCCAACAACCTTCAAAATTCACCATTTTTGCCCTCCACAAGATCGAGTCACGAAACACGTACACACACTGGCTAATTCTCTGCAATTGTTTTGCTCTTTGCAAAAAAACAATTGGGCAAGTAGTGAGGAGATTGCCACATGATACGCAGCAAAACCAAAACAATTGTGTTTTTATTTTTCATTAATCCAGCAATGATGCACCAAAAACATATGTCCATCCACACACACTCATAGTAGGCAACTCAGGCGCTCTCATATATGTTACACAACAACTATAAAAAACATCAAACAAGCATTGGTTCTATATGATGATTGCTCAAACCTGATGTGGAAGGAAATTTTTTAATAGACAGAAGCCCTCATATTTATCACATGATGATTTCATATGGCATGTGCAAGAAAATGGTATGAATTATTAAATGAAGCATGATTTTTTGCAACAAAATAATAGTTAATTTATTCTCATATGAGTCAAGTGTTGAGTCTAAGAAATGGGTTATGGGATTCAGAGAGAAAAAGACTCAAACATAGAGACTGGAGTGGTAGTACAACCAAAAGAAAATGATGATACAGAGAATTCCCATAGAAAATAACACAGAATGAAGAAAATTCATCGAGAGGATTTGATACATAAATGTTTTTCTTGACCAGAAATTCTGGGGCAATATTTTCAGAGGAGACATTGTTTCTTGTTCATGGACAATGAGTTAGAATCAAAGCAGAGAGTGTAGTGTAAAGATATTACTCAAGCATAAAATGGAATGAGCATCGAATAAATTAAACCGTCGTGGAGAGTAATTCCTAGCATGGCAGAGTAACTCCTAACAAGGAATAATTGAGCATTGAGTAGAAGAAACTGGGGTGGAAAGATGAAAGTCTCAAGCCAAAATAGAAAATTTGATAGGCTGAGTGAAGAGTAGAGTTGTGAGAGTAATGCCTATTGTGGTCGGACCAATACACAGATCGACAAAACACACCAAAATTATAAGGGAAGAGCTAGTTTAGACAATTATATATTTAGAATTGTAAAGCGCTCAACTTAATCAGGGCAGGAATATGCTTGCTTTGATACCATGTTAACACACACATGGAATGGACAACCAAATAGGATAAAAATGACATTGCATTTGTTCACAAATATTTACATATTTATATATTTCCTTGTGACCCTTGGTCTTCATATACCAAGTGGTCTCTTGGACTCTAGTGACTATTCATATTCCACACCAACCCTTAGCGGATTAGGTATCCAACACCTTGGTACATGAATTTATTCAACAATTGGAGCTTGTCTTAGATGGATTGCAAATATGGATGAAATTGCTAGATCTGGTGCATGATACATTGTTGACTCAAGAACAAATATAAGTCGAAACAACATGGTAGTGTCCCTCTAATGGCCTATGTGTTAGAGACATATGATCTAGATGCATATGTAAATGCACATCGTTGACTTAAATGGAGAATTATTTAGTGATGAGTATCATATATTAATGAACAATGACATATGGGATTCAATTCCTTAACCGCAAGGAAAGAATGTGGTGAAATGAGAATGAGCATAGAAGGCCACATTCACACTTGAAGGTGTTGTAGAAAGATACAAGACTCAATTAGTGGTTAAGGGATTTTCATAGCAAGAAGGCATTAACTATATTGAAATATTGCATTGGTTGCAAGTATAAACTACGTATGAATAATTCTCTCACTTGTTGTTTAGTTTGGATAGGAGGTACGTCAAATGGATTTTAAAAGTGTTTTTCTTCATGGTGATCTCACTAAAAAAAATCTATATGGGTCAACCCCCCAATTTTGGAAAAGATGATAACCTTGTGTGTTGACTGAAGAAATACTTTTATGGTTTGAAATATTCCCCTAGGGCATGGCATGAGAATATTGATCACTTTGCCTCATTCTCATTTTCAAAAATTGTGAATTAAATCACAATATCTATGTATTACATGATGAAGATGGAACATATTTGCATTATACGTGGATGACTTAATCATTACGAGAAGCAATGTAAATTTTTAATATTGGGTTTGAAGAAACAATTAGCAACATTTGAAATTATTAATCTTAGTTTGTTGCATCTCATTTAGGGTATCCAATTCTTATAAATGGATTATGCTATCTTTATTTCTCAACCTAAATATGTGCTAACTCTCTTGCAAAAGTTTAGAATGGAAGGCTATAAACTATGTATTATGCCTTATCATTTAACATTGAAGCTAATTCATGAGTGTGATTCTTTGAAATTTAATACTATATTCTATCAACAACATGTTGGTAATCTTATTGATTAAACTCATAGCTGACCCGAACTTTCTTTTGCTATTAATGTTGCTTCTCAGTTTATGTAGTATTTGTGAGAAAGTCACCTTAAAGTCACGAAGATAATTGTTTGTTATATCAAGGTAAGTAAATAGCTGGGTATAAATTATTGTGGTGATCAAATGAACCAGTTAATTGGTTACATCTACTAAAATTGGCTTGGAGATAGAGATGGAGATGAAATGAACCAGTTTATGTATTTAGTTTACGTAGTATTTGTGATAATCTCACCTTAAACTCATGAAGGGAACTGTTTTTATATCAAGGTAACTTAATATCTTGGTATAATGTATTGTGGTGACCAAATGAACCAATTAGCTGGTTACATTAACTCAAACTCGCTTGGAGATGGAGATGATAGGTAGTCAACATCTGAATATGTGTTTTGACTTGGATTTGGGCCCATGATTTTCTAGTGTTGTAGAATGTAGAAGGTGATTTCTTTATTGACCACAAAAGTAGAATATCATGGTGTTACACAAGGTATATGTGGATTCAACATCACATGGTTAAACTTGGCTTTCCATTTGAGACATCAACTATGGTGTATTGTGATAATCAAAATGTGGTCCACATTGTAGAAAATCATGTTGCACATAAAAAAATGAAACATGTGGAGCTTCATGCTCACTATTTGAGATAGTACATGAAAATATTTTAAATATTGTTAATTTCAAGATATATGAACTAAATATTAATATGTTTGGATTTAAGACCTCTGTGGTTTATTTCTTCTTACTTAGCTACTGGAGAATCCACAGTAAGGATCATTTTCTGCCAACGTTTCAAATCCCAACCGGGATCCATCATCAGGACCACTTGAATGCTTGATAGAAGAAGAGCTAATTTGAGAGATTAAATATTAATGAGGAGAGTAAATTAAGATGAATGTCGGCTCTCTTTTTTGAATGCTCAGTTGAAGAAACGCCTTGCTATTATATATGTTCTGTAAGAACTGTCGTGACAATAATCTCATTCCCCCATTTGCACAAATTAATCATAGATTACAGAACAGATATAATAGCAAGGCGTTTCTTCAACTGAGCATTCAAAAAAGAGAGCCGACATTCATCTTAATTTACTCTCCTCATCAATATTTAATCTCTCAAATTAGCTCTTCTTCTATCAAGCATTCAAGTGGGCCTGATGATGGATCCCGGTTGGGATTTGAAACGTTGGCAGAAAATGGTTCTTACTGTGGATTCTCTGATAACTAAGTCATAATTAATATGTTTATGAAGCTCCTCTTAGAAGCTAAGTTTGAAAAACTTCAGGCTATGTGTGGGCCTGAGGAAGTTGTAATTTGGGTTGGGGGTGGGGAGTGGTGTGTGGGTGTGGGTGTAGGGTTGTAGAAGTAATTTCACTCCCTAAGTCTCCAAAGAATTGTGGTGGTGGAGGGGTGTTAGAACAATAGTCTTTTAAAGTTCATCATACCTCTAGATCTTCTAGAGTTATATAGTTGATACTTAACTAGGATATATGACTAAGTAATCGACTTAGAGACTAACTACACGATCAACTAAGCATTCAATTGGATGATTAGTTAGAATAGAACAATAAAATGGTACATAAAACAAGGAAGGAATTTAGAAGTTTATTATGCAACCTAACCAGTTTATGTGAACCTTGTCTTCCTCACTTGAATGGAGTTGGTTACATCTTTATGCTATATAAAATGGCCCTATGGATTGATTTTGTATGAAACATTTGAAATGTGTATGGTTTGGATGTTGTTTACAATTTGTGTCAAGGTTGTGTAAAATAAATTAACTTAATGGTTGTGTGTTAAGCACAACCAACAATAGATTTTAGAATTAGAAACTCTAAACCTAAGCTAGCTTTATCATTCTCAAACCTATCTTATTCATGAAATAAATAACTCAAAGCACAAAGGAAAAGAATTTACATGAATAAGGAATTCAAAAAGAATGAAAATAATTCCATTTTACCAAATTAATGATGCCAAGATAGCACCTATGAAGTGAGCTTGATTAAGGAAATGAACTCCAAATCTCCTCCATGGGACAGAGCCTTGGCTTCCTTGGTGTGTTGATAACTCCCTACTTGATGTATGAGTAAGGTACCTAGACAAGAAACTCTCTCAAGAGGAATAGGTCCTCAAGAATTTGGTGGAATTTCAACAAATCAACCTTACAATGATAGTGGATGATATATAGTGACCTCAAATGCTTTATTAATGTAACAACCCTAGTGAAAATTCCATGTAATAAAAGTTAATAAAGGAAAAATAATAACTACAATTGATGGGAAACTTATTACAAGCTTAATGTTGGGTAAGACATCCTAATGTGTGTGTTGATTTGGTTATTAATGGCTAAGGAAATTGGAAAAGGCAATGGCTAAGGCTTTGGAAAGGAAAAATGGCATTTTGACACATTTATTTATGAAAATAATGGAAATTAGGAGAAAAGGGAGGCGAAAGGTCACAAGTTTCATGTGAGGAGGAAAATGAGGGAAAATAATGGAAAATGAAGAAAATAGAGGCCTCATTCATAAAAATGATTTTGAGGATCAGTTGGTAACCTTTTGTCAGTGCAATCTTCGAGCTCTCTCATTATTCTCTCTCTCATACTCTTGGATACATAGAGTTTTCTTGGAGCACTCTTGGAGGGTGTGGCATACTTATATTTTTGGAGCAAGAAGGCAAAGAAGAGCAGGAAAGTGCAAGAGGAGATCAGGATCAGCAGCTACGGTTGTTTTTGCTTGTAGGTATCGAGTTGCATGTATGTTTTCCTCACTAATTTGGCATGCATGGCATATGCATGTGGTTTGTTGGTTGTTATCTATCATGGACATCAAGGATGGATGAGATTGACAGTGGATTGCCTAGCCTTCCATTTCCTAGATAGCCATGGTGATTTTTGATTTGTTCCTGTTTTGTTTCAGTTGGTTCTCATGTTTCCTTAGCTTGGGTTGAGTTGTTAGTCCTGGAAGCCTTGGTTGGACAAACACTCTAGAAGCCCTGTAACAACTTGGGTTGAGTTACTAGTCCTAGAAGCCTTGGTTGGAAAAACGCCCTGGAAGCTCTTGGTGGGTTGAGTTACTATTCTTGGAAGCCCTAGTTGGACAAACGCTCTAGAAGCCCGGTAAAAGTTGTGGGTTGAGTTACTAGTACTGGAAGCCCTGGTTGGAAAAACGCTCTAGAAGCCCGGTAAAAGTTGTGGGTTGAGTTACTAGTCCTAGAAGCCTTGGTTGGACAAATGCTTGGAATCCCTGGAAGGCTTGGATAGAGACCAACCTGATGATGGTTTTGTGATGTCTGACTATGAGGTGGAATCATTGTTTGATGGGTTGAGGTGGATGGCCTCTGGAAGCCCTTGATGGTTTTGGATTGATGTGTTTTATGAGATCCCGCATTCATTCTTGGAATATGGCACGGGGGTGAATGGTTGAAGAGGGATTTGGCTCATTGATTCTACAGTCAGGTAGAACGTGGAAGTCCCATATTGGGTTTGAATTTTACATCATCCATATGAGGTTATTTCTCCTTGTATTTCTATGAGTATTATACTGGATTATATGTGATTTACATGGTTGTGATTTCATTGGTATTTCTGCTACTATTATTTTGGCTATATATGTGTTTTATGACGGTAGCTATGTATAGCTCTCATCATGCTTTTACTTGTAAATGAATGATCAATGTATCTATGACCTAATGGATGAAATGGAAATTAATATGTTGAGGCATCAATGTCTCTTAGCGATTCTCAGCTAAGTATGAGACCCCTATGCTTAGATTTGTTATTTACACCTGTAGATTACATATTCGTGATATGTTTGATGAAATTATTTTCATGGCTAGTAGGGGTCCATTCAAGGTCTCATTCAAGATATTGCATTTATACTGTCATTTCCTTGTTATTTTACTGTTATGAAGATGTGATTCAATTATGGGCAGTGACCTGAGCTCTAGGACTGAAAAAAGTAGCTCAAATCCTGGGGAATTTGACACAACACTGTGTAAAAGAGTCCCTGGAAGCTAGCTTGTAGGCCTATGAGAGCGTCCAGAGGTGCCTAGATGTTGGCATGCCCATAGCATGAGAGCGTCCAAAGGTCAAGTGGTCCAAAATCTCGGTGGAACCCAGGGGCTGGTTGGCATAAAGGCTGGATTGGTTCTTGAAGGTCCTAATGTTGATGTTAAATGTCCCTATGGTGTGTTTCCATCCGTTCCACTTCCTTAACATGAATTAGGAGGTCAAATCATATCATAGTGGCCTCTCGTCGCATGTTTACTCCGGTTGGTCAGTTGCTTGGGTAGATGTGGAAGGAGGGTGTTACAGAGTGGTATCAAAGCATGGTTCACCCCTTGGACTGAATGGGATGTGTGTTGTGTTATTACTCAGGTTTTCCCAGAAGTTGTAAGAAGGGGAAAGGAGGCCGAGGTAACCACAGACCAATCTTTTAGATATAGAATCTAGCCAATCTGTTTCCAGAGAGGACTCTCTCTTTATAATTTAGCTTTATTTTTAAAGGTATTAGGCTAGTTATGAAGTTCAAGGGTTTTGTTTGAGTTTGGGTGGTGAGATTCAATAGAACAGAGAGGTAAGGCAGAGTAGTTCAGTCCATTGGGCTGATGGAGTCAAAGAAGATGACTTTCTGGATTTGGTTTCTTAACAGATGATGGCTTCACAGAGAAAGGTAGTCAAACAGGGAACAAATAAAGACTTGTAACAGATAGAATGGGCTCAAATTGGGTGAAGGGCAGTTAAGAATCCTTCAACCTATTTAAAGAGGGAAATTGGATGATTACTGATAAGGAGTAGTTAAGTATTCTTTAGCAAATAATCAACATGAAAGAATCAGGAAACAGGAGCAATTACGAGTTCACTGCTTATCCAAATTCTGAAGAAAACACAGAGAACAATAATGACTGAAAACAAAGTGCGATCAAGCATATTCTGACATTAATATTTTTCTTTATCATTGAGATTATGAAACACAGATGATATAATAAACAAGAAGACTTTAAAACACAAGATATAGAGGACTTATTGATCCAGTGGTTGATTCAAGAAGTCTATGACAAGTCCTCTGCTTCAATTCTTCATCCGGTAGGCCATGTAACAGTTGATTCCAACAGCTCTTTATTCCAGAAAAATAATATTACAGCAAAGTCTAGGAATCCACCCTCAATACTCCAATGGAGGGGGTATTTATGCAACAAATTATACAACAAATATCTCATAACAGCTGTGAGATAATATCTAGGATGACTAATAATAGTTTACAAGAAAAATAGAAACAGCGAGAAAAAGATGAACTGATGTTGTGCTGGAGGCAGGCTCTTTAATTCGGCTGGCAGTTGTCTTCTTCAGTAACTCTGCGCTGGCTGCCTGTCTTTACTGATACTCTTTAATTCTTGATCTAATACACTTTAATGCTGATCTGCTACACTTTAATGCTAATATGATACACTTTGATGCTGATCTGCTACACTTTAATGTTGATCTGATACACTTTGATCTGCTTTCCTCTGCTCATCGTTGTCTGGTAAAACAAAACTTCTAACGTGTCTTTTGATCATCTTTCCTCTGGAAATTTGATGCACCATTAACTGATTATTTGAGATAGCTTGAAAGGTGCCTGTGTTTACAGAGGAAAACTGTATACTGCAGGTTGAATGGCCAGCTCGGAGTCCATCGCTGTAGCTTTTTCTGGTCAGGTAGCGGCTGAAACCGGAGCAGATAGTTTTTTGCACGAGAGCGCGGTATGCAGAAAAATATAGCAAAAATGACAATTTACCCTTTTATTTGACAAAATGAAGTTTTGGCGGGATTTTTTTGATTTGATGGACGGATGATGACGTGGCGGATGATGTCAGCGGATGACGTCAGCAGAGGGCGGTAAGCGGTTTTGCCCCGCACCGCTTTTGGGGTTGAGCGGTTTCAGGCCGGGAGGGAGCGAGCATATTGGGAGCGTGACGTGTGGCGGAGGTATGACGGAAAAATCGTCGGGCCTCTGCGGGTTAAAGTGCGGTCAAAAAGGTGGTCGCGATATAGTTGTGGACCATTGGATGTGCGGGGGTTGATCGAACGGTGGACGGGAAGTGAAGATGGCGGAGGTTTAACTATTGCGGGCCCGATGTATTTAAACTGTGTTTTAATTATTTCGGGCGCAAATTCCGATGGTCGGGATTGGTTGTTAATTAAACCAAATGGTTAATTAACTCCATGGTTGCGCAGCGGGGACGTTATTAAACGAATTTCCAATGAAATCGTTAATTTTTATTTAAACAGTGTGTATGGTCGTATTCGACCGGGGGTGGGAATATGTATAAAATGTCGGGTTTTTGTAATATATTAATACAATACGGGATGGGTAATGTTTTTTGGGATTTATATAATATATGTTAACGATTAATATGAAATTGAAATGAAAGCGCTAAGTATAAAAACAATTGACTTTTGTAGTTAAACTTAGGCTTAGGATGAAAAAAGGGGTTTTGAGGTGATATTATGCATTTTCCTAAGTAAAGTAGGAATTTACTTGAGAAATTTTTATAAAATGAGATGAAGTGGTTTATGAATGTTATTAAGAACAGATCTTAATACTTTGGGGAAATTAGTGAAATCTTTAGGGAAAAATATGAAGGGGAGTTAGTTATTCAACCTTGCCTCGCCTGAGCTGCATCAAGTATAATGTCTTCCTTGCACTTGTGACAGAAATAAAGATTAACACATTCTTAGAGGCATAATCTATCACAAGTATCATTCTGCAACACCATCTACCTACCCTGCCTACTTGGGCCTAGCATTTTTTCTTCTTTACTTGGGTGCACTTGGACTAGCAAACCCTCATCAACTTTTCTTTTCTTTGCATGGTAAGCCTACCTAAGTCTGCACTTATTACATCCAAGGGCTCAGATTAGACTGTTGAGCTCCTTTTTATTTACTCTACCTATCTACTTATCTGCCAATATTGAACAGTTTGGTCAGATGTTTATACTCTATCTCTAAAACAGGAAATTCAAATATGAACTGGCCAAGATTAAGTTGTTTGGCCATTCATCATATGTGGCATAAATTAACAAGCTGCACACAATGCTTTATTTACAGAAAATGAAAAAGTAGTGGCATTTTGGATTTGCACACTTTCCTGGTCTATTTTTGTTCGGGGTTCATTTATTTCACTTTTTTTACCATTTTATTCTTTTTACCCTTTGATTTTTCTTTTAGGGCATACCCTCTTTATATTTTTTACATTTTTTTATTTG
Organism: Pinus tabuliformis; assembly: GCA_031772625.1. NCBI lineage: Eukaryota > Viridiplantae > Streptophyta > Pinopsida > Pinales > Pinaceae > Pinus > Pinus tabuliformis. The sequence goes on from CM062816.1 coordinate 353,372,500, forward strand.
TTGATAATATGAAAAACCTTTGTAACAAGGAAAGGGATGAACATATTACAGAGCTCATCAAGTCAATCATGAAATATGACACCTATTGGTATAGGAGTATAACAGTGGCTCCACTTGGGGATGGCTTTCCCTGGTGGAAAGTCAAGAACAGCAGGTCAGAGAGCCTTATGAGTAACTTTTACTATGCTCTGAAATCTCCTTCAGCTAGTTGCTTTATCATATATATGACAGCACACTTGTGAAGCTTAGGTCCTTCTCTTCGGGCTTCAGCTACAACAAGTTATTGTCCAATCAACACTTGAACATTTATTCTTCCTCCTTGAATCCTACTTGAGCACTTTGTCACTTGGGTAGGAACTTTTAGCCTTGGTCCTTTTATCAAAATCTTCTTAACCTTCTCCTGCACAACTTGAGATCTGACCTAAAACCAAAAGGTGCTGCAACCTTCAAACCAAATTAGTAAATCATCAAGATCTTAAGGCCTTTTGATTGGATTCAAATATTTAAGGATTTATTTCATAATCTACTAAAAATGAATTAAATCAAACTGAAATCCTACCTACTTACTCTAATCAGCTTTCTGACTGTTGGTTAGGTAAAATGAAACAACCAATGCAACCACTCAAGCATTATATACATTAGTGACCTTTGTTGCTTGTGCTTGTTGGTGTTTAAAATTGAGATCTTGCAATCAAATATAGCTTTGTTAACCTTTGAGAAGATAAGGAAATTCCTGATCTCCTTTGTTGAATCTAGAAACTGTACAAAAGGATCTTGTAAAATATATACACTATTCTTGAGTTGATTCAAACAACTATATAAATGTTCTGGATAGCCTACCTGCCATGAAATTGAAATATCACTTTTATCTTTATCACCCTGCATGTTTTCAACTGCTCTTTGTGATGATGTTTCTACTGATTGTAATGTCTGTCTGGTAAAACCATTATCATCTTGATTTTGACTCTCATAGTTTGTTAATGGAGAAAAATTATGATTGCTTTCATCATCCAACCTGTCAGCTATTGGATCATAAAGAACTTGGAAGGATTGTTGCAACTTATTACATATAGGTTCAAATGGAACTTCATAGATTTCTACAAGCTGCCCCTCCTTTTCTTTAAAAATTTTACATGATTCAAAAAAAAGAGGTAAAGAAGTCTCACTTATTTCCAAATTTTCTGTATTTTCTTCCTTACTTTCATAGCTGAAATGAACAAGCTGATCACTATTCTCAAGTTGGTGAAATGGGATGTCCTTATTCCCCAAAATAGCCTCTGATTGCTCTCTAAAGTTAGTTTGGATTTGAAGAACATAATTATCATCATACTGATCATATTTGGGCAAATCATCAAAAGAAGCAATGTCATCAAACACACACATTAGACCAGAAGCTTTCTCCTCCACATATTGCTTTATAAATCTATCTTCTGATCTATGGTAGTTGGAATTAGAAGAAATTTGTTCATGATTCTTAATCTCTTCTTGCACTGATGGCTACAATATATTGGCCAAAGGATAATGGTAATCATGCCATATAATATCTTCGGGATGATTGGTATCAGGAAAACAAACCTCATTCCAAACTGTTGCTTGGTTTAAGTGATTGGTCAATCGTTTCTCCCCTTTATTCTCCACTGTATCCAAGTGCTCTGAATACTCTTCATCTTCATCAAATATAACAACTTTATCACATACAACAGGAAAATCCTCATCATTGTATTTGTCATATAGAAGCTTGCAAGGGAGTTGCAAACTCTCATTAATTTTGGATGAAAGATCATGATCTATCAAAGTATGTTGTCTCATTTCATTTGCATGCAAGGAAAGAAAATTTGTGACATGGTTTTCATCAAATAATTTTGACTGTTCTTTAATCTCTGAAGAAACCACCATTTGTTGAAGATTGTCTTGTGGTTCAATATTTTTAAGCTCTATTGCCTCTACCTCCAGATCTTTGGACTGTTGTTGCTTTTCATTGCTATTTTCTATTTGAGCAATTTCAGGGAACTGCATTTCTTCTTTATTCTGATCAGTTTGTAGTGCTGCAAGAATTTTTTCCTGTGGGGAAACTTCATGGGTTTCTGAACAACATACATCATCTTTTTCTTTCAGAGGGGAAGATAATTCAAGCAAGGCTTCCACTTTTTGAAAAGGCTTCTCTTCTAAGACCTCTAATATTTCATGATCCATGAACTGATTATCATCATCATCATAGTAATTTTCAAGATATTGAATAAAACTTTCAAAATTGTCACAGCAGTCTTAAATTAGCAATAGAGATTAATACCTTTCCTTGTATTTGTCATGAAATGTAGCATGAAACTGCTTTAAAGAACATATGCTAGAGGCTGGTAAATTTTCATACCAAGATCTAGTTTTTTCTTCTAAAGTCATCATAAATATTTTCATAAGACAATCTTCATGGAATTTGACTTTAAACTTTCGAATGTGCATATGAAATTTTAATAAATGTAAAGCAGCATCATCTCCTATTTCATCTTTAAACAATGGAAGATTTTTTGACCAATCAAATTTGGGCAAAGGGTTTGGAAAACCTGGAATCTTTGACCTGTCCAAAGGAGCATACATGCGTTGATTTGTTAAATTCATCTTGAAGACAATTAATGCTAAAATTGGGTCACCATAGGTTCTCAAAAACTCTGGATTCTTTTAGTAGTGGAGTCTTGAGTATTTGAGGCTTCTTGATTGGAAAGTGATCATCATAAGATTCAAAAGGATGATATCTATTTACAATTTTCAAAAGAAAATACTCAAAAATTAATCTAAATTTTTTTCTAAAATACAATATACATTGGAAAACTCTATCAATTTAGAAAGAACATAAGGTCTTGGATAACAATCTAAGTTAAAAGCCTGATCTTTTTGTATTGTTCTTTCAGGTTCGTCCCTCTAGTGGAGTCTTAGTTGTGAAATTGATGTGGAGTCGCCAGGTGGATGATTTTAACCTTTGTGTGTCTAATCCCTGTCCACCATCACAGATCAGATCTAAACCTGTAAAACAGTTCTGAAGAAAAGGTTTAGTTCTCCAGGAAACCAAATTTTGAGTATTTTATGATTATTTTGATTTTTTATGACTTTTCAAAACAACTTCTATGATTTCTTTAAGAGGCTTTAGATATGAGATTTAAACTTTCTTAAAGACTTATTTGACAAGAGGAACTGATCAAGTGTTTGAAACCAGATGTTCAATCTATAAGCTAGACCAGAGATAGACTGAAGCAGCATTCATTTACTTCTGCAATCGCAAAGCAAAAGCATTTCAAAGGCTACCTGGCTAACTTCAGGTTCCGTCTGTAGCTTTATGAAATAAACAATAGTAAAAAACAATTATTTAGGTCCCCAGCGGACTCGCCAATGATGTTATCACTCAGGTTTTCCCAAAAGTTGTAAGAAGGGGAAAGAGGCTGAGGTAACCACAGACCAATCTTTTAGATACAGAATCTAGCCGATCTGTATCCAAAGAGGGCTCTCTCTTTATGATTTAGCTTTGCTTTTAAAGGTATTAGGCTAGTTATGAAGTTCAAGGGTTTTGTTTGAGTTTGAGTGGTGAGATTCAATAGAATAGAGAGGTAAGGCAGAGTAGTTCAGTCCATTGGGCTGATGGAGTCAAAGAAGATGGCTTTCTGGATTTGGTTTCTTAACAGAGGATGGCTTCACAGAGCAAGGTAGTCAAACAGGGAACAAATAAAGACTTGAAACAGATGGAATGGGCTCAAATTGGGTGAAGGGTAGTTAAGAATCCTTCAACCTATTTAAAGAGGGAAATTGAATGATTACTGATAAGGAGCAGTTAAGTATTCTTTAGCAAATAATCAACATGAAAGAATCAGGAAACAGGAGCAATTAAGAGTTCACTGCTTATCCAAATTCTGAAGAAAACACAGAGAACAATAATGACTGAAAACATAGTGTGATCAAGCATATTCTGAAATTAATCTTTTTCTTTATCATTCAGATTATGAAACACAGATGATATAATAAACAATAAGACTTTAAAACACAAGATATAGAGGACTTATTGATCCAGTGGTTGATTCAAGAAGTCTGTGACAAGTCCTCTGCTTCAATTCTTCATCCAGTAGGCCATGCAATAGTTGATTCCAATAGCTCTTTATTCCAAAAAAACAATATTACAGCAAAGTCTAGGAATCCACCCTCAATACTCCAATGGAGGGGGTATTTATGCAACAAATTATAGAACAAATATCTCATAACAGTTGTGAGATAATATCTAGGATGACTAATAATAGTTTACAAGAAAAATAGAAACAACTAGAAAAAGATGAACTGATGTTGTGCTGGAGGCAGGCTCTTTAATTCAGCTGGCAGCTGTCTTCTTCAGTAACTCTACGCTGGTTACCTGTCTTAACTGATACTCTTTAATTCTTGATCTGATACACTGTAATGCTGATCTGCTACACTTTAATGATGATCTGATACACATTGATGATGATCTGGTACACTTTAATGCTGATCTGATACACTTTGATATGCTTTCCTCTGCTTATCACTGTCTGGTAAAACAAAACCGCTAACGTGTCTTCTGATCATCTTTCCTCTGGCAATTTGATGCACCAATAACTGATTGTTTGAGATAGCTTGAAAGGTGCCTGTGTTTACAGAGGAAAACTGTATACTGTAGGTTGAATGGCTGGCTCGGAGTTCATCGCTGTAGCTTTTTCTGGTCAGGTAGCAGCTGAAACTGGAGCAGATAGTTTTTTGCACGAGAGTGCGATATGCAGAAAAATATAGCAAAAATGACAATTTACCCTTTTATTTGACAAAATGAAGTTTTGGCGGGATTTTTTGATTTGATGGGCGGATGACGTAAGCAGTACGGATGATGACGTGGCGGGTGATGTCAGCAAAGGACAGATGACGTCAGTGGAGGGCGGTAAGCAGTTTTGCCCTGCACCGCTTTTGGGGCTGAGCGGTTTCGGGCCGAGAGGGAGCGAGCATATTGGGAGCGCGACGCGTGGCGGAGGTACGGCGGAAAAACCGTCAGGCCCCCGCAGGCTAAAGTGCGGTCAAAAAGGTGGTTGCGATATAGTTGTGGACCGTTGGATGTGCGGGGGTTGATCGGACGGTGGACAGGAAGTGAAGATAGTAGAGGTTTAACTGCTGCGGCCCAATGTATTTAAACTGTGCTTTAATTGTTTCGGGCGTGAATTCCGATGGTCGGGATTGGTTGTTAATTAACCCAAATGGTTAATTAACTCCATGGTTGCACGGCAGGGACGTTATTTAATTAATTTCCAATGAAATTGTTAATTTTTATTTAAACAGTGTGTATGGTCGTATTCGACCGGGGGCGGGAATATGTATAAAATGTCGGGTTTTTGTAATATATTAATACAATACGGGATGGGTAATGTTTTTTGGGATTTATATAATATATGTTAACAATTAATATGAAATTGAAATGAAAGTGATAAGTATAAAAACAATTGAATTTTGTAGTTAAACTTACGCTTAGGATGAAAAAAGGGGTTTTGAGGTGATATTATGCATTTTCCTAAGTAAAGTACGAATTTACTTGAGAAATCTTTATAAAATGAGATGAAGTGGTTTATGAATGTTATTAAGAACAGATCTTAATACTTTGGGGAAATTAGTGAAATCTTTAGGGAAAAATATGAAGGGGAGTTAGTTATTCAACCTTACCTCGCCTGAGCTGCATCAAGTATAATGTCTTCCTTGCACTTGTGACAGAGATAAAGATTAACACATTCTTAGAGGCATAATCTATCACAAGTATCATTCTACAACACCATCTACCTACCCTGCCTACTTGGGCCTAGCATTTTTTCTTCTTTACTTGGGTGCACTTGGACTAGCAAACCCTTATCAACTTTTCTTTTCTTTGCATGGTAAGCCTACCTAAGTCTGCACTTATTACATCCAAGGGCTCATATTAGACTGTTGAGCTCCTTTTTATTTACTCTACCTATCTACTTATCTGCCAAGATTGAACAGTTTGGTCAGATGTTTATACTCTATCTCTAAAACAGGAAATTCAAATATGAACTGGCCAAGATTAAGCTGTTTGGCCATTCATCAATTGTGGCATAAATTAACAAGCTACACACAATGCTTTATTTACAGAAAATGAAAATGTAGTGGCATTTTGGACTTGCACACTTTCCTAGTCTATTTTTGTTTGGGGTTCATTTATTTCACTTTTTTGACCATTTTATTCTTTTTACCCTTTGATTTTTCTTTTAGGGCATACCCTTTTTACATTTTTTACATTTTTTGATTTTTCGATAATATGGAAAACCTTTGCAACAAGGAAAGGGGTGAACATATTACAGAGCTCATCAAGTCAATCATGAAATATGACACCTATTGGTATAGGAGTATAACATGTTGGTCATGCATGCATGATAGTTGCATGTGTGTCTCTTACACTTGCATTCCATGTTCTTGTTGCATTTGCATGATGTTGATCATGGTTGTAGTGATGTCATCATGTGGAAATTGATGTTGTTATTGTGTAGTGCATTGTCGTGAGTATATTACTGGTTACAAGTTGTTATATGTCACTTGCATGTATCATTTCGTACACTTGTTACATCTTTGTATGTTTGGTTACATTCTTGTATACTTGGTTTCATGTATCCTTCTTGTGGGCTTGGTTACAAGTATTGTTCATTTATGCTTGATCATATGTGTTTATGCATGTGTGTGATTGGTTACGCATTGCTTATGCATGTTAATGTTTGCATGTGGTCAAGTGTATAATGATGTAGTGGTTGTTGTCATGCATGAGTTCGTGATGTGTGTTGTTGATAAGGTCATGCATTGATGACTCGACCCTAGCTAGAATGATGATTGAATGGTTATATGCTTATTTATTATGTTTCTATATGATGTCATGATTATGTTATACATGTATCACGTTGATTTGTTGATCTTGCAGACAAGGTATCCTCCCCGAGCTATGCTAAGGTACGTTGGTTTATTATGATTTGGTTTAGCTGACATGATATACCTTGCAGGAAGAAATATCAAATGGATAGCAAGATGGTAGACTACAAAGACTCTCCCTATAAATCAAATGAGCAGTATGGTGTTGGGAACTCTTCTGATTTGGCAGTTACACTGAGAATCTTAAAGGAAGAAATAAGGAGTTGTAAGGAAGATAATGACAAAATCATACATGCACAGGAGAAGCTAGCAGAGGTAAATGCAATGATACTTTAGAGTTTTTCATATTTGCAGCGACAGGGACCACTTTGGGTCATCCATGAGCAAAAGGAAAAAACTAATTGGGCATATGGTAGTAGGTCACATGGTGGTCACAGGTAAGATAGTGATGACACGATCAGATATGGCATATTGTTGGACACTCTGGATAGGAGGAGGGATAAACACAGGTACCATTCTAGTTATGGTTCTGGTAGGCATGATAATCGATATCGTTATCATCCTTACAGGAGTAGTGATAGGGGATACTTGCTAGATGAGTTTAAGAAATCAAAGCCACCTACTTTTGATGGAGAGATGAAGAAATCGCAGGATGCAGAAGCATGGTTGCTTGGTATGAAGTTCTTCAAGTTGCATGATTATTCGGAGAACATGAAAGCCAGAGTAGCTACATTTAGTCTCAAAGGTAAAGTAGACATTTGGTGGGAAGACGTGAATAATGTCAGAGGTATCCATGAGGAAGACTTGACTTGGAGTGAGTTTGAGCAACTATTCAAAAGGAAGTACATATCATAGAGATACTTTGATGATAGGGCAAAGGAATTCTATGATCTTAGGATGGCATCTATGACAGATGATGAGTACAATAGCAAGTTCTTGGAGTTACTGAGGTATGTGCCTTACCTCAAGGAGGAGAAGGCCAAGATTTAAAGCTTCACTAGTGGGTTACCAATGACATTCAAAGATAGAATTGAGTTCAATGAGCCTAGATAATTGAAGGAGGCCATCCAAAAGCTAAAGCATTGCTACGAACAATCAAAGCGCAAGTCAGAAACTAAGCCAGATTGGAAAGGTAATGCAAAGAACAAAGGAAAATGGAACAAGAAGCGAGTAAAACCACATTATTCATGTAATAAAGAGAATGTAGTGCCATATAAGAAGTTTAATGCATTAGATAGAGGATAGAGACATCGATTTGAAGAACAGAACAAGGAAGCGAGCTAGAAGCCTATATAGTGTTGGACTTGTGCCAAAGATCATCGCAGGAGAGATTTTCTGCAGAATCAAGGTGGTAGGCCTCAGATATATAGTTCACAAGATGCACAAAATATTGGGGATGTTGGTTAGAGCGATCTTCGTATTTATGCAACATTGGATAAAAAATAGGCAAACCATCAGGCATCTATCATTGAGATGGAAGATAAGCTTTATGATCAAGTTATTTCTATTTTGATTGACCCTGGATCTAATTATAGCTATGTTAGTCCTGGCTTGATGGATAAGTGTGGTTTGATTAAGAAATTGCATGCAGAATCTTGGTTAGTGCAGTTGGCTACAAGTACAAAGAAGTGAGTTCATCATTGGGTAAGAGCTTGTGAATTTGATTTTAATGGTATGCCTACCGTATCACATTTGAGTGTATTACCATTGGGATCATATAGTATGTTGTTGGGCATGGATTGGTTGTACCTTCATAGAACCAAGGTGGATTTCTATGACAAGGCCATTGAGTGCTTGGATGACAATGGAGAACCAAGAGTCTTACAGGGTAAGAAGAAAGCCACATCAGTTAGGATGGTAACAGCTATGCAAGCAAAGTGCAGTCGTAGGAAAGGGTGTATGTTATTTGTAGTGCACATTTCTAGTGACAAGGGTAAGGAAGTTGAGGATGCAGATGTTTTGAGTAGGTACCCAGTTTTACAACAGTTCAAGGATGTATTTCCTGAGGATATTTTAGAGTTGCCACCTCACAGGGAGGTAGAATTTTCTATTGAGTTGGTGGCAGGGGAAACCCTAGCATCAAAAGCACCTTGGAGGATGAGCACACCTGAGTTGGTAGAGCTGAAGCTATAATTGAAGGAAATGTTGGACAAGGGATACATTAGGCAAGGTGTATCACCATGGGGTGCATCGGTATTTTTTGTGAAGAAGAATGATGGTACTCTCATATTATGAATTGACTGCAAGAAATTGAACAAAGCAACCATCAAGAACAGGTATTTGTTACCGAAGCTTGTTGACTTGTTCGATCAGTTGATGGGAGCAGCAGCGTTCTCGAAGATTGATCTGAGATCTAGATATCATCAGGTATGCATCAAAGAGGAGGATATTTACAAGAAAACCTTCCGCACCAGGTATGGACATTATGAGTTTGTTGTAGTTCCATTTGGCTTAACTAATGCTCCAGCTACATTTATGTGCTTGATGAATAATGTGTTCAATCTATATTTGGTTAAGTTTGTTATTGTGTTCATTGATGAAATATTGGTATATTCTAAAAATGAGGAACAACATGTCGAGCATTTAGTAACAATATTAAGGTTGTTGAGAGAGCATCAGTTGTTGCTAATCTCATAAAGTATAGTTTATTTCAGAATAAGGTACACTACTTGGGGCATGTTGTCTCCAAGGAGGGAATTGCAATAGATCCAGAAAAGATAAGGGTCATCATTGAGTGGGTAGCTCCCAGGAATGTAGATGAGGTGAGATCTTTCATGGGGTTGGCAAGCTATAGAAACTTCTCACAGATTGCTTATCCTATCACGTCGTTGCAGAGGAAAGGTAAGAATTTTGAATGGAAAAAGGAGTGTGAGGCTAGTTTTGAGCAGCTTAAGTAGTTGTTGACACATGCACCAATGTTAAAGATTGCAGATCCAGACAAAGAGTTTGTAGTATGCACAGATGCTTGCAAGAAAGGACTTGGTGGAGTCCTTATGCAGGATGGACAGGTGGTATGCTATGAGTCGTGAAAACTGAATGAGCACGAGCAGAACTACCCCACACATGATCTTGAGTTGGAAGTGATTATATATGTGTTGAAGATGTGGAGACACTATTTTATGGGCATGAGGTTTACATTGATGAGTGATCACAGTGGTTTGCGGTATTTATTTGACCAACCGAATCTGAATGGTAGGCAAGCTCGGTGGTTGGCTATGATAAGTGAGTTCAGTTTTGAGATAAGGTACATCAAAGGCAAAGAGAATATAGTGGCAGAAGCTCTTAGCAGGTGGACACAAGTAAATCACTTAACAGCTATGAGCTCTTCTGGGATAGACTTACAGTATAGGATTTTTAGGCAGGTCAGCAGGATGTTATATATATGGAGATTATGCACAGGTTGCAACAGAGTAATGGTACAGGTACAGGGGGTAGTACAGGTACGCGTACATGTTTATGTATAGGTACATGTGGTGGTACAGGTGCACAATCTGTGGACTATCGCCTTACAACAGATGGATTGGTTAGATTCCAAGACTAGATATATGTGCTAGACAACAGTGAGATCAAAAAGGCGATCTTGAGGGAGTTTCATGTGAAACCATATTCAGGCACCTAGGTTATCAGAAGACATTGACAACAATGAAGAGATTTTATTATTGGTTGAACCTAAAGAGGGATGTAGAAGAGTTTGTGGCTAGGTATTTTGATTGCCAGCGTGTGAAGGCAGAGTGTAAACATCCAGGTGGACTACTACAGCTGATTGCAATTCCAGAGTGGAAATGTGAAATCATTTCCATGGAATTCATCACAAGTTTTTGGAGGATAGTGAGATAGCATGATTCCATGATGGTTATTGCGGATAGGTTGACAAAGGTTGGACATTTCATTCTAGTGAAGTCTACATTCTCAGTTAGCGATGTAGCACAGGTTTTCATCGGAGATGTGGTCAGATTGCATGGTGTTTTGAAGAAGATTGTGTTAGAAAGGGATGAGAAGTTCATTTCCAAGTTTTGGAAGGAGTTATTTGCAGGTTTGGGCACAAAGTTGGCCTTCAGTACAACTTATCATCCGTAGACAGATGGACAGATAGAGAGGGTCAACATGATAGTGGAGGACATGTTGAGGATGTATGTGATGCATCAGCAGTGAAAGTGGGAAGAGTACCTTACACTCATAGAGTCCACTTATAACAATGGGTATCAGGAATCTTTGAGGATGACTCTATTTGAGGCATTGTATGGGCGGAGTCACAATATTCCTGTCAGTTGGAGTGGTCTAGTTAACACGGTGTTGATTGGACCAGACACGTTCTCAAACATGGAAAAGGAAATGCAAGTAATCAAGAAATATCTAAAGGCAACACATGATAGGCAGAAGAGCTATGCAGATCGGAACAGGTTGTTCCAAGAGTTCCAGGTTGGGGAACAGGTTTACTTGCACATCAAACCGAATAAGGGCTCCTTAGGGATTGCCCCTATCCTGGCGATGGTCTTTTAACCACACATAGGCAGGTGCGGCACCACTACCCACTTTCTTTTCACCAATACTAATGAGCACGGGCTACGCCTAACATTCAACACTTAGTTCTTTTTCTTCAATTCTACTAATCACATTCATTACGCAGTGGAAATAAAATTTACATCATCTTCATTTATCAATATGCACAATGAAAATACTTTCTTTAAATGGGAGGGGAAACTCCCAGATTAGATTATGCCCAATAATAATAATTCAGTCTTTTACAACTTTATTTACAAGTACAACCTTTGCCAAGAAACCCCAATTTTCACCTTAGCAATTCTGTCAATTTTCAGCAACTTGGCCTGCTCGTGTTGTTTCGCCCACCTCACTAGGTCGGGTCGCCCTTCTGTTCAACAGTGCCCACTTTTGTTGTTCAGGGTGGCCCATGCCCGTGTTGTGTCGTGCAACTCGCCCTTGGGCATAGGCGTCCACCCCGCCAATTCGAGTCGCCCTCCGTAGCTCATCATAACTCATCACCGCCACAGACCTTCTACAACTCATCCTAACTCATCTACACCAGAGACCTTCTATAGCTCGTCACAACTCGTCTGCACCGTAGACCTTCCGTAGCTCGCGCATCTTATCCACACTGGAGACCCTCAGCAACTTGTTGCAACTCCTCTCCATCGCATACCATCCACAGCTTGTCCACAGCGAAGACCCTCTGCAACTCGTTGCAACTCGTCCGCACTGCAGTCGCAACTCGGCATACTTCTGTAGCTCGTCAAACCGCAGACCTTCCGTCCACCGGTTCACTCTTGTTTGCTTCTCCTTGTGCCTCCCAACATGTTGAACTTTAGATTAAGCTCCTATGTTGGTTCTCACTTCTTGGATGATGGTTGAATGCCTCGAACTCGTCGCTAATATATACATGCATCACCATGTATGGAGGAGCATCGACCTCCAAGCCGACCTGCCCATCATAACTCGTCGCACCCCAACTTCACGTCAACTCACCCCACATGTCGGCTCATCGGGTCCACCTGCTTGTGCGTCCATCGTATAACCTCACTGTCGTACTTTTCCATAGTCATTTTTCGCGCTTCTTCGGTTTTTCAACCATCCGTTCAACTCGTATGCCATGTCCTCCCAACCATTCATCATCGCACAAAACCGAACTCCAACTCGTCGTGCATAACTGAAACACCAACTTATCACATGCTCCATACAACTCGTTGCACATAATCGAGCTCAAGCGCCCATCACACACAGGGGCGCGCCCGACTCGTCTTGTTCCATAAAACTGGGAATGTCTTCCCACCGTCGCACATAACCATGTTCGGTCCACCATTGCACATGAGCGAACTCGACTCAGCTCATGGGTGGGACATACTCCCCCAATCTAAACAGTTGTCGTCCTCGAAAATTCCATCATACGACATTGCAAAGTGTCGCTAGCTCCAACATCTGCAAAATGTCCATGCTATACATCTCTGCTCTGTCATCGTTGTTGGGTGTGGAGCCTGATTATATTTTGTATTCAAAGGTTTTAGCCGGATGTATACCCCAGGAAGATTGTACACCCCTCCATGCAGGGGGCTGCGGGGGGGACTTGTCCCCCCCATGGGGATCTGGGGGCCAGTGGTTCCCCAGCGAGGGTTCGGGGGCAACGCCCCCGAAGCTAAAAATAGATGTAAAATTGCCTTGTAAAAGTCTAGTAATTTCTAGTCAATTTGGGTCGTTCATTAGGCGAATGATCTGACGGTAGAAGTTATGTTTAATTTAGGGTTTTTTGCCCTAGAAGGCAACCCCTCACTATATATGAGGGAATTGTATTGTGTCTATGGGTATCTGGATTCTGAGTGAGGAAGAGAGAGGAGATCGAGAGCGAAGAGGGTGTTACAACAAATCTGTTGTAGGTTGTATCTCTTCGGTTTGCTGGATAATATAAAAGGAAGGACTGGTTGTTTCTCCGTGGACGTAGCCCAAACTGGGTGAACCACATACATCTGTGTATCTCTTGTTTTATGCGTTTTTTTGTGTTTATATTTCTGCAATATTTTATGTGTTCCATTGCTTCGTAATATATAATTTTCTAACAATCGCATAAACCATCAAGGTTCATGACTACATGAATAGGAAAGTCTCCTCAATCCATGATCATCAACTACATCTGTTGCAATATCCACATGATGCCCCATCGTGGAAGGTTGGTCCCTCCAACTCAAGCTATATGCTATCACTACAACATATATCGTGTTGACCCCATCATGTATCGTCATCATGTGCACTGCTGCCATGATACTCCAACTTATCTCAGCACACTGCTAACACCCATGACTCGAACTAGTTGGGTAGCTAATATAATTGTCGCGCTCAAACCATGAGAATGCACCTCCTCATGCCATCATCAGTGGTTTCTCTCAGCATCCTATCACAACATCAACTTGATCAAGAATCCATCCCATCTCCATCCAAATGTAAGTAAGCCATGCCCAAGTCCATGAAGTAGTCTCCATGTCATCCGCAACATGTTTTCCATGATGTTGGTTTCAATGTGTTGCATGCCAATCAGTTGCATCTATCCAAACATCATCATCCATATATGTGTGTAAGGCCCATCTCCTCAAAATGAAGAGATTCTCCCATAGAACCGACTCTTAATGTGCCACATCCAGGTCCATGAAGAAAATTTCATCACATTTGTAATATGCCATACCTCAATTCTGCCAAAGGGACAAGTATACACTTGTCTCATCATTCATGTGATGCCTACGGTCATAAACCAATAAGCCACCATGTCTATCAAAGTGGTTAAGTCTCGGCTCAACCCATGCCCAAGTGTTGCCACCAAGGCATCATCATTGTTGCAACTCCATCAACTCCAAAGTGTCTCATCTCGATCATCCCCATCAAGTCACTCTTCTGAACACACCCAATAAATGTGCCCAAAGTATGCATCCCATACTACATCAAAGTCAGGTACACCACTGACCTCAGCTCCTCAATGAATTAGATACTCCAAGACCACTATAACATGAAGTCTCCAATGGTTGCAACTATCTCAAGTCATCATGAGCTCCATGAATCATCTCCATCCAACATCTCGGCAAGCATACATGTCTCGACCTCAAATGTCACTGTAAGATTCCTATGCTCTCCATGTGGTAGGAATTCTCTCATAGATTGCTCGCAAATCCAACCAGTCCATGGCATTGTTGTAAAAGAGTGCACAACTCTCCATCGGCTCATAAGTAAAATGTCTCCATGTCACATCAGCAAATCCATCCGCACAACATTACTGCCTTGGCACTCCTCATTGGGTGCCCATAACTGACATCTCTATAGTGCTCCTGCATAATCTTTTTCATGCTCCATTTATCCAACTTGATGTCCATGACTCAAGTTCCCCATGTTGTCTAACTAAGTAGACCCCTCGCAACATTGGCCATCTCATCCTAGTCCTCAAACAGGCTTAGTGCCCTCAGTCACTCAAACCACATATATCATCATATCATGTCATACAAGCTCCTTCCATCATCGTTGCCTCCCTACTAAGGATCCACCAAGGTTGCTTCTTGGTCTCAACCATGAAGAATTCCACCCAAGTATCATAATAACTTTGGTGTGTGCCCTTTCTCCAATCTGTCCATGAGTCATGCCGGGCACTTAGCCAATTCTCCATATGGCTAAAGCATGACCCATCCTCTGCAATGATCATCATGTTCCTCCCTTGTCACGAGCATTTGCACCTTCTGCCATAAGGTCACAAATTGCCCCAACAAGCTTTGCAACAATCAATGTTCCTTGCTTCTCCGCATAAGGTCTCAACATAGGCATCCATGGTAAGGTTGTCCATCGCATCGGCAAACTATCTTTGCCATTCCTTGCATATGGCCCATCCTCCGAAAGTTGCAATGACGCACAAGTAGTAATAGAAATATTTACTTCATCATGAGGCTCCTCCATGTGAGTGCCTTCATCCATCAATGTCTGCAATATGTACGATCCTGGTCCAACTTGAGCAATCAAAGGTGCCTCAAGTTCTTCCTCCATCATTGTCACATCTGCAACATCCTCATATATCATGGCTTCTTCTTCATCATCGTAATCTGCAGCTACATCCTGCTCCATTGTGCAACCAAGTCGAAGTATCTCTTCCTCAACATTTCTTTCTAAGACCTCAATTTCATCTCGAATCCACGAGTTCTCTTCTTTCATCAGCTTCAACCTATATAAGGTCAACAAGAGCCTCCCTTGGCATTCTTCCCAAATTGCCATGTCTTGTCGTTCAGCTTGGTCTAAGCACAATGCTTCACCCCTACTAAGCATGTCACGAAGTGCAACAATATTTGCTTCTCTTCAAATATCCAATCAAGCTCGACTCGCCCTAAATCAAGCTCTGATACCATCTATCATGCCCCTATCCTGGCGGTGGTCTTTCAACCACACATAGGCAGGTGCGGCACCGCTACCCACTTTCTTTTCACCAATACTAATGAGTACGAGCTACGCCTAACATTCAACACTTAGTTCTTTTTCTTCAATTATACTAAGTACATTCATTACATAGTGGAAATAACATTTACATCATCTTCATTTATCAATATGCACAGTGGAAATACTTTCTTTTAATGGGAGGGGAAATTCCCATATTAGAGTCTTCCCAATAATAATAATTCAGTCTTTTACAACTTTATTTACAAGTACAACCTTTGCCAAGAAACCCCAAATTTCACCTTAGCAATTCTGTCAATTTTCAGCAACTCCGCCTACTCGTGTGGGGTTTCCCACCTCACTGGGTCGAGTCACCCTTCCATTCAGTAACGCCCACTTTCGTCGTTCAAGGTGGCCCATGCCCGTGTCGTGTCGTGCAGCGCGCCCTTGGCCAGAGGCGCCCACCCTGTTGGGTCAAGTCGCCCTCCGCAGCTCATCGCAACTCGTCCGCGCTACAGACCTTTTGCAGCTCGTCCGCACCGCAGACCTTCTATATCTCATCGCAAATCGTCCGCACCGCAGACCTTTTGCAGCTCGTCACAACTTGTCCGCACCACATACCCTCGGTAGCTCATCGCAACTTGTTTGCACCATAGACCCTTCGCAACTTGTCGCAACTCATCCACACTGAAGCTCATCACAACTCGGCAGACTTCCCTAGCTTGTCACACCGCAGAACTTCCATCCGCCAGTTCACTCTTGTTCGCTTCTCCTTATGCATCCCAACACATTAAACTTCAGATTAAGCTCCTATGTTGGTTCACATTTCTTGGATTATGGTCGAATGCCTCCAAATTATCGCTAATATATACATGTGCCCACCATGTATAGAGGGGCATCGGCCTCCAAGCTAACTTGCCCATCATAACTCGTCGCACCCCAACTTCACATCGACTCGCCCCACACATCGGCCCACCGAGTCCACTTGCCCATGCATCCACCATTTAAGCTCACCGTCGCACTTTTCCATACTTAGTCATTTTTTGCGCTTCTTCATTTTTCGACCCTCCATTCAGCTCGTTCGTCGTCGCACATAACCAAGCTCGGGCGCCCATTGCACACAGGGGCACATCTGAATCGTCTTGTCGCATAAAATTGGGAATGTCTTCCCACCATCGCACATAACCGCATTCGGTCCACCATGGCACATGAGCGTGCTCAGCTTAGCTCATGGGTGTAACAGATCATGTGCCAAGATAGCACCACGGTTGTGTGGTCCCTTCAGTATTATTGAGAGGATTGGGCCAGTAGCCTATCGACTTGCACTGCCTCCGACATTGAAATTCCATAATGTTTTCCATGTGTCATTTCTTAAGAAGTATGTTAGAGATGTTGATCATGTGATTGACTGGTCTGTATTGCGGGTGGAACCAGTTGGAGCATTAGTGTATATTGCAGAAAAAGGTGCTTATGCTTCAGAACTGAGTAATCAAGTAGATTAAGGAGCAACGGAAGCACTTTGGGCCTAATGAAGCTACATGGGTGATGGAAGATCAGATGCGGGCTATGTATCCTTCCTTGTTTGTCGATTAAGGAAAAGTAGTTTTGGTATGGTGTTTTGGTATATGTCTTGGTATATGTTTTGGTATATGTTTTGGTGATGTTTATATATGTACATATGTATATGGATGTAAATATCGCCATGAGCTATGTTATAAAGCTCCAATAAGTGGTATGGGTGTCATGTCATTATGATGTTATGTTGTTACGTTTTCATGTTGGTTTGCTTCTCAGAAGGTTAATCATTGTAAATAGTGCATCAAGCTAAGTTATAAATCTCCATCGACATTATATTTTGCTTACAACAATTTTGTGGTTATGGGCGTAGTTGAGCAACGAGGATGGTGTTCCCCCAAGGAGGAGGGTTCTGTAATATCCCTCATGAAAATTCCATGTAATTAAAGTTAATAAAGGCAAAATAATAACCACGGTTGATGGGACACTTATTCCAAGTTGAATGTTGGGCAATACATCCTAGTGTGGGTGTTGATTTGGTTATTAATGGCTAAGGCTTTGGAAAGGCAAAATGGAATTTTTGGCACATTTATTTATGAAAATAATGGAAATTAGGAGAAAAGGGAGGTGAAAGGTCACAGGTTGCATGTGAGGAGGAAAATTAAGGAAAATAATTAAAAATGAAGAAAATAGAGGCCTCATTCATAAAAAGGCTTCTAAGGATCAGTTGGTCACCTTTTGTCAGTGCAGTTTTGGAGCTCTCTCATTATTCTCTCTCTCCCTCTCACTCTTGGATACTTAGATTTTTCTTGGAGCACTCTTGGAGGTTGTGGCATACTTGGATTTTTGGAGCAAGGAAGCAAAGGAAGAGTAGGAAAGCACAAGAGGACATCAAGATCGACAACTATGGTGGACTTTGCTTGCAGTTACCGAGTTTCATGTATGTTTTCCTCACTAGTTTTGGCATGCATGGCATATGCATGTGGTTTGTTGGTTGTGATTTATCATGGGCATGGAGGATGACCAAGATTGATAATAGATTTCCTAGCCTTGCCATTTCCTAGATAGCCATGGTGATTGTGGATTTTTTTTCCTTGTTTTTTTTTTGTTGGTTCTGATGTTTCCTTAGCTTGGGTTGAGTTATTAGTCCTGGAAGCACTATTTGGACAAACGCTCTAGAAGCCCTGTAACAGATTGGGTTGAGTTACTAGTCCTAGAAGCCTTGGTTGGACAAAAGCTCTGGAAGTCCTTGGTGGGTTGAGTTACTAGTCCTGGAAGCCCTGGTTGGACAAACGCTCTGGAAGCCCTGTAAAAGATGTGGGTTGAGTTACAAGTCTTGGAAGCCTTGGTTTGACAAACGCTCTGGAAATCTTGGATAGAGACCAATATGATGATGGTTTTGTGATGGCTGACCGTGAGGTGGAATCCATTTTTGATGGGTTGAGGTGGATGGCCTTTGGAAGCCCTGGATGGTTTTGGATTGACGTGTTTTATGAGATCCCACATTCATGCTTGGAATATGGCATGGGGGTGAGAGGCTGAAGAGAGATTTGGCTTAGCCATTCTATGGTCGGGTGGAACATGGAAGTCCCATCCCAGGTTTTGATTTTGCATCATCAATATGAGGTTATTTCTCCTTGTATTTATATGAGTATTATACTAGATTATATGTGGGTTATATGGTTGTGATTTCATTGGTATTTTTGTTGCTATTATGTTGGTTATATATGTGTTTTATGACAGTATCTATGTATGGCTCTCATCATGTTTTTACTTGTAAATTAATGATCAATGTATCTATGACCTAATGGATGAAATGGCAGTTAATATGTTGAGGCATCAATGTCTCTTAGTGATTCTTAGCTAAGTATGAGACCCATATGCTTAGATATGTTATTTACACCTGTAGATTACATATTCGTGATATGTTTGACGAAATGCCTATCATGGCTAGTAGGGGTCCAATCAAGGTATCATCAAAATATTGCATTTATATTGTCATTTCCTTGTTATTTTACTATTATGAAGATGTGATTCAATTCTGGGCAGTGACCTGGGTTCTAGGCCTGAAAAAGTGGCTTAAAGTCGAGGGATGCTGGCACAACACTGTGCAAAAGAGTCCCTAGACGCTGGCTTGCAGGCCTGTGAGAGCATCCATATGTCCATGGACGCTGGCATGCCCATAGCATGAGAATGTCCAGAGGTCAAGTGGTCCAAAATCTCAGTGGGATCTAGGGGCTAGTTGGCAAAAAGGTTGGATTGGTTCTTGAAGGTCCTAATGTTGATGTTGAATGTATGTATGGTGTGTTTCCGTTGATTCCACTTCCTTAACATAACTTAGGAGGTTGAATCATATCATAGTGTCCTCCCATCGCATGTTTACCCCGGCTGGTCGATTGTTTGGGTAGATGTGGGAGGAGGGTGTTACAATTAATTTGGAAAATAATGGTTAAAACCCCTTGACATGGTCTTCAAATAATGGTTAAACATGACCAAATCAAGGCTAACAATAAAAATTAAAATTTAAGATGGTCCTCATATAACTAATTTCACGTGTTAGAAAATATAGCTGAAAAATAATTCAAATTGGCTTTTCAATGGAGCAGTGCAACATTTGGGGGTTTTATTCATGCTCTTCAAGCATAATTATTGGGGGTGCATTAACAATTTTTGGTAAAAATCATGGTTTGAATCTATAACTTCCAATCAATTAGAGATGATATGATGGTGGGAAGGGGTTGAAGTGGAAGTTAAGCATTCCCTTAGAGATATATTTCAATAAGACTACAAGAATTGTCACAATTGAGTAGTTTTTAGGTGATAACATTTTGTATGGAATATTTTTGTTTCTTATACTTCTTTGTATGTTTAACTATGCTCAGTTGTGTTTAAGAGTTGTAAGGGTGTCTTTAGAAACGATCCCTTTCTTGGAATACAAGCTCTCTAATCTACCTATTTCTCTAATTATCTAGTGATGTCCAATGGTGTTGGGAATGAAAGTGGACAAAACAATGTATAGATTAGGAGGAGGATTTGCTTCATAGTACTAAATTTGATTGATGGTTATAAATTTTCCTTTATCAAATAATATCATGGTGCAAAATACTAGAACACAACCTCTTCGATGGAATAAATGTAACTACAACCTACCAAGATATTGTAATCTAGTGGGAAATCTATGACTTTGATATCAATCAAGATGGTATCACAATTAAGCTCAGATGGAAACATTAGGTTAAAGCACTAAGGGCACCCTAAGGGTTGGAAACGTGATCGTTATAGGAATGAAGGGTAATGGTAGAGAGGCTTAACTTTGAAGATCTGATTTTCTTCCAAACGGATGATAACATGGCATAAGTAGATGTAGCCTCATCTATAATGCAATGATGAATAAGAAGGTTTTAAAGGGTAACAAAGATTTGGAAAGATACTAACAATGAGAATTAAGGTTTTTCATTATAAAAATTGAAGACCATTAATCTGAAACCTAATGTTTTTATGGCTTCTAAGGAACAAAACAAATTACTTTTCTAAGAAAGACAATTTTTGAAGGACTCTAATGTGGACATGTAGCAATAGTTGTTGCTAAATCATCCATAACATTGTAATTTTGGGTGGCCCTTTCATGTGGGTTGTGCATAGTTTACTTCAAAGGCACTTTAGGCACACTAGGTGCAATGTTGGTTGAGGTATCTGTAATGGGACATGAGATGATGGTTGAGTTACTCTATTTGATGGATTCAAGGTTAGTATCCCATATGCGTGAGTGAATATTTGGAGATGAATATCATTTGATGCAAGCATGTAAATAACTTATTGGATAGAATAACTATTGGAATATGGGTTAAAGGAGGAGAAGTAGGAGCCTCCTACTAATTTCCCATTAATATTTTTTTGGGAAAATAATTTTACAAAAATTCGTGTTATTGTGAAGGAGAAATTCCTAATGGTGGGGTTGCATTTGAAAAGATGTGGCTTGAGATTAGTATCCTTTCTTTGCTTAGGTTGGTTGTTGTTTACCCCAACATTGTGTTATTGATTAGTCTAATCATGCCTTCATTCATGAGTTTGATTCAAGTTAAAGGGGTATTATGGTCATTATTTTACCCTTTTTCTTCTTTTCCTTATTCATTTGATGTTGAGGAGACTTGCGAAAAGTTTATGTTAGTTGAGAACAAGAAGGTTGAACCAAGTTAATGTTGGTTAGGGAAGAGATATTATTATGCATTGAGGATCCATGACAAGATGGAGGTGCTAATGATGTGCCTTAAGGGTAGTGGGCATGTCAATTATTAGAAGGGAAACCTCCATAAGTAGTAAGGGGTGGTGTATGAGATACTAACCTCTTGTTTTATACTCTAAGGTGGATGAAAATAACCATGAGAGACTGTGGGTCTTCCATAGGATGATCTTGCTTCTCCATAATGATTTCCATATAGACTAATGTCATAGTTGATATGTAACATTTGAACTAGTTATTAGTGTGATCCATTGACCTAATAATGCCATCGATAGCATGGAATGACCCCAACAATGGTGCTTTATGAGAAGGATGTTAGGATGCATCCAATATGATGGTATAAAGACGTTGTGTCTATACATATATAAGGTTAAATTGTTGAGCCCTCAAGATGGCTTCCTGTTAATTTTTAGGCATAGGTGCACTAACTGTTGAATTTCCATGACCTTGGGTTTAGGTTAGAGTCTTAAAAACACTAATGCTACCAAACCAAGAATCTCAACCATAAACTACTTTGCACAATGGAAATATAAAGTAGTAAATCATATATGCACAATATACACATTTAAAAAAAAAATTGTACAATATGTACAATCCCAATCTTTGTTATATTAAACAAATTGAGTAATACAACAGTCTATGGTTTCCAAGATACAATGAAAATCTTTACTGCAGCTTCTATGTCGTATCTCGTCCTACCTATATTGCACACTAGTAGTGCCTTAGTCCATCAAGGCATCTACACTTCTATATTCCAAGAGGATTGCCTCCTATCATTGTTGCAAGTAACATTTGCTACAATGAACATAGGCTCATCAACTGCTCTCTAGGTAGGCCTAATTCCCAAGCTCCAAACTACCAGTCTAGCATCAACTTTCATCCATCAAAGCGCTGCAATTTGGCACCAAAACTTCACCCAATATCGCACCAACAAAGTCCTTCTTGTCTGCTGCTCTAGGGCTACTTTGGGTAGCCAACTCGCTGCCCTCCAACCATCTCTATGACACCCAATATCATCATTGCTAAATCCTCTCCTATTATGATACTTTTCCACCTCGGAATACACTTGGCTTCAGCAGGTTTCTCAAAACATGATCCAAACTGGTCACACCTTGCCCAATACACCTAACAAAACATTGTTTTCCTTCACTTGTTAGTTGTTGCTCCTACAATATTGGTTTGGGCACACCACACTTCCCTCAACCTCCACACAACTCAACGAAACAACCTCTAAAGACTGTGTTCATCCTAGAAGAGCCCCTCCATGCATAGACTACCTTATAGGGTTGTTATCCTCCCTGAACACAGCTCCTAAAGGCCTCCTATACTCTGGATAAGGCTTGCAGCCTAGCATAGCAGTTGTTGTATCTTACAACCCCCTCAAAACTCCACCAACGAACCCCTAAACAACTTGATTTTGTTCTCAAAATCCGCGGCCTTCCCTGCGCAACAAACCACACCCAATAACAACGCTAACATGCCTCAAAACATCCCTAATACCTCCACGATTTCACCAACAACACTTCGTTCTTACTATAGAAAATACCACGTTGTCCTTGGCTCCTCCATGTTGTCCCTTCTTGGCTCTCCTTGTTGTAGCTAGACCTCCTTTTCTTCACCGAAATTTTAGAGGATGTATTTCTCTTATTGGATGATTCAAATGACTCCATATCACTTCATATTTATACACATATAAATGCTCAACGTTACATTTGAAGTGACACGTACATTGGCTCTCAAGTCGGCCTACTTGACAACCAATAATTTCCTATTCAACTTCAAAAATTCATATCTCTCTAACAACAACTCAGATTCAGACGATTTTTATTGCGTTAGAATCATCTTTCCAATAAATATCATCCTCATCCATGACATGTCGTAAATCCATCATTGTTTTGTCCCAAATTTTGATGGGTGCCAAAACCCCACACTTCGGTTCTAAGCCCACAAGCTTCCCTTGTGTTTCTTTTCTCTCCAAACCCTGAACCCTAGGGCTTGGAGTACCTCCCAAGCTACACAAATCAGCACTCCCTCTTAGCGAGGGAGGCACTTCCAAGACTAGGAAGTATCTTATCATCATCATCACTGCTCGCAAAACTTGCCCAAATCTTGGCACTCACAATTGTAGCAATCCCTATACTATGAACTACACCCTTCTTGGAAGTGTCATTGTCACTGTTGGAAGCAACCTACTTCTTCTTCTTATTCTATAACATCTTCCACTCTTTCCATGATTCCTTCTTGGCAGTTGTAGGAGCACCCTTGCTCACCATTGACCACACGCTCTTCTTGAGTTGCAGATTCTCCCTCTGAATTTGCAAGCTCCCTCTCGAACTAGACGCTCTTTGAGTCTCTTGAACTTGGACCTTCTCAGGAAAGTGTACCTTATTCTCGGGAACCTGTACCTTCTCCTTTGAAGCCTACACCTGCTCTGCTTCTCTAGAACCTATAGCTGCTCCACTTGCTTCTTTCCATGATCCACAGGCTTGGCCATCAACCTGCTCTCTAACTTTGAGTACAATCCCATCGAACTTAGGGCCTCTGAGCCTGAGTCTTGCCTTCCCATCTTGGAACAAGACCTCAAACCCTTTCCTCTTGATCATCGAGAAGGAAATCATGTTATATCTGAGTCCTGGTACAAACAGTACATCCTGGACCCTCATCATATGTCCTGTCTCCATCTTGAATGGCACAACACTTGATCCTCGAATCTCCAACTAACTCTTGTCGCCCAACACCATGTGCAACTTCAAGTCCCATCTAGCGAGAGTCTCAAAAACCTCATGTGACCCCATCATATGTTTCATTGAACCACTGTCCATGTACCATCCATCCTCCGTGATAGTACTCTGCCAGGAATGAGAAATCATAGAAAAGTCCTCCTCTTCCAATATTCTGGAGAGATCGTCCATCTCTACTGAAGTGGAAACACCAATGACCTGCTTTCCTTTCCTCTTTTCATCATTCCCCTTCTTCTTCTTCTTCGTACATCTTGACGAAAAATGACCCATCTCGCCATAGTTAAAACACTTGAATTTACTCAGGTCCATGTTTTTCTTATTCTCAAAATAATCAAATTCCATAGGTTAAAGGAATAAAATGGAAAGAGTTTCCCAATTTGGATCATAGTGTTTTTCTTCAACAAAACATGATTTAAGTATCACTACTAAAGTTATCCTCCATTTGAGACTATTATTAGTGAAGATGAAGTATAGTTTATAAAGTTGTTAACTATCTTTTAAATTATTAATCTTGTGATGCCATAACTATCCTCACTCCATTTATTTGAGTGGTTCATTCTATCTTTGCCCATGGGATTACAAGGCCATTCATGGACTTAAAGAGAAGGGTGATTGAGATAACAATACTAAGAGCCATCAACTTGTGCACCTTTATATGTTTCTAGGAAAGCAAAGCCAATTCTAATTTTCAAGCTATTGAAGGGTAAATGAAACGATTTGCATGAGGCAGCATTTTGGACAAAGTGAGATGGCATGATATCAGTTAAACCAACATTCAGTGGGATCCAACTTACTATGCTCTTATATTGCTACTCTAACATTAAACACTCATTACAATGATATTTGGAAGGGGTGAAGTAATGGTAATAATGGGAGGCATTTCGACCATTGTTACAGTAAGGGTTTATCAAAGGCATCAAATTATTGAGAAAATTTCCACAAAATTTCCACTAAGTGTCCATGAAAGAGAACGTTGAGCTCCCCTTTTTTTTTAATGTAAATAGTTAATATCGCTCATCGAGTCAATATTCTCTCCGATAACGTGACATGAGGAACATTGCACTAATCATTAACGTACTTAGTGGAAACAATAATTATGAGCAATATTGAAGTAATATAAACACTCGTAAAGAGAAAAAATAATATTGAAGTAACATAAAGTGTAAAGAGAGAAAATAATATTGAATTCCTAATATAGCTTTTGTATTGATAATTTAGAAAAGGAATAATGTAAAGTTTTTTGAGAGGACATCTTTTCAATGAGAAAATCTACATTACAATAACCACAGTTACAAAGCATTACTTCGTTTTTTGTTTTATAGTCTTATGAATAGTGTTATGTTAGCAAAACCCTAATTATTAATGGTCTTATTATTAATGAATAACTATTATTGGTAACCATCACTGAGTTGGTTTTAGCTAATAAATATGATTTTTTATATGAAAAATTACTAGCTAATTAATATTGTTTTGTTTTTTAGTTGATTAACTTCTAAGTACTATGAAGTAGGAAGGTTAGATTAGGGCTCTAGCATGTTCTCCCTCTTCAAAAACAATGTTGTCCTCAAGGTTAGAGTTGTGAAAACTAATGTAAAATAATTGTTACTTCCTTTATGGTTCCATTAATTATCTATTAAGAATTAGTGGGATGCCCCAATCATGCTTACCATGTGAAGGAGATAAACCACAAGTTGATTTAAATCCTTGTTAATCCTTAGTGAAAACCAACTATAAATCAAAGTGAATTTCTTATGGAGGGTTATCCATGACTTGGATGACATTGAATTGTGATATAATGCTAGAGTGGTCTTTCTTCAAAAGCTTTTCCATATGGTGGGAGCTAATATTTTTGGGGAACTAAACTAGAGGCCATTAAGAATGTCTTTAGGGTCATCCTTATTGAATTGCATGTACCACTCCCTGAAATCCATTGTAGCTAGAGCTAATGTTTGTAACCATTTAGCACCTAGAACTACATCATCAACAATGAACATCTTAGATTTGAGCAAATAGTCCCCCATTTGAAATTGCACTTTTTCACACATGCCACAACACTTCATCATTGCCAATATTGGTTATCATGTTTTGATATTGTGAACCACATGGACATAACAGGGGGTTCTTTTGCAACTCTTTAATGAATAAAATTGTGGTTGTTGCCACTATTGATTAAAATAATCACATTTTGGTACTTCAAGTAGATAATCAACTTCAAGTCTTGGAAGTTGAAATTTTTTATAAAGCATGGCAAGAAATTTGAGGTTCCTTACAAGGAGGTTATGGAGTGGGTTTTTCATGAGGAGGATGTGTAATATTCACTGAATCTAACATCATAGTGGCTTGAATAGACATTTCTTCAGGTCGGTTAATTGGATTGCAAACAAATTGAAATAATTGTTGTTCCTTGCATTTACTCCCTTTGAAATACTTCTTGCCACAATTATAACAAAGTTTTAGGCATTTTTGTTTAACTATTTCTTCTAGGGTCAACACGTGGAACATCAAGAAATGAGAAGTAGGGGAAGTGGTTATAGGCACAAGATAAGGGCATCGGTGGGGAATAAAAGGGGGTCTTTAGTTTGTGCATTTACCACCTCCTATGCTAATTGAGCTCACTTAGAGGCCTCTAACCAATTAGGTGGGTGAGGCATCATGACTTGTTCTCTAATCTCTTCCTTGAGATCAATGAAAACACATCCCTACCTCTATGCGTATTTCAAATTTCTCAAATGCTATTATGAAGTCTTTAATTGTACCTATTGAGTGCAAGTTAGTAAATTGTCCCAAAAAATGAGTGTATGTTTTAAAGCAAACATAAATAGCTTTCACAAACTAGCTCTAGGAAATGCACCCCCCATAAGACTTCTTATTCCATTAACATTGTTATTAATGGTCCCTATCCAAGCATCACATATCCTCTCAAAGTTTCATCAGGTCATCAGTAGTACCTTGGAGTGAGAATAGTGTTCTATCTAGGTAACGCAACTATTGGGTAGGGACCATCAAACTTGTTCAAATCTACTTTAACAATTGAATATATGCTACATATTTTTTTATTAGTTGGAAGGCTAGTTGAGTATAATGGCCTCGTTGGGCTAAGGATTCATCACTAGCTTATGGGTTATTGTCACCTAAGATGCACACCTAAGTGTGGGAAAAGTTTCCAACCCCAGAAGGTATAATATTTATGGCACAACACTCAGAGCAGGGGTTGTCACCTATTCCCTACTCATTCTGTTTAATCTCTCTCCTAGACAAGCTTTGGGGGTAGTCCCTAAAGATGGTTAGTAAAGCGAAACTTGTTGAAAGAAAAAATTCTAGGAGAGTAAGGGCAAGGCAATAACTTCTCTAACTAACTTGAATTAAGGATGATTTAACAAGCGTGATTATTAAATGAGCAATGTAAATATCACCAAGATGGATTCTAATAAGATTAATAAGAAAATGAAAATAGAAGAGGGATAAAACAATGCCTTTAATCAATGCTCAATAACGATACAACACTTGCACAATGAAATGCTATTTTAAGTCACAAAAGAAGTAAAGATGAAAGTCAAGTGTTAGTGCAAGAAATGGCACAATATTGAGATATGAGCATAAAAGTAAAACTTGCAAGATGAATGAAAGCTTGTACTTCACTTCAAAGAGATGCTCAAATAATATATGACAATATCAAAGGAAAATAAACAAGGAAATTAAATGACAAGTACAAAAGCAGTAATGTAATATTGCAAGTAAGATAAAATGCTCACAATTCAACTTAATGCAAAATGAGATTATGTTAGAATGAATGTGAGACTAAACTATCTGTAATGCAAGGATCATGGTTAATTTTAATTACATGACTAGTCTATGGTGAATATTTTTTCCTCGATTGTCAAGACAAGT
Source organism: Pinus tabuliformis (assembly GCA_031772625.1). Taxonomy (NCBI): domain Eukaryota; kingdom Viridiplantae; phylum Streptophyta; class Pinopsida; order Pinales; family Pinaceae; genus Pinus; species Pinus tabuliformis. The sequence continues at coordinate 353,400,679 of CM062816.1, forward strand.
CTTGGAACAAGGTTGTTGAAAGAATTCCTGGGGAAGGAGGTTAAGGCTTCATTAATGATACCTACCTAGGACTTCTAGCAACCCAAGTGCCTCCGTTCCTACAAGGGACTGGGCCACAAGAGAACTGCAACGTCACCTATTTTAATTGTTGCTCAAGGGTCAAGCCTATTAAATTGAATGTTGGAGAAAGTTGTCCTAACTTTCTATTCAACCAAGCTTATGCTTGGAGGTAGATTTTAAGAATGCAAATCTAGCTCTAATATGCAAGATGAGATTTTAATGAAATGATTCAATGAGATGAAATTATAACCAAAGATGTTTCAAAGAAAGAGATACTAATCCAATTATAATCAATCTACTTTAAGCTCAAAGAAAGATTAGCTTAAGACAATAACTAAATGAAGCAATAATAAATTACTCAATAAAACAAGAGATGACAATTAGAGATAGAGGTTAGAGCAACAACTCAAAATGCATTTAAATAAAATTACTTTTAGGATTTTCTTTACTTATGTTAGACGATGAAACCAAGTAATATCTATGATGAAAGCACAATTAGAAGATGGAAAATGAGATTGCTAATCAAATAAATAAAGACTACTTTGAATCTGATGAGCCCCAATTTTTGGTACAATTTGGGCTCATATTGGCCTACTTACCTTGTTCAACCATTCATCTTTTACCACTTATGCATTCATTTCTTAGTATATTCGTGTTGTTTGTAGGAAGAAGGGCAGGCATTATATCTATGTGACTAATACATGACGATTTCAGGTTCTTGGCATTAAAGAGAGCAAAAGACCACGCAAAAGGAGACAAGGAGACAACAAAGGTGGCATTGCATGTTTATAGGGAGGTTGTCTACAGCTTTAAATGACTTCCCTCGTGCTTTTCACCTTAACTCCGAGCTCTAACAACTCTCCCCACCGAGCTCAAAGGCAGCCAACACGTTCTACAGGATCAGCAGTTTTACAGTAGTTTGACTTTCAGTTAGACAGCCAAGCTCCACGAATGAAGGCAGCCAGCTTGATCCTCATTTTGTATAAATATGGAGGCCGTAGCCTTTGTTAGAAGCTTTTTGACTTTTGGAATTACTATTGTAATCTCTGAGCACGAGTTACAGCTCGGTTTTTGTTATTTTGTAAGCCAGTTTTGGCATGACATTAGACTTTTGATTATGAATAAAGGCAAGCAGATTTGGATCTAATTCTGAGTTTTTAAGGGAGCTATAGCTCTCAGGTTAGGGCCCAACCTGAGAGCAATAGACCTCCTCTGTTTTGTAGTGTTATTTGCCTTTCGTTCCAGCACTTTGTTTCTTTACTTTGACATGCAATTCAAATTTACAGTCTGTTGATTTAGTTTTTGTGTGATTGAGTAGGATTAGCTTATGGTTACTTTGATTTCAGCTGCTTAGATTCGATAGGAGGTTTGCAATACACAGGAGCTCCAAGAAAAAGGTTGTTAGGATCACTGCCATCTCTGTTTAGGGATTGGGGTGCAGTCCATATCAACCACCAAAAAGAAACGCAGTCTTTTACTTCCATGCAAGCTGCAACATAGTCATTTTCGTTGAAGATCCATCCATGCACTTTTGATATTGAACCATACTTCTACATTTTTCATTCCATGCACGGCTTCTTTTCTCGGTTTTACATTGCTGTTCATAGGTTTAATGGCACAGGTATCATAGGTTAATGAATTCTCGTTTTTGGTGCAAGACATAAGTCATTTGTTTCATTTACACTGCTCCATATCATTCCACTTCCTTCTTCTTCTTCTTGACCTCTCCTCAAGCCACCTACTCGGCCTCTGTCCAGCTCGTTTACCCTCCAACTCATCCATTGCCACGTAGCTTCATCTTTTTGACCTTTCGTTGCTGCCATCCTTCTATCCCCCAATCAACTCCATACACTCTCTCTCCATCTTATTCCTCTGCCCCTGAGCCATCACAAGTTCCATCTCCACCTCACCTATCCACCCAAACCATTCCATCCCTTCACCATCACCCAAAACTTCCACTTACAGCACATCCTGTAGAAGTTAGCAGACTTCCTGTAGAATTCCTTAGTTTCCTGTAGGATCCCCTGCAGACATCCTGTAGAAGCCTGCAAACTTGGTTGCCGAGCATCTGAATGTTGTAGACCTCTGTGGACTAATGCTAGGGACCCTCTGGGACCTCTCCTAGCCATCCTGACCTTTCCCAAGCTTTCTCTCCCTTCGCACCACCTCTGCACAGCCAAACCCTAATAAGAGACAAATTCATAATCACTCCATCCACTTAAGCAAAAATACAAAAACAATGTTCTTTTCAATGGAAGTAGTTTGAGTTCATGCATTTCACATCACTAGAAGTAATGGCATCCTTTTTAGACATTTGCACTTTCACCATTGCATCATAGAGGTTAAACTAGTCAGATTAGGGTTTACTAGGGTTTCCATGCTTTGGTTGGCTTTCAGTTCATTGTTGCAAAGTAGATCAATTTCCCTTGAGATAGCCTTCGTCCATCATTTAGAAAGCTTCTTCTGAGAGCATATAGAAGTTGGCTTGAGCCCTAGCGGACTTGTGCCAGCTGACCAAGTGACAGCTGCGACAAGAGCTAGTACTTGTGCATACAGCACCATCGCTTCCAAGTTTGTACGAAATACCGGGTTGATAAAATTAGAGATAGGGAGCCCCAGGAGTTGTAGCATTATTGCTACAATACTGGAGCCCACCAGAATCTACAATTGCAAGTGAAACACATAAAATAAATATTTCAAATTTAATAAATCAAATAGACATTTAGAGAAAGCAACATAAGTAATTAGATCTAGGATGTACTGATGTTAGAAATGCAAAAGACAAGTTAGCAAGTTAGATATAACAAAAGAGCCTCCCTTTTAAATAAGGAAGCAGGATACCATGGGATTGAGATCCCAGGCTCCCTCAAGAAACAAGATCATTTTTATTATGAGATGTTACAAAGAAGGAGAGAGCCTTTGGCAGAGAGAAGGGCTTTTCAAGCTTAAGGAGGCTTGTTAGGTCCCTATACTACTAGTGTAACCCCTTATTGTTATTAATATAACCCCCTTATTATATTGGTGTGCCCATGTAGTCCCCATATTGTTATTATTGTGCCCCATAGAAGCCCACTATTGTTATTATTGCACTCTTACATTATTATTGTTATGTCGACTATGATTATATTATGACCCCTTAGACTCCTATATATAGAAAGGAGGTCTTGTCATTTGTATCATCTAAGAATTGTTCATATATGTAATGTAAAGGAGGTTTCCCCCTCAAAGAGGCTTATTTCTAAGGCGTTCATCTATCTTTTCTATCTTTTTGTGAGCTGGTTTCATAAAATTTGGTATCAGAGCTTTGGATTCTAGGGTTTCGCTATTCCAAACAAGTCATCGTGGCATTTTCACTATAACTTTTTTCTGCAATGTTTCAGAAGCTACAACAAAAACCCATTTGAGCTGAAATCGTTTTGAACTTCGGATCTGAATTTCAAAGTTTGTCTCACTATATTTACGGAGATATGATCTGAGAAAGTTAGGGTTTTTGCAAGCTCCAGAATTTCATCTCAAACAAGTCATCGTGGAATTTTCGCTATACTATTTTTTCTACGAAGGTTCAGAATCGAAAATTAAAACACATTTGAACCGAAATCTTGGTGAAGCTTAGGTCCAAATTTCAGATATTGTCTCGCTATATTTTCGTAGATATAATCTGAGACATTTATGGTTTTTGCAGGCTCTCGATTTACATCCTAAACAGGTGACCTTGGGAAAATCATCATAACTTTTTCTCAAAGCATCAGATTAAAGTTCGTAAAACGTTACAGAAAGAGGACAGACTGTAATTTTATGTGTATCGGTTTTAGGTCCTAAGGTTGAAACAGTGACACGTGGAACTTCGTACAAGTTCGCTCTACTGAACCAGTTTATAATCGGGTCATCGTGGGAGATTTGACATAATGCTTCATTACAGAATCCAATCTTGATCAGAATTTCGGGGTTAGAAAGAGGACTCAGAGGGCTACTGCCAGACCAAATTTCAGAACTTGGAGATCTGAAATTACAAAGTTGCAATCGTTTCAAGGTCGAGCTCCTAAAATCAAGAAAAAGTGAGATGAGGAAGTTTGACGGAAAAGATTTGGTAAATTGGATACTACAGATGGAGAAATATTTTGATCTACATGGTGTACCACTATTACAAAAGGTACGTATTGCATCTAATTATTTAGAACCAGATCAATTTTTATGGTATAAAGGGCTTTGTTCTCATAAGCCACTTGTTACGTGGTCAATTTTCACAGAGGAAATGATAGCACGTTAGGAGGATAGAAAGAATAACAACTTCTTTAGCCAATTGATAAATTTCAAACAAAAGTGTTCAATGGCAGAGCACATTGAGGACTTTCAAAAATTGAATATAAGGGTAAATGACATTCCATAGAAGCAAAGGATTGATGTCTTCATAGGTACTTTAAAGGATAACATTCCGCATGAGGTTTGTCTTTGGGAACCTGATTCATTGGAGAAGGCATTCAAGGGGGTAAGAAATATTGAAAGCAAAATTATGGAAACAAGGAATCCCACCACTTACGACTATAATTATGGAAGTTTTTCTTCTCCTAACCTTCCACAACCTACAAGGTTTACACCATAAGAATTGGAAGAAAAAAGAGAAAAAGGGCTTTGTTACAATTGCGATAGGAAATGCACTGAAGGTCATAAGTGTGCTGAGAAGAAATTATTTTACATAGAGTATGAAGGGGAGGAAGACGAGGATCAAGAAACATCAAAAGAAGAGGATATACACCAGGACCCAACCCCAGAGAAAGAAGAAATGAATCCGACCATATCTTGTAAAGCATTGGCAAGAATTACCACTCCTCAAACTCTCAAGATAGAAGGACATATCAACAAGAAAAAGGTTCAAGAAGTGAAAGATCACATCGAGAAAGAAGAAATGAATCCAACCATATCTTGTAATGCATTGGCCAAAATTACCACTCCTCAAACTATCAAGATAGAAGGACATATCAAGAAGAAAAATGTTCAAGAAGTGAAAGATCACATCAAGCATCAAGAAATGAATCTGACCATATCTTGTAAAGCATTGGAAGAAATTACCACTCCTCAAACTCTCAAGATAGAAGGACATATCAAGAAGAAAAAGGTTCAAGCAGTGAAAGATCACATCGAGCATCAACAACAAGTTCTCCAACTTTTAAAGGATAACGCCACTTTGGTGCAAAATCGAATGAAACAATAGGTAGATCAACATCGCAGTGAAAAAAGTTTTGATGTAGGTGATTGGGTATTTTTACGGCTACATCTCAAGCAAGCTATTTATGAGAAGGAAATGTTGGCAATACTACATGCACTTAAGAAATGGCAACCTTACCCAATGGGAAGACACTTCAAGGTAAAAATGGATCATGATAGTCTTAAATACTTTTTAGAACAAATATTATCTTTATAAGAATAGAAAAAATGGGTCACAAATATGTTGGGTTATGACTTTGACATCATCTACATAAAAGGGAAGAAAATTTTTGTTGCAGATGCACTCTCAAGAAAGGATGAGGACGTGGAAGCATTATTTTGTGCTATTTCTATTATCCAACCAAATTGGATAAATGAAGCAAGGGATGAATGGAAGAAGGATGAATAAGTGTGGCCACTCATTCAAAAGTTGTAGAAGATCCCAGTTCAAGCAATATTGATAGAACTTGACAAGGAAGGAAAAATCATATTGGAACATGGAGCAGTCACAGAAACAAGAACCCGACAGCTATGAAATCAATCAATTTCAGAGTATCTCATCAAATGGAAGAACTTACCTGTTGAAGATTCCACATGGGAGGACAAGAATTTTATACAGAACCATCAAGAACTACTCAAGCGTTGAGGGCAACACTTTTTGAAGGAGAGGGGGCATGTTAGGTCCCTATACTACTAGTGTAACCCCTTATTGTTATTAGTACAACCTCCTTATTATATTGGTGTGCCCATGCAGTCCCCATATTGTTATTATTGTGCCCCATAGAAGCCCACTATTGTTATTATTGTGCCCTTACATTATTATTGTTATGACGGCTCTGATTATATTATGACCCCTTAGACTCCTCTATATAGAAAGGAGGTCTTGTCATTTGTATCATCTAAGAATTGTTCATCTATGTAATGTAAAGGAGGTTTCCCCCTCGAAGAGGCTTATTTCTAAGGCGTTCATCTATCTTTTCTATCTTTTTGTGAGTTGGTTTCATAACAAGGCTTACAAGAAAAATATATTTTGTAATGATAAGAAAAAACTCAAGTTACAACCTCTGATAAGAAATTGCAATGCAAGAGGCAATAGACCCAATTGCAAGTTTTTCAAGCAATAATTGCAAAGGAAAATATAGATAGATCTGCTTCCAAATTTACCGAAACTGCCTCAACAAGATGCTCTAATGCTCATGACCCTCACAGATATGGAGAACCTACTCATGGCTAGGAGGAGGAATGAGCCCAAATTATAATTATTTTTTTATTGAATTTAATATAAATCTTATGATTAATTTAGGAAGTTTTTGAGCCCAAGATCCTTAAAAAATTCTGGCTTCCACCAAGTGAGAATAACTTCATATCAGAGGATGAAAATATGTCTTCTTGAAACTTTGAATAGGAGAGGAAAAGGATTTCCAAACAATCAATTCCATATCCAAAAATTTGATCGAAAAATCCCTTTAAAATGATCAATATTTTCTACAAAAAGACAAGGGTTATTCTATCAAAAAATTCAAATAGAAAGGCCAAGCCTTCTAAGGCTTGCTGCCCTCTTGAGATATGCAAAATATTCCAGGCTAAGTCAATCAAAATTTTTAAATCAAATTATAAAGTAGAGGTCCTTTCAATGCTTGTGGCTTTCACATTTTTTTTGCAAAAATTTTTCCAAGGCTAAAATGTGAATCCTTCTAAAAAATAAAATAAAAATTTAACTTTAAACCCTCAAAAAAATTACATCCTTCCTTCAAAAAATTGTTAAACTCAAAAATGTTCTTAGCTTTAAAGGTCAGGCCCTCAAATCCTTGTGGGCCTGCCCCAAGAGAGATTAGAAAAATGATGTTTTTAAAAGCCACAAAACTTTTAAATTAAAAACCCTCACTTAGAAACTAAGAAAAGCTTCCAAAATTACTCTCGGCTTAAGGAAAGAAAAAACCTTAAAGGCTTTGTGGTTTCCCTCAAAGAAATTTTAAAATTTAAGCTTGAAGATATGAGTTTGTTCCAAAGTCAATGACCAAAACACTACCAAAATAAAAATAAAAAAAATCACTACCAAAACGTTAGGGATCAATGTATAAATTTGGTGATAAAATTGCAATTGCTTAAGAAATTTAATCTAAATCAAGAGACACAATTCTACTCTACTACTCTGCGGAAATTAATTCACAATTTAGAACAACATTCACAAACATGTAATAAGAAAAACCACACATGCACACTATTTCTCTAGGGGAAACCAACTGGTAAAAAGCCCTTAAGCATGCTTGCATTAATCATATGAACAAAGAATGTATTACAATTGCTAGCTCGCTCTGAGCTCAACCTGCAAGTGAACAACTTATCTCTCTACTCAATGAACAACTCTAATCTAGACTTACTCTATTTATGCCTCTGCTTGAGACCCTATTTCCTTGTGCAAATCCCGAGGAATTATGCCCCTATTTTTTAGGAAATTTCCTCTAATTGATTGCCCAATTCCCAAGGTTGATCCTCTGACTGCATGCAACACCTGTACACTCATAACTAGTCTACAACTGATGTTACATTTCCTTGGAATCTCCACCATCACTATGGAACTTGAATACTTTGCATGCACTAGCTATTTTTGGTTGATTGATCAGTTAACTGGATGATCACTGAGTTAGACTATTCTCCCATTGCGCAACTGACCTCCAACTAGTTCTATCAATAGTTAGAACTAGTTTAACTAAATACAACTGGAAATAACTGCCTTTGATTGCTACAAATTAGAAATCACACATGCTTAATTGAACTCCAAGCCCTTTCACTCGAATTTACTGAGCTAATTAAGTGACAAGAGTCATGTCACCTTAGTTAACTGGCTCCAAGTTCTCTGTTGATGTGGAAATTCAAATTTTCTCAATTTGACCAAGGCAAAGTCAAATTGAGGCTTTCTTGCTACACTTCTCAACACTCCCTCTTAGCAAGAAATGGATTTATCAACCACCCCTATCTTACACTTATGGAATTAAAACTTCCCTCTTGACAAAGCCTTTTTCAAGATGTTATCATCTTGTTCCTCTGTCAGATTGCATTGTAGAAACATTATCTGCCTTTGCACACGGTCTTGGTAAATGATTATACTGGATATCTATTTGCTTGATCGATTGTGAAATACTGGATTCTCAGAGAGCTTAATGCAACTTTGGTTATCATAATAGATCACATTTGGATCCATCATCTGACCAAAGAGTTGCACAAGTATCTTTCTCATCCAGATCGCCTCACATGTTGCTTGAATTGCAGCCATGTATTATGCTTCTGCCGAGCTGAGTGCCACGGACCTTTGTTTCCAGCTGTACTAGGAAATCGCTGCAGACCCAACACTAAAAATTCCACCTAATGTACTATTTCGGTCAGATGGAATCCTTGTCCAACCTGCATCTGTGAAACCACACAGCTTCACTCCCTCTATCCATTTGTACCATAATACATACTAGATAGTGCCTCTGAGGTACCGTAAAACATGCTTAGCTACCTTCCAATACAATTTGGTCAGCTTAACCATAGCTTGGCTCGGTTGGTTGACTGCAGAGCATATATCTAGTCGTTTGTCCACAAGATACATCAATGAACCCATTAGCTGCCAGTAAATGGTAGCATCAACCTCTTCACTTGAAGTGGCATCCTCCTTCCTCCAATTGGTTGCTATAGATGTCTCCATGGGTTTACAACTCTCCATGTTAAATCTCTGCAGTATCTCAATGGCATACTTGCCTTGAGACACAAACATTCCCCATCGCCATGCCATACTTCCATCCCAAGGAAGTAGTGCATGTGACCCATGTCTTTCATCTCAAATTCCCTTACAAGGTCCTCCTTGGAAGAGTTGATGAACTTCTCAACACTTGTTAATATTAAATCATCAAAATATAAAACAATGATAAGTAATTTACCTTCTATCAAAATATGATAGAGGTTCACATCTGCTTGACTTTTAGTGAATCCCAATCCAGTGAGAAAACTATCGATCCTGGTGTACCAAGTTTGGGATGGTTGTTTGAGACCATACAATGATCGCTCGAGTCTGCACACATGGGACTCCCGATAAAATGTCTCAAAACCTTCTGGTTGCTCTATGTACACTTCCTCCTTAATAACACCATTGAGAAATGATTTTTTTACATCCATCTGGTGGATCTTCCACCCCATCTGCACAGCCAGTGCAATAATTGATCTAATGGATGAATACCTCGCTATGGGAGCAAAGGTTTACTCATAGTCAATTCCCTCAACTTGAGAGAATACTTTGGCTACAAATATGGCCTTATACTTCTCTATGCTTCCATCTATTGCATGCTTAACTTTGAAGATCCATCTCGAACCCACAATTGATTTGTCTGTTGGTCTTGGGACTACTTCCCAAACACTTTTCTTTACAATGGATTCATATTCTTCCACCATTGCATCAACCCAAATAGGTTGCTCAACTGCTTCCTCGTAAGAGGACGACTCAGTCTCTACAAGCTCAGTCATTAGAGCCATGTAGCCAATGTTCCTCTCAGGTGACCTCCTTTGTCTACGCAAATTTGAAGGAGCTCCCACATTCTCCCTCACATCCTGCGCCAATCTATCAACTTCCCTAGTTTTTTTTTTCTGCCTTCTCTAGATGGTTCTTCTTGAGTGGATGTCTCCACTCTCTACTCCTCTATTTGTGGTTGATCCACAACTTCTTGAGGCTCCTCCTTTGGAGCTAAGATATCCTTTTCTGGTGGGATATGAAGCTCCCTCTCAAGAGAGCACTACATCAATTTCTCCTCATCAAACTTTGCATCCCTTCGCACAATTGTCATTCTGAGGGAAGGTAAGTACACATGGTAATTGTGTGGAGTTTTGGTATAGCCCATAAAAACTCCAAACTCTGTTGTCAACTCAAGTTTCTTTCTTGAATCTTTGGAGACATGGTAGTAAATAGAGGCTCCAAAAAAATCGAAAGTGAAACACATATGGTTTTCTCCCTGAGAAAGCCTCCTTCGATGTAACCATACCAAGAATCTGATGAGGACTCTGGTTCTGCAAGTAGATTGTTGTGTTACATGTCTCTGCCCAAAAGTGCAATGGAAGGCCTTGGTCATGTAGCATAGCTTTCGTAGATTCCATAATGCTTCAGTTCTTTCTCTCAGCTACCCCATTTTGCTGTGGGTTGTGGGGTGTTGTTAGCTCTCTTCGAATGCCTTCTTTCACATGAAAATTGTAACAGCCCTAGTCAAAAATCCATGTAAAAGTTAATAAAGGTAAAACACGACCTTGGTCATGGGACACATATTCCAAGCTGAATGTTGGGGAAAACATCCTAGTGTGGGTGTTCATTTGGTTTATTAATGGCTATGGAAATTGGCGAAGGCACTGGCAAAGGCTTTGGAAAGGCAAAGTGACATTTATTGGCATTTATTATGAAAATAATGGAAAATAGGAGAAAAGGAAGGTGAAAGGTCACAGTTCAGAGTTTTGTCAATTCAGTTTTGGAGCTCTCATTCTATTCTCTCTCATACTCTTGAACACTTAGATTTATGATGAAAGCACAATTAGAAGAATCAAATAAAATAAATACTACTTTGAATCTACAATTGCAAGTGAAACAAAGACAAGAAATATTTTAAATGCAATAGATCAAATAGCCATTTAGAAAAATCAACTTAAGAAATTACATCTAGGGTGTAACGATGTTATAAATGCAAAAGGAAATCTAGCAAGTTATATCTAACAAAAAGGCCTCCCTTTTAAATAATGAGGTAGGATACCATGGGATTGAGATCACAAGCTCCCTTAAGAAACAAGATCATTTTTATTATGAGATGTTACAAAGAAGGAGAGACCCTTTGACAGAGAGAAGGGCTCTTTAAGCTTAAGGAGGCTTACAATAAAAGGATCTTTTATGATGACAAGAAAGACCTCCTCAAGTTACAACATCTTATAAGAAATTGCAATGCACGAGACAATAGACGAGATTGCAAGTTTTTCAAGCAATAATGAATTGCAAAGGCAAATAAAGATAGATTTGCTTCCAAATTTACCGAGTGTGCCTTAATAAGATGATCTAATGCTCACAACCCTCATAGATATTCTCACAACCAGGAGGAGGAATGAGTCCAAATTTTAATTAAAATTTTTAATTAAAATTTATATAAAACTTATAGATTAATTGATGAAGTTTTTGAGCCCAAGATCCTAAAAAAAATTCAACTTCCACCAAGTGAGAATAACTTCATATCAGAGGATGAAAAGATATCTTCTTGAAACTTCGAATAGGAGAGGAAAAGGATTTCCGAATAGTCAATTCCATATCCAAAAATTTGATAGAAAAATCCCTTTAAAATGATCAATCTTTTCTGTAAAAAGGAAAGGGTTATTCTATCAAAAAATTCAAAGAGAAAGACCAAGGCTTCTAAGGATTGTTGCCCTCTTGAGATCTACAAAATAACCCAAGTTAGATTAATCAAAATTATTAAATCTATATACAAAGAAGAGGTCCTTCCAATGCTCACATCCTCCACAATTTTTTTGCAAAAGTTTTTCAAGGCTAAAATGTGAATCCTTCTCCAAAAAAAAATTAACTTTAAACCCTCAAAAATATTTCAGCCTTCCTACAAAAAAAATTTTAAACTCAAAAATGTTCTCGGCTTTAAAGATCAGGCCCTCAAATCCTTGTGGGTCAACCCCAAGAGAGATTAAAAAATCAACGTTTTTAAAAACCACGTAAATTTTAAATTAAAAACGCTTGCTCATACATTAATAAAAGCCTCCAAAAATTGCTCTTAAAGAAAAATCATTAAAGGATTTGTGGCTTCCCTCAAAGAAATTTTAAAATTTAAGCCCGAAGATATGAGTTTGTTCCAAAATTGATGACCAAAATCCTGCCAAAAAACATCAGGGATCAAGGCCAGTCTTGCGACCTTGATGAAAAGGGTTAAAACCGATGCGGCTTTAGTGAAGGAGCCTCCAAAAAAAAATTTACAAACAAATTCTAAGCTCCAAGAAAAAACAAATCTTACCAAATTTGAGCCTGAAAATCCCTAAAAAAATTATGAAAACAAAAATATTGCTTGCAGCTTGCCAAGAAAATTGGTTGTAGAGTTGTAAACAAATATGTAAGAAACTTCAAGCCCAATCCCTAATCAATTTTCAGATCTGCAAGGAAAGAAGAAAATTCCAATACAAGATGAACAATATTATATAAGAAGGGTTATATCTATTCACAAGCTCAACTGGAACCATAGCATTGAGAAAAGGATTAATGGGGGGTGGAAAGCTTATTTTGGTCTTGAAAATAATTGTAAAATAGCAAACCTCGTAATGTGGGATAAAAAGAAGTTCCTCTTTGAAACTTTAGTCACTCCTGTTATCTTATATGGCTGTGAGGTTTGGAGTTGCAGCATCTCCAGAGAATCATGGAGAAAGATTGAGCAAATCCAGAAGCGTTTTATAACTTATAACCTGAAAATTAAAAGTAATACACCCTATCCTATTCTCCTTATAGAAGCAGGTCTTTCCCCTATTGAGAGCCTAGCTATGCTTAGGTTTCTGTTGTACAAGCACAAAATCAATAACATAGACGATTATAGACTACCTAAGCTAGCTTTAAATTCTAGCCAAAACCACCTAAGGCTCAATCGAGGGTGGCATAAAGACACAAGGGCCTGGTTAAACTATTGGGAGATCAACGAAAATGATGCATTGAAAAACATAAATAACATTAAAGATATTGTTACTTCTAAGTTCAAAGAAAAAATGTGGTGTGAGAAAGATTTAGTAGCTAAAAGAAAATTAAGTTATTATAAGAAGGTCATCAACCCCACCCTAGAAGATCAAAAGTATCTCTCTATTTTAACTAGCTCAAAGAAGAAAATTAATATAGCAAAGATTAGAACGAATTCTCATGAGCTCCATAGTGAAACAGGTCGTTGGGCAGTTCCTAAAACGCCATGGATGGAAAGGATCTGCCATATATGTGAGAATAGGAACATTGAGGATGAAAACCACTTCCTCTTAGAGTGCCCCGCGTACAACCACATTAGATCTCAGTTTCACTATCTTTGTAACAACACTGACCTTCCTAGCCTTTTGCAATGTCAAAATTATAGTGAGCTCGGGAGGCTTCTCTCCAAGCTTTTTGAGCATAGGAATAAAATCTTAAATCAAAATAAATAATTTGTTTCTTTAGGTCCGATAGACCATTGTTTGGTCTCAGCGGACGTTAACCACCACCATCATCATCATCATCAAATATATACAAAGTATTTTACAAAATAAATTTACTAGTAAAATCAAGCTCTTAATTAGTATATTTTCAATATATGTACTTTAAAACAAGAGAGGTTTGAGATAAATACGTGTTTTAGATATAGAGCAAGTGGCAAGAAAAACTCCTTTTTCTGCTTCCAATGATAAGTCTTCCAAAAGTCTTGCTATGGGTTCTTAGCTATTATGTGTCAAGTAGATGGATAATCCAAACAAGAATTTCTCCAAATCTCTGACTCAAGTAGATGGATGATTCAAACAAGAATTTCTCCAAATTCCTGAAATATGGTCACATAAGATATTTTCTACACAGTCGTGAAAATAATTTGTTAATTTCATAGGGATTAGATAACACAGTGAAAATGAAGTCTAGTGGTTCAAGTAAGAATCCACCAGATCTTCCCAATCAAATGGGTTTCCCCAACCCAAATAAAGGCGAAAACAAGCTACCAATAAATCCAGTAGGTTGATGGAAATAACAATTTAAAACATTAGTAGAAACTTAAGTACAATTATTACGTTGCGTTGAGCACAGCGGGGGGATCATAGGGGGGTAAGTAGACCCCCCTGTCGGGGGTTTGAAGGGGGAGGTGGCCCCCTTGCACGGGGTCCTAAGCACTGCCCTCATTTTTTTTATGCAAACCTAATAATAGTTGGGTGGACCCAAGGATTGGGGGCAGACACAAAGATGGTGGGTAACCCACTCATGGTTTTGTGCATATGTTTTGCACATGGTTTTGGGCATGATGGTTTTTTTCCCATGGTATTTTGTAGCTTCGGTAAAGGAAACTATGATTATGTTCTAATCCAGGGTTAGTGGATTGGGGTTTATGAATGCTTCGACATTTATATATATGTATTGTAACATTGAAATGAATATAATGAAAAATCAATCTGGTAGTCCCAGTTTTGAGATCCAGGGGAAAATCTCTGTGTATATATGTTTTATGTTCTTGCTATTGTTTATTTTTTTTGTTTTAAGAATTCATTTGCAAGTAATTTATGTACAGGGTTAAAACCTACAAATTTATCAGAATAATTTTAACATAACAGACTGAAGACATACACCATAGCTTCACCCCAAACATTTTACTTTATTACTAAAGAGAAATTACAAAGTATCAACACTTCCATTAGCGAAGAGTTCAATTTTATTTTATTTTATTTTTTATGATTACAATGAGGAGCTTATAACTCGATTTATAGAAGAAAAAAAATGAGAGATCTAGATCTCTCTCGTAGTGAAAACTGCTAGTTGCACAAAGTTGACTTGATCCTAGCTAGTTGAACGCATGATCCATGACAAATTAATCTCATTCCTTGATCTAGAGGAGGAAATTCGAATTCCTTTAAAAATGGCTTTGATTTTGGTCCAAAAAATATTTTTTCCAAATTTTTCTCCTCAAAAAATCCCCCTTCACTTAAACACTTTGGTCCACAAATTCAATTTTCCTCAAAAAATCAATTTTTCTTGGGAATAAATGCCTTTTGGACCAATTGAATTTTTTGTGAGATTTTTCCTTGCTTAAATCAAGGAAATTCTCCAACTTTTTTCCTTTATTCATTCCTTAGGAACGTGCATAACCTTTTTTCAATATTTTTCACTTGGAGAGAATTTTATTTTTCTCTCATTTTAATTTTTTGACCAATTTTGGGCTAATTATTTTGCTATTTTTTGCGAGAAAATAAAAAAATATGATTCTAGAGGGGTTTAAACACATTCCCCCCCTCAAAGTGTGTATAGATAGAAATTTTAGGTGACGAGGTCTAACTTTGATTACTCATACCACCTATAACTCCTATAGACAACACTTTTTACATCTTTACATCAAATATTACATAAAAATTTCGTTTAGAAGGGGAATTTTGACAATTAAAAATTGACTTCTAGACTCAACCAAATTATGCGAAATTTTAGACATGATCTAGTATGATGATTTACATCAACTCTATATACTAGGACTCACCTAAGACTTCACCGTTGAGCCCCACCCTAGCTTTGGGGTATGCTTAGGAGAAAAACTCAACTAATTATTTATAGTTAAAAAGCACAAATAATCACTTAAGGAAAAAAACTCCCTAGAGTAAACCTCTTTAGCAAAAAATCTTAGGCTTACCTAGATTTGTTACATCGCTTTATAAATATACTAGAATCATTTTTACATAATGGCCCACAAGGCTACAAAATTTGGGTTACAATGTTGACAAACTGTTGAAGGATGATGATGATCTCTAGATGTTTGACTACTATGACGAGGATGAAAAGCTTTGAAAAAATGTACTCTGCTATAGCGTAGTTGACACTGAGTGGTCAACATGGCCCTAACTCCTTATCCCACTATTCTCATTGTTGAAGGAGGATGGGCTACATCTAGATATGGGTGGAAGAAATGTATACTTTCATGATGTTGAGCTTAGAGACCTTTTTTTATAGCTCTTGTATTTAGAAACCTAGTGTTTGATCTTCAAGATTGACCCTCTTAGGTTGGTGACCTTATTCTCCATGGTCATGTTTCGAGTGGATGACATGGTACCTTTCGGTCCACCATAAGGGTTAGCAAAGGGCTATATCGATTGATCAACATTGCACAAAAAGTTTTTTAAGATAGCTTGCCCATAATGGTATGATTAGGTCCTAATAAAAGGTTACTTGAGTGATATATGAATGCAATCATCATCATGCAAGGAATCTTATGAGATAGGTGTCCCACAATGGTACAAGTTGGAAGAGTTTACAAATTCTTGATATATTGGGAGACTATTTTTTTCAACTACCTTTTTGCATAGGTTAGGGTTTGCATGGTCTCAAGGACAAAATAGTACTAAGCACTTTAACTCTCTAACATACTCGAGGGTTTCCAACAATAATACTCGAATGAACCTTTCATGGTGATAACTAAGGATGATAGATTGTATCTCAGACATACTACATGATTTCTTGGTATGTAAAAGTGATCTCCTTGAGTGCCATTCTTGGTGTACTAGAGCAACATGATAGTCGAGAGGTTTATGTAAGGGTGGTTTTAGGTGTGTCTAGGGGGCTTCCAATATACCCAAAAGTACAAGGAATATCAAATCCATAAGCAAATTTTGTATAATGTCTTACTGCTTGTCAGGCACCAAAAGAGGTGTACAAAGGATGCCTAACAAGGTGACTCCACTTGTATTTCTTGCATGCATGCTTCCTAGTTGTAGTTTTACTCATTGGACAACATATCTTTGTATTTAAAGACATCTCTAGCCTAATTTTTTCCCCTCAAAGTTGGGTGTGTGTTAGCACATGAAGGAGCTCTAGTACCACTTGCAATCTACTTAACCAACCAAAACAATAATTATGAGTAATATTCAAGAAATATAAACTACACACAAGAAAATAAGAGATACAATTATCTTGAACATGCAAAGTATAACTTTTGTATTTATAATAAAAAAAAAAGAGAGAGCAATGTTCATGGGTCTCTTCAAGTGGGTAACATCCTATTGTGTAGAGCTCCAATCTAATAATAACACTTAACAAAACAATATATAGCCTTCTAGCTCTATAATTAGTTTCTCACTAGCAAACCCTAACTACTTGTGGTCCCATCATTAATGAGTATTAACCATCTAATGAGCCTTATTTAATAAACATAACCCTTTACATTGAACAACTGTCCACTAACTATCTAATGAGCCTTATTCAATGAAGATGTCCTTAGGCATTAGTTGACTAACTCCCAAGTACCCCAAAGTAGGAAGGTTAAAGCAGGGCCCTAATGCCATCATGTAAAAATTGTCAAGTTTCCCTCAATTGAGCAACACCATCTTTTTCCCTATCACTTTGACAAATCTCAAGTTGTAATTTGCATTCTGTGACAAGTATAATTGGGTATGAGAAATAGGCATAAACAACTAAAGCTATGGAAATCAAATACATACATAGATACATCAAACTAGAGTTTATTAATGTTTCTATCAAACTGGAGTTTATTAATGTTTCTATCTTTTAAAACTCCAAACACATAAGCTCATCTCTTTAATTATAAATATTCATATTATTTAAAATGATCTTATCTTTTTTTCAGAAGAAAAAGCTGAATAGTACTTCTATTATATATCAAAAGTGTTCCATATACATATGTAAAGACTATATCCCCAGCATAATATCCAAAACAGCAAGTGTTTGTAGAATTACATCCATAATAAAATAAGACGATATAAAATCTGTCTATAGAACTATTCAAAACATGGAGAATATACCTGTATATGAGATCTTATCTTATCTTCATTGGAAGTGTTTGCATGCAGCTCCATCGCTCCAAAAATCTCCTATTTTCTCTTTCACCATTGAATCAACTTAGTGTTAATAATAATTGCAGATGATATGACCAAATTTGTGTAATTAATTCAAATAATATATAATTAAGAAAATTTCTGAGAAATGCTTGAACTTCGTTTGGAAATAACGTTAAGGATTTTTTTATGGGTACTTTCTCTTATTTTGAAGACAGCAACAAAGCGTAAAGCTAAAGACATAGAATCGATTTACCTAGTTAAGTGGGAATTAAACCAATAACCTGCATAGCTAATAAGATTGTTGATAATAATTTGATAATAGTTGATCCACAACTTCTTGAGGCTCCTCCTTTGGAGCTAAGATATCCTTTTCTGGTGGGATATGAAGTTCCCTCTCAAGAGAGCACTACATCAATTTCTCCTCATCAAACTTTACATCCCTTCGCACAATTGTCATTCTGAGGGAAGGTAAGTACACATGGTAATTTTGTGGAGTTTTGGTATAGCCCACAAAAACTCCAAACTCTGCTGTCAACTCAAGTTTCTTTCTTGAATCTTTGGAGACATGGTAGTAAATACAGGCTCCAAAGAAATCGAAAGTGAAACACATATGGTTTTCTCCCTGAGAAAGCCTCCTTCGATGTAACCATACCAAGAATCTGATGAGGACTCTAGTTCTGCAAGTAGATTGTTGTGTTACATGCCTCTGCTCAAAAGTGCAGTGGAAGGCCTTGGTCATGTAGCATAGCTTTCGTAGATTCCATAATGCTTCAGTTCTTTCTCTCAGCCACCCCATTCTGCTATGGGTTGTGGGGTGTTGTTAGCTCTCTTCGAATGCCTTCTTTCACATGAAAATTGTAACAGCCCTAGTCAAAAATCCATGTAAAAGTTAATAAAGGTAAAACACGACCTTGGTCATGGGACACATATTCCAAGCTGAATGTTGGGGAAAAACATCCTAGTGTGGGTGTTCATTTGGTTTATTAATGGCTATGGAAATTGGCAAAGGCAATGGCAAAGGTTTTGGAAAGGCAAAGTGACATTTATTAGCATTTATTTATGAAAATAATGGAAAATATGAGAAAAGGAAGGTGAAAGGTCACAGTTCAGAGTTTTGTCAATTCAGTTTTGGAGCTCTCATTCTATTCTCTCTCATACTCTTGAACACTTAGATTTATGATGAAAGCACAATTAGAAGAATCAAATAAAATAAATACTACTTTGAATCTACAATTGCAAGTGAAACAAAGACAAGAAATATTTTAAATGCAATAGATCAAATAGCCATTTAGAAAAAACAACTTAAGAAATTAGATCTAGGGTGTAACGATGTTAGAAATGCAAAAGGAAATCTAGCAAGTTATATCTAACAAAAAGGCCTCCATTTTAAATAATGAGGTAGGATACCATGGGATTGAGATCACAAGCTCCCTCAAGAAACAAGATCATTTTTATTATGAGATGTTACAAAGAAGGAGAGACCCTTTGACAGAGAGAAGGGCTCTTTAAGCTTAAGGAGGCTTACAATAAAAGGATCTTTTATAATGACAAGAAAGACCTCCTCCAGTTACAACATCTTATAAGAAATTGCAATGCACGAGACAATATACGAGATTGCAAGTTTTTCAAGCAATAATGAATTGCAAAGGCAAATAAAGATAGATATGCTTCCAAATTTACCGAGCGTGCCTTAATAAGATGATCTAATGCTCACAACCCTCATAGATATGAAGAACCTTCTCATGACCAGGAGGAGGAATGAGCCCAAATTATAATTAAGATTTTTAATTAATTTTTATATAAAACTTATAGATTAATTGATGAAGTTTTTGAGCCCAAGATCCTAAAAAAAATTCAACTTCCACTAAGTGAGAATAACTTCATATCAGAGGATGAAAAGATATCTTCTTGAAACTTCGAATAGGAGAGGAAAAGGATTTCCAAATAATCAATTCCATATCCAAAAAATTGATAGAAAAATCCCTTTCAATTGATCAATCTTTTCTGTAAAAAGGAAAGGGTTATTCTATCAAAAAATTCAAAGAGAAAGACCAAGGCTTCTAAGGATTGTTGCCCTCTTGAGATCTACAAAATAACCCAAGTTAGATTAATCAAAATTATTAAATCTATATACAAAGAAGAGGTCCTTCCAATGCTCACATCCTCCACAATTTTTTTGCAAAATTTTTTCTAGGCTAAAATGTGAATCCTTCTTCAAAGAAAAATTAACTTTAAACCCTCAAAAATATTTTAGCCTTCCTACAAAA
The DNA here is from genome assembly GCA_031772625.1 of Pinus tabuliformis. NCBI lineage: Eukaryota > Viridiplantae > Streptophyta > Pinopsida > Pinales > Pinaceae > Pinus > Pinus tabuliformis. Next base: position 353,420,745 of record CM062816.1, read on the forward strand.
AATATTTTAAACTCAAAAATGTTCTCGGCTTTAAAGATCAGGCCCTCAAATCCTTGTGGGTCAACCCCAAGAGAGATTAAAAAATCAATGTTTTTAAAAACCACGTAAAATTTTAAATTAAAAACGCTTGCTCAGATATTAATAAAAGCCTCCAAAAATTGCTCTTAAAGAAAAATCCTTAAAGGATTTGTGGCTTCCCTCAAAGAAATTTAAAATCTAAGCCCGAAGATATGAGTTTGTTCCAAAATTGATGACCAAAATCCTGCCAAAAAACATCAGGGATCAAGGCCAATCTTGTGACCTTGATGAAAAGGGTTAAAACCGATGCGACTTTAGTGAAGGAGCCTCCAAACAAAAATTTACAAACAAATTCTAAGCTCTAAGAAAAAACAAATCTTACCAAATTTGAGCCTGAAAATCCCTAAAAAAAATTATGCAAACAAAAATATTGCTTGCAGCTTGCCAAGAAAATTGGTTGTAGAGTTGTAAACAAATATGTAAGAAACTTCAAGCCCAATCCCTAATCAATTTTCAGATCTGCAAGGAAAGAAGAAAATTCCAATACGAGATGAACAAAATTATATTAGAAGGGTTATATCTATTCACAAAGGGTTAGTAAATATATACAAAGTATTTTACAAAATAAATTTACTAGTAAAATCAAGCTCTTAATTAGTATGTTTTCAATATATGTACTTTAAAACAAGAGAGGTTTGAGATAAATATGTGTTTTAGATATAGAGCAAGTGGCAAGAAAAACTCCTTTTTCTGCTTCTAATGATAAGTCTTCCAAAAGTCTTGCTATGGGTTCTTAGCTATTATGTGTCAAGTAGATGGATAATCCAAACAAGAATTTCTCCAAATGTCTGACTCAAGTAGATGGATGATTCAAACAAGAATTTCTCCAAATTCCTGAAATATGGTCACATACGATATTTTCTACACAGTCGTGAAAATAATTTGTCAATTTCATAGGGATTAGATAACACAGTGAGAATGAAGTCTAGTGGTTCAAGTAAGAATCCACCAGATCTTCCCAATCAAATGGGTTTCCCCAATCCAAATAAAGGTGAAAACAAGCTACCAATAAATCCAGTAGGTTGATGGAAATAACAGTTTAAAACATTAGTAGAAACTTAAGTACAATTATTACATTGCGTCGAGCACAGCGGAGGGATCATAGGGGGGTAAGTAGACCCCCCTGTCGGGGGTTTGCAGGGGGAGGTGGCCCCCTTGCACGGGGTCCTAAGCAATGCCCTCATTTTTTTTATGCAAACCCAATAATAGTTGGGTGGACCCAAGGATTGGGGGCAGACCCAAAGATGGTGGGTAACCCACTCATGGTTTTGTGCATATGTTTTGCACATGGTTTTGGGCATGATGGTTTTTTTCCCATGGCATTTTGTAGCTTCGGTAAAGGAAACTACGATTATGTTCTAATCCAGGGTTAGTGGATTGGGGTTTATGAATGCTTCGACATTTATATATATGTATTGTAACATTGAAATGAATATTATGAAAAATCAATCTGGTAGTCCCAGTTTTGAGATCCAGGGGAGAATCTCTGTGTATATATGTTTTATGTTCTTGCTATTGTTTATTTTTTTGTTTTAAGAATTCATTTGCAAGTAATTTATGTACAGGGTTAAAACCTACAAATTTATCAGAATAATTTTACCATAACAGACTGAAGACATACACCATAGCTTCACCCCAAACATTTTACTTTATTGCTAAAGAGAAATTACAAAGTATCAAAGCTTCCATTAGCGAAGAGTTCAATTTTTTTTTTATGATTACAATGAGGAGCTTATAACTCGATTTATAGAAGAAAAAAATGAGAGATCTAGATCTCTCTCCTAGTGAAAACTGCTAGTTGCACAAAGTTGACTTGATCCTAGCTAGTTGAACGCATGATCCATGACAAATTAATCTCATTCCTTGATCTAGAGGAGGAAATTAGAATTCCTTTAAAAATGGCTTTGATTTTGGTCCAAAAAATATTTTTTCCAAATTTTTCTCCTCAAAAAATCCCCATTCACTTAACCACTTTGGTCCACAAATTCAATTTTCCTCAAAAAATCAATTTTTCTTGGGAATAAATTCCTTTTGGACCAATTGAATTTTTTGTGAGATTTTTCCTTGCTTAAATCAGGGAGATTCTCCAACTTTTTTCCTTTATTCCTTCCTTAGGAATGTGCATAACCTTTTTTCAATATTTTTCACTTGGAGAGAATTTTATTTTTCTCTCATTTTAATTTTTTGACCAATTTTGGGCTAATTATTTTGCTATTTTTTGCCAGAAAATAAAAAAATATGACTCTAGAGGGGTTTAAACACATTTCCCCCCTCAAAGTGTGTATGGATAGAAATTTTAGTTGACGAGGTCTAATTTTGATTACTCATACCACTTATAACTCCTATAGACAACACTTTTTACATCTTTACATCAAATATTACATAAAAATCTCGTTTAGAAGGGGAATTTTGACAATTAAAAATTGACTTCTAGACTCAACCAAATTATGCGAAAGTTTAGACATGATCTAGTATGATGATTTACATCAACTCTATATACTAGGACTCACCTAAGACTTCACCATTGAGCCCCACCCTAGCTTTGGGGTATGCTTAGGAGAAAAACTCAACTAATTATTTATAGTTAAAAAGCACAAATAATCACTTAAGGAAAAAAACTCCCTAGAGTAAACCTCTTTAGCAAAAAATCTTAGGCTTACCTAGATGTGTTACATCGCTTTATAAATATACTAGAATCATTTTTACATAATGGCCCACAAGGCTACAAAATTTGGGTTACAATGTTGACAAACTGTTGAAGGATGATGATGATCTCTAGATGTTTGACTATTATGACGAGGATGAAAAGCTATGAAAAAATGTACTCTGCTATAGCGTAGTTGACACTGAGTGGTCAACATGGCCCTAACTCCTTATGCCACTATTATCATTGTTGAAGGAGGATGGGCTACATCTAGATATGGGTGGAAGAAATGTATACTTTCATGATATTGAGCTTAGAGACCTTTTTTTATAGCTCTTGTATTTAGAAACCTAGCGTTTGATCTTCAAGATTGACCCTCTTAGGTTGGTGACCTTATTCTCCATGGTCATGTTTCGAGTGGATGACATGGTACCTTTAGGTCCACCATAAGGGTTAGCAAAGGGCTATATCGATTGATCAACATTGCACGAAAAGTTTTTTAAGATAGCTTGCCCATAATGGTATGATCAGGTCCTAATAAAAGGTTACTTGAGTGATATATGAATGCAATCATCATCATGCAAGGAATCTTATGAGATAGGTCTCCCACAATGGTACAAGTTGGAAGAGTTTACAAAGTCTTGATATATTGGGAGACTATTTTTTTCAACTACCTTTTTGCATAGGTTAGGGTTTGCATGGTCCCAAGGACAAAATAGTACTAAGCACTTTAACTCTCTAACATACTCGAGGGTTTCCAACAATAATACTCGAATGAACCTTTCATGGTGATAACTAAGGATGATAGATTGTATCTCAGACATACTACATGATTTCTTGGTATGTAAAAGTGATATCCTTGAGTGCCATTCTTGGTGTACTATAGCGACATGATAGTCGAGAGGTTTATGTAAGGGTGGTTTTAGGTGTGTCTAGGGGGCTTCCAATATACCCAAAAGTACAAGGAATATCAAATCCATAAGAAAATTTTGTATAATGTCTTACTGCTTGTCAGGCACCAAAAGAGGTGTACAAAGGATGCCTAACAAGTTGACTCCACTTGTATTTCTTGCATGCATGCTTCCTAGTTGTAGTTTTACTCATTGGACAACATATCTTTGTATTTAAAGACATCTCTAGCCTAATTTTTTTCCCTCAAAGTTGGGTGTCTGCTAGCACATAAAGGAGCTCTAGTACCACTTGCAATCTACTTAACCAACCAAAACAATAATTATGAGTAATATTCAAGAAATATAAACTACACACAAGAAAATAAGAGAGACAATTATCTTGAATATGCAAAATATAACTTTCGTATTTATAATAAAAAAAAGAGAGAGAGCAGTGTTCATGGGTCTCTTCGAGTGGGTAACATCCTATTGTGTAGAGCTCCAATATAATAATAACACTTAACAAAACAATATATAGCCTTCTAGCTCTATAATTAGTTTCTCACTAGCAAACCCTAACTACTTGTGGTCCCATCATTAATGAGTATTAACCATCTAATGAGCCTTATTTAATAAACATAACCCTTTACATTGAACAACTGTCCACTAACTATCTAATGAGCCTTATTCGATGAAGATGGCCTTAGGCATTAGTTGACTAACTCCCAAGTACCCCAAAGTAGGAAGGTTAAAGCAGGGCCCTAATGCCATCATGTAGAAATTGTCAAGTTTCCCTCAATTGAGCAACACCATCTTTTTCCCTATCACTTTGACAAATCTCAAGTTGTAATTTGCATTCTGTGACAAGTATAATTGGGTATGAGAAATAGGCCCAAACAACTAAAGCTATGGAAATCAAATATATACATAGATACATCAAACTAGAGTTTATTGATGTTTCTATCAAACTGGAGTTTATTAATGTTTCTATCTTTTAAAACTCCAAACACATAAGCTCAACTATTTAATTATAAATATTCATATTATTTAAAATTTAAAATGATCTTATCTTTTTTTCAGAAGAAAAAGCTAAATAGTACTTCTATTATATATCAGAAGTGTTCCATATACATATGTAAAGGCTATATCCCCGGCATAATATCCAAAACAACAAGTGTTTACAGAGTTACATCCATAATAAAATAAGACTATATGAGATCTGTCTATAGAACTATTCAAAATATAGAGAATATACCTATATATAAGATCTTATCTTATCTTCATTGGAAGTGTTTGCATGCAGCTCCATCGCTCCAAAAATCTCCTATTTTCTCTTTCACCATTAAATCAACTTAGTGTTAATAATAATTGCATATGATATGACCAAATTTGTATAATTAATTCAAATAATATATAATTAAGAAAATTTCTGAGAAATGCTTTGAACTTCGTTTAGAAATAACGTTAAGGATTTTTTTGTGGGTACTCTCTTATTTTGAAGACAGCAACACAGCGTAAAGCTAAAGACATAAAATCGATTTACCTAGTTAAGTGGGAATTAAACCAATAACCTGCATAGCTAATAAGATTGTCGATAATAATTTGATAATAGTTACACCAACTAATTGAACTTATGCCAAACAAACTAGAGTAATGGTTAAGATTAAACTGGAACAATAGTATAAAAGTATATTAGCCCTGAAACAACTTTGTAACATTATAATCTTGTCCATTGCAGGAAGGAAGCTGTAGGGACAATTTACTCTGCGAATCCTTTCTTTTCTGAGCCCCAAGTCGCCCAACAACATTTATTTTTTTTCAGAAGAAAAAGCGATATATATATTGAGGCAATATAAACAACAAAACCTGAAGAGTACATTGAAGAAAATAGCTTGTGGTTCCCTGAAAGGGAGACCAGACTATAGAGAGACAGATTTTACAAATTTTACGAGGAATAAATGAAAACCACATACAACATTGAGGCATCAATAGCTTGTGGTTCCCTGAAAGGGAGACCAGACTATAGAGAGACAGATTTTACAAATTTTACGAGGAATAAATGAAAGCCACATACAACATTGAGGCATCCATATAAAAACATAATGCACTAAACAGATCATAAAAGCGCTAATGCATACTGAAAGAAAGTCTGTTTTCCTAAATACCAATAAGACAAGCATAGACCCCAAATCGCCCCCAACAACATTTATATCTCCCTTCCATAATCTACTCTTCGTTTGAGGCCTTTCACCACCTTCTGGTGGACAAATGCATTGTTTAATTATTTGTTACAGACAAAGCAAATCTTCGAAGTCTCCATTCTCTTACACATCTGATCTTTTGTTGAAAAGAATTCAAGGCTGCAGGGCAAGGATTGATAAGTATGCAAAATTCGAGCTTCATCAACAGCTAATTATGGAGGTTCACATTTACAGATCTCGGATTTATCTGTTATTATTTCCTTTCGATCCATGGTGGCAACTTTTAAATCAGAAATATGGTCTCACGTGACCAATGATAGGAGCTTGGCAAAATAATCCATGTTTCCAGAAAGCATGTATAAATACAAAGAACATCTTTTGGAAAAAGGTTCATTTCATTTCCACACACTTAAGTTGAAGAAAGAGTCATGGATTGGAACGTTAGGTTAATTCCCAAAGCAAAGGTAGGTGAGACCAAGTATTTGCAAATACGCAAGTATCAAGAAACATGCTTTCTTGTGTCAGGAGGAAAGGATGAAGATGTCTTATTCAAGCCTTTTTAAGCAAAGGTTGTCTAAAGCTAAGAAAGAAATTTTAAGTAAAGGTTGTCCAAAGCTAAGAAATAAATTTGTTGTTATGCATTTTAAGTTAGTGAAAGCTTCCTCTCCGGTATATGGTTGATATCATATGGTGACATTTATTCACCATAGGATGCCTTAAATATATTTAGTAGTTGTTTGAGTTAAATGTCAAGTTACTTAATATTTGGAAGATAAAAGTTACTTAACATTTGGAAGACAAAAAATATAGGAGATGAAAGGTTATAATTGTGTTTGAAGAAAAACAATTATAGGAGATGAAAGATCATAATTGTGTTTGAAAGGTCAAGAGTCATAAGAGGAAGTCAAAAGACCAAGAATCATCTCAAGTTTAATAAATAGAGATCACATTTTATTCTGTAATAACAGATCGATGCGTCATTCACAAATTATTAGAATACACTTTAAGCTGTGGATGATTGTAAGTTATCTTTCTCATTTACAACATTCTCGAGTTCTTTGTGAGTATGTGCGTTAAATGTTGTAGTCTATCTCATTGTTTTCTTCTTTGATAACTTGGGATTGCGATAGTATTGAACATGAATTTAAGTTATTTTGTGAATTAAGAGCATGTAGGCTTCCATAGTCGATAATAATAGTGGTAAATGATTTCTAATAAAAATCTCAAAAAAAGCATTTACCACTGTCTTGTGGATTGTGATAATTTTTACCATGTTTGAATTAAACATAAGATTAAAAAGCATTTACCATTGTCTTGTGGATTGTGATATCTTTGACCATGTTTGAATTAAATGTAATGGGCTATTCATTCATTTGATTGATTACATCATCACATTTTAATTGCAACTTTTTTTCGTTATGCCCCTACTACTAGGATGACAATTACGTTTGCATTTTTTTATTATGCATCATAAGTGAAAAATTACAAAACATGGTAAACTGCCATAAAAAAATATGGTAGGCAACCCACTACAAAACTAGGGGGTTTTCCAATAAAAGATAGAAATCCTATCTTAAGAATTGTATCCCAAAAGAACTAAGTGTATTGATGAGGGTTGTAGACTGTAGTCAACACTTTGCACCAATACATTGCTAAGTCTTCGTGGGAGTCACACAACTAATAGTGTGAAGAGTATGGGGATTTAATCATTACATTAAACTGTTTCATGCAAGTAGTGCATGCCAAAATTTACCCATTGAGATATTGAGAAGACCAATGCATGAAATGACAACAACTATGTCAATGTTCTAACTAATTTATTAATGATAGACACAAATGTGTTTCACTTGGTGGTGGCTTATCTAAACATGAGAGAAGATGAGACAAATATACTTGTCAAGTTCAAACATGGGATATCTATTGGATTAATTATATGTTGAAGTTTTGACATTGAAAACACTTGTAGATGCACACGACTTTATGAATGATTGAGCATAAACATACGTGCCAACAATGTGCCAACTTTTATGGGTAGTGAGACCACCAATGCAATGCCATTGACTGCAACAAGATCCATGGAGAAGTAAGATTGTTACAAACTATAAAAAAATTATACATCCTAAAAAAATAATATGTGAAACAAAAGAAAGTCATATGTTTTATCACCAATAAAAGTATAAGGATATCAATAAGTGGTGCAACCCTCACAACACTTCTAACTGCCATAAGCTGTAATGTTAGTTGTGATAGACTCTTTTGACACAAATTGGCTATCCTTGTGCATTCGATGAAGGCAAGGAAAATAAAATTACAACCCCTACACTTGGATCCTCCATTATTATAAATCTCATAACACATGCAAACTCACTAAATTGGAAGAGGAAAAAGGGTCTATGTTCCCTAACTACGAGTGGGTTCATTAATAACCTCTTCATTTTATCATTGATAACAAGAATCCAAAGAATGCACCACAAGCATAAATAGCTCTTTCAAATTGTTAAAGTGGAGTAGTTCCATGCATAGTTTAAGTATTTCACACTTCAACAAGTGTAGGAAAAGTTTTCATATGCACTTAAACTTTCTTATTCAAAGATGGATCTTGACCCCATGAGACTAGCACTTCTACCCCTAACATAACTAAGATAGTTACTTCCCAAAGGATCATTGAGTTGTACATTAGTGCATTTTTGGTTTGTAATAGGCCCCTCTTAGCCTTGAGTGTGATAAGAACTTGCTTCTCATTGTAGTTGCATCTTCCCATGTAATTATAATCCACACCTAATTTACATTGTCCCATCAATCTTACATCAACCCTTGATCCACTTTTCCATTTGATAAATTAACATTCACTCATGGTATCTCAATTTCAAGTTATCCAATGATGTTAGTGGGATCTTATATTTGTGAAAATTAGCATGCCCACCATTTGCATTAGTTAAAGTTAACCAGTTCAATGTGTGGTCAATATCAACATTATCAATCAAGCTAGGAGTTAGTGTGCACCCAACCAAGTTATGGAAATCACGAGATTCCATTCCCTCGTTTAGCATCTTCCATGCATACTTGTAATTGCCTCATTTATGATAACTTATCAATAAAAAGATGTACCATTTCATATGTCAATGATTCCACAATTTTGTGGTTTTTGTACTTTTTGCAAGAACATGTTGTACACAATTCTTCTTAGAGCCTGAGCCAAAAGGATATCAAACAAATCACTTTGATGAGACATTTTTTGTAGCTCATTTATTTTGTACAAGCATTTGATGTGCAACTAAGCAATCTATGTGCATTATGGTCTATAGTTTGATTTGGGTCACTTACTATCATTATTATTTTATTCTTGGGCATTCGATATGGGTCACTAAGATCACACCGTTTTTGATGAACCACATTTTCGAGGGAGTCCCATTTCTGTACATTTTGATCAACTTTTAACTTTTTTTTTTTTTTTTTGAAAATTGATGATTAAGGTCATCTTAAAATTGGCCAAAAACCCCAAGAGCCAAGTTTCATGGATAAAACTCCCCTCACAAAGGTGCAATCAGAATTTTAGCATAATTCGAATAAGATTTAGAGTGAAAATTGATAAAAACGCAGGGTGCTTTGAGTACCACACATCCTATGCTCTATTTTTGTGCCACTATTTAATGCTTAATCTCTTCATTAGCACCTTTTGAGCTTACTATTTATGACACATCGATAATCCCACATTCCATAAATATTTTTGTTCTCATAGTTGTTTAACTCCATCAAGCTTACACTTGGTTGATTTGTCACTTATACTAATTTGCTAGCCATATTGTGCCCAACTCACCTTCACTAACTTCATTGTTGCATGCATTTTGTTACAACCAATCTCACCATGTATTGAAGGATTGCATGCAATTGAGGTCTTCATGATAACCTCACTTTGAATTAATCATGTGTGAGGCTAGAATGCTATTAACTTGGCATAAATGCAAAAAATTAAGAGCATTGCTAAAGTCTCATTAGACACACTAAAAGTTCCCAACTATGCTTGCCATGAAGTCACTTACAAACTAGTTTAATAGGGCTCAAGGAGTAGGATCCCCTATCCTTGTGGAATTTTACCTCTTGCTAAGTCATAAATTCCTTGTATATTTTGACTTCAGCCTGATTAAATATACTCTTAGTGTTATTTCGGCAGCTGCTAAATTTGATCTTGAGCCTAACTCAGATTACTTCAATTAATTATCAAACCATCATAAAAAACATAGTAAAAAGAAGCCGCCATGAATACTCTAATAAATAAATTACCAATTCTGTACGGTAAAAAGAAAAATGAGCGCACAAGTTTGAAGGTTTCGCAATAGAATCATATAAATTATCCCCAAAATATAAATTTTGGAACGCCTAAAAAATCGAAACCCCGCCCAGCTTCGGGTGTACACATAGTGTACCAACTTAATTTAAGCGCCTTGATCAGTGACACCCTGGCATATGCGTAAAAAATATGATTAATAAGACATATATTAAACCCCAATTTAGTTTTAACGTTATACGGAACAGGGGGAGCGATCTATTGACCAGAGAGCAGGTTGAGGAGGGCGCAAGTTAAATCAGCTTAGATCTCTTCGACTCCATCTTCATTCAACATAAGCTCGAGCTCATCATGTCGGCCCGCAGAAGAACTCTGTTAAAGGTTATCATCCTTGGCGATAGCGGGTAAGTGGTTTCTGCAATTCAGTGATTCTTCCATTTTGGTGAATCTGATTGGAAGTTCCCGGCTTCAAACAGCTCGATTTGAAGGCCATATTGTTAGGTTTTGTTAAATTAGGTCTTTGAACGGAAATTTCGGTTGGTAAATGGCTGTCATTTTGTTTTGATATAATAATAGCCCGAGGAACGCAGTTTAGCAAGGTTTATTTTTTATTTTATTTTTTTGATTCTAAATTTGATGGATCGGCGTCAGGGTTTTCAGCCGGATTGGAAATTGACATTTGGGTTATTGTTGATTTTTTGTGGGCAGGGTTGGTAAAACCTCGCTGATGAATCAGTATCCTGAAATTGATTTCGATGTCTCGTGTTTATATTATTATGTAGTCCGAGTGATCCAATTAGGGTTTCTCGCTGCCCGTTGGATTAGGTTACGGCTATGTTGGAATTGGAATTGATTTTAAATTCAACACAACCGCACGCAGTTTTGAAAATACTATTTTTGATTCGATTAAACTAGTGTGGTCCTTAAGTGCCTTCATAGATATGTAAATAAGAAATTCAGCAACCAGTATAAAGCAACCATTGGAGCTGACTTCTTGACTAAAGAAGTTCAGTTTGAGGATAGATTGTTCACGTTGCAGGTGAGTAATAGTTACTTCATGTATAGGACCCCTTTTTTCAAAGAAAGCCGAAATTATGTGGTTTTTGTAAAATGAAATAAATAAGGCGGGGGAGTGGTTTTCGGTAGGTTTTATGGAGTTCTTCCGAGAAGTTATTGTGACCCAATTATTGTGATTTAAGATCTATACGAATTCTTACAACTCTTACTATCTAAATTTCCGTGCAATAATAACTGGATCTATAATGGCATGCTCGGGCCATAATCATGTAATGAGTTTTGCGTATAGATGCATACATACACACATGCACTTATACATGGTCGCGGAATTTTCTGTGGTGTTAATGATCTTCAATGCAGATATGGGATACCGCTGGCCAGGAAAGATTTCAGAGCCTTGGTGTTGCCTTCTACCGTGGTGCCGATTGCTGCGTTCTTGTTTACGATGTTAATGTGCTAAAATCATTTGATAACCTAAATAATTGGCGTGATGAATTTCTAATTCAGGTATTTGTTTGACACGCTTTTGATGCTTAAAATATATTGCAATATTTTCTTTTGACTTGTACTAATCCACCTAATCATTTTATTTGTATAGGCAAGCCCTTCTGATCCGGAGAATTTTCCATTTGTTGTGCTTGGAAATAAAATTGACGTGGATGGTGGGAACAGTAGAGTGGTAGGTATATGGACGTTTCATTTAGTTATTGCTTTGGAGTCAGAGTTCAAACACTTTGATTTGTACTTAATCACTTCGCTTTCTCAGGTCTCTGAGAAAAAGGCCAGGGCATGGTGTGCTTCTAAAGGCAACATTCCCTACTTTGAAACTTCTGCAAAAGAAGGCTTTAATGTTGAAGCAGCTTTCCAATGTATAGCCAAGAATGCATTGAAGAATGAGCCCGAAGAGGAAATGTTAGTACTACTTAACTGCTTTGCTTTAATTCTGGTTTTGTAGTAAGCTTTTTCAGTTATCCTGTTATGAATTCCACTTGTTTGTTATATTAGGTGTCTCTTTTCGTATCTTTTATTGCTGTCTTTGGGCTTATCGTTGCAGATCTGTTGTGATTTTTTATGTCTTCTTTTTTCTTTGTAGATATCTTCCGGACACAATTGATGTCAATGCTGGGAGACCACAAAGAACATCAGGATGTGATTGTTAGTCACCAGGGGATTGTACAAGACTTGATGCTACAAATAATAGTTTACTTTCATCGTAAGATATCGAATTGAATCAGGCCTTTGGGGTGTTAATCAAACGTTTATTTGTGTAACCAGTGTAGAGATAGAATTGTACTCTAGTAATGCTCATTAAAAGTTAGATTGTTGTTTTGCAATTTCGCAATTCAGTTCTTCAGTGATGGACTATGAACATTTACTTTGCTCAGATGGTGATTACTTTCAAACTGCATGTCTCTCGCAAAATATACTACATTTATGTCATTATTCTATTGTGATTATTTGAGAATATGGCTCCAAATTATTATTTGATTGTTTTCCATGAAAATAAAAATCCAAATGATTGCAAGCTTCAAATTTAGTTCTATTATGTGTGGTGTGTTGACATAAATCTTTGTTGATTGGTTAATTGCTTTGGTGTCTTAAAAGCTCACAACTATGAAAATATTAATATTCAGCAGTAATTTCTTTGGAATTATGCTTTATCGATTTAACTATAGAGACATATCTATGTGTCATTCATAACCCCAAAGTTAATCTGCCCCACAAATGTGACTTTTTGTTGCACTTACTGGTGTTGTTTCGACATTATTTTGGGCATTAACCCATTTACAATAATTATTAGAGCATTTTTATGAAACTTTTGTCAGCTTTTCATGTGCAGGCGATCAGTAGTCTATATAACTAGTAAATTCGTGTACTTGGGCATTAACCCATTTACAAATTTTATTAGAGCATTTTCATGAAACTTTTGTCAGCTTTTCATGTGCAGGCGATCAGTAGTCTATATAACTAGTAAATTCGTGTACAAAGTAAAATAAACATTTTTCTATGTGATTCACGGTGTTAAGTTATATTTGCCAAGGCTTTTATATGGCTAGCTGTGTGCAGGTTCCAGTTTGTGATTATTTGAGAATATGGCTCCAAATTATTATTTGATTGTTTCCCATGAAAATAAAAATCCAAATGATTCCAAGCTTCAAACGTAGTTCTATTATGTGTGGTGTGTAGCTGACATAAATCTTTGTTGATTGGTTAATTGCTTTGGTGTCTTAAAAGCTCACAACTATGAAAATATTAATATTCAGCAGTAATTTCTTTGGAATTATGCTTTATTGATTTAACTATAGAGACATATCTGTGTCATTCATAACCCCAAAGTTAATCTGCCCCACAAATGTGACTTTTTGTTGCACTTACTGGTGTTGTTTCGACATTATTTTGGGCATTAACCCATTTACAATTTTTATTAGAGCATTTTTATGAAACTTTTGTCAGCTTTTCATGTGCAGGCGATCAGTAGTCTATATAACTAGTAAATTCGTGTACTTGGGCATTAACCCATTTACAATTTTTATTAGAGCATTTTCATGAAACTTTTGTCAGCTTTTCATGTGCAGGCGATCAGTAGTCTATATAACTAGTAAATTCGTGTACAAAGTAAAATAAACATTTTTCTATGTGATTCACGGTGTTAAGTTATATTTGCCAAGGCTTTTATATGGTTAGCTGTGTGCAGGTTCCAGTTTCTTAAAATTCTGTGGATTGTTATAGATTGGGTGTTGGAAGTAGTTAAAAATCCATCCATGATTGGTCGTTTCCATGTAATTCCATTATGTTAGTATAGCACCAGCAGGAATTTTCTGTGTTTTAGGGAACTGTAGTAGCTAAATCCCACTTTGGGACTCATGCAATAACTCATTTTGCTGGTACTGTTAGTCTTACACAGGAGGAATACCCATGAATTTGATGTATCCTTGTATGTAAATATGTTATTTTGAAACAGATTGGAATCAAACTATTTATGGCCTCTGGTAGTGAAGTTATGGTAGGCGAATCAGATTCATTTCTTGTCAGTACTCATGGTTGATGATACTCATGGAAATTATATTATACTATAGGAAGATTAGTCTATTATTTTCTGTAGGCTTTTGTCTATGGTAGTGAAGCTGATTGTCTGTCTCAGATATGGGGAAATTATATTATTGTGAAAAATTACTGAAAGTGGTCAGTGAGATCAATAAATAGTAAATACCTTGTGATTAAGAATGGTATGAATTGCATAACCTGATTCTAGCCAAATTTTAGCACTGCATTAAGTAATATTGCCAGGATGTTATAAATGGCTAGTTGTATGCATATTCCAGTTTATTAAAATTCTGTGGATTGTTATAGATTGCATGTTGGAAGCAATGTTATCGGAACCGAACCGGTCATTGAACCGAAAAACCTTGTGGACCGGGAACTGGACCGGAACCGGGAAAAAACTGGAAAAAACACTGGTTTACCCAAAATACATAAAATATTCATATTTAAAAAAAAAACAGATATATTCATGTACATCCATATGAATCCAAACCATTTATACACAAATATGCAAAAGTTCTCATTTATATAGCAAGTAATAGTGCATATAACCAAAATAGCACTTAGTGCAAAACATTGTTGAACCAAAAATGTTACAAACATCAAGAAGCAGGCTCTAAAAGGCCTTTATAGTCCAAAATAACATGCTAGATCATAGTATTATACTACATCTTACAATGCTACAAGCTATAGCTATAGCAAATCAATGATCAAATCCTCAATAATCATTAGAATCATCCTCCTCATTCTCATCTAGAGAATGAGTAGCATCCAAGTCTGCAATGGGATTACGGCTTGATTCCCCTGGCCCAGAAGTTGCTATTGGTGCTTCTGATATATCTGCCTCTGCATCTTGTGGAGGTGGGTCCAAGTCCAACCAAGAAAGGTCTTGTCAAATGCTGTTGGTTGACTCTCTACAATCCATTCTGAAAAAAACCCAAAAATCGCTGGGAAAAAATAAATCTTTGAAGTAGCTAAAAGTATTCCAACCCAATAGTTCTCTAAGGTTCCAATCAGCTCTTCAAATTTGCAAAAAATTTCCCTCATAACAACCTTGCAAAAAACTCTCCAAATTCTCCTCATTGAACTTCGCTCAAGAAATGCAAGAGACTCGAATGAATAGTGTGAGTAGAATAAAAGGGGTGGGGGTGTTTAAATAACTCTAGGGGGCTGGGGCTAGATTAGGTTTAGAATTTAGGAAAAATAATTAAAAAAATAAAAAAAATGAAAAAAAAGTCAATTTTTTGCCCTACCTGGCTGCGTGGCCGTGGGGCCCACAGGCTGGCAGAACCAGTTTGGAACCGGTCAGACCGGCCTGTTTTGCCAGAACCGGTTCGGTTCCAATAACACTGGTTGGAAGTAGTTGTGAAACATCTATCCATGCTTGGTCATGTTTCCATTTAATGCAAGTCATGTTAGTATAGCAGCAGAAGGAGTTTGCTGTGTTTAGGGAACTCCAACAGCTAAATCTCAAGTTGGGTCAGAAACATCAATCATTTTGCTGGTGCTGTCAGCCTTACAATGAGGAGGAATACCCATTGCATTTGTACTATCCTCGAATGTAAATATATTATTTGAAGCAGATTGGAATCAGCCTTCTTTTGACGTCTGGCAGTGGAAATTCGTGTAGATGAGTCAGATTCATTTCCAGTCGGTAATCATGTCTGACAATACTCTAAACAATTACATTATTTGTAAAATAAGGAAGATTAATCTATAATTTTCTGTGGGCTTTTTGCTGTGCTAGCGAATCTGATATGGGGGCAATTCAATTATATTATTGCAACAATTACTGAAAGTGGTCAGTGGGATTAATAAATACTTTCTGATTAAGAATGGTATGAATTGCATAACCTATTTCTAGCCAAATTCTAGCACACTGTTAAGTTATATTTGCCAGCATGGTATAAATAGTTTGTTGTATGCAGATCCCCGTTCTTAAAATTCTGTTGATTGTTGTAGATTGGGTGTTGGAAGCAGTGTTGCAAGTATCTTCAATTTCTCCCGAGTTTTTCATGTTGCCTATTTTTCATTGTTTTCAGAATTCTTCAGGTCTAATTTTATTCTTGTTGATAGTTTCTGATATTTGCCCATATATTTCCAATAAATTTCTTTCCAGACCCTCGATGATATATTCTCAGAAACAATGCCTACAACATTTGTTGGAAGTAGTTGTGAATCATCCATGTATGGTCATGTTGGTATAGTACCAGAAGAAGTTTGCCTTGTTTTAGGGTAACAGCTTAAGTGGTCAGTCATTTTGCTGGTGCTGTCAGCCTTACACTAAGGAGGACCACCCTGCAAATCTGTAACATGTAAATATGTTAATATGTCATTCTGAGGCAGAATGGAATCGATCTATTTTTGGCTTCTGTAAATGGAACTTATGGTTGCTAAATCAGATTCATTTCCAGTTGGCAATCTTGTTCGACAATACCTTTGCAATTATATTGCTTGTAAAGGAAGGAAGATTAATCTATGTAATTTTTTTGTAAGCTTTTGCTTAGGTGGCAAAGCTGATTATCTGTCTCAAGTATGGGGTGAATTATGTTATTATGAAAACTTGCTGAAACTGGTCAGTGAGATTAATAAATTCCTTACGGTCAGGAATGGTATGAAATTTGAATTGCATAACCCATTTCCAGCCAAATTCTAGCACTAGAGCGTAATCTTAGAATCACCGTTTGTTGAATTAAGGCACATAGTTGAAAGTACAATATTCGAGTCAGATATGAGTCTCTGCTGTGAATTGTGCACAAACCTGGGAACCAAGTACAGGTTAAAACTGTACTTTTATCAGGGGAAGTATTTTAGTTATTTGTCTCAAACATGTCAAAATCTGTCCCAAAATGACCAATGTTTTAAGGCGATAGAGAAGCATGTATGCCTATGTTCTGTTGAATTGACATGGTGTCAACAGAAATACTTTTGAAATAGGGATAGTGATAGAAATTACCAAAATTACGAGTGCACCAGAATTTGGTTCTGACTAACGTGTTTGATATATTTACAACGTTGTCTGTAAGTTACTTGTAGTAAGGATACTGACAAGCGTTGTTCTACATCATAATATAGCTGCATTATTGGGTGCTGGCAACTGAAGGATGGAATATGTGTTAACAGTAACGCCTTGATTGAAATATGTGGTACATGCTAACAATGTAGTCAGTAGTACCAAAATCTATTATTTGGTCATGATAAATGACTGCTGCTCGCTACAATTTTGTGACCACTGTTGCCACAGTAATGATTATTTTTGGGATTCTTAGTTAATTACATATTTGTTACCTCGTCACAGAAATACATGTTTTGAGATTCTTAGATAAAATTTGAATTTCCATGCCCCCTCTAAGATATGGTAGTGATTTGCTTCTATGTTAAAATTTGATCTCAACGTCATTTTTGAACTTAGTTTTTCTTTCATAATCAGAATTGTTTCTTCAACCAGTAATAGTTTGTAATGTTAGAAGCTTTGCTTCTAAGCTAAAATTTGGACTTCAATTATTTTTTGAACTAAGCAGTTCGTTCGTAATCAGAATTGTTTCTTCAACTAGTAATCATTTGTTAGGTCATGTTTGGAAGTCATATTTCTTTCCTTTTATTTCTGAAATCAATTGAGTTTCTGTGGTAATGTGCCTGGAAATATGGGTAGATATGCATGGGAAATGCTAGGAACCACGGAAATGACAGGGAAGGGGATAGCAGCAAATAGTAGGAGCAGAAATATGATACTTTGTTGAAACCCCAAAAGACATCAGTGAAACCTAGGAGGCCCGTGGAAACTTCCGTGAAGGTGTCTGAAATCCTCAAAAACATATGGCAGCTTTCAGTCTGAAAGTGTAGAAGTGCAGGCAATTGTGTTTCCAGGTCTCTGGTGGTTCTGGTACCAGAAACTGAGTTCCCAGCTGACCAGAAACCACTTCCAGTTAGGGCTGTCAAAGTGGGTTACCTATTGAAAAGCAGTGTCAAAAAGTGTTCTGACAAATAAATGAAGCTGTTTATACGGAGTGAAGGAGCATGGGAAATAAGTAGGAGAATACACAAGCGTGCCATGTAACTTGAATATGCTGGATCGGACTTTTTGCCAGATTAACTAGGCAAACAGCAGACATACATAACTGTGTAATTGTAAAGTTGAGGTTAAACAGAAGGATACAGTTTTATAACAAACATGACTAAGCAACGAACTGAGTTATTGTGGAGAAAGGAACTGTCCTTAGTGTTTTGCTCATGTTTGGTTCAGTTCCGTACTAAACTTAGAATAACATGCAGATTCAGATTTAGATGGCATAGTTCCGTAGGAGAGGAGTGTAACATCCCCACAGTTATTTCACTCAATTCCAGTTTGTACAACTGAGACATGGATTTACTCTTTAGCCAACTTGTTTGAGTTTTGATGAGCTTAAAATTCAACAAAAGTTTATTCTAAATTTTGATCATAAAATTTGGCGATTAGATTAGACAACGTATATAAATATAGTACGTTAAGCTAATTTGACTGAATTGGGACAAACTCCCATAAATTTATTCCACATTTTTGAGTCCACATTCAATTCTATTTAAAATTGTGTACAAGAACAAATATGTTCAAATTAGCTTGAAGTTTGGCAAATTTTGAACTTGAAGCTTCAAGTTTGCTGAACCCAGTGACTTAGGATTTACTTCCTTTGTTCCTAAGCTGCCAGGCTTGTATATGCCGTAAGGACACTGGCAAGGGTGAACTCATTCATTTCTTCTGCATTGATTGATAAATAAAAGAAAAACCTCCAGGCTGTGGCCCATCTGAACGTACAAGTAGGGAACTGTATCTGATTTAGATATTTTGTCAACTAGTGTGTGGACATACTTGCATTTTTCAGTTTTGCATTTTGTCCTCAGCCTGACATACTATCTTCAGCCCGTGCATGTCCAGCGTTGCAACCTGGGCGCTGATACCAATTGTAACATCCCCCAGCTGTCAATTCGGGGTGATGCCATGCACAGTTTTATCAATACCATAACAGCACAACAAAAATATAACATAACCGGAAAACATAGCAACATGCGCGATAACCATAATCAAGTTAAAGTACTCATCTGATAAAATTAACCAACTAGCTGCAAATGTGCCACCCAACTTGGGGGTGACCAGCTGCTGAAAGAACTTGAGCAGCGTGGTCTATGGTTGGGTGGTACGTCCAGTGTCTGCAGCTAGTTGGCGAATTTTATCAGATGATTTAACTTGATTATGTTAATTTATGGTTATTGTCCATGTTGCTATGTTTTCCTGTCATGTTATATTTTTGTTGTGCTGTTATGGTACCGGCAATGGTGTGTGTGGCATCACCCCAGGTGGGCAGCTGGGGGATGTAAGAGGGTGCATTGCATACTGATTTAGTCTATTCTTGGTATGACATGGTTTCCAACATTGGGAGGTCTATTTTAGGCTGTTCTATCCACATGTCCAAGATGTTCTATCCTAGGTGCCTAGGGTTAGGGTTTGACACTCGCAAACTGGCTGCATGTAAGTATACATCTATTGTAAGCCCTCTTCTCTATAAAAGCAAGAGTCATTCAGTTTTGCATTTGCTAGTGATTAGCATGTCTGCTGCAGTTTTATTTTATGAGCTAATAAAGAGATTTGATTGGTTGCTGCAAACTCTGTAGCTTGCTGTTCGTTTTTTCAGACTGCTGTTGTATGGAGAGCTAGTGATTAAAATCTGCTAGTTTTATAGGTGTTTAAGTTTTCAAGTTATAGCTGTTAGGGTTTAATTTTCTGAGTGCAGATCTGCCTATCATGCACTGAAAATTTAATATGTTTGAAAGTGTTTTATTTCCTCTTCATATAATGTTGTGTAAGAACAGGCAGGCCGAAGGATTCAAGGACAACAAACCTTTTTGTACATTTTACAATAGAGGACAAAGACACAAAGTTGTAATGAATGTTGTTGTTATAGGGCAGTTCTGGTGAATTTCTGGGGTGATTAGGGGTCAGATGTATACAATTCCTATTTTGGCTGAAGTATAATTGCTTATTGCAGGCATGCAGCTGTAAGTACAAGGTTTAGGTCAAATATAGTTGCAATATCTGTTCATGGAGGGCTATAATTCCTTCCAAGAATCTTGGAATGGGCATGGGCATGACTAGTAAAGATGACATGTCGAAAGGTAACATAGAAATTGTTAGGGCATCCATACAACCTGATCTTTATTCAGATTGAGTCTGATTTACTATTTGCTTGAGCCTAGAAGTAACGTTATTTTAGCTGCTAGTCTGCTAGTGTCGATTCTAATGACACAATGGGTATGGATAGGGGATCTTTCTAATCTAACCACTAGAGAAACAAGAGAAAATGGCTCTGGGGAAAATGTTACGAGGCATCAAAGATGGCACCAAAAAGGGGAAATTTAAGTTTTTAACTTTAAACTGAAAGTAATAGAGAAAATCTAGTAAGTGATCAAAAGGTCGAGGATAAATCCAGCAATTTGTTGAACTTAATTGAGGGTGGTGTAGCATGGACAACAGTTCTCTTTTAAGAACTCGGGATTAGGTTGACGAGAAACTGGTCTAAAAAATGCATTCGAAAGACCAGGGTTTTATTAACCTGGAGCATAGTGTTGGAGTATAGTAAAGTATCCATTTGATTGCAATCACACTATTTGTATTCAAGTGAGGTAAGTGTAGAGATCAAGAATAGCAAATTTTAATGTTTATTTATGTTGAAATTTCTCCAGGGTGATGCATCTTGGAAGTTTCGAGTCCTCTCCAGCAAAAAATGAGAGGTTTCCGTTTAAGAAAGGTTGTTGCTGGAATCTGTGAGTGGACCTACAATAAGTTATCATTGCTAAGAAGAGGCGTTTTAAAAAATTCTATGAAATGGGCACAAGACAGATTCATAGTTGCAACTTTGCATGCTGCAATGAAGGTAAAAGAAACTGATAGAAGCTTTCCTGGGAATCAAGAAGTGGTGGACTAAAAGCTAGTTTCAGATGGAGTAAATTTTCTGGCTGCTATTTACTGGAGAGTGGCTACTGTGGTGTTAAGGGAGTGTGGATTATAAGGATACAACTCTGGCATCAGCAGTGAGGAAGGATGGTTTCTTCCCAACTGTGGATGGTACATGAATTTGTTTAGTCTGAAATTGACAATGGAGGGATATAATTTGTCTTGGTATGATCAAACAATATTTGATGGTTTTTACAGCTAAAAACAACTGTTCAAAATAATTTTGAGAGGGAGCCAATGGCGATTTGTATAATAGTAGGACAAAGGACTGGAAACTGTGAAATTATGTCGAAGAGTGGATAAAAGAGTTGGGACTGCCAAAGATGTGGATCAATCAGGGAGGTGATATTACATGTCTCAAAAGGATTTGAACGACTCAAGGAACCAAAATTAACAAAGTAAATTACTGCTGATTAACACTGGCTTGGCACAGGCACCCCATCTGAAGAACTTACACTGTAAATAATAAAGGATTGGCAAGTTTTATTGCAAAGATGGGGTTTTTGATTGAACAAGGTGCGCAGATGGGCATCTTAAATATCATTAGGATTATTTTCTGAAAGAATATAGGGAGAGCAATTACGGATACTTACAAAAATGAAAAGTTCTGTTTCTATTTTTTGGTCAATTGAGAGCAGTATGGTTGCAGCACATGGAACAGGCTGCAACCAGTCTAGAGCAGTCAGACCCTTTTTTTTTGACTTGGGTTTCAGCCAATCTTAAGGAACGAGAGTTGCATTCATTTGTTTGGATTGCAAGATGTTATCAATATTGTAAAATCAAGGGCTGGCTATAGAGCTGTGGATTAAGAACTGATTGCAACTTTTGAATCAGGAAGACATTGGAGGTTTTACTACCCACATGATTAGTCTTTACCGAATGAACAACCTAAGGTTAGATGAGTCTGGTACACCCAGGTATTAACTGTTAATTATTTTAGTGAATGCTGGCACTGTAGTGTAATAGAGGTAGACAATCTTATAATGAGCTAACTAATTATATTTAGCGACGGTTACGACTTCAGCCAATTGAGAGGTTGGTCCAATGGTCACAGTGGACAGCTGGGGTTACAGAGCTTTTATTTATACCTTTCAAATATATACTATTGTCGCAGATCAGGTTTAAATTGCACATCAGGTTTAAATGTGGCATAGCCATGCATAAGGCAGGTTGATTATATGATAGGTTCTCACACTGCACTGTTGCAAATCATTGGGCCAATAGGTGCTCTCCAATCCAGTATGGAAGGGATCATAAAAATAAAATAAAATAATATAATATAGTAAAATAGTAATTATAATAAAATAATATAATATAGTAAAATAGTAATTATAATAGTTAATACAACGTTTTGAGTCAATCAAATTATATAAAAATAAAAATAAAATAAAATAAATAAAAAATAAAATTAATAATAATAATTATAATTAATAATTGAACCAACCTAGATCTATTTTAACTATGAATCTACCAATCCCTCTGAATCTACCAATCCCCAAGAGGGATCACATCTATTGAGGTGTAAACCTCTTTTAGAGTGAAAATCTCAAAAGACATTTGATTGGTTTTTGAAGTTCAAGATTCCTACCATGACTATCTCATGGTGTTCAGTCTGATTGATCTATTTGAGTCCAACGCTTGAATGGGCTTGGATCTGTGCTTTGTTTTCTTGTAAATGTTCTTTTCACTGTGAGGTGGTCAAGTTCAGTGGGCAATTGTTGCTTTTTCCGTGACCAGTTTTTATTTGCGTCCCGCAACAAACTGGTTACGGGGTCAGCCGCTAAATCAGCCTCTTGTAACTAGTTTTGTGATTTTCTAATGGCACCTTTGTTGGGTATGAAGGATTATTATGGTGGTTTTTTTATTTTTTATTTTTTCTTCGTCTATCGATTTAGTAGTGATTTTCACGTGCCCTTTTATTACATTAGTTTCTTCCTCGTAAGTTGTTTCCTGCGTGTAGAGTAGACTATTTTGAAGGCCATCAAAATCAATAACCACTTCAGAGTGTCATTGCTACCTTTTTGTTGGCCACCTAAGCCTCTAAGGGTTGGTGTGGACGTTGAACATTCAAAGGGAGTCCAAGGGACCACTTGGAATATGAAACCAAGGGTCACTCCAATGTATTATATATATGTAACATTGGAATAATATATGCAATCTAATGCTTATCTTTCATATTCTGCCTTCACCATGTATGTGTTTAACGCAGTATCAGAGTTGGTACGTTCATAACCTGTGTAAACCTATGCATTTTTGTCTTTGGCTAATGTGTAACATTTTCTGCTCTACATCTTGTCCAGAATTTGACTGCAATTTCTTTATTTGCCTTGTCACCTATATTTGCTCTGCTTAGGCGCTCTTCTAGTAAACATATATTTTCTCCCTGTGCCATTCTACTTGACGTTCTTTGGTTTCTGATATTGTAATGCTCGTTCTCTATTTATGCTCATAGGATTTATTATTCTTACCTTTGCTTTTCATCTCTTACCTATTCACTGTCGCTTCATTTGGCCAGAGCCCTTCTGTCGAACCTGCGCTTTGACAATTATTGACGAGAGGCACTTAGTTTTTGAGTATCAGCAAGCAATTGCATAACCTCAACCCTCAAGGGCTCCATTGCCCACTATCCATTGAGACGGTGTAATTCATCTTGAGTAGCAACAAGTTCTTGATGCAAATCCACTTGTGTTGCAGCATGTCGCATGTTCTCTGCAAGAAGCCTTTGGATTTCTTCATACTACAAGTCTAGCTCTTCTTCCAAACGCCCAGGATGAGGTAAAGGTCTAGGCTCTTGGAAGTTCGAATTGTTTGCATAGCACACTGTGCCATCGGGACGAATTCAAACTCGAGAAACATGTGGCCGAATTTGCCGGAATTCAAACTACCAGATCATCTGCCATTGTTGGAATTTGATCGCTGGTTGGGATTTTCCGAGGGATTGTGTTAAAATTGGCAACTAGGGCCAAACTCCATGAGGGTCATCTTATTTATGGCAGCTGATATTTTTCTTGGATTCCTCTCATTGAGAGGTGTAGGATTGATCTAAAGATCTCCGATTTTGATAAATATTCATGGAGTTGTGAATTTATTTGTGTTATAAGACAATTCGTCAAGGTCGGCCAACAACCAAATAAACCCCACGTGTTCAACGTTTTAGTATAAAAGGAGATGACTTGAGAGTAATTTCATACACACACTTCTATCTTGATTTCACTTCACTTGTCTTGGGTTTTAGTGGAAGAGAAATCTAGGAGTGGAAGCTCTAGACGTTGGAGGAAAAGAGGCTACCCTAGACGCAAACTAAAGGTTGCCCTAACGCAGATCTAAAGGCAACCCTAAACGATGGTCTAATCCAGCCCTAAACGCTGGTCTAATTTAGCCCCAACCGCAGTCAAACAAGAGAGTCTTCGCCGCAGCATGAAGGGTCAAAAGGAAAAGCGTGTAGGCTACCCTAGACAATGTGAAGGGCTGTGTGGATAACAGAGTCTTAGCCGCCGTATAAAGGGTCAAAGGAACAACGAAGAGGCTTCCCTAGACAACGTGAAGGAGCTGTAGGGATAGCGTGGCCTTAACTGCAGTTAAACAAGCCAAAAGGAATAACATAGGTGTGGAGGGTTATTCCCTTGGAGAACCGTAGTCTTTAGAAGGTTGTCTCGTTGAATTGTATGGAGAATAAGGGTTGTAGGGTGATGCCCTAACCTGTGATGGAGTGCAATAGTGCAGCATGGTGAAACAACAGATGGTAAGCATGGAAAGCATGTAGTTGCAAGGGACAACTGTATAATAAATGGGACAACAAAAGAATGCTAAGGCAAGATTGCAGTTGTGACATGGAAACAAAGGTACATGGCACTGCAAACTCATTGGATAGCAGCAAGCATGGATCGCAGATGTATGGGACAACAACAAGGTATGTTAAGATGCATGGGACAACAAGCATAGGGCTGCTAACATGTATGGGACAAAAGCAAAGTATGTTAAGATGCATGGGACAACAAGCATAGTGCTGCTAAGATGTATTGGACAATAACAAGGTATGTTAAGATGCATGGAACATCAAGCATAATGTTGCTAAGACACATGGACAACAACAAGGTATGCTTAGACATATGGGACAATTGTTAAGTATGGCAAGGTTAAGTGGGAAAACAACCGTGACATGGCAGAAGGCACATGGTACAACAACAAACATGGTACAACAACGAGCTTGGACAGCATGGATAGCAGCAGCAAGCATGGTACTGCAAGTACATGAAACATGTTGTATGACAACACAGTTCAACAATGGCACATGGGACAACAGTGCAACATTAGGTGCAACAGTCATGAGGTCCAACATTGAGATGATGGGTGCAGCGTGGTGCAACACGGTGAGGCGCAACATGATGACGAGATGCAACACGATGATAGGTGAAGGAGTCACCTTGGAGAATCAGTGGAAGCAATATGTCTTCAACTGATCTCTTTTATCATCTTCTTAGAGATGATCTATGCTCTTATCTAGATAAGTCAAAGTGTTGACTTCTGCTGTAAATGTACTATCTCTCTCTCTCTCTCTGCTGAACTATTGAAGAACATATAAGAAGAATTGATCAAGGGTTTTCCAACATTGGGGTTTGTCCTTGGCTAGTGCCACATCTTGTGTCCTCTTGTCTTGGCTTGTCTTTTGCAATTTATGTTTATGTTCTATCTGCAGTTTACTCTAATGCTGATGTGATTGCTAATCTGGAAAAGATACTGAGCTAATTGTGAAAATTGAAATAAATTGCTCTAAGCATAGAACGTACCTAAAATTAACATGGAATCAAAGCCGAGGTGAAGACAATGCCCAAGCAAGAGTGAAAGAGCAATCATCGAAGACAGTTGGGAAAGGACAAAAAGATCAGTGGATTCCTCATCCCTCTTCAAATTCACTGAGGGTGAAGTTGAAGTAGAGAATATTATCAGAATGGTGCAACGGAAGTTTTTGATGGCCTACCTAAAGATCACTTCATTGGGAAGTCCGAATCTAAGGGTGGAAGGAAAGGTAGATGCCTTGGTTGCAATAAGTTTGTCCATTATACGAAGGAGTGTTCGAATCGCAGAGACACATATCTTGATGAATATAACAATCATTCTAGGGACATCTTCAATGATCAAAGGAATGACAGGTAATGTAGGTCATCAAGGAAATGGTTGACTCTTCAAAGAAAGCAAGGAACCCCAGGTATGAAGAATCAAATGTTGTTTCTGATAAGATAAAGAAGCATTGTATTGTATTGGCCCTCTCCTTCAGATTCTTTGGGAATCTGGCTTATTGATTGTAGTGCTTCAAGGCACTTCATCGAATAGAAGGGTGCACTCTCTAATTTCGTAGAGATGGAAACGATCGTGGGATTATACTTGGAGCCGATGCTACCTATCCTGGAAAGGGTGTAGGGAATGTTACCCCTCAATTGAATGAGGGTAATTCGATTCATTTACATAATCTCTTTTATGTACTTGATTGCAAGAAGAACCCGATGTCCATTTCGACAAATGGAAGTCAAAGGTTATAGGGTGGCACTCATCGATGGATAGGTACATGTTTGAAAATAGAGTTTTCAGATATGTTTTTGAGTTCAGGGTTGTATCAAGTTGCAAGAAATCCATTGGGGACCATGTCCATTGACACATAGCACCGAAGCTCTATGAGTCAGATGGTGACAGGGATGCTTGAATTCAAAAAGAGCATGAAAGTACATGTTTGAGATGTATCGAAGGAAAATCTTACAAGGGGACCATTCCTCTCATGTAGCAGGTCCACAGGTTAGGAACAACCCGATGGGTTTGAGATTCATGATTGGTAATCTCATGTATGCAGGTGGAAGAAAGCCCTCTATAGCTTGAAGCAAAACTCCCTGGGCATAGTATGAGAGGATTGATAGATCCCTGATGAAGCTGAGATTCACGAGGAGTGAAGTCGATCCAAACCATTGCTCGAAGGTTGTGGATGATAGACCTCTCATACTGGCACCTACTAAGGACAACCTATTTCTGACAGCTGCAAACCCTCTCATTTGCAGAAATAAGAGGGAGTTGAATTCCGAATGTGGAATGGTAAATTGCAAGCCCGTGACTACCTCAAGGATCTTAACTTTTAGAAGTTATATGGTAGTGATGCCGGACTAGATTTGGGAAATGCCTCTGAGTTTCATAAACTCATTCGCGTTGATGTTCTTGGTGAACTCCCGTTCGGATATATGTTTTACAGTTAGCATAATGAACTCATATATGGTTGAGCCTTACAGGATTGGTGCCAAGAGTCTTTTGAGATATATTTGGGGCACAATCTCTCATAGATTGAGATACACTTCCGAAAATATGAAGCTGCATGATTATTCGAACACTGACTGGGCAGGCAGTTTGGAGGATCTCAAGAGCACTTTTGAGTGTTGATTCTCTTTGGGTTCTGCTCGATATCTTGGATGAGCAGGAAGCATAAGACGATTGCTTTGAGCACTGCTAAGACTGAATACATAGCTACGAGTATGATCTCGTGTGACGCTGCCTGGTTGCAGGAGCTATTCAATGCGCTGTTTGTACACATGATGGATACCACTGTGATCTTCTGTGTCAACTAGGGGGGATTCGATTGTTGAGGAATCTCGTATTCTATGATTGCTCTAGTATATAGACATTAGATACTACCTTATTTGGGATATGGTATGTCGGTGAGCGAGGAGGCTCTATTACATTGAGACTGATGTACAGGTTGCAGACATTCTGTCAAAGCCCTGGGGAAGGTCAAATTTGTGACTTTACCGAATGACTTGGAGTCGTTGAGAGACCTTCTTATGAGGGTCTTACATGTTGCATGCATTGAGATCTTGGAGGTTCGGGGGGCTTGGGGTACTACTGAAGCAACACGCGACCATAGGGCGACTCGCCCTCCCCTAATGGTGCGCTGTGTATTGGGTTAATGGCTTAGCCTTCCCCTGTGATACCCCGAGGTGACTTAGGGACATGATGAATGGTTCTCCTGTCGAGGCATCTTACCCATGTAGTCTGGGACTCATGGGAAGTACCTCTGATCTGGCCAATGAGCAAGGAAATGGGGTTAGGGACCATAATAGTACTATTGATAGGCGCATTGTTGTATCTACCGTACTCCCAATGCTAAGATGACCTCCATTGACCTGGGATCAATGAAACTGATCTAGGATCAGTATGAGTGGTTTGAGACACTCTCTTGTGATATTGATCTTGTATCAATAAAACTGACTTCAAGTCAGTAGAGAATGGTATGAGACGTTCTCGATCAATTCTTCTTCTTCATGGTTCAACAGAGCTCAATAGAGCAGAGCAGTACAGGGCATTGATGGCAGAGCAGTGCAGAGCATTGATGGCAGAGATAGTACAGTCAGACATATGGATCAACAGATGGAGTTCTCCCTAGTTGAGAGGGAGTGTTAAAATTGACAACTAGGGTCAAACTCCATGCGAGTCATCTTATTTATGGTAGCTAATATTTTTCTTGGATCCCTCTCATCGAGAGGTGTAGGATTGATCTAAAGATCATTTGATTCCGATAAGTATTCATGGAGTTGTGAATTTATTTGTGTTATAAGACAATTCGTCAAGGTCGGCCAATAACCAAATAAACCTCACATGTGCTCAACGTTTTAGTATAAAAGGAGATGACTTGAGAGTCATTTCATACACACACTTCTATCTTGATTTCACTCCACTTGTCTTGGGTTTTAGTGGAAGAGAAATCTAGGAGTGGAAGCCCTAGACGTTGGAGGAAAAGAGGCTGCCCTAGACGCAGATAGAAGGCAGCCCTTGACGCAGACTAAACGCTGCCCTGGACGCAGACCTAAAGGAAAATTTAAACAATGGTCTAATCCAGCCTTAAATGATGGTCTAATCCAGCCCTAAATGCTGGTCTAATTCAGCCCCAACCGCAGTCAAGCAAGAGAGTATTAGCCGCAGCATGAAGGGTCAAAAGGAACAACATGTAGGCTGCCCTAGACAACGTGAAGGGCTGTGTGGACAACAGAGTCTTAGCCGTTGTATAAAGGGTCAAAGGAACAACGAAGAGGCTTCCTTACACAGCGTGAAGGAGGTGTAGGGACAGTGTGGCCTTAACCGTAGCTAAACAAGCCAAAATGAATATCATAGGTGTGGAGGGTTATTCCCTTGGAGAACCATAGTCTTTAGAAGGTTGTCTTGCTGAATTGTATGGAGAATAAGGGTTGTAGGGTGATGCCCTAACCTGTGATGAGGTACAATAGTGCAACGTGGTGAAACAACAAATGGTAAGCATGGCAAGCATGGAGCTGCAAGGGACCATTGTATAATAAATGGGATAACAAAAGAATGCTAAGGCAAGACAACAATTGTGACATGGAAACAAAGGTACATGGTGTTGCAAACTCATTGGATTGCAGCAAGCATGGATAACAGCTGTATGGGACAACAACAAGGTATGTTAAGATGCATGGGACATCAAGCATAGTGCTGCTAACATGTAAGGGAGAGGAACAAGGTATGTTAAGATGCATGGGACAACAAGCATAGTGTTGCTAAGATGTATTGCACAATGGAAAGGTACGTTAAGATGCATGGAACATCAAGCATAATGCTGCTAAGACACATGGACAACAACAAGGTATGCTTAGACATATGGGAAAACTGTTAGGTATGGCAAGGCTAAGTGGGACAATAACTGTGACATGGCAGAAGGCACATGGTACAACAGCAAGCATGGTACAATAGCTAGCATGGACAACATGGCTATCATGGACAAAATGGATAATAGCAGCAAGCGTGGTACTGCAAGCACATGAGACACGTTGTATGACAACATGGTTCAACAATGGAACATGGGACAATAGTGCAGCATTAGGTGCAACATTGATGAGGTTCAACATTGAGAGATGGGTGCAGCATGGTGCAACACGGTGAGGTGCAACATGATGACGAGATGCAACACGATGATAGGTGAAGGAGTCACCTTGGAGAACTAGTTGAAGCAGCATGTCTTCAACTGATCTCATTTATCATCTTCTTAGAGATGATCTATTCTCTTATCTAGATAAGTCAAAGTGTTGACTTTTGCAGTAAATGTATTATCTCTCTCTGCTGAACCATTGAAGAACATATAAAAAGAATTGATCAAGGGTTTCCACACATTGGGGTTTGTCCTTGGCTAGCGCCACATCTTGTGTCCTCCTGTCTTGGCTTGTTTTCTGCAATATATGTTTATGTTCTATCTGCAGTTTACTTTAATGCTGATGTGATCGCTAATCTGGAAAAGATATTGAACTAACTGTGAAAATTGAAATAAATTGTAAGCATAAAATGTACCTAAAATTAATAGATTGGTATCAAAATAAGGTAACATCATTCAAATTATCTTGACGGTGTTGAGTACTATTACTGTGCTGTGTCATTTGATATTGTGGTAAATCCCGTGTTGCGGCATCCATACTGCCGCTGCTCCAATACCTTCTCGCACCTATGTTGGCATGATAAATTTATAAAATGTGATTGTGTTGGCGTATATCTCCCTTCGGTTCGTATATTATCATACCACAGTGCTCTACCCTCTTAACATCAGTATGGCCAAATATAGATGGAGAAACCATGGCATAGAGCCTGGTATATG
This sequence comes from Pinus tabuliformis, assembly GCA_031772625.1. Lineage (NCBI taxonomy): Eukaryota > Viridiplantae > Streptophyta > Pinopsida > Pinales > Pinaceae > Pinus > Pinus tabuliformis. The sequence goes on from CM062816.1 coordinate 353,451,518, forward strand.
AATCAGGCCTTCGAGCAAATTCTTTGAACTCCATTTCTTCATCCACACTGAAGGAAGGAACCCAAAAGTAGCTTTAGTGGCCTACCCGCATACCAATTTCTCCCATACGTTGAATTGTTTTGGACACGTTGGTGGTATTGTTGTTGGTTAAAGCCTCTCACCGCCACGTTGGTGACCTCCCTTGACTGTGTTGTATCGGCTTCCTGGCGAAGGTGAGCAGGACGAGTATTGCAATCCACGTTATAAGCATGGCTAGAACTATAGCGACGAGCATGGCCACCATGGTGAGAACTTCGAAGGCAACACCCAACAGCATCGAGGCATAGAGCACTGACCAACCCACACTCGATTGCTCCTACAGACCCGATTCCATCTGAGCATAGATCTCACATTTTTCCACAATGAACATACGAGAATCCCATAGATTGACACGAACCTGACGTGAACAAGCAACATTCATATTGGCAACTAGGGCCAAACTCCACGCGGGTCATCTTATTTATGGCAGCTGATATTTTTCTTGGATTCTTCTCATTGAGAGGTGTAAGATTGATCTAAAGATTTCCGATTTTGATAAATATTCATGGAGTTGTGAATTTATTTGTGTTATAAGACAATTCGTCAAGGTCGGCCAACAACCAAATAAACCCCACGTGTTCAACGTTTTAGTATAAAAGGAGATGACTTGAGAGTCATTTCATACACACACTTCTATCTTGATTTCACTTCACTTGTCTTGGGTTTTAGTGGAAGAGAAATCTAGGAGTGGAAGCTCTAGACGTTGGAGGAAAAGAGGCTACCCTAGACGCAAACTAAAGGTTGCCCTAACGCAGATCTAAAGGCAACCCTAAACGATGGTCTAATCCAGCCCTAAACGCTGGTCTAATTTAGCCCCAACCGCAGTCAAACAAGAGAGTCTTCGCCGCAGCATGAAGGGTCAAAAGGAAAAGCGTGTAGGCTGCCCTAGACAATGTGAAGGGCTGTGTGGATAACAGAGTCTTAGCCGCCGTATAAAGGGTCAAAGGAACAACGAAGAGGCTTCCCTAGACAACGTGAAGGAGCTGTAGGGATAGCGTGGCCTTAACTGCAGTTAAACAAGCCAAAAGGAATAACATAGGTGTGGAGGGTTATTCCCTTGGAGAACCGTAGTCTTTAGAAGGTTGTCTCGTTGAATTGTATGGAGAATAAGGGTTGTAGGGTGATGCCCTAACCTGTGATGGAGTGCAATAGTGCAACATGGTGAAACAACAGATGGTAAGCATGGAAAGCATGTAGTTGCAAGGGACAACTGTATAATAAATGGGACAACAAAAGAATGCTAAGGCAAGATTGCAGTTGTGACATGGAAACAAAGGTACATGGCACTGCAAACTCATTGGATAGCAGCAAGCATGGATCGCAGATGTATGGGACAGCAACAAGGTATGTTAAGATGCATGGGACAACAAGCATAGGGCTGCTAACATGTATGGGACAAAAGCAAAGTATGTTAAGATGCATGGGACAACAAGCATAGTGCTGCTAAGATGTATTGGACAATAACAAGGTATGTTAAGATGCATGGAACATCAAGCATAACGCTGCTAAGACACATGGACAGCAACAAGGTATGCTTAGACATATGGGACAATTGCTAAGTATGGCAAGGTTAAGTGGGAAAACAACCGTGACATGACAGAAGGCACATGGTACAACAACGAGCATGGACAGCATGGATAGCAGCAGCAAGCATGGTACTGCAAGTACATGAAACATGTTGTATGACAACACAGTTCAACAATGGCACATGGGACAACAGTGCAACATTAGGTGCAACAGTCATGAGGTCCAACATTGAGATGATGGGTGCAGCGTGGTGCAACACAGTGAGGCGCAACATGATGACGAGATGCAACACGATGATAGGTGAAGGAGTCACCTTGGAGAATCAGTGGAAGCAATATGTCTTCAACTGATCTCTTTTATCATCTTCTTAGAGATGATCTATGCTCTTATCTAGATAAGTCAAAGTGTTGACTTCTGCGGTAAATGTACTATCTCTCTCTCTCTCTCTCTGCTGAACTATTGAAGAACATATAAGAAGAATTGATCAAGGGTTTTCCAACATTGGGGTTTGTCCTTGGCTAGTGCCACATCTTGTGTCCTCTTGTCTTGGCTTGTCTTTTGCAATTTATGTTTATGTTCTATCTGCAGTTTACTCTAATGCTGATGTGATTGCTAATCTGGAAAAGATACTGAGCTAATTGTGAAAATTGAAATAAATTGCTCTAAGCATAGAACGTACCTAAAATTAACATGGAATCAAAGCCGAGGTGAAGACAATGCCCAAGCAAGAGTGAAAGAGCAATCATCGAAGACAGTTGGGAAAGGACAAAAAGATCAGTGGATTCCTCATCCCTCTTCAAATTCACTGAGGGTGAAGTTGAAGCAGAGAATATTATCAGAATGGTGCAACGAAAGTTTTTGATGGCCTACCTAAAGATCACTTCATTGGGAAGTCCGAATCTAAGGGTGGAAGGAAAGGTAGATGCCTTGGTTGCAATAAGTTTGTCCATTATGCGAAGGAGTGTTCGAATGGCAGAGACACATATCTTGATGAATATAACAATCATTCCAGGGACATCTTCAATGATCAGAGGAATGACAGGTAATGTAGGTCATCAAGGAAATGGTTGACTCTTCAAAGAAAGCAAGGAACCCCAGGTATGAAGAATCAAATTTTGTTTCTGATAAGATAAAGAAGCATTGTATTGTATTGGCCCTCTCCTTCAGATTCTTTGGGAATCTGGCTTATTGATTGTAGTGCTTCAAGGCACTTCATCGAATAGAAGGGTGCACTCTCTAATTTCGTAGAGATGGAAACAATCGTGGGATTATACTTGGAGCCGATGCTACCTATCCTGGAAAGGGTGTAGGGAATGTTACCCCTCAATTGAATGAGGGTAACTCGATTCATTTACATAATCTCTTTTATGTACTTGATCGCAAGAAGAACCCGATGTCCATTTCGACAAATGGAAGTCAAAGGTTATAGGGTGGCACTCATCAATTGATAGATACATGTTTGAAAATAGAGTTTTCAGATATGTTTTTGAGTTCAGGGTTGTATCAAGTTGCAAGAAATCCATTGGGGACCATGTCCATTGACACATAGCACCGAAGCTCTATGAGTTAGATGGTGACAGGGATGCTTGAATTCAAAAATAGCATGAAAGTACATGTTTGAGATGTATCGAAGGAAAATCTTACAAGGGGACCATTCCTCTCATGTAGCAGGTCGACAGGTTAGGAACAACCCGAGGGGTTTGAGTTTCATGATTGGTAATCTCATGTATGCAGGTGGAAGAAAGCCCTCTATAGCTTGAAGCAAAACTCCCTGGGCATAGTATGAGAGGATTGATAGATCCCTGATGAAGCTGAGATTCACGAGGAGTGAAGTCGATCCAAACCATTGCTCGAAGGTTGTGGATGATAGACCTCTCATACTGGCACCTACTAAGGACAACCTATTTCTGACAGCTGCAAACCCTCTCATTTGCAGAAATAAGAGGGAGTTGAATTCCGGATGTGGAATGGTAAATTGCAAGCCCGTGACTACCTCAAGGATCTTAACTTTTAGAAGTTATATGGTAGTGATGCCGGACTAGATTTGGGAAATGCCTCTGAGTTTCATAAACTCATTCGCGTTGATGTTCTTGGTGAACTCCCGTTCGGATATATGTTTTACAGTTAGCATAATGAACTCATATATGGTTGAGCCTCACAGGATTGGTGCCAAGAGTCTTTTGAGATATATTTGGGGCACAATCTCTCATAGATTGAGATACACTTCCGAAAATATGAAGCTGCATGATTATTCGAACACTGACTGGGCAGGCAGTTTGGAGGATCTCAAGAGAACTTTTGAGCGTTGATTCTCTTTGGGTTCTGCTCGATATCTTGGATGAGCAGGAAGCATAAGACTATTGCTTTGAGCACTGCTAAGACTGAATACATAGCTACGAGTATGATCTCGTGTGACGCTGCCTGGTTGCAGGAGCTATTCAATGTGCTGTTTGTACACATGATGGATACCACTGTGATCTTCAGTGTCAACCAGGGGGGATTCGATTGTTGAGGAATCTCGTATTCTATGATTGCTCTAGTATATAGACATTAGATACTACCTTATTTGGGATATGGTATGTCGGTGAGCGAGGAGGCTCTATTACATTGACACTGATGTACAGGTTGCAGACATTCTGTCAAAGCCCTGGGGAAGGTCAAATTTGTGACTTTACCGAATGACTTGGAGTCGTTGAGAGACCTTCTTATGAGGGTCTTACATGTTGCATGCATTGAGATCTTGGAGGTTCGGGGGGCTTGGGGTACTACCGAAGCAACACGCGACCATAGGGCGACTCGCCCTCCCCTAATGGTGCGCTGTGTATTGGGTTAATGGCTTAGCCTTCCCCTGTGATACCCCGAGGTGACTTAGGGACATGATGAATGGTTCTCCTGTCGAGGCATCTTACCCATGTAGTCTGGGACTCATGGGAAGTACCTCTGATCTGGCCAATGAGCAAGGAAATGGGGTTAGGGACCATAATAGTACTATTGATAGGCGCATTGTTGTATCTACCGTACTCCCAATGCTAAGATGACCTCCATTGACCTGGGATCAATGAAACTGATCTAGGATCAGTATGAGTGGTTTGAGACACTCTCTTGTGATATTGATCTTGGATCAATAAAACTGACTTCAAGTCAGTAGAGAACGGTATGAGACGTTCTCGATCAATTCTTCTTCTTCATGGTTCAACAGAGCTCAATAGAGCAGAGCAGTACAGGGCATTGATGGCAGAGCAGTGCAGAGCATTGATGGCAGAGATAGTACAGTCAGACATATGGATCAACAGATGGAGTTCTCCCTAGTTGAGAGGGAGTGTTAAAATTGACAACTAGGGTCAAACTCCATGCGAGTCATCTTATTTATGGTAGCTAATATTTTTCTTGGATCCCTCTCATCGAGAGGTGTAGGATTGATCTAAAGATCATTTGATTCGATAAGTATTCATGGAGTTGTGAATTTATTTGTGTTATAAGACAATTCGTCAAGGTCGGCCAATAACCAAATTAACCTCACATGTGCTCAACGTTTTAGTATAAAAGGAGATGACTTGAGAGTCATTTCATACACACACTTCTATCTTGATTTCACTCCACTTGTCTTGGGTTTTAGTGGAAGAGAAATCTAGGAGTGGAAGCCCTAGACGTTGGAGGAAAAGAGGCTGCCCTAGACGCAGATAGAAGGCAGCCCTTGACGCAGACTAAACGCTGCCCTGGACGCAGACCTAAAGGAAAATGTAAACAATGGTCTAATCCAGCCTTAAACAATGGTCTAATCCAGCCCTAAATGCTGGTCTAATTCAACCCCAACCGCAGTCAAGCAAGAGAGTATTAGCCGCAGCATGAAGGGTCAAAAGGAACAACATGTAGGCTGCCCTAGACAACGTGAAGGGCTGTGTGGACAACAGAGTCTTAGCCGTTGTATAAAGGGTCAAAGGAACAACGAAGAGGCTTCCTTGCACAGCGTGAAGGAGGTGTAGGGACAGTGTGGCCTTAACCGTAGCTAAACAAGCCAAAATGAATATCATAGGTGTGGAGGGTTATTCCCTTGGAGAACCATAGTCTTTAGAAGGTTGTCTCGCTGAATTGTATGGAGAATAAGGGTTGTAGGGTGATGCCCTAACTTGTGATGCAGTACAATAGTGCAACGTGGTGAAACAACAAATGGTAAGCATGGCAAGCATGGAGCTGCAAGGGACCATTGTATAATAAATGGGATAACAAAAGAATGCTAAGGCAAGACAACAATTGTGACATGGAAACAAAGGTACATGGTGTTGCAAACTCATTGGATCGCAGCAAGCATGGATAACAGCTGTATGGGACAACAACAAGGTATGTTAAGATGCATGGGACATCAAGCATAATGCTGCTAACATGTAAGGGAGAGGAACAAGGTATGTTAAGATGCATGGGACAACAAGCATAGTGTTGCTAAGATGTATTGCACAATGGAAAGGTACGTTAAGATGCATGGAACATCAAGCATAATGCTGCTAAGACACATGGACAACAACAAGGTATGCTTAGACATATGGGAAAACTGTTAGGTATGGCAAGGCTAAGTGGGACAATAACTGTGACATGGCAGAAGGCACATGGTACAACAGCAAGCATGGTACAATAGCTAGCATGGACAACATGGCTATCATGGACAAAATGGATAATAGCAGCAAGCGTGGTACTGCAAGCACATGAGACACGTTGTATGACAACATGGTTCAACAATGGAACATGGGACAATAGTGCAGCATTAGGTGCAACATTGATGAGGTTCAACATTGAGAGATGGGTGCAGTATGGTGCAACACGGTGAGGTGCAACATGATGACGAGATGCAACACGATGATAGGTGAAGGAGTCACTTTGGAGAACTAGTTGAAGCAGCATGTCTTCAACTGATCTCATTTATCATCTTCTTAGAGATGATCTATTCTCTTATCTAGATAAGTCAAAGTGTTGACTTTTGCAGTAAATGTATTATCTCTCTCTGCTGAACCATTGAAGGACATATAAAAAGAATTGATCAAGGGTTTCCACACATTGGGGTTTGTCCTTGGCTAGCGCCACATCTTGTGTCCTCCTGTCTTGGCTTGTTTTCTTGAATATATGTTTATGTTCTATCTGCAGTTTACTTTAATGCTGATGTGATCGCTAATCTGGAAAAGATATTGAACTAACTGTGAAAATTGAAATAAATTGTAAGCATAAAATGTACCTAAAATTAACAGATTGGTATCAAAATAAGGTAACATCATTCAAATTATCTTGACGGTGTTGAGTACTATTACTGTGCTGTGTCATTTGATATTGTGGTAAATCCCGTGTTGCGGCATCCATACTGCCGCTGCTCCAATACCTTCTCGCACCTATGTTGGCATGATAAATTTATAAAATGTGATTGTGTTGGCGTATATCTCCCTTCGGTTCGTATATTATCATACCACAGTGCTCTACCCTCTTAACATCAGTATGGCCAAATATAGATGGAGAAACCATGGCATAGAGCCTGGTATATGAATCAGGCCTTCGAGCAAATTCTTTGAACTCCATTTCTTCATCCACACTGAAGGAAGGAACCCAAAAGTAGCTTTAGTGGCCTACCCGCATACCAATTTCTCCCATACGTTGAATTGTTTTGGACACGTTGGTGGTATTGTTGTTGGTTAAAGCCTCTCACCGCCACGTTGGTGACCTCCCTTGACTGTGTTGTATCGGCTTCCTGGCGAAGGTGAGCAGGACGAGTATTGCAATCCACGTTATAAGCATGGCTAGAACTATAGCGGCGAGCATGGCCACCATGGTGAGAACTTCGAAGGCAACACCCAACAGCATCGAGGCATAGAGCACTGACCAACCCACACTCGATTGCTCCTGCAGACCCGATTCCATCTGAGCATAGATCTCACATTTTTCCACAATGAACATACGAGAATCCCATAGATTGACACGAACCTGACGTGAACAAGCAACATTCATGGCTCTCTCACCAAGGCTTCGCTCATGTAAAACAATACTATAAGTATACAAAAATAGAGAACTTTCTGTGAGGATTTTCAGGGCACTGCTCAAACAACATGATCAGATTTTTGGCCCTGCAATGTTTATAGTTCACAATGGAAAAAAGAACATGTACAGTTCACAACATTTAGGACGTTTGCAACCATTTTACACAGTCAACCTTGTGGAAGAAGGGGGCGAAGCCAAACCATACACGACCACCGTCAAATATACACAGTTTCGGTAGAGCCCATTTTTTTGAAGAGAACTCTGTTTTGTGCTCGTTGAGAAAAGGCGTTCAAACTGGTGAAGAGAGTGCCATTGTAGATTAAAACGGTCGTCACTGGAATTTGGCCCCACTACAAGACATGATACCAATTATTATGTTATTTTGTGGTCCAGGCTAAAATTGGTCTTTAGGTTTGTGGTGACATTATTTCTTATGCTTTGAATTCGAGAGGAGTCTTCAAATAGTAATGGGATTATCCTTGTTTGATTGGATCTGAGTGGATTTCCCTCTTATCATTGGGCACATTTAATTTTGAAAAATATTGCATTGCTAGCTATCTGCCTTTACAAGTACATTTGTGGTCATTTGTTGACTTGAATTGTTTGAATAATGACAAAAAATCATGGATTATTGGAGTTATTGGGAACTCTAATCGTGTCCACTATTGACAGCATAGTCGAAATCAACAAAATCACTTTTTTTGACATTCAAACATGTTTGTAGAATACACAGGGAAAAATAGATTTTTTGGAGCTTGAATCTCAGCGTCAGCGAAAAGAATTACGACAGTGGAGTCATCATTCTGAACCTATTACTGATGAGAACATTGAGACAAACTTCCATAAGCAACAAGTCAATAATGTTGCAGTTGATTCAGACCTAGTGCCCAATGAAGCAACAAAGTTACGTGCAAATGCAAAAATTCAGCTTGCACTTCCCAAGCCTATCATCAGAGCTTGGGAAAAGCTTGTCCATAACAAGAACAAAACTGGTCCTGGATATGAAAATGATGTGTCATTTCATATTCCAAATTACTCAAAGCCCATTCAGTTTCAGAGAGCTGGATTCCTTCATGATAGTTCACCTTCACCTGTTCTAGATTTTGCTTCTCCAATTTGTAGCCAAAAGTTGTTAAATGCCAACACTATGACCGAGTTGGCCATATAAAAGATCACTGTTTTGATCTTCATCCGTGCAAGCATTGTGGTCAGCGTACTTATTCTTCACACATATGCTCCAAAACAAACCTCTTGCAAGAACACAAATTCACCTTGGATGGATCACTTCTTGGCAATGAGCTTCAACAACTAAGAAGATATTTTAGTGATATGTTAGAACTTGTTCTAGAGTATTGAACAATCTTGCAGTTGAGTTTTCTCCATCTTCTCATCTTGTATCTGAGAAAGGGAAGTGATTATGTTAAATAAAAACAAATTCTCTAAAATTTTATAATAGTTGTCCAATATTAAATTAAATATTTGTTAATTATAAAATTTTGTAATAATTGTCCAATATTAAATTAAATATTTGTTAATTATAATTTTTTTTTTATAAAATTTATTTTAATTTTATAATTGGCTGAAAACACTCATGTGACTAATTTTATGGCGATTGCAATTCATTTGTCAAGTTTTTTTGTTTTTAACATTAAAAATTAAAAATGTCTTGTTTTAGCGTCCAAAATATTTATTATCAATATTGATTTGATATCTGCACATAATTTTTTGTTTTGATGCCTCCACGTAAATTTACCATGTGTGGCTTTTCTTGATGCGCTTAAGGTCTGCGAGGTCGAGATGTTTCTTTAACTTTGAATACCATTAAATAATATTACAATTATTTGAATACCTAATATTATTTGAATACCTCCTTTGACATGTAAATTAAAAAATTTATACTTTCAAATAAAGCTTTGACTTACAGTTTGATTTACAATTTGATGCGATGGTATTGATGCATTTCTCAAAGAACGCTATTATGCAATCTCGAATATCTATGTAAATTTGAATGAATCTGACCCTATTTGTGATTCTATTGCTTTCATTATTCCTTATTGAAAATGGCTCGCACGATTTTAAGGAAGTTGTAATTATTAGGATTAAGGAATGGCGGACAATTTTTGTGGTCTTCATAACTATAGTGTTTTTAACATTTAGAATCTATACACTAATCTTATGGCATAATTGGTTGGTAGAAATGTGGCCAGATTGAAATACATAAACACTAACCAGCTAAAGGGATTGAAATACATAAACACTAAGCAGCTAAAGGGTTTTAGCTCATGTTGCTAAGAGACACTTTTTGATGTTTTAGAATTGTTTTTTCAAAATGGTCTTGCTTGAGTTTCATCGTATATCTTAAACTTAGATTTGTGAATATTTTTTTTTTCAAAATTTTATGGAGTTTCATCTTATTAGTTTAAACTTTGAATAGATATTCACACATATCAGTTTTCAAACAAACCAAGAAATCATGAAGTAACGTTAAACTTTTTAAAAACTAGCTTAGATCTATCTTAACTCTGGATCTACCAAGTGCAAAAGGCTGCATTTCACATGAATACCATGGGTTCTCATAATCCTAGAGCTCAAAAACCATCTATAACTTGACCCGGTCAAGTTTACCTAAACTACCCAACAAAAAATTAATAATAATATAGTAGAATTTTTGTTTTTATTATTTCAATTTTTGTTTTTTTACACATTACATTACGTCTTCTCTACCATCTCGACAAAAAAAAATAAATGTCATTGATTTTTGGGAAAAAGTGTTATCTTATTATACTATTCAAAATTGAGAAGAGATCGCATGACCATAAACTTGGTAATATCATTTTTAAATGATTAGGTTTCATTTTAATCATCAAGTTTCACCACTGTAGATTCCATACCTTGCCTACTCATCATTACACTATGGATTAATGGCTATATTGGTTAACTAAATTATAATTAGTAATTGCTTTTTTTTGGCTTAAGCAAAGTAGTTTTTTTTGAAAGAAAGCTTTGGTTAGAAGTGTTCCATTATCCTTCTCGCAAGGAAACATGCACTCTCTCTGCATATTTGCGAGATTGAAATATAATTTTATGTTGGAATCTTAATGTTTATTAAGTGTGGCCATCAAGATTGTAAGCATTAAAAATTCATCTTCAATTTGGAAGCATCTTTTAATACATTTGAAATACAATTGATAAACAATTATACATAATGAATTTATTAATTATTCATATATATTTACAAATTTAATTCTTAAAATATAATTTTTGATTTATCTCAACTTAAATTCATTTTCATATCTTTTAATATATTTAAATATTTTAATTTTATTAAATTTATATATATATTTTTTTCTATTATAAATTTTAAAAAGAAAAAGTTATATATCTCATAAAAACCTTCATAATTATTATTCTAGTGTTTGAAATTCATTAATATAACTGATACACGAATATATAAATCAATATGACTAATCAAATTTTTATGTCTTTTTTTAACATTATTATTGGAAACCATTAAATTATATCATTAACCAAATTAAAACAATGAACACTCACCAAAATACAAAGGATATTCAAATAAATGTATTCCATTTTAAATGAACTTCATTACGAGAATAAGGTCTAACTTAATATATTAATGTAAGACAAGAAACTGCGTTCTATTTTATCTAATCTTATTTTATTTGAGTTATATATATATTATTTATAATTTGCTTATATGTTTTTATTAAGGGTTTTCTAACATTTTTATTCTTATTTAGTTATTGTAAATTTTATTCTTATTTAGTTATTGAAAATTTAATAAATATAGTATATATTTATTAATTATTATAAATAAATAACTATTTCATTTTATTTATTATAAATTAATATATATTTTATTATTTATTTATTATTATGAATTAAATAAATATTTAATATATATATATATATATATATATATATATATATATATATATTTTAAAGTTTGGTATGATTTTTTCATTTATTCATTTTGTAGTGAAAGCATGTTATAATCATAATCACGGAGTTTAGTGGCCTCAACCTGCCCAATGGGAAACCAGGTCTGTTGGCCATCGAATAACATTATATGCCATCCAAAAACAATATAGTTTGAGTTTGTCTAACAATGCCTTGTAGGACTGAATGTCTCAAAACCATCTACACACTAAATAACTATAACATAATAGCTTAGTCATCATATACATCATAGAAAATCAAACAAAAAAGAGATCAACTATAGGCAAGCATACTGCTATTCATCCGAGGATTCCACAGGGGGTGGGTCCTTCACACTTGAACTCGGTAATTCAGATTGAGGAAGACAAAAACTGTGTTTTCAATGCAACTGAGATGAATATTTTGCTGCTAAATTTGGAATTGTATGAGTTGAAATTCTTTCTGAATGTCCTGGAAGCCAGGATTAGATTTAACATAACTAGTTGGAGGGTTCATTATAGTCTTGCCTACAATGATTTTCATTAACCAATAGAGGTAAATAATTTGCTTATACTGCATGGTGCGACCTCTGGAATGTCCCGGGTTAGGAACTAGGTTGTGCCAATCTTCCAATTGAAACTCTAGTTTTGCTCGTTGATTTAGATCAACTTCCCAGTTTGAAATTAATCGTCGAACTTGAGTCAGAGTACTTGTTTGATATGCATGGGTTGCATCGTGGATAAGCTGAGCAACCGGTTTATGACCGTGACCTCACGGTTGGTAGGCTTGGACTGGGCTATTGCCTCCCCACTTCCCCACTTGCCTCCCTCGATCGGGGTCACCTCTATCCGAAGAATTGGCACCGAAGGTTGGGCGAGCCATAATGATTTTTAGCCAAACAATAGAAATGACGAAAGCCTTGAGACACACTGGATAGACCATGAACTCGGGGTAACCTATCCACTTGGGGTCTTGGAAATTACAATGACCGTGAGGACCTGCCACATTATCACAACATAAAAGCAATGTGCAACTAACGTTAGGCCTAAACCTGTCAAATAACCCGAGAGTTCATTAGGGGAATTTTAAGGTCTAAAATGGGCCTCCTAAGAAAAATGTACAACCAAAATAAACTTTATAAGAACCAATAGGATCCAAGATGGTGATGTCAACCATGGGGGATGATTCACCATTTTTAGAGTAAAAAGGTAAAAAGATTAAAAAATAATAAAATAATAAAACTACTTTTTCAACTTATTTCCCCAAGGTTTTACTCAAATTTCGAGAGGGAGTACTTGTTGGATGCAAAATTTAATTCCTCATCCAAGGAGTACCCATGTTGCATACTTTCGATGGACCCTGCTTCAAGAAAAATGAGAAATACATGAAAAAACTTGTTTGCAATCACATTTTTCATGTATTTTTCATTTTTCGTGTAGCAAAGTCTATCGAAAGTATGCAACATGGGTACTCCTTGGATGAGGAATCAAATTATGCATCCAATGAGTGTTTTCGCTCGAAATTTGAGTAAACCCATAGGGAGATAAGTTGAAAATACGAGTTGAAAAAATAGTGGGGGTTTTTTTTTTTTTTTTTTCTAAAATTTGATGATGTAATCTAATATTTTATTATTTCCACTATTATTTTATAATTTCCTTAGGAGACACATTTTAGACCTCAAAAATCCTCTATTATTTTATAATTTCCTTAGGAGACACATTTTAGACCTCAAAAATCCCCTAATGGAATGAGTCTGCCATCCACGACATGAGACATCGTACTCTGACTCCCCGAGCCCAATTGAGACCACACACAGAGGCAAGATGAGACGGGTCTACCACCCAAGGAAGAAGGCAACACACACCGGCTCCCCAGCCTGTTTTAAGCCAAACCTGAAATAAAGATGAAAGGAATCAAACACAGGAGGTTCAGAATTCTTCCCACTCTAAGAAAAATCAATTCAATTAAATATCCGTCACAGGCGAACAAGCATGCATCAACCACACTCCAAACCAGAGAAATGTAGTACATTCCCATACGAGATAATAAAATGCCAAAGAGAACATATACAATCACATAAAATTTAGACAAAATAAAGGACAATATTGCAGAAGCTTTCCATTTTTTATGACACAAGTTTCGTTTCCTTGCAGATACCATAATATGAAACTTGCCTCATAAGATCCGAGAGACAGTAAAATAAGTTGCAGACCGTAGGTGAAGAGGAGGGATAAAATAAATTACATACTCAACGAATGATGACATTAGGCCGAGGAGACCAACTGTGTCCGGGAGACCAACCCACAAAGCCTTCCTTCCAAACGAAAACAAGCTAACTAAGAGCCTTCGACCACCACCAATTACTATAAAACCAAGCGCCAAACAATTGGAAGCTTAGAGTTGCGAGCCTTTACCACCTGGAGGGAGATATCACTCTGGCTTGTCACATCACTATTAATGGATAGCATGCACGTTGCCACCCAACCTTCATTTCCGAGCATGCAAGGGCTCTGTGTAAGCTGCCCTCCGACCCCCTCATCATTCATTGTACCCATGATGTAGATCATGTAGATTCACAAGCTCATGCTATGTACTAAAGCACAGGACAAGAATCTACTTCTATTTTCAACCAACAGAAGCCAATAGATCGATAAAAACAATATGAACAAGAAGAAGATAAATCAATTGCACATAACATAAGATGTATCTGGGGAAAGCCACTGCTCAAAACCCCGTTAGTTGTATTGCATATATCAGAAATACGAGTGAATATACAAAGCTTGTTCTCACTAGAACAATTCTGCACATGTATGATCTTGGCCAACACTTAGCCAATTCTACAACTCTCCAAGTTCCTAATCTCTTACGTAATTCCTAGGATGAATAGCGCGTATTTAAAAGGCATTCATGCTTCCCAAACTATGCAATCCAAACATAGGATCAATCTCTGATGCATGCATGATATTTACACTCCAATAAATTATATAATTGATAGTACACTGTCCCTATACTCTAGTCTCAATTGTATCTTTCTTAGAATCGACATGCATGAGTTTTTGATGAGGGAATCTTCAGTGAACTAGAGTGACACTTGTGGATGCACTAGTGCACCAATTGACTGCTAACTTTCTATTAGTTCCTTAAACAGTTTGGAACTAATTTAACTGAACTTAACTTAGTAAACTGAGTGATCTAATTTCCAACTCAATTTAAACTCATACTAGACCCCTAAAACTTAGGGAGAACATATACATGACTACAGAAAGACTTCCAACTCGAAATTCCTAAGCTAATTAAGTTAATTAAACTTAATTAAATATTTACAAGTTGCTATGAGAATAGAATTCAATTTTAATTCTTAGTTTAATTCAAGGACAAATTAAACTGGAATTTCTTGTTGCCATTTCTCAACACTCCCTCTCAACAAGAAAGGGATTATCAGCTACCCCGATCTTGTCTCTGTGAAACTTGAATTTACATCTTGACAATGCCTTTGTAAAAATGTCAGCATCTTGATCCTCCACGGGAATGTACTCTAACAACATAATCTGCATTAATACACAATATCTGAGATGATGATATCGGATATCAATATGCTTGGACCGATCATGAAAAATGGATTTTCAAAGAGTTTGATACAACTCTGATTATCATAGTAAATCACAGTTGGATCCATCTGCTGACCAAACAAACCAACCAAGATCTTCCTCATCCAGATGGCTTCACATGCTGCTTGACTCACAACCATGTACTTTTCCTCTGTTGAACTGAGTGCAATCGATCTCTGTTTCCTCCTGTACCAAGAAACTGCCACTAACCCAATACTGGAGATCCCTCTTGATGTGCTCTTTCTGTCGGATGGATTCCCTGCCCAATCTACACCGGTTAAGCCTAGAAGCTTCACTCCCTCTGTTCGTCTGTACCATAATCCATACTAAGAAGTGCCCCTAAGGTATCTTAACACATGCTTTGTCACCTTCCAATACAACATGATAGGCCTAATCATCAATTGACTAAGCTAGTTAACTGCATAGCACATATCTGGTTGTGTGTTCACCAAGTACACAAGCGAACCCAAAAGATGCCTATAAACAATAGCTTCCACTACTTCCCCTGAAGTAGCATCCTTCTTCCTCTAGTTACTTGCTAGAGGAGTAAGCATGGGTTTACTGCTCTCCTTGCGGAATCTCCTTAGTATCTCGTTGGCATACTTTCCCTGAGACACAAACAACTCCCCATCTCCTTGCCATACCTCCATGCCAAAAAATCAATGCATGAGCCCCATGTCCTTCATCTCAAACTCTCTTGCAAGGTCCTCCTTGCAAGATTTGATCAACTGATCATCCCCTGTCAGTATAAGATTATCAACATAAAGTACAATGATCAACAATTTACCTTCCACCATTATGTGGTACAAGTTCACATCCACTTCACTCTTCGTGAAGTCCAACCCAATGAAGTAGCTATCTATCTTGGTGTACCAAGCACAGGGTGCTTGCTTCAACCCATACAACGCTCTCTTGAGTCGGCACACATGTGACTCACGGTTAAAGGTCTCAAAACCTTTAGGATGCTCTATGTACACCTCTTCCTCAATCATGCCATTAAGGAAGGCTATCTTCATATCCATATGATGTATCTTCCAACCCATCTGTGCTGATAGTGCCAATATAGATCTGATTGATGAGTACCTTGCAATAGGAGCAAAGGTCTCATCATAGTCAATCCCCTCTACCTGTGAAAATCCACGGGCCACAAATATAGCCTTATGATTCTCCACACTACCATATGCAGCTTGATTTACGTTGTAAAGTCAACGGGAGATCACCACTGACTCGTCCTCTAGTTTCGGCACCACATCCCAAACACTGCTACGAACTATGGAGTCATACTCCACCATGGCATCAACCCAAACTGGCTACTGCACTGCTTCCTTAAAGGAGGATGGCTCTGTCACAACACACTCACCCATAAGGGCCATGTATCTAGTGTACCTCTCAGGTGACCTCCTCTGCCTGTGCTGAGAAGTGGGTGCTCCCATATTCTCCTGTGTATCATCCAACAATCTATCAGCCTCTTTGGTGCACTTTCTTCCCTCTTTGGAAGACTCTGCCTGAGTGGATGTCTCCACTCTCAGATCCTCTACATGTGGCTGCTCCACATCAATATGATGCTCCTCAACCTTAGGAGCTAAAATCTCCTCATCCACATGTAGCTCAATCTCCCTCTCAAGGAAACTCGCATGGTCTTCTCCTCATCGAATTTGACATCCCTGTGAAGCACTGTCATCCTGCTGGTCGACAAATACACCTGATAGTTGTGAGGTGTATCATTGTACCCCAAAAATATCCCCAACTCTGCTGTCGGCTCAAGCTTCTTCCGTGCATCTTTGGTCACATGGAAATATATCGATGACCCAAAAATCCTGAAGTGACCAACATCTAGCCTCTTACTGGAATAAGCCTCCTTTGGTGTCTTCATCTCAAGTATTTGATGTGGGCTATGGTTCTAAACATAAACCTTTGTGTTGCATGCCTCAACCCATAAGTGTAGTGGTAAGCCTTGATCATGCAACATCGCCCTTGTTGCCCCTACTATTCTTTTGTTCTTCCTCTTGACCACCCCACTTTGCTGAGAGTTATGGGGTGTCATCAACTCCCGTTTAATCCCTTCTGCTACACAAAAGTTCTTAAACTCGTTTGAGACATAATCACCACCATTATCACTCCGTCGAGCTTTAACCTTATTGCCCAACTCTTTCTCCACTAGTTCTTTTAACTCACAAAACTTTGTGAAAGTTTGATCCTTTTTCTACATGAAAAATATCCAACATTTACGAGAATAGTCATCAACAAATATAACATAATACCTGTGTTTGATCGTGGATGATGTTAAGAATGGTCCACACACATATGAATGGAAACGCTCTAGAATAGCCCCTACTTGTCTGTCTCTGTTGTGAAAGGAAGATTTGGTGTATTTTCCCAAAGTACACCTCTTGCATGTATCAACTTGCTCAAGCGTACCTTTGGGAAGAGTGGTAGAGATCTGCCGCAGTGTCTTCAAAGCCCAATGATGCAAGTGGCACATTTGCCTATGCCACAACTTGCCATGTCTCAGCTCTGCACCCTTTCTGCTTTTGTTCTCAAAGCATCACACTCCTCTACCTCCAGCTTATAGAGATTCTTCAGCTGAATCCCTATCTTATTTACTTGACCCGTGGCTATGGGTCGAAGGAATGCCTTTCCTTTCGAGAAGATCACATCATAGCCTCTATCCTCAAGTATGGAAATAGATACCAAGTTCTTCTTCAGCTCAGGCACATACATAACATTATTCAAGGTGAGTGGATCCCCATGCTCCCTCTGAAAAATAATCATGACCAATCTAGTAACACTATACTTCCCGTCACCCATCTCGATATGCATCTGGAGATATTTCTCCTCCAGGTCATTGAATAACTCTTTGTTGCTAGACATGTGGAATGAAGCTCCAATATCTAAGTACCATACACTTCCTATCATTGATGACACCATGCATGCAATGAGGGAAAGGTCCAATTTGAATTGAGAGGCCAAAGCCTCACCCGTCGCTCCTCCTAAGGACTTCTTCTTGGACTTCTTGAGTGGACAATTTGTAGCAAAATGGCCCAACTCATGATAATGAAAGCACTTAACTTTCGTCATATCTTTTTTCTTACCTCCATGATAAAAATCCGATTTGGAATGGGAAGATTTCCCTTTCCCCTTCTTCGCCTTAATCGGTAAGGCATAGTTCTCTTCATCATCAATCTTTGATGAAGATCCATCCCTGGTGTTCCTCCTAATCTCCTCCCACATCAAATCCAACCATAGTATTTCCGCCATTGACAGAGTCCCGATAACTATGCCAACTCTTTGGGAGTCCTAGAAGAGCAAGACTCACTATATCATCCTCGAAAACTGTGATTCCAACACTTCCAAGTTCATCACGACACTGAGTGAACTTGGTCAAGTATTTTGGAATCATCTCGCCTTTCTCCATTTTGATTTTTCAAATTTTTTCCTTCAGTGCCAATTTCCTTTGGTCACTGTTGTTCTGAAACAAGTCCGTCGATGATTTCCACATAGCATACGGAGTTTCTTTGCCATGGAGACTCGAGACAATGTGGTCTCGAACTCCCTCAAGGATTATCTGCCTCACCTTCACCACACACTTCTTCCATTCGACCAGATTCTGTGCATTTGATGATGCTGGCTAAGGAATGTCTTGATCAACAAATTCATTCAAGCCATTATCCTCCAGCACAACGTCCATTCTGTCCCTCCAGGATATATAATTCGAGCTGCCTTCCAAGGCATACTCGGACCGCAAACCGTAGAATTCCATCTACCAATCCTGAAGTATGTATTGCAAATTCAAATTTCACCTGTAATCCAAAACTCAAAAATTTTGAAATCTCCTCTAGTATATTGAATTCTGCTCCAATACCATGTAGATATTTATACAAATCTATCTTTGATACCATGTAGAAAATCCTATAGATTCACAATTTCATGCAATGTAATAAAGAATAGGACAATAATCTACTTCTACTTTCAACCAACAGAAGCCAATAGATCGATGAAAACAATGTGAACAAGAAGAAGATAAATCAATGCCACATAACACAAGATGTATATGGGGAAAGTCATTGATCAAAACCCCGCTATCTGTTACATTGCATATATCAAAAATATGAGTGAAGATACAAAGCTTGTTCTCACTAGAACAATTCTGCACACGTATGCTCAACTCTCTCAGCTCACAAGCTAGCTCTTGGCCAACACTTAGCCAATTTTGCAGCTCTCAAAGCCCCTAATCTCTTGCATAATTCCTAGGATGAATAGCCCATATTTAAAGGGAATTCATACTTCCAAAACTGCGCAATCCAAACATAAGATCAATCTCTGATGCATGCATAATATTTACACTCCATTAAATAATACAACTGATAGTACACTGTCCCTACACTCTAGTCTCAACTAAGTCTTTCTCAGAATCGACATGCAAGAGTTTTTGATGTGGGAATCTTCAGTTAACTAGAGTGACACTTGTGGATGCACTAGTGCACCAACTGACTGTTAAATCTTTATTAGTTCCTCAAACAATTTGGAACTAATTTAACTGAACTTAATTGAGTAAACTGAGTGATCTAATTTCCAACTCAATTTAAACTCATACCAGACCCCTAAAAATTAGGGAGAACATATACATGACTACAAAAAGTCTTCCAACTCAAAATTCCTAAGCTAATTAAACTTAATTAACTCTTTACAAGTTGCTATGAGAATAGAATTCAATTTTAATTCTTAGTTTAATTCAAGGACAAATTAAACTGGAATTTCTTGTTGCCATTTCTCAACAGGTTCCGACGAGATCCATTCGCTGTCTCGCACCCCGACCGTTGAATAAATCTTTTATCTTTTAATTATATATATTTTATAAATTACTTCATGCAATATAATTACACGATTTATTCTAAACTCATGAAATATGACATTTTTATAAGTTGTTTTGGATATTAGTGTGAGCTTTAAAAGAATTAACAAATTTATTCAAAAAAAGTTTAACAATGATAATGTTTATAACAATTGCTATTATGTTACACCAATCACATTCAATTTAATGCTATTTAGAATATTATTACAATTATTGCAAGAATAATTTGTAATAACATTATGTGATTATATATGATTATTTTTTTTATTATGAAAAAAAATGATCAAATAATTGAACATACCGATAGTCTATAAAAACTATTTTTCTAATCACCTTCATGGACATTTTATATATTGAAAGCACTGCAAAATTAAATCAATAATACACATTGGTGTTATCACTCAAAAGTTTTCCCTAGAAGTTATAAAAGAAGGAATAATCAGAGATAACCACAAACCTAATCTTTTAGACTCAGGTTCTAGCCAATCTAAGTCCATAGAGGGCTCTCTCTTTATAATTTAACTTTATTTTGTGTAGGATTTTAGGCTAGTTCTTAGTGCTCATGATGTTTGTTTTGATTGGGTGGTGGAATTAAGAAAACAGATGGGCAGAACAAGTATTCAGGCCATTGGGCTATGGAGTTAATCAAAGAGTGGCTTAACTGGATCAGATTAATCACTAAAGTAAGAGTTCATAGGGTAGACTAGCACAACAAAAAGAAAATTTGCAGGTTCAAATGGATGAGGTAGTCCTAACCAGGGTAAAAGGCAATGAAGAATCCTTAAACCGGGATTAAGATGAAGAAAAGAAGGATGATCAGTAGCAAAGGGAAACTAAGAATCCTTTACTATGGACCAAAGGGGGGGAAACTACGGAAGTAAGGGAGCAATTAAGAATTCCCAGACCAAGATAGTTTAGTAGAAAACATAGAGAAAGTAAACAGTTAAAACAGAGAGCATTTAAGCTAATTCTGAGATATCATTCCTTGTTTACTATTCAGATTTTATAAGAGACACATGTGAATATTTATAATATGACAAGAAAACAATAATTAAACATGAAGAGATAATACTTATTTGGTTCCAACTGTGCACAAGAATCCAGTGAAATGTCTTTAACTTGATTTCATGATCCAACAAAACTAGTCTAGTCTTGAATACAATAGCTCCTTGGCTCAATATAAAATGTTTACAGAAATGTATTTTAATCCATCCTAATTACTTCAATTTGTGAAGTGTTTATACAAAAATTGTTACAAAATATCTCATAACAATATGAGAATTATTCTAGGAAATCGAAAATATCTTCAAGCATGAAGATAGAGACAGATGGATAACTGTCTTCTTGATGTCCCTTTTATTGTGACTGTGCTAGCTGTTGTAATTCGGATTTGGCTCTTTCAGTTGCTTGATACTTGTGTGCTGGAATCACTTTACGTCTTCTACCTACTGATACTCTTCACTTGCTACACTTTGACTCTGTTTTACTTGTTTTACCTAGCTGCCATATAGATTTACTGCAATAACTTTATAGTAAATCTGTTAGTTTCATCCACCATTCACTTTCAGGTAATTTCATCCTTATCATATTTCTATATATCTCGTTGGCTTCAGTATACTTTTCAAAATTTGGCCTGTTGACGAACAAGTGCTTGACCTCATGCTCTATAAAAAACAGATTTTCTAGACTATCATATAATACCTTTCCAGTGGGCAGAGCTTTTACCCTTGAAGTACTAGCTTGGCTGCTGGCCAACTTGTTTAGTCTTTCAACATAATCATCTTGGGTCATCAGCTTGTCATGTATTACCATAGGATTGGGAAGTCCTTTTTCTCTTAAAATACCAAACTTTGTCATAAATCTATCAATGTCAGCTTGGATGCTCTGGCATTTTTTCTCAAGACTGAGCATAAGGTTCCTCTTGGTAAGAATCTTCTTTATTTCTATGATGGTTCCTGTTCTATCTTCTATGCCCATTTCATCCAGCTGGTACCTGTTTTTGCTGTTCAAAAATGCTATCAATTGGTTGGCCTCTTCAGGTTTATCTCCCAATTCTTCCATTGTCTTGTGAATTGCTTCTGTAGCCACTTTTACCAATTCATTTTGTTCAAAAATTACTTGAATAGATGGCAAAACATCATTGATAGAGTCAATGATGTTGGCCCAAAGAATTTCCTTTATGTCTCTTAGTGGCTGTTGCAATGTCAAGTCCTTTTCAAGGACTTTTATTCTTTCTCCCATTCTTTGATTCTTTTAAGCTTCTTCCTTCTGTTGTATTTGTGCAAGTTTACAATCAATTTCTAAAATTGACACTTTTTCTCTAAGTTTTTTGTGCTCAGTAGCCTGGATGGTCATTTCCTCCATGGATTTTACCAATTCAGCTATCTTTTCTGTGGATGTCCCTGCGCTTATAGATGTTCCTGTAACTGACAGAGCTGTAGCTGGTGGAACTGTTGGTGCTAGGGAAGCAGCCAATGTGGAGGGTACTTCTATAGAGACTGTAGGAATTACAGTATGAGGAGTGGTGGCCAACTCACTTTGTTTAGACTATATCAAGTTATCCAACTCTTTCTTTGTTTCTTTTAGTTGTTCATTCAGCGTAAGGACTAAGTCCATAAGCTCTTCCTCATTCCGAGTTTCCAATACTTCAGCTGTCTGAGGATGATTCAGAGGAGGAATTTTGAGCTTCTTTTTCAGTGCAGCTATGTCATTGTTTTTTTGTTTAATAAGATTTTCTGCAGCTTTCACATCCTTGGGATCATGCCCTAGTTTTATGACTAAGTCCTCTAAGGACTTTATTCTGGTATCCTTGGCCTGTGAAGAGGCCTTCTCTAACTAGAATTGCGCTGATATATTATTCAACGAATTTTGGAGTTGGTGTGCTACAATTGCCTTGTTGGTAAAAGTGGAATAGACCATTTCCCTAGTCTGCTTGTGTAATTCTATTAATGGCAGAAGTGTCCTCAGACACGTAATTTTATTAATCAGAAAAAAAACAATTACATAATTGATTTGCAAGAGTTTACACCCGAACAACCAAACACTCTTGCAATGAGCTATTTATAAGCTCCATGTCCTAACTACCTCTAATTATGGATCACTTACAAGTGTCCATTTACAATAAATGCTATTCAAACCAACTAGCTAACTAATCTGCTATAATAGAGCCTAAGATACGACTCATTTGGAGAGTCATATCTTGTTACAACAATATACTAATCCTAATTGTCTCTAAAATAATTAATCATTCTAGAATAATTATTAATTTAATTTCTTAAATTAATAATTATTTTATTTTAATTTATAACCTATGATAATAAAGTATTTTTGGATCATCTAACATTCCCCCCTATGATCTAAAGATACATTACAACAGATACCAAGTTCATCCCTGAACTTAGTAAATTTTATTCTGCCAAGCGGTTTGGTGAAAATGTCGGAGATCTGATCTTCGGAAGGACAATAAACTGGTTTGAGGACATCTTTGGCAATGAGCAACTTGATATGATGATACTTGGTGTCCACATGCTTTGTCTTTGAATGAAAAACTGGGTTCTTGGCAAGTTTGATGGCTGACTGGCTGTCAATGAACAATGATGTAGCTTCTCCCTGAGAAATGCCCAAGTCCTGCAAAATTCGGCGCTACCAAACAATTTCACATGCTGCTTCCCATGCTGAAATGTACTCGGCTTCTGCTGAAGAAGTGGCCACTGTAGCTTGTTTTTTACAACTCCAAGATACTGCTGCTGACCCCATATTCATTAAATAACCTGATGTTGATGCTCGATCATCAATACTCCCAGCAAAATCGGCATCAGAATATCCACCAAGTACAAAATTTTTAGTCTTTGTGTAAAGAAGACCAAAATCTTTTGTTCCTTGGATATATCGAAGAACTCTTTTGGCTGCATTCCAGTGGCTGTCTCGTGGTTCCTGCATAAAACGTGAAAGAATACTGACAGCATAAGATAGATCAGGACGAGTATTGGTCAAATAAATCAAGCTGCCAATCAACTGTCTGTAAGTTGTACTGTCCACCTTTTCCCCCCCTTCAAATTTTGAAAGTTTCAAGTTTTGCTCCATGGGGGTGAGAACGGGCTTGCAATATTGCATGCCAAATCGTTGAAGAACCTTTGCGGCATACTTGCTCTGAGAAATGAAAATATGATGTGGACGTTGGAAAACTTCAACGCCAAGATAGTAGTGAAGTAATCCCAAATCTGTCATCTTAAAACCTGCATGTAACTCCTTTTTTACCTGCGCAATATGATCATCATGATTGCCAGTGATGATCAAATCATCTACATACATAACAAGAATTACCAAATATTTTCCCTGTTGTCGCACATACAAAGTATCATCAGATTCACTGCGATGAAAACCAACTTTCTTAAGGTAATCATCCATCTTTGCATACCAGGCTCGGGGAGCTTGTTTTAACCCATATAAAGCCTTGATCAATTTGCAGACTTTATGTTCTTGTCCTTCCACTTCAAAACCTGGTGGTTGGGTCATATACATGTCCTCCTGTAAATCCCCGTTGAGAAAAGCACTTTTCACATCCATTTGATGAACTTTCCATCCTTTTTGAGTGGCCAATGCAAGTGTTAATCGGATGGTGTTCCATTTAGCTGTTGGAGCAAAGGTTTCTTCATAATCAATGCCTTCCTGCTGCGCAAAACCTTTTGCGACAAGTCGTGCTTTATACTTGTCAAGTTCACCCTTCTGATTATACTTAATTCTGTAAACCCATTTGCATCCAATGGGTTTAACATTTGCTGGACAATCAACAAGTTTCCAAGTGTTGTTATCAAATACTGCTTTATATTCGTCAACCATAGCCTGTTGCCATTCTTTATGTTTTACTGCCTCTTTGTATGTGGAAGGTTCAGTAAAATCATTTGCTATCAAGGCAAAATTGCCTTCACTTCTATGTGCCCTTCTGGTGCCAGTTTTATTCTGTTCATCAGGCTTTACATCTTTCAAAAGTTGAACTGCCCATTTCGGAAGTTGGTGCTCACTTGTTTGTGCTTCTGTAAAGTCCCCATCATTGTAAAGAGGATTAATATAAACTGATGTACGTCGTTCAGGTGAAGAATGTGGAGACTCACTGTCTGAAGAACTGCTGCTGCTTGGAGATGCGGATGAACTGCTAGAAGACCCAGATGATGTTGTTGATGTAGATGGACTGGATGACTCATCTTTAGAGGAAGGAAAATCAAGTTCATACCAATTTGGTGAAGTTGGTTGACTTTGCATTTGTCCATTTCTTTTACTTCCCTTAGTTTCTAATTTGTGAAGAAGATTTTCAATTTCTTCAGCACTCTTACTCTCTGTTTCATCAAAAATGACATCCCTGCTCACAATGAATTTTCCATTGGTCAAAAGACGATACCCTTTCTTCTCATCAGAATAGCCAATCATTGTGCATTTTAAACTTCTTGAGTCAAGCTTAGTTCGTTTTTCTTTCGGAATTAAGGCATAACACACTGACCCAAAAACTCTAAGATGTTTAACTCGAGGTTTGAAACCAAACCAAGCTTCATAAGATGTGATTTCGTCTAAAGAAGCAGTTGGAGATCTGTTTCTTAAGTAGACAGCTGTATGTATGGCTTCCGCCCAATATGTTGGACTTAACCTCTTAAAGGTTAACATGGATCTCGCCATTCCTAACAAAGTTCGATTCATTCTTTCGACTACTCCATTTTGCTGTGGAGTGTAAACATTAGTGAGATGTCGTCTTATGCCATTTTCACTGCAATAAGTTTTGAATTCATTTGAAGTGAATTCTCCCCCATTATCCGTCCTGAGAGTACCTATCTTTTCTTTGACTTCATTTTCAACAAGTTGGCGAAAAAGTTGAAACTTATCAAATGCTTCTGACTTGTTCTTCAAGAAGTAAACCCAAGTCATTCTGCTGAAATCATCAATGAATAGTAAGAAATACTTGCAACCACCAAATGAGGTTTGTAGTGGACCACAAACATCACTGTGAACTAGTTGTAGCCGCCTGTTTGCTCGCCATGAACTTGTTGGAAAACTTTCTCGATTTTGTTTCCCATAAATGCAAGCTTCACATTTTGCATTTTCCCTTTTGAATGTGGGAAGTCCTTTAACCATTCCTTGTTTCTGCAATTGTGAAAGACTCTCAAAATTCAAATGTCCATATATTACATGCCATAGTCTGATAGGTGAAATACCTGTAGTCACTGCCCTTGCAAAATCAAAATGCCTTGGAATAACTGTCCCTTTCATCCGTAACAATTTTCCATCTTCATAACCTGTCATGACTGTTTTCAAGTTCTGTTTCACTGAATTAATCTTCACTAAACCATCTTCCATAATTACCTGATGTCCTGCTTGTCGAATCGTGACTAAAGAGAGCAATTTTTTCTTGAAACTAGGTACATACCATACAATGGAAATCAATTTTTCTCCAATGTCAGGGAGAAAAACTTTTACGACTCCTTTTCCATAAGGAGTATGTTTTGTATCATCAGCAAGAAAAATTGAATTAAGTTGGCATTCTTGAAAATTCCAGAAAAAATCACGTCGACATGTCATGTGCTGAGTTGCCCCGGAATCCAAGATCTAGGCATCTTCATAGTCACTTCTAAGATGAGATGAAATTTGTGATGTTGGTGAGGAAGTAAAAACATATTCTGAGCTGTCTTCATCTTGATCATTTGCAAATTGTGCTGAATGCTGCTGAAACTTGGGAATTCTATTAAGTGAAGTTCGACAATCTTCAGCAAAATGGCCAACTTTGTTACATCTTCGACATACAATTTGACTTAAGTCTCTTCCTCGTCCTGAAGATTGTCCTCTGCCTCTGCTTTGACCTCTATTTGGAGATTGTCCTCTACCTTGACTATTATATCCTTGTTCTTGAAAATTGCCTCTTCCTTGGTTGTTTCCTCTACCTTGAAAATTATTTCTTCCTCCTCTGTTAAAATTGTTGCCTCTACTTTGGCTTCGACCTCGATTATGTGTTGCTTGATTCTGATTCCATCTGCCTCTTCCTCGAGAACTATTTGCTGAAGACTTACTTGTGCTGGCTTCTGTGAGAAAAACATCTTCACCAACTTTCTTCTTCTTCCCCAAAGTTTTATCATGCTGACTTAACATTTCACAAAGTTCATCAAACTTTAGTTTTTCTAATTTCCCAGTTACTTGTAAAGTTTCTAAAAAATGCGTATAGGAAGAAGGAAGCCCAACAATTACAATTGTGACCATAAAGCTATCATCAATTGCGGGAAAACCAGCATTAATAATTTCCTGCTTAATATTCTTAAGTCTGGAGAGATATTCAAGAATATCACCATCTTCAGTTAATTTTTGTTGCAACAATTTTAACTGTAGATCAACCTTCTTTGATTCTGGCTGAGTATCAAAGAGGTCTTTAAAAGTTTTCAAGGCAGTCCATGCATCTGTGGCATTCTCTATATGTACATACATTTCATCATTCACAGACGATTTAATAAGAGCTAAGGCTTTAGCATTCTTGATTTCCCATTTTGCCAGTGGATCTGCATCTGTGGGTTTATTCGGCTTTACATCTCCATCACATATTCCTTGCCATAATTCATTGTAAATGAGTGTGCTTTCAATAAGACGATGCCACGTTTTATAAGATTTGGTGCCTTCTAGTTTGTCGGAATCAGAAAATAAATTAATCAACTTAGACATTTTTATCGTTGAAGAGACGCACCAAGAAGCAGAACAGAAAGTACAAGATAGTCCGCACAACACACCACGCAAAAACACGATCTATCAGGGCTTGGCCTTGACCCTCGAATAGTCGTCAAAACAAGAGAATATTGACTGAGCTTTGCACTTGGCTCTAGTCAATTTCTCAAATTTTTACAGGGCAACTTTCAAAATTTGACTTTTTACAACGGTGCTTTTGCACAATCTGGTAAAAAAAATTTACCCCCCCTCAAAGTAAAATTACTTTGAGTTACATTTATCTCCTTCAAAAAATTACAAAAAAACTCCTTATTGCCCCAAAAAATTACAATCACCTTATTGCTCCATCAACCATAAATTAAAAAATCACCATATTTTTGCACAATACAATATTACAAATTTAATTCAGCTTCAGCATATTCATGTTCATTTTATTTTCACATCATCACATGAATTCAATTGAACTGCTGATTCTCTATATCTGGCACAGCTGAATGCCCAAGGGAATGTGCAATCCACATACGATTTTATCTGCCTGATTTTGAGAGGGAACCAGAGTTGGCTCTGGAATAAAATTGATGATGAAAGCAAATACTACAACACCTCCAAAAAACCACAGATTCGCTTTTAAAAAGCCAATCGAGTTGATAGCATAAGACCTGCTGCTGCAATAACCATAAAAAGAGCAAATTGAATCGTTACGCTGGCAAGAGAGATTCCGCTTCAGTCATAGGCTAGTTTATTTATTGAAATTTAGACTAGAGCACTCCTGTACGCTGGCACGAGCGATTCCGCTTGATATCTTGCAGGTACGGTTGCTTTGTGCTTAAACTTTAATCGACCAGCCAAAGCTCTGACAACGAAAGGAAGATCGAAACGCCCATCGCTGGCTTAGCAGTCAAGGAATCCAAGAAAGTTAAGGAATCCAAGAATCACCTTTATTTATCTAGTAAGCGTAGTAAGCGCTTTTACAGGATTTTCTGCATCAAATTAGTATGCAAGCAACTCGCTTTAGTGAAAGGACTCTACTTTCTTTACTGCAATTTCTCTCAAACAATTTTCTTGATCTCTTGTTCAGAAATCTCTGAATCCCCTAATTATTTTCTAAATAATCCCCTGCCGTCCAAAAAGTGCGCTCTGAAGTCACTTTAGTGAACGATTTTCTTGATCTCTTATTCAGAAAACAGTGAATCCATAAATGTTTTACAAAATAATCCCGGACTTATGAACTAGATGATCCTTTTATTTCCAATATTCGAGCCTTCTGCCTCAAAATGCCCGCAAAAATGCTAAAACAATTAAATTGCTTTGCATTTTGCTCCAACGAGGACTTCTTCAGGGAATCTCCGTTTTCTCTCAGAGTCTTGCAGCAGATAATTACTTTTAAAAAAGAACGCCCAACGACTACAATTACTCAAAGCAACCTCGTTCAAACAGCAACTTTAGTGCTGTCCTCCTTTTTTTTTTCAATTTACTCAAACAATTTGAAACAATCATACAAAATTCCAAGATAGCAGAGGCAAATTTTTTTATATAAAAAAAATGAATTTTAGATTTTTAAAAAATCTAAAATCAATGATAAAATTTATTTTCCTTTTAAACAAAACTGTACAATTTCCATACCAATGATTTGCTGGCCAACTGAATGGAGTTTTCCAGGACTTTGTTGAGCTGAAATCTCCTCAAATCCACTGCAACATTACTGGAGCTCTGATACCACAATAATGGCAGAAGTGTCCTCAGACACGTAATTTTATTAATCAGGAAAAAAACAATTACATAATTGATTTGCAAGAGTTTACACCCGAACAACCAAACACTCTTGCAATGAGCTATTTATAAGCTCCATGTCCTAACTACCTCTAATTATGGATCACTTACAAGTGTCCATTTACAATAAATGCTATTCAAACCAACTAGCTAACTAATCTCCTATAATAGAGCCTAAGATACGACTCATTTGGAGAGTCATATCTTGTTACAACAATATACTAATCCTAATTGTCTCTAAAATAATTAATCATTCTAGAATAATTATTAATTTAATTTCTTAAATTAATAATTATTTTATTTTAATTTATAACCTATGATAATAAAGTATTTTTGGATCATCTAACATCTATTTGGTTGATAGGATGGATATCCTTCACCAATACTTCAAAGTTTGTTTTCAAGGTAATCTGCTATTGACATGGGCTGCTGTGTAGTAGGCTTCATGAAAGTCATCTGCATTTTAACCTCTTTCACATCAAAGGCTGACATTAGCCTTGTCTAATTAGTAGGAACCATTTTTAGGTAATGTGCATAGCTTTGGGCCTTCAATCTTTCATTCCTGGCCTTTATTTCTTTGTATTTCTCTCTAATATCTTGGCTCTGGCCAGTTGGAGCCCTGAATGAGGATACTTCCACGCTCTGTTGTCTCTCTAGCATTTGAGCCTGTGAAGTGGAAGGTTCTTGTGTACCTCCAGAGGGAGTGGTTTGCCTGCTTTCTACTCTTCCAGCTGTTTCTTCAGTGAACTCTTGTTCTGAAAATGGATTCAACCTTTGCCTCTTGACATAAGTCTGTGCAATAGGTCTGCTAGAAGGAGTGGCCTCCTCTCTATCTCTCTTGGGATTCTTCTCCTCATTTAGAGGAGTCTGTAAAATAGGTGGATTACTCATGATATGTTCTAGCTGAGCAAGTTCTTTTGATATCTCTAGCTGCTCTGATTCCTCTTGCTCTTGAGGTCCTTCTTCTACTGTTTGCTCACTGTGTCCCTATGTTTCCCTTTGAGATTGGGACTCTCCTGGCACCTGTACAAAGGAATCTTCATCAAGTCTTCTTTCTAAATCAATTAACACATTATTGACAACAACTTCTGTGCTATCTCGATCTACTAAAGTGTTCTCCACCCATTCTAGTTGATTTGCATACTGTTCAATTTCAGGAATTCTGTGGTGAATATAAGGAGATAATTTGTTCTTTTGTCTCCTATTGCAGATGAACTCTAAAGGGTCATATCTCCATATAAAAATTTGTTTCAGTTTCAGCCTTTGGAGGATTTCTTCTACTTCCTTTCCTGCTTCCCTACTATTACATATGAAGGGGCCAAGCTGATCTTTTATCCTAAGTTGAGCTTTCTTCTTGGCCTTCACAAAATGCACCTCATTTGAATTAATCATTTGCCTGTAGTACTCCAGAGCAAACAATCTCATGGGGAGGTATTTGGGCAGTTTGTAGGGAGCCAACTCACATCCATATATTCTGATTTCAGTGTGATTTTGGTACAAGTACCAATCTCCCACTCTATATTGTTTGGACAACTGTAGGACCCTCCTGATATCTGCACTAATTCTGGGGGGAGGACTTCCTAATAACATAGTTGCCACTGGGTGCACAAAGAGATCTATGAAATCAGTATAAGAATATGAAGAGTCATATAGGTGGATTAATGAAGTCCAAAAGACTACTGATCTAGGGTTGCCTCTGGTATCAAGCTTTTGGAGTGTGAATGGGAATTTATCAGCTTGATAGTACAGGAAAAGATGATATAAAACTGAAGAATATTTGAACACTCTTTCATTGTCCATCCTCATGAATTGATCATGCATCTTATCTGCAATGAACTTAGCATAGTCAAATATGATGGCTGGGGGCTGTCCAGGAGTGTAAATGGACATAAAGGCTATAATAATCTCATCAACAAATTCACTTGTAGTCTGGCCTAACACATTGGATATCATTTCTATGATGTCTCAGCCAAGATCAGAGAATATGGTAGACATGTATGGGGGAGGGTCCTTTGGAATGTATTGCTCTTCCCTAATGAAGGTTTGGAACAACTGAGCAAGTTTGATGGAGGTGAGTGTAGGGAATTTGTTAAGCAAGTCTTCAACAGAAAGGGGGGGTCAGGTTTTGGTCTGGTTGCAACTGCAGCATTTCATTTATGGACTCAGCAGTGATGGTAAATAATACAAAATGGTCAGGGGTCATCACTGCTCTTTGGCTAGGACTATAGTTCATATGGCAATAGTGGATAATCTCTGGGAAGATATGAACTCTGGGGAATTGGTACTTGGGCAAACCTGATTCCCAAAGACCTATTTTGTCTGCATGGTTCAAGTACTGGTCTCTGTACTTGCAGTATAGTTTCAATGGGGATTCTTGGACAGAGGTATCTTTAATTTGAAAGTCTTTATCTACCAATGGGAGATGGTCTAAGTCCATGTGGGGAGTAGAAATTGGTAGGACGTTCAATGCAATTGGAGTAGCCATCCTTGGTTCTTGTGGATTCAAGGACGGGGGTGAAGGGTTTTCAGTAAAAGGGTTTTACTGAATTACTTAGTAGCTTAAAGCAATTGAGTAAAGGTTTGGGAATAAAACAGGGTTTCTCAGTGAATTTGGGTAAATACCTGGTTTCGGCTCTGAACGGATTGGTGGGTGACTGTGCATGGTTTGCAGGAAGCGCACGTGACTGAAAGGTGGTCTGGAGTTTCAGCAGCTTCAGCAGGTTGGTAGTTGGACGTGGGTTGACGGTTGCACGTACTCTGGTGCTTGCATGGAGGTCTGAGTGGTCTTTTTCATGATAAAACTAAAAACAATGAGTTTTTTAGTTTTATTCGCAAAGTCAACTATTTTGGCGGGTACACGGGGAAAGGTACATTTGGCGTTAAGCGGGGGATGAGACGTTTTGTCGTCTAGCGGGAGGCGGTAAGCGGATTCATTTTGCACTGCTTTTGGGCTGGAGTGGTTTTGGGGGGAGGCCACTCGATGCCATTCATCAGGCGCCATGTAGCAGTGGGGTGAATAGTGAAACCACCCATATTGGGCGGGTAAAGGTCGGCCTTCGGAGGTCGCCCGATATGATCGTCGACTGTTGGATCAAAAGGGACCAGATCGTATGGTGATCGGGGCGGGGATTTGATATGAAGTTTAATGGAGGGGCCCGACGGAGGTTTAAGCGTGGCGGGATTAATTAATTGTGGATTATGGAGGTTTAATGACATCGAGAGTGATTTCATTGGCAGAGATAGATTATTAATTAACCACTGATTGATTAATTAATCTCTTTTATTCGGCGGTGGGTTTTGGTTATTAATTAGCCGCTGATCGACTTAATTAACCCATTAATCATTCATTAATAAAGTTTATGTTTCAAACTTCGGGGACAAGATATTAAAATTAAAGGGATTTAATAAATACATACGGGAGAGGGTATTTTTGGGAAATATATACATAAAATTAAAAGTTAATATGAAATGAAGGCGGAAAATAACTTAGTGCTAAGTATAAAATGAATTCTTTGCAATTTGTTTTTGCTTTTTCACATAGAAAACATAAAAACTTAGGCCAAATACGTATTTGTGTTTTTTTCGGAAAAGGGGTTTACTTGGGGGTGATCACTTTTCTAAGGTTTTATCCTTAGGGAAAAGGGGTTTTTTAGGGAAAATGAGTGAATTATGGAGGGGTGAATGCTTGAGAGGGGACTTTTAGTACTTAGGACCTATAAGTTATTGGGCCGAGGGTCTGGTCCCTCTAGAAGTCAGAGAAATGCTCTGAGCCCCTTTAACTTAAGATTTTAGGTACTTTAAGACTTTCCTTGGAAATTAGTTAAGTGAAAAATGAAATGAATGAGGGAGGTTAATCAATTTACTTTGTGTACTTTGGTAAATGCTTAATTTCCATCCATACTTTAGAAATTTGATGATGAAGGTAAATGATATGATTTAATCTAATCAATCATCACAATTCTGCAACCATTCAACTACTTACCCATTTACTCATCCTACCATTTTTTCTTCTCTTTATTAGGGTGCACTTAAGCTGGCAAACCATTATCAAAACATTTTCTTTTATTTTACAAAAGTAATCTATCTAAGTCTATCCTTATTACATCCAAGGGCTTAGGTTAAACAATTGAGCTCCTTTTATTAACTCTACCTATCTACTTATCTGCCAAGATTAAATAGTTTGGTCAGATTTTATTTCTCTATCTATAAGCATGAAATTCAAAATATGGAATAGCCAAGTTTAAACATTTTGACTATCCATGGATTGTGGCAAAAGTAACAAGCTGCACACATTCTTTTTATTCTACATCCAAAGTAAATGGTAGTGGAATTTTTACCTGCACACTTTCATGGTCTTTTTTCTTTCTTGGGGTTCATTTTTCATCTTTTTTGACATTTTTAATTCTTTTTGTCCTTTGATTTTTCTTTTAGGACATACCCTCTTTACATTTTTTAATTTTTTTGATTTTTTGAATATGGAAAACATTTGCAGAAAGCAAAAGTATGTACATATTACAGATTTGACCTCAGCTATTAAAAAATTATGACTCCTATTGGTATAGTAACATAACAATTGGCACACCACATTTATGATATACATTGATGTGCATTGTATATGTTATGAAGTTTGGATGTGTATTTTATATAGTGAAAACATGGATGCATACTTCATACATTAAAACAATAATGTGTATAATAACTCTAGTAATTTTTTAAAACATAAAAGCATCCAAATATAAAAGTTGATTTGCTTTTCATTCCATTTAACATAGCAAGTATAAAAAGTAACTTCACTACTCAACATAGTAATGTACTTGGAAAAATATGTTTAAAAATGGCTATAAATATAGATAAATTTTTAATAGTAATATTCTTTTTATCTCAATTATAATAATATCTCTTATCAATTCTTATTTAATAATTTTTATCAATTACTTTTTGCATAAGAGGTAGGTACTAAGAAGAAACGTTGCATATTACACTTCTTTTTAAAGTTATAATCCTAGAAAATTTAGGAAATGTTTGTTTGTTTGTTTGGTTTTTGTTTTTGTTTTTGTTTGTTTGTTTGTTTGTTTGTTTTTTTTTGTTTTTGTTTTTGTTTTTTGTTTTTTGTGTTGTTGTTGTTGTTGTTATTGTTGTTGTTGTTGTTGTTGTTGTTGTTGTTTTTGTTTTTGTTTTTTTTTTTTTTTTAACTTATATTACGATGAATATCTTAAAATAACTGATTAAATATTCAATAATGTATAAAACTATTTTTCTAAATTGTAACTAAATTATTATATATTTAATATTTCATTATGGTTGTTTTAGCAGATTGTTCTTGGACTACTCCTTACATTCATATTATGGAGCTTTTCAACTATGTACTTCTCTTTGAAATAGACTGACAATTAACTTCATGTTCTTTTCATAATAAAATCAGTTCACTAGTATGAAATTCACCTGAAATTTTATAAATCAGCAGACCTAGCTATCACAATCTATTCTAGCTATTCTATTCAATTAAAATCAAGATGAGAAGCCCCCGATGGGGGTGATAGTACCGTGAACAAGAGGGCTTCGAGATCCCAACCCCCAACCATATGTTAGCCATGCAATTAGTAAAGAAGGAAGGTGGTGGACTCTTTGTCCGATGCAAGATGGTTATGTAGAATGTTTTAATGCCTATTATGCATTGTCTTAGATATGATTGTGCTTGGATGTGGTGGGCGATGGGAAGAAAGGTTGTGCACTCAGGTGGTGGTTATAGTTGCAATTCAGGACGACGACAAAAGCCGAAGGGCCAGGGAGGTGAAGAGGCCATCCTTGAAGGTGACCCATGTGACAAGTACCATGCACATATATTTGTTTGGGACCCGTGAGAGGTGTTTGGAGTTTATTCTTTGGTAGGTGGGTGACTTCCTTTTGCACGACAACTCCTCCCTTAGCCGACATCTTTCTTGCTGAATTGGAGGCGTCACCTGGTTCTGTGAGTGTGGTTATGGTGTATCTCCCTCAGCTGGTTCTTTTTGTTCGTGTTTAATTCTCTTTTTGGTAATTGTGGGTTAGATATTTCCTTAGAGCTTAGGTGGTTTAGCTGGTTCCTCTTTGGCTTCTGGGTAAAGAACTATGTCATTATATTTGTGGGTTCCAGGTTAGTGTGGTCGTTGCTTTTCTTAGCCAAGGGCCCAAGACCCCTGTGAAGCGTTACTTGGGTCTTCTCTTCCATTATAAGGGGAAATCAAGTCCTCTTCATGTGACTGAGGCTCCAGTTCCTTGTGGGTTCCTGCTTGGACAGGTTTTGGGCTACAACCATGAGTCTATCCTTGCGTCACTTGAAGTTCCATCCAAGTGTTGGGTTAATTTCCAGAGGTTGGGGAGGTTTCCAGTGTATGTCCATGGCATTTTAAATGGATTTTTCGGGGTTCTATCTCCACTCTCAGAGTTAGTTTATGTTGTAGTGTTGGGGAGTTTAGGGGCATCTAGCCATGGGGTGGTGGCATTGGTAGTTTGCATCCCTCATGTTGTGGTGTTCGGTGGAGGGAAATTGGGGTTTTGGTGTATTGTAGCGGTTGGGATGGGTAGCTGGTCTAGAGTCTTGATTTTGTAGAGAAATTATCTTTGTGTGCAAATATGCCCTGACAGAGGGGTCGACTCCACAAAGGGGAAGGACATAATGGCCATCCAATTGTTGATGGGGGTGGAGTCTCTTCCTCTTGTGAGGATCTCGTAGACAATCTAGATAGAGAAGAGGAGATAAGGAAAAACCCTGCTCCCTCTCCTAGTCGTGTGGTGCAAGTTACTTCCATGGAATCGATAACTACTCAACTACAAGGAATCCAAGCCAACCTGGATATCCTATGGGATCATAGGTACGAGGATTGCAATGAAATGTTGGCATATTGGAATGAAATTCAATTTTCTCAATATGAAATTCTAGAATTGGAGAATGTTCGTAGAAGTCAGCGACGGATAAATGAATGTCTACAAGAGATAGAGGTTCGGTTGGAACACATGGACTTCCATATGCACGTGAAACAAGGTCAACTAGCTGGGTTAAACATGCATGACCCACACTTGCCACCTTGAAATGCCTTTGATAGGTTGTTTTCTTATTTTGTTAGTTTTTTGGTTAATATGGCTTCGTAGCCCTCCGAAAATAAGATGTAAATTGCTAAATTTGTTGCTCTATATTCTAGCTCTCCTTGCCAACAAATTCGGCCAGAATGAGGTAGGACGAGCTGAAGAAACTATGTATGTACTTATTTTCAGCTTGGTAATATAATCTGAATGTTTTGATCGACAAAAAAAATCAAGATGGAAAGAAAAATTCATGTGCTATTGAAGCAAGTGGGAGAGTTGAATAATAGTGTATTCCTTGCCTCTTTTGAGAGTTATTGATGTGAGACAATTCCCAGTAAAATTTGTAAGTATGATAACAATAGTTAATGGATATTAATAAGCGATTTATCACGTTTATGATAGCTCGGTAAGAGGATGAGAAATGAATCTATATTAGAAAAAAGATAGCTTGGTAAAATGATGAGAAAATGAAGCTATCTTAGGAAAAATGCTAATTTATAAATGACCATTTTGTTGGTAAGTGCTCTGACATTGACACTGACACTGTTATTCTTGAAATTTCTATTTCTCTATGCAAGGATGCTAGGACCTCCTACAATGATGCCATAACCTCCTCCTCACATCTAACAACAATACCTTGTTCATTGGCAGTGTGGCCGGTCTAGTGGTGGCATGGAAACTTGCATGCATACAAGTAGAGAGCATAGGTTTGCTTATTTGTTATGTTCCTTTGAATCTATGTGCTATAAAAGAAACCACCAGGAGAACCAATACTGGAATGGAAACCAAAATGCTCCTAGAGTTGGAAGTGTTCTTTGAATAAAAAGTTGTGAATTTGACATGGTTTTTGAAGGAAGTTTCTTGCCTAGTATGGTAGGTACTTATGTAGATCCACTTAAGAGAATAAGAGAACATTGGATCCAACAGTAGTACCAATATGACCAATGAAAATTGTTAACCATTGTTGGAGTCTACAAATAGGAATCGAGATCTAGTGAAAAAGAAAAAGAAAGTTTGAGTAATGAGGGTTATGCCCTACTCTTTAATTAATGGATCTCTCTACAATATTGGGCTTGATAATGTACTCCATTGAAGTGAACGATAATCCATCATTGAAGAAGCCCACTCTGGGCATGCAGGAGGCCATTTCATGCATTCTTCGGTATTATAGGAATGAGTTTTTGATTAGTACATCTCCCATTCGATTATTGGTGAAGTATTACCAAAAATTAGTCTTTAGAATGCTCCCATGAAAAGTTAAAGTGAAATTACTAGGCTCTCATACTGCAATGAAGTTCTGGTACAAGAAACACCAGGTGTTCAGTTGTTACAATGGATAATTAAAACTATGACTCAATGGATGTTCCATAATAGCTAATTCCGCAAGAAATTGTGATTGACTAGTGCTCTTTTTGATAAATTGATTCAATAGATTTTCTTTTTTCCACATCTATTAACAGGAACAAGCTATTAAAACTCAAGCTAATAATGAAAACCCTGAGGATGCCCAAATATTTTTCATAAATTAGAAATCACACATGAAAGTAACCTTCATCTCCATTGTTTATAACTGTACTTTTTGGAAATGAAACGTTAATTACATCGAAGCCGTTTCTTTTGATTTTGTTAACTATCAACCATCATATACCCTTTTGTTTTGCACCATTCATTCGAGCAAACACTTGTCACTACTTTTGTTTTCCACCATTGTCTGAGCAAGCAACTATCAAGGCAGACTGCATGCTGTTAGTTTGAGGAAACAACTATCCACTACTCTTGTTTTCCACCATTGGTTCGAGCAAGCAACTGTGAAGGAACGTTGCACACTGGCCATTCTCCGTCTCCGCTTGTCCAGCTGACATATCACTCGACGAAGCGATGAACACCTCACTTGTTCACACCAACAAAATCATGAAGTCCAAGATGCCTGAATCTAGCATTAAAACCTCTGAACCTACTACTGTCAATGGCGACGATGAAGAGCTTGCTTTCCTAGAGGTCGTTCAAAGGGTTTTTGTCTCCGTTCAGTATTGAAACCCTTGGTGTCTGTGTTCAATTTTTTCATATTCCTTGTCTTTTAAGAAATAATTCAATGGTGATTACATGTACAAAAGGGACATCAATATTAGGGACTGCAATAGGAATGCTTCCTATCCTTTATCATTAAAATTAATTCTTGCTTATGAGAAAATTAGAAGTAAACTTAGGGATGCCTAGAAGGTGGTGTCTTTATGGCAATGATGAGGACAAGTAGGAATGGGTAAGGTATAAATACAACTCTTACAAGTTTCCTTAAATTGAAGTATTTTTATGGAGTTTATGATAATTTTGTACCTACTACATTAATAATTTTATAATGATTTATAAAGGACATGAATTTTTTTGGGAATATGTTCTAAGTGCAGACAAACCATTGTGAAATTTCTCATCAAATATTATGGAATTTTCTTATAAAATGTATTTATCATGAACATTATTTTTGTAATCACACCTTTTGTACAAAATCTCGTTGCAAGAGTTCCAATCCCCGAATGAAGGCATCCCAACGAACCAAAAACATTACAAGACATATTTTACTAAAATGTAAAGCATTTAGAGTGAAATTAGAAAACAAAATCATATGACTACATGTACATTAGGGGAATTACGCCTACCGTTAATGTCAGCTATTCTAGCAATTTGAAGGGCCTATGAATTGGCCAAATCGGAGTTAGCGTAAGAGACTTTCAGGATAATACAAGAAGCATTCGTAATGTGTGACATAACCATTGTTCTAATACAAGCCTCAATGCCTGTGGTTGATCACCAACTGGAACCATAGTTATACTAGGAAATTCCACCAGAGTAATTTTCAGGACACATGGAGAAATTTTTTTTCAATCGAATGGGCTGAGATGCCCATGTTGGCTCCAACTTCCTTCTCTGTTTCATCCTGCACTATTTTAGCACTAGAATATCTTACAAATGTTCATAATGTGAGGAGTTGAAGGGCATGTGTCTTTATTAACATATATTGAGTGATACATGTAACCACAATATTAAAAGGATTTGGTTATCTTACATCATAAAAACAATGTTCAAGGATCAATTATAACATTTTGGAAAGAAATAGACTACCTATGATTTGGTTATATTACATCATAAAAACAATTTTCAAGAATCAATTGTAACATTTTGGAAAGAAACAAACTACCTAGAGTTTAGAATTAAACTACACTACACCTACAATTATTTTTTCATCTAACTTCTTCGAATTAAATCATTAAATTATGAGACCAGAGGCTTTGAATGTTAAAGAATGACAACAATTAACATTAATAATGTAATTATCTGAGTAAAATTAGTTTTACAGTTCATGAAGTTGTGTAACTATAGGGAGTTATGTAACAGAGTCTTTGTATTAAAATTTTGATTGCTCGAGAGGCCTGGTGTAATGTTTGGAGAGTCATTTTTTTGACCTGACCTGGAGTAATAAGAATTCCAATCCCTTGCCCCGTGGAGGTTTCCTTGACATAATATTTAGCCTTATTGTTTCATGTACATAATGTATATATTTTTTAAAACCATTACTATTTAGCAATATTTTGTGTATTTAAATAAAAAAAAATTGACATTCACTCGTCCAATGTATATGACGGTTATTGATATATAACCAATCTAGATCCATATTAACTCTAAATCTAGTAAACTCTGAGAGTGATCAAATCCCTTGTGTAAACTTCTTTTCCATTGAAGGTTGCTCTTCGTAATAGAGTTTTCTTAATTTTCTTCAAAAAATATTTCTCTAATATTTTTTTCATTAGAAATAAGGGTTTTTATATTTAGTGATTTAATTTTCTAATGTTGTCTTGCCAAATCTTCTCTTCCTTCGGTGTATCTTTCCACCTTTAGGAGCAATTGCTAGTTTTTAATCTCTTTTGAAGGTGGTAATGTCCATGATATTCAACAAAAGTTGTAATTGTAAACTAGAGCTTCATCTTATGGTGCGGGTTATGATATCATTTATGTGTGGAACTTATTCCATTTAGATATAGGAAAACCGTATAGAGCCATCAAACTGGAGTTGTAGAGGCATCCAAAATCGAAATCTAGGATGTTCATATGAAGCTTTGATTTTTTGTATGAGGAAGTTTAAAGGCGTGAGGGTTTGCTCTTTGTCTGCTCAAAGTTGACCCTTCAGTATTGCATTCTTGATGCAAAACTGGATGCACAATGTCTTGTAGATTTCCTTGGGGTCTCTTTCCCGGGTCATTTATGCCACCTATTTTTATGGGCTAGTTCTGCCTCTTTTATCACTTTTATATCTACTCAGTCTAATATCTGGCGTCTTGGTCTTATTCTACCATTTTTTTTCTCGCCTATGGAGATGGGTGCTTTGGAAAGGACCTCTGGTGGGGTTCATTGTTGTCAAGTTCAGACATCCAGAGGTGAGGGCGAAAACTTCCTGGAGACTCTGTCTTTCCCTCTTCCTCGCCCTCGAGCCTTGTCTAGTCAATTTAACGTCTTAAATTGCTCTACATAAATTATCAATCCAGGTATCGTAAACTAATGAAGTGTGGTGCACCATATGTGCTTAGTTAACCTTTTTCTTACTTCGTTGTTTTATAGATTTTATTTTGTTTTGGGGTTTTGCTTTTGTTGGTTTCCTAAAGTATCTAATGCAAATGGAAATCCTATTCTAAGGTCTTAAGAATACTTTTAAATGTCAAGTATGTATGTAGATTTCAAGACAAAGTCTATGTCCCTAATGGTAACTTCTAAAACTTAGCACTTCAAAAGATCTTAAAACATGTTACTGATGGAATTAGTACTTAAACAAAAGTGTAAATATGCAGCTACTTCAATCAAAATAGAATGCAACAACCAAACAATGAGCTAGTGACTATGAAACCCAGTATCCTTGCTGCTGTATAAAAAGAAAACTGAACTTAAAGCAATTCAAAAACTATAAGAAAAGTAAACTAAATCATATTACATCAACTCATATTCTGACCCATCACCATTCGACTCGCTCTGGCTATAAGAGGTAACTGAAAATGACATAAGCAATTCAATAACTAACTTGCAGAAAAATAAACTAATATCAAACTACGCATTCATACATCAATCCCTCACCATTTGAGTCGCTCTGGCTATAGGAGGTAACTGAAAATGACATGAGCAATTCAATAACTAACTTGCAGAAAAATAAACTAATATCAAACTACGCATTCATACTTCAATCCCTCACCATTTGAGTCGCTCTGGCTATAGGAGGTAATTGAAAATGACATGAACAGTCTAATATCTATCTTGCAGAAAAGTAAATGAACAAAACAAAACTAAAAGAAATAAACAGTGCTGGAATTAGAACTAAGAAAATAAATCAGTAGAAGGACAAGATAATTCCATCATGTCATTAGTCATTAAAAAGCTATGTGCATTACTAATCTACAATCAACCGGTTGAACGCACTTGCATGAATTAAAATTGCATGAATGAAAAATCTAATCTACCAAACTTGAAAGTAATCAAATGACATAATGAAATCAAAGCAAAATTTACAAAATGAAATCTACTCTACCTTACATTCTAATATGCTCCATGACATCTACTTCACATCTCCTTCCATGTTGATAACATCAAAGCTTTATTCAAATTCTTCAAAATTACAAAGTACAACAAAGCTCTCCAAAGCTTTCAAAAGCCATCAAGGAAGAACTACAAACTCCAAGCTAAAGAACTCACGAGATAAAAGACTAACAAGCTAAAAAATGAAGGAGAGAGATCTCCTATTTATACAAAAAGATGAGAAGCCATCGCATTAATGAGAGTCCATGAATCTCTCCCTCTACCTCTAGAGTCCTAATCAAAATAGGAACTGATAAGACACATGTCTTATTAGAGTTACAATACAATTAGGAGATGTGACACATATCCTCATGATCCCATGATTCTTTCCACTCAAATTCGAATTTGGCCTTAGAGTGCCACATAAGG
This sequence comes from Pinus tabuliformis, assembly GCA_031772625.1. Classification (NCBI taxonomy): domain Eukaryota; kingdom Viridiplantae; phylum Streptophyta; class Pinopsida; order Pinales; family Pinaceae; genus Pinus; species Pinus tabuliformis. Next base: position 353,494,031 of record CM062816.1, read on the forward strand.
GTCTTCTAGAAGCCTCCTTTCAACCTACACATGTCAACAATCTCAACCCATTTGTTAGGTATAAGCATATGCACATTATTTTCTAATTTTTAACCACAAATTCACTTAAGAGGCTTAGAATTCCGCGCCGCCCTCCTCTTCCTTTGTTTCCATCTCTTTCTCCTGCCCATGCGAAGGTGACTTCTGGCCCTCACGTGCCTTCTCGGCTGCCTCCTGTGCTGCTGCTACTGCGGCCTATGTCTGTGCTACTACTGTTTGCGTAGTGTTCCGTGCCTCCTGCGCTTTTTCTGCCACTGCTTCTTGCCTTCTCTTCTCTTCCAACTGCGCCATGCATAGTTTGGCCTCCTCTTTCTTCTTCTGCGCAACAAACTTCTCCACCATGGTGATGTCTAGGATGCGCCACTCCGGCAACCATGTCTCTAATACATCGAAAATCACATCATCGGTGGCTATGAAGGGTAAATCGCTCCATTTCTTGGTCGGGTCCTTGCATGCTCTAAGATATATGTGGTGAAAGTCCGCTTTAAATTCTGCAAAACTTTGCAGGCTATTGTAGACAGTGGGTGATAACCGTGATTTGCAGTTAATCCCCATTCTGATGTTCATCTCCATGAACACCCATAATATCTTGTTGTCATGGATCTGGTTCGCGTCCTTCGTGGCCCATAGTGAAGCATACTTCGCGGCCTCCGAGAGATCCCTTGCAATTGTGGGGAACTAGTTGTCCTCCGGCAGTTCCCCTGCCACCAGCACTATGGATAGCAGAAGCCATGCATAGTGGAATGTTTTTCCTTGTTCATGTGCCTCATGAAAATTCTCTAAGAACTCTTTACACAAGAATTCGGACCAGTTAAACTGGACCCCTTCTACGCACTGTTCAGCAAGTACCACCATTGGCATGGGTACTGGTGGGCTCCAGTATTGCAGCAATAATGCTGCAACTCCTAGGACTCCCTTCTTTACTCTTATCAACCCGGTAGTTCGTAACAAACTTGGAAGCGACAGTGCTGTATGCACAAGTACTAGCTCTTGCCGCAGCTGTCACTGGTCAGCTGGCACAAGTCCGCTACTTCTATGAGCTCTTAGAAGAAGCTTTGTACCTAATGGATGGAAGCTAACTCAAAGGAAGCTGATCTACTTGCAGAAGGAAACTGAAAGTCAAAGAGTAACATAAACCCTAACAAACCCTAATTCTCCTAGCTAGTCCTACTGATGCAAAGGAGAGGATGCAAACTGTTGAAAAATATGCCATTACTTCTACAAAGGTGAAATGCACATGCCTATGCTATCTCTATCTAAAGAACACATCTTTTTTGTATTTTTGATTACGTTATCAAAATTATCATACATGTACTTTTATCTGGCTTCTTACTGTGCAGGGGTGGATCAAGGAGGAGAAATGCTTGGAAAAGGTTGGGAAGGTTCAGAGAGGGTCTAAGGAGTCCCTAACACCCTTCCAGAGAGTTTCACCAAGTTTGGCTATCCAGCAACCTCACTTGTGAGCTTCTACAGGAAGTCTGCAGGGGTTCTACAGGATGTTTCAGGGATTTCTACAGGATGTTCAGAAATTTCTACAGGATGTTCTGACATTGGATTTTGGAAGATGGGTGAGTGAAAGAGGATGCATGAATGGATAGGGAGGTAGGGTAGGGGTCTGAGATGACCCAGTGATTGATGGATGAAGTGATGAGAGGGTGTGGAGAGCTAACTTGTCTTAAGGAAGGCTAAGGCAATGGAAGAGCAAGAAGGTAGGGTTACGTGGACAGAAGAGTAGTTGTGAGATAGAGGAGCTAACTAGGAGATGGAGCAGCTGGCCTGGACGAAGCTTAGGTGGATGAGAGAAAGATGGATATGCCCTGCACGGTGTTCACTTAACTGAATCAACCAAACCCTGCATACAATCGAAACCTTAGTTAATCTATCCAAACTGTCAACGAAAAAAATGAACAACAGCTTTATTTCCAAAGAGAACCATGTACAACACTTAATCAAAGGAACATCTAAAAAGGTCTGAACGCATGACTAACTTCTACAAATGAAAAACAATACACCAATGATTGCATGGTCAAGCAAACTAGTGTTTTTGTTGAGCAGCACTGGTTCCATGGTTCCAGCCCCTGATCCAATAAGGGAGAGGTGAAACTGAGAGGGCAGGCAACCATTTTATGGAGCTTTTATCAATCTTTATCTTATCAATCTGTTCTACACATCTGAAGTAATTCTATTCCTCAACAATAACCTACTTAACCAACACAACTAAATCTAGCTCAACATACTTCGTTTCAGATGCATACAAGGAAAATCACAGTGCTGAAAGGAAAGATAACAATACAAATAAGGAGGCCCTAGGCTCTCAGGTTGGGCCCAACCCTGAGAGCTATGGCTCCTATAAAAAACTCAGAGCTGGTATCAAATCTGACTGCTTCCCATTATCACAAAATAATCATAAGTCAAGAGTTATGCCAATAATGGCTATAAAAGAACAAAACAGAGCTAGCAGCACGTAGTGCAGAATATGCAAGAATTTTTCAAAAGTCCTTTTCGAAGGCTGAAGCCTTAACATTTATACACTACGAGGCCCTAGCTGGCCTCCTAAATCTATGGGACTTGGCTGCCCAAACTGTGAGTGAACAGTTCCTTCCAAGAAATCTGCTTGGCTGCCTTCTAGATCCGGTTTTGGTGGCCTTTGGAGCTCAGAGTTGGGGGTGAAGATCCTGAGGGAGGCTATTTAATGCCATAGACAACCCCCCTACGAATCCTCAACCCAAGCTTGGCTGTCTCCTAGCCCATGTCTGCTCGGTTTTGCTTCAACATGTGTAAAAAAATCCTGAAATGAGCACGTGTTAGCCACCTAGGAATAGTGACTACCCTTATTCGTACAAATGACATAAACATACTAAAAAATAATGCATAAGTTATGAAAAATGAAGGATTTAACAAGGGTAGTTAGGCCAAATGAGCCCAAAATATTACCAAATTTGGGGCTCATCAGGTACCTCGTCCGCGTGGCACTTCCACATGACCTTACCCGCCAATATCTAAGCGCCACCTTTGCTACTTTGTTGTTGATACTAGAGATCGCGTAGCCCCTTTTCTTCTTCTCTAACTTGTATTTATTATTCATGGCCTCCGTGATGACCAAATCGTTGCTTTTCCCCTTTGAGATGTCTGCGGGGTCCTCTCCTTTACATGGAAGCCAGGTAATCTGGTGGATTAAGTGGTCTGTGACGGGGATGGGCTCCTCCAGCCATAAACACCCACCATGCACCAGGCATAGCAGCTTCCTGATGATGAAGATTGTCACTGGGGTGCAGTGGTAGTGTGGCACCCAAAGTAGGTTTAATAACCCTGCCTTTTCAACTTCGCTTAACCACTTTTGTGGCTCCAATTCTATAACCCCCATCGCAATGTTCTGCTTGGGCTTCATGAGCTGCGCGTTCTCTAGGTGAGGGAATTTCTCGTGGTCAGAAAGATCCCAATCTTCAAACTTCAAGCTCGGCACCCGTCCCAGGTGCATGCCCTAAAAAATGATATCATCAGGGAGGAGCGGAGTTTGCACAGATCTCTTGCTCTCGTCGAGGTCCTTGGGCACTTTTGGCTTCCCCTTCTACGGGGGGATATACGCGGGCAGCTTGGTTGGAGGGTGCACAGCCTCAGTTTCTACTTCCATGCCTTCGTCCTTGTCTTCTTCAATTATGAAATCCTCAAGGTCTTCCTCCTCCTCGGTTTCCAGGTTAACTACTTTCCATTTCTCCTCCATCGTTAATCTGGTGCGCAGTGGGTTTCGTAGGGACAAAAGCACCAGAATCATTTGTTGTTTATCTTTCTTCAGCTTCAGCATGCACGGCGATTTAGGGATTTCCGCAACAATCTCGACACCTTCAGGGGCATATTCTACGGTTATGGCTTGCGTGGCCTCTTCGACGGTCATCTCTGCAATTTCCCTAGCTTCCTCAGATGTTGCCATCTTACTCGTCTAGAAATCTCTCAATCGCTCAATCAGGGGCTCAATCAATACTCTGCATAGGGAAAATGGGTCTCAATTTGGGATACTCAGGGCACACAACAACTCAATTCGTAAATGACCAGGTTTTGTTTGTGGGGCAGCCCTTTGTATTTTATAGCGCCTTTTGAATTTGAATTCGACCGCTCCCCCCAAATCTGGTTCATTAATGCTCCCTTCGCGGCAGATTTTCCCAAATCTTGCCCATAAAGCGTGTCTTAAATTCCCGCCGCCCACTCCATTTGGTCTCAAGTCAAGCATCACATCGTGAATAGCGACTACAACGGTCACTTTCCAGCCAACCCACGTGGCAGCGTAGACCGCCTTGCGCGGTTGCGAACCTTTTGACACTTTGCATTTGCGTGTAGCCCCAATATCGCGCAGTTCCTAGTCAGAGTAGTTTATAGTCCTGCGCTTCCTTTCAACTACCTGGAGCGCTAAGACTGTACTTCCTATGGCTAGTCAGGTGGCCGCGCCACCTGTATAAGGTTTCAACCAGTCATCCATCACTTTTCCTGGAAAACATCCACCTTTTATTGTTACTAGTCGTGTCACGCACTTTAGCATCTACAACGCACCACCATGGGTGATCTATTTAGTAATATGCAGTCCAATCCAAGGCATCAGGTTGATCAACTCTCAGTGGTAGTCCGAAAATTCGTCAACGCAATCGTGCTCACCTTGTTTTATCACCCTAGTTTTCTTATTGAGGAAATCCCTCTTTATTTCGTCCTCCAACTTCTTGACTTCCACTTCCACTAGAGCACTTTTCTCCCTTAATTGTACCCTTTCTTTCATACTTTCTTGGAGCCTAAGATCACTTTGCCGGATTTCAGGTTCCACGCATTCTGCTTTGTTTCGCTGTGCGATCCCTTCTTCCAAGGCTTCGCGAGCCGTCATATCTACTGGTACTGCTATGCGTAGACTAGCCATAGTATATTCTATGGGGATTACAGTGTTTGTTCCATATTCCAGCCTCAGAGGCATATGCTTCACCAATTTTTTGCACATTTTCCTATAAGCCCATAGTATTGCAGGTATGCGTAGGTCCCAATCACTCCGCTGTGCATCATATACCTTGTTCAGTGCTTCGCATACCTCGTTAAATACTTCTACATGGATAACCTTCTCCACACTCGTTCTTTCCATACCTCGTTGTTCCAATTAGAGGGGTCGTTTGCGCATTTGCCTCGCTTGCACTTGCTTATTGACCGTGTCCCTTAATGCGAAGTCCATATGAATCTGTGCAAGTTTCTCAACATACCCATGTATCCATCTGGACAGGTGCGCGCGCAGAGCATTTTGTCTGGCAATATTGTCAGTTAATCACATCTTAGGCTTCCCAAACCACATGCACATCATTCTCCTGCATTTGCGCCAGTCCTCAAAGCGTCCTTGGTGCGTACCCCACCACCTCGCAGGCTTAGCATGCAGTTCCCATTTCAAAGCCTTGAAACGTTGCTGTTCTGGCAACTCCCTTTCAAATCTATTCAAGAAAGCAGCTACCTCACTTAACGCATCATACGTAGGCAGATCCCTTACTTCCGTTGATATGCAACACAACGATCTTGTCATCATGTTGTAGTTCAACGTGGTTACTTCGTGTAACCGGTTCTGCCATCGCTTTTTCTCTTCGTTCGAATCCGATGGATAGGAGCTTTCGCACCTCTAGGAGATTTATCCATCTGCGGTGTGATTTACCCAGTCTTATTCTTGCTTGGTTATCTTGTAGATGAAATCTAAGTCGTCGTCGCTTTCATAGTTGTGCATTGGCTTTGTGTAGTGCGATCCTTCTGCAGGGTCCAAAGGTATGACTACACATAGGGATTTTTTCTCAAAAATCATCTTATGCTTCATTAGGTTTATCACCCCATTCATGTCAGTGGCCCAATCGATTCCTAATAGCACAGGGTAGGGATTGTTGTCATCAACAATCTCTATCACTTAGAAATTTGCTAGCGCGCTTGCTTCTTCAATGTCCACTGTGATTCCCTGCAATCTCCCCATAGGTAGGATCTTTTGCTGGTTTGCCATTTGTAGTTGGATAGGAGACCATTGTAGCGTAGGCATCCCCATGCGCTCCCATGTCTACTTCGGCAGAACGTTTGCATCCGATCCTAGGTCCAGAATCACTTGGTCCATTTCATATTCCCCAATCTACACGGTCAACCTCATTTATCTTCCCGTTCTTGTCACATGCTTTCCAACCTTTCGGACTATGCACGATTCTCCTGGCACGGCCCCAACACATCTATTAATGAGTTCCTGTAGTCCCTTTACAACCTCGCTGTCGCGCAGTAGCTTCATGCATGTTTCCAGGAACATCGTGAGCATTGATGGGTCCATTTATAGCTCCGGTTTGTCTTTGCTTCCTGAAGTGGAGGCATCAACGAAGCTCTTCCTAGCTTCCATGAAGGTTTCCTTAGTGCGCTCCAAATCAAATTCTGGTTCTTTTGGCGGAGCCTTGCGAACCCAAGTACTATCTTCAGGCTGCTTTCCTTTATCATCCCTTGTCGTAATTCCACTTCGGAGCACAATGTTCACGTTAGGGTCTTCCCCGCGCCACTCAGACCTCATCATTTGCAGGTTCTGAGTCAGGGAAGGTTGGAGCACTCCCTTGTCGCACAATCTCGCTATTAGTGTGGGACAATCCTCCGTCTCATGATCAAACAATGTACAATATAGACATGATGGACATGGCAGATTCATACAATCACGAGCATATTGTCTTGGCCCTCAACAATAGTAGCATATCAGCTGGCCGCAACTTCTTCCAGGTCCTCCTCCACCTCGGCCTCGTCTGCGTCCCTAAAATCCGATTCACACCATCCCTACGTTCTGGTCAAGGGGCTGTGTTTCAGTCTGAGCTCTATAGGTGGGAGTCCTATCCATCATCAGCTCATAGCTTCTACAGGTGCGCTCATCATGGCCCAATGATCTACAAAAATTATAGTACAACTGTTGCAAATTTTGTGTGTACTTCTGCAATAAATGGTAGTTGTCCATAATATGCTTTCCTCCTATTTGACAAATTGCGCACCACAAAGTAGGTGCCACGCTAGGTTCCACTTGTGCCTCTGGTCTTAAAGACATCTACCCTCCTCCTGTGAGGTAGCTCATGAACACTGGGTAGTGGTCCTTGTCATGTCCCTGATCCTTACATTTAACACACCATACCTCTTCATGCACCTCTATGAGAGATGTCTTGTCCTGTTTCAGACTCTGCATCTCAAGGCATAGGTTTTTCAACTGCGCGTGGATTTGCTGAACTCCCAGGTTAGGATCCTGTATTGGGATTTCATGCAGCCTCATCGTGATCTCCAAGGCCTCTGCCTGAGTTGTTAGCCTCTGTTGTGACAGTGTGTTCCTCAAATGTGGCATTAGCGATGCTACAAACCATTCGTGATGCTGTCCGTCCATCAAAGTCATATTGGCTTTGTGAATTGTGCACTTTAGCCTCTGATCCAACTCCCAAGGAGTCTCGCCTGGCAGCATTGTGATCTCCTTGAACCTGATGATCGACTGCGCCTCTGACTTTGGCCTGCTAAATTCTTTGTTTAGTGAAATTTGGATATCTGCGACCCCTGAATTCAAATTGTCATTAGAATAATTGATATACCAGGACAGCGCGCGATCCTCCAGAGCACTGACCAACGTTGCTTTCTTTATATAATTGTCTATAACCCCCTTCACTTCCCATACAACCCTTATCACAAACCAAAAACTAGTCTGGATTTTCATTTCCTATTCCCTTGAATACTGGCAACTTTATCACGCTTGCCATATCGACTCGTGGTGGTGGCGGAGGTGGTATGGGTGAAGATGGGGGTGAAGGAAATGACACTGGTGGTGGTGTGGCTGGGGGTGGTATGTGAAAAATCCTCTGCCTTATCAAATTGATCGCACTTCTTGGTGAGACCTTCGCGAGCTCTCCCTCGCCCCCTCGCGGAGGTGAAATCAAGGGGCTAGTTTCTAGTTCTGTACTTCCTTCGTTTCTGTAACTTCTTCCACTTCACGTAGCCCTGAACAATAATGTATTCACATAATCCGCTTTTCACATAGTATCATTTTAATCCAAGTGTTCAGAGACTTAACATACTTACCTCGCGGCCCTTTGAGGAAGCGATGTTCTGCCTCGCTATAGCTGACTGAAGTATCTATCGTGAACTCAGTGATGAACCCTCCTATAATTCGATCGAGCTAGTGATCAACAACGTGTGTGATCTTATGTTTCGATGCTTCCAATATGTGCACCAATTTTGGGGTCCACAGAATAAGATTATCAAGTTTCCACCTTCCTTATCTATCTGCTAGCTTCACGATCCACTTGTACAGCTCAGTAGGGAAAGATGCAAAGAACATTTTGTGGATCTCTGTGTACAAGTAGCATTCTAACCACTTTTACTTTGATAGCTATGGATTCTTGTTCTCCTGTGCTGTGAACTCATGAATCTTCCTGTCCAACCAATCTTCAATTTCTTTCTTAGTTGGATTCCAGTGATATGACATCAAACATCTCTATGCAGATCTTGGTCCCAGCGACGGAACCATTTGTTGGCTTGTTGGGGGCTGACCCAGGTTTGAAGTTAATTAGCCAAACAAATCCCTATACTACTAGCCCTTTCGGCAACAGTCCGTGGAGCGTGGACCGAGGTCTCACCCGAAGTAGTATGGGGGGGGGTACTAGAACCAGGTTTCCGCACCCTGGAGATGTCTGAGGGGTTGATTTGGTCCCACTGTGAGTCTCTTCGCATAGGGTACTTCGCACACTTTCCTTGCCTTTGTGCCTTGATATATTTTCTTTCGCGTAGCCCTAACCAGGGGCTGTGGGGCTTCTGCATTGCTGGAGCAGCGATCTGCACTATTTCCCTAAGTCACACCGGAGATCTCACTTATCTTCTTACAATAGTTAGTTATCTTTGCGTAAACAGATGCCTTATATTATATTTACTTATTCAACACATTCATATGAGTTCACATAGTAAATAAATAATAACCTTGCTATTCATACCCAATAATGCATAAAATAGGAAAAGATACACAAAAATATGGTAAAACTTCTCTTTTATTAATTCTTCCAACCGTTACAAACTTGACCTACCCTGTGCACTCAACTGCAGGGGCCTGCGCACTCAGTTGCGGACTACTATGCCTCTGCGCACTTAGCTACAAATTCTTCTCCTACTCTAAGACCCAAAGACACGACCTACACTTTGACTCAATACTTCATCGATTCCTTAGACTCTGATTCATTATCTTCATTCCTCCTTTTACACTTAGAGCCTCGCTCTATTTATACAATCCCATGGTCTGCGGACCATGGGTGGATCTTTCAAACCGACATTACATTACAAAAACAAGGGCGGACAACCCTATGACTCTATTATGACTTCGCGCTCTGTGCCCACAATTCGCAGAGTCTTTACAATGGACTTAGTCAAAACTTGGGCTTTAAGCCCAAAAACATGCCTTGGGGGGATTCGACACCTAACAACTTTTTGATTAAACCAAACTCCTTATTCATCTTATTTGCCAACTCTTTTTCTCCAATTTTTCGTCCAAACTCTTTGGAAGGGTTCGCCGCTTTGTAAGGTAGCTTTGTGATCACGTGGATCAAGATGTCGGTGATGGGGATAAGCTCTCCTAGCCATAGGCACCCATCATGCACCAACTCGAGGAGCTAGCACACACATATCATATTAATGGCGGAGTGATGATAATGTGGAACTAATAATAGATTGAGCAACCCTGACTGCTCAACACCGCAGAATCACTTCATGGGATCCAAAATTGTAACCCCTGTATCATCATAGTAGATTTTATGCATATAATTGTGAGTCACCAAGTGCGAAAACTTTGTATGGTCTGTGAGGTCCCAATCTTCCATTTTAAGCAATGGAACATGCTCCAGCCTAGGACCCTCGAACAAAACCTGCTTAGTCAGCAAAGGTGTCGAAACTAAAAATTTCCCTGTAACGGGATCCTTCGTGACTTTAGTTTTTCCCTTCCACTGAGGGATATCCTTAGGTAGCCTCTTGATAGGCTCCACTCCTTCGGCATAAACATCCTCAATACCTTGGTACTCCTCTTCCTCTAAATCCACTACTTTTTCTGGTTGTTTGTCCTTTTTCTGCTTGGGTTGTGTCTCTGTATGCTTCCTTGGTGACGCACGAACCGACACCAGCTTCTTCAGTTTTTCCTTCGCGGCTGGTTGCTTTTCTTTCATAGCAGCCTGCTTTTCTTTAGCCACAGTTTGTTTCGGCCTCGATGCTGTGGGCATAGCAGGCATAGCCTCCATACAAGACACTTCCAGTCCTGGCGCGTCGGACACAGTTTCTTTCAAACTAAGGGCTTTGGCAAGGTTAGTGGAAGTCATTCTTTCCATAAATAAATCTCGGGCTGTGGGAGAAAAGTTTGCGAGCGACAGAGATTCTGCCCAGAACACTTAGCTCATATGCGACAAACATCAAAATTCACTAGCAAGTCTTAGAGTGAAAAGTGTTCTTTGTTGGACCGGTATGTGCAATTTATAGGGGAATTTGAATTCAAATCCGACCGTTCCCCGCAAATTCTGATAATAAATGTTGTTTTGGCGGCATATCTTTAAATATTTTTGCCTTAATTGCTGCCTCCCCTCTCCTCTTAACCGCTTTTTGGCCATCTCACCATGAATGGTAACTCCAGGGGTCATTTTCTTGCTGGGCTGCACAGTACCTTTCCCTCTCGCGCAGCGTCTTGAGCGCAGCTCCATCTGGTGCATCCTCGTCAATCTTCGCGTAACCTAGTCACTACCTTATTCTCCAAACAGTGCATTGTATTTTATAGTTCCGCGCTCCCTTGCAACTGTCTGGAGCACTAAGACGGTTCTGCTACCATATAGTCATTGCGTAGGATCCCTCGTATACAGATTCAACCTGCTCCCATTCACTTTTCTAGGGAAGGGTTCCCCATTTAACTTCACGAGCTGAACTGTGCCACCATTTGTAATTTCCTTGAAAATATATTGCCCTAACCAATGCATCTGGAATTTACCCAGAAATTTAGTGAGCTTACTATCATATAACAGTACAAGATCATTTACCTTGAATGTGCGAAGCTTGATATGGTGATCATGCCATGCTTTTTCGCGTTCCTTTTGTACTCGTTGATGGAATCCTACCAAAAATCGATCTTTTTTGAGCTCTAGGAGCTGTGCGAGCCATTCTTCGAGGGCCTCGCGATACACCATATCTGTTAAAACTGCTATGCGTAGACTAGGCATAATGTATTCCATCGACATTACAGCTTTGACCCCATATAATAATCTAAACGAAATTTGTCTTGTTAGCTTCTTACAAGTAGTCCTATAAGCCCATAGCACTGTAGGTATGCGTACATCCCAATCATTCCGCTACGGGTTACATATCTTTATCAACGTGTTCTCCAAAATTTTATTAAAATCTTTGATTGTTTCGTTTCCTATGGGTGATATGGTGTACTCTTCTGATGGTAGACCTGGAATTCATTAGTCAACGCATTGATCGTTTCATTCAGAAAGTGTGTACCCCTATCACTCATCAACACTTTTGGGCATCCAAACCTTGTTAATACATATTCAAACAAGAATTTTATTGTCGTAGCCCCTGTACAATCCTTTATGGGTTGTGCTTTCGCCCATCTGGTTATATATTTTGTCGTAGTGATAATGTAGCGCGTGCCCGTTTTCTTTCCAGGGGTTGAATTGGTCCAATAAAATCAATCACCCACTTCTCAAATGCCTGCAAAGATAGCTGAGGATGTAATGGTAGCTCATCCCTTCACGACGGTCTACCAGTTCTTTGACATGCATCGCACACCTTATAGTATGCATTGGAATCATTGTGCAATGTTGGCCACCATAGACCTACATGTAAAATATTTTGTGCAGTTTCTTTGCCTACGTAATGGCCTCCCACAGCTCCTCCTTGAGCCCTAGTGAGGATACTATCACGCTCAAAATCTGGCACATATCTTCGTAATATGTCATCTGCACCCATTTTGTACAAATTTCCTGTAATGACCGAATCGCGCGCACTACTAATTATTTCTTCTATTGATTGGTATATCCTTCAGGCACCATCCCTGTAGTTAAAAAGTGAATAATGTCTACAAAATAGTCATCAGCTACGCGCACCGCAAAGATCTGCGCATCTGACAACCCCTCCTCCAAATTACTAGGTTCTTTGCCAGTTTCAATTCGCGATAGATGGTCAGGTCCATCATTCAACTGCCCTGGCTTCACAATGAATTCAAAGTCATACTCCTGAAATAATAACAACCATCTGCAAATCTCCCCCTCGAACACAGGCTTATTGACCATGTATTTTAAGGAAGAATGATCTGTATACATCTTGAATTTCCCTCCTAATAGATAATGGCTAAATATTTGCAGCGCATAGACCATGGTCAACCCTTCGAGCTCAGTTGTTGAATAATTTTTTTTAGCCTTCGATAACTTACTACTTGCGAAGGCTATAGGATGGTCCATTTCTCCTTCACCGGCCTGTGTTAGCACTGCACCTAGCGCAATGCAAGAACCATCTACATGTACATGAAACTCCTTTTTCAAATCGGGAAATACCAAGATTGGTGCAGTTACCATATTTTTTTTTAACACATCTAAGTTGCACTGACATTCTTCATCCCAATAGAATGTCGCATCCTTCTTTAGCAGTTTCTCCATGGGTGTAGTAATTTAAGCATAAGCTTTGATAAATTTTCTATAGTATCCCGTATGTCCCAGCATCACGCGTAGTTTCTTGACATTCCTAGGGGCCTCCAAATTCACAATTACCGCAATCTTTGTAGGGTCCACCATCAATCCTTGCTTGCACACAACATGACCCAACAAGATCCCAAAAGGAACACAAAATATGCATTTTTTCAAATTCAGCATTATCTGGTATCTATGACATGTATCCAACATAAGGCACAGACTTGCTACATGGTGCTTCACCAAGCCAAACACCATCCAGTCATCAAAGTACACTTCCAGGAACTTATGAATGAATTCCTTGAACGCTGCTATGACTACGTGGGAAAATATCACAGGCGTGTTCTTTAATCCAAATGGCATAACAATGTACTGAAAGCAACCCCACTCTGTTGCAAAGGTGGTCTTGCTTCTATCTTCTAGGGCAATCTTGATCTGATGATACCTAGAAAACCCGTCAGTAAAGGAATAGGCCTCCTGCCCTCCAACATTATCTAACACTTCGTTTGTAAATGGCATTGGAAATGGATCATGAACACATGTATCATTAAGCTTCCACAGATTTACACAAATCCTTATTTTGCCCTTTAGTTTCTTCTCTTGGACCACCATCGGGCTCACCCAATAGGATTCTTGAGCAGGTTTTATGATGCCTACCTCCATCATTTATCTAGCTCTTGGCGAACCTTTTCCTTATACTTAGAGTTAAGGCGATAAGGCCTCTATTTAACAGGCTTCACGTTTGGCTTCAATGTGATATTCATAACACCCAAATTGCCAATTATTCCCTTTGTTGTGTGTGGAGCATGATTGTTCAGAGGTCTTTGTTTCAGTCAGATGTATACCCCAGGAAGTTTTGTACACCCCTCCACGCAGGGGGGACTTGTCCCCCACGCGGGGGTCTGGGGGCAGCGCCCCCGAAGCCAAAAATAAATGTAAAATTGCCTTGTAAAAGTATAGTAATTTCTAGTCAATCTGGGCCGTTCATTAGGCGGATGATCTGACGGTAGAACTTATGTTTAGTTTAGGGTTTTTTTCCCTAGAAGGCAACCCCTCTCTTTGTATGAGGGCATTGTATTTGAGGCTGTGTGATAGATGTGTATTCCGTGAGCGAGAAACAGAGAGCTGAGACTGTGAGAGAAAACAGAGGATTTGCTGTAGGTTGTATCTCTTCATTTTGCTGGATAATAGAAAGGAAGGACTGGCTGTTCGGGGTGGACGTAGCCCAAACTGGGTGAACCACGTATATCTGTGTCTCTCTTGTTTTGTGCATTTTCTGTGTTTATATTTCTGCAATATTTTATGTGTTCCATTTCTTCGTAATATATAATTTTCTAACAACTGGTATCAGAGCCAAAGGTCTATTTGGCTGATAAACTCGCAGGAAAGAAGGGTTCCTGGTTCGAGTGGGAGAAATGGCGGAAGATGGTAAGTTTAGGGTAGAGAAATTTAACGACCAAAACTTCTCGCTGTGGAAGATGCAGATGGAAGATTATCTGTATCAGAAAGATCTATACCTACCATTGGGCGGAAAAACAAAGATGCCGACGGGTATGAAAGACGAAGAATGGAACCTTCTCGATAGAAAGGCACTCGGAACAATACGGTTGTGCCTTGCTGCGTCAGTCGCCTTCAACATTTCGAAGGAAACCACGACAGAGGGTTTGATGAAGACGTTGTCGAAACTATATGAAAAACCCTTAGCCTCAAACAAGGTATTTCTTATGAAAGGGTTATTTAATATGAATATGTCGGAAGGTGGATCTGTTGCAAACCATTTAAATGATTTTAATACAGTTACAAGTCAATTAAGTTCTGTAGGGGTAAACTTTGATGATGAAGTTAGAGCTCTGTTATTCTTGTGCTCATTACCAGAAAGTTGGAATGGTTTGGTAATGGCCATTAGTAACTCCGTTTCTGGATCTAGTACTTTAAAGTTTGATGATGTTGTTGGTGCTATACTTAGCGAGGAAATGCGACGGAAAAGCTCCGGTGAGACATCGGGAAATGCTTTGAGTGCAGAGTCTAGAGGAAGAAAAATGGAAAGAGGAAAGAGCTCAGGATATCGTAGTAAATCAAGGAAAGGCAGATCCAAGTCCAGATTGGGGATAGTGTGCTGGAAATGTGGAAAGAAAGGACACCTAAAGAAAGACTGTAGATCTCGGAAGGGAAAAGAAGGAGATGCACAGCAAGAAAACAATCATGAAGCAAATGTGACAGGTGAGGTGTTACAAGATGCTTTGATTCTTTCCTTAAAAAATATTAATGATTCCTGGGTGGTAGATTCAGGGGCTTCATTCCATGCCACACCTGATAAGAAATATTTTCATGGCTATGTTCAAGGAGATTTTGGACAAGTTTGTCTGGGTGATGATAAACCCTGTAAAATTGTTGGAATGGGTAAGGTTATTGTAAAACAGCAGAATGGAAACCAATGGCTATTAAAGGAGGTAAGGCATGTTCCAGATCTAAAGAAAAATCTGATTTCAACAGGGCAGTTAGGCGGTGAAGGTTGTGTGACAACTTTCACAGATAAAGCTTGGAAGGTCACTAAAGGAGCCCTGGTAATAACAAAAGGCGAAAAGGTTGGTACATTGTATTTATGCAATGGTATTTCTAACTCTGTTAATGATTTAACTTCCAAAGGAGAAGATGCAGCATTATGGCATCATAGGCTCGGACACATGAGTGAAAAGGGGATGAAGATTCTTCACTCAAGGAATTTGTTGCCGGGTTTGAAGAATGTTGATTTGGACTTCTGTGAGAACTGCATTTATGGAAAACAGAAGAGAGTCAGATTTCTCAGAGTTGGGAAAGAAAAGAAGAACGAAAAATTAGAGCTTGTGCATACAGACGTATGGGGACCTGCTCAGGTATCATCTCTCGGTGGCTCTCGTTATTATGTTACTTTTATTGAAGATGAAACTAGAAAAACTTGGATTTATTGTATCAAGAATAAATTTGATGTATTTGATACTTTCAAGAAATGGAAAGCTTTGGTTGAGATTGAGACAGGAAAGAAATTGAAGTGTCTTAGATCAGACAATGGAGGTGAATATTGCAACAAAGAGTTTGATAGGTACTGTTCAGAGCATGGAATTCGCAGAGAGAAGACAGTTCCAAGAACACCACAAGAAAATGGTGTGTCAGAAAGGATGAACAGAACAATCATGGGGCGTGCAAGGTGCATGAGATTGCATGCAGGATTGCCTTTACAGTTTTGGGCAGATGCTGTAGATACTGCTGTTTATCTAATAAATAGAGGGCCTTCAAGTTCCTTGGATGGTGGTGTTCCGGATGAAGCATGGATAGGTAAAAAGGTAAACTACTCTTTTTTAAAGCCTTTTGGTTGTGAGGCCTTTGTCCATATTGATAAAGAAAATAGAACAAAGCTTGAGGCAAAGTCAAAGAAATGTACCTTTATTGGATATGGTGTTAATGATTTTGGTTATTGCTTATATGATTATGAAAATCACAAAATCATTAGGAGCAGAGATGTAATATTCAATGAAAAGGTCTTGTATAAGAATCAGTTGCAGGAAAAGAAGCAAGAAAAAGAAAACAAGGAATACGCAGTTCTTGACGAAATCACTGAAAAAGTAAAGGTGCCTGAAAATAATAATAATCACAACCACAACAACAACAACCACCACAACAGCAACAGGCACCCCAAACACCCGAAAGTGGTGTTAGAAGATCTACCAGGATAAGTAGACCCCCTGAACGTTACTCTCCTTCATTATATTATTTATTGTTGACTGATTCTGGTGAACCCGAATGTTATGAAGAAGCAGTGCAGGTAGAAACCAAGAAGAAGTGGGAGCAAGCCATGAAAGAAGAGATGGACTCCTTAGCACATAACCAGACTTGGGACTTAGTCAGGTTGCCTGCAGGTAAAACAACATTGCAGAATAAATGGGTTTACAGGCTGAAGGAAGAAGATGGAGGAAAACAGAGGTATAAAGCTAGACTTGTGGTGAAGGGGTTTGCACAGAAGAAAGGTATTGATTTTGATGAAATATTTTCTCCTGTTGTTAAAATGACTTCAATCAGAACTATTTTAAGTCTTGTAGCAGTTGAAGATTTGCATCTTGAGCAGTTACATGTAAAGACAACCTTTCTCCATGGGGATTTGGAGGAAGAGATATATATGCAGCAGCCACAAGGATATGAGGTGAAAGGGAAGGAGAAACTAGTGTGCAGGTTGAAGAAGAGCTTGTATAGCTTAAAACAGGCTCCAAGGCAGTGGTATCTAAAATTTGACAAGTTTATGTCTGAACAAGGTTATACTAGATGTCACTCTGATCATTGTGTTTATTTGAAAAAGCAAAATGATGGCAGCTATATTATATTGTTATTGTATGTAGATGACATGCTTGTTGCAGGATCTAACATGTAGGAAATAAATGTGCTCAAAAGAAAATTGGCAAATTCATTTGCAATGAAGGATTTGGGAGCTGCAAAACAAATCCTTGGTATGAGAATAACTAGAGACAGGAAAAATCGTAAATTAACATTGTCTCAGAATAAGTACATACAAAAGGTGTTGAAAAGATTTAACATGCACAATGCAAAACCAGTTAGTACACCTTTTGCTAGCCATTTCAAACTTAGCAAGGAAATGTGCCCAAAGACCCAAGAAGACATGGATTATATGTCTAAAGTTCCATATGCATCAGCAGTTGGAAGCTTAATGTATGCAATGGTCTGCACAAGGCCTGATATTGCACATGCAGTGGGAGTTGTAAGCAGGTACATGAACAATCCAGGAAAGGAACATTGGATGGCAGTGAAATGGATTCTCAGATATTTGAAAGGTACCACAAATCAAGCATTATGCTTTGGTGGTTCAAACATCTACCTACAAGGATATGTTGATTCAGATATGGCAGGTGACAAAGATAACAGGAGGAGCACTACAGGATATGTATTTACTGTTGGAGGAACAACTGTCAGTTGGGTTTCAAAAATCCAAAGTGTTGTTGCACTTTCAACAACAGAAGCAGAGTATGTTGCTGCTACAGAGGCTAGTAAAGAAATGATTTGGTTACAAAGGTTTATGGGTGAATTGGGTAAGGAGCATGATATGGGCACGTTATACAGTGATAGCCAAAGTGCCATTCATCTTGCAAAGAACTCAACATTTCATTCCAGGACTAAACACATACAGCTCAAGTACCATTTCATACGATCAGTGTTGGAAGATGGAGAGTTGAAGCTGGAAAAGATACACACTAGCCAGAATCCTGCAGATATGCTAACAAAAGTTGTTACCAGGGAGAAACTGAGAACATGCTCAGTTTCAATTGGTCTTCAAGGATGACAATGAAGATGAGAAACAGCCAGGTCCAAAGAGGAGTCATTGTCCTGAAAATGAAGCAGCGGTGGAGTTGCTACAATCATTCTCCAAGTGGGAGATTGTTGTGTGTGGAGCATGATTGTTTAGAGGTCTTTGTTTCAGTCGGATGTATACCCCAGGAATTTTTGTACACCCCTCCACGAGGGGGGGTGCGGGGGGGACTTGTCCGCCCCGCGGGGGTCCGGGGGGGGCCCATCCCCCTCGGCTGGGGGGTCCGGGGGGGGGGCCCATCCCCCCCGGCTGGGGGGTCCGAGGGCCAGTGGTCCCCCAACGGGGGCTCGGGGGCAGTGCCCCCAAAGCCAAAAATAAATGTAAAATTGCCTTGTAAAAGTATAGTAATTTCTAGTCAATCTGGGCTATTCATTAGGCGGATGATCTGACGGTAGAACTTATGTTTAGTTTAGGGTTTTTTTCCCTAGAAGGCAACCCCTCTCTTTGTATGAGGGCATTGTATTTGAGGCTGTGTGATAGATGTGTATTCCGTGAGCGAGAAACAGAGAGCTGAGACTGTGAGAGAAAACAGAGGATATTACAGTAGATTTGCTGTAGGTTGTATCTCTTCATTTTGCTGGATAATAGAAAGGAAGGACTGGCTGTTCGGGGTGGACGTAGCCCAAACTGGGTGAACCACGTATATCTGTGTCTCTCTTGTTTTGTGCATTTTCTGTGTTTATATTTCTGCAATATTTTATGTGTTCCATTGCTCCGTAATATATAATTTTCTAACACCCTTTAAATATGAAAACTTAGTGGGGAATAGATACTGGTATTTGTGAAGTAATTCAACAACTTTATCTACTATAGCGTCATCCCAATAATCTCCAATTTTCATGAACTTCGGTTCTTATTTAGAGCCAATGTTTACTCGCTTCGTTTTTAAAGGTGCGGAGATGTACAGGTTCTCTATTTGTGGGCCTTTGACTTCACGATGCCATTCTACCTCCAGAATATTGATATTCCTCAGGTCTTCTTCCTCCTCTTCATCGGTCACATCATAACATTCCAATTCGTGGCACAGCTGGGTGCTCCAGTCCGGTTGGGTCCATTCCATAGGTTCCTTCGTGTTTTGAAGATAACCACTTTAATCTCTTGCAGCACTTCATCAATGCTTGCAAATCTGTCTTCAAAGATAAAATTCAATACGAAGCCTTCCTTCAATACATTCCATTCTGCAGTGCCATGGCGGAGCTTCGTTTCAAGATACCAATTCATGGGGATTGTATCGAAGGTATGAAAAAATATGTGTACCCATTCTGGTTGTGGTTCTATCCCCCATGCCTTAGTCCATTTTTCCAGGTGATCACATGAATCATCCTTTCCATTATACTTCTCATTCATTTTGGTATTAGCACACCCAAATCGTAGCTTCATCATTCTTCTGTAATCTCGCCATCCAACAAAACTATCCTTATGCGTACCCCACCATCATGTAGGCATAGCACACAACGCTAACTCCAATGCTTGAAATCGGTGGTCCTCGGGGACTTCTCACTCAAAGTCATCTAAAAAGAGATCTACGTCAATTAAACTATCATAATAAGGTAACTTTCTTACGTCTGACGAAATGTAACGCAACAACTTTGTCATCATATTGCATCACAATGTAGAAACTTCATGTAAGCGATTTTTCCAATGCTCTAATTCCTTTTTTGAATAAGACGTGTAGGAACTCTCTTAGTCCCATGCGATCCGTCCATCATTCGTTGGATTGATCCAGTCTTGATCTCGCACAATTATCTTGTAAATTTGATCCATCTCATCATCACTTTCTTCGTAGTTGGGGACTGGTTCAGTATAGTGCACTCCTTCTGCAGGATTCAGCGACACTATAACCTGGAGCGATTTTCTTTCAAATGACATTGTCCTTTTCTTCAAATTAATGACCCCATTCATATCAATAGCCCACTCGATTCCCAAGAGCGCGGGGTAAGGATTATTGTCATCGAAAATTTATATAACTTTAAAGTGTACTATTGCACTCGTGCCTTCAAGGATCAACCTCCATTGGCACACTAATTTCTTGCATCTTGTCCTAGCTTCCCAAGTTGGAGGCCTCAATGAAGCTCTTTTTGGCTTCCATAAATGTTTCCTTAGTGCAATTCAGATCAATGTCGTCTTCTTTCTCTAGAGCTTTGTGGACCCATCCATCTTCTTTAGGCTATTTACCCTTATCAGTGTCAATCATCATTCCACTTCTCAGCGCAATATTAACGTTTTTATCTTCCTCGCGGGGGTCAACCCTCATCATTTTTAAATTTTGCATAGGCTGTTGAGGCTGCGTTTTCTTCTCTTGCATATTAGCTATTAACACCAAGAATTCTTCTATGGTATGGTCAAACTATTTACAGTATTGACATTATAGGTATGTAGGATTCTGGAAATCTCGCGCATAGTGCCTCGGCTGTCCGCAGTTGTAGCAGATAATCTGACTGCAACCTCTACCAGTTCCTCCTCCTCGGCCCCGTCCTCGGCCCTAAAACCCTCCTCGCGCTCCTCTGGCACCTTGATCTGGAGGTCAGTTCTCTGCTTGCATATGGTAAGTAGGGGATCTTTCCATCATCATCTCATAGCTTCAGTAGTGGCACTCATCGTGGCCTACAAATTTGCAGAAATTATAGAACAACTGTTGAAGTGTTTGAACAAACTTCTGAAGCAAGTGGAAATTATCTGTCACATGTTTCCCATTAACTTTACAAATGGCACACCATAGCGTGACCCCCATGCTTGGCCCCGTTGAAGCTTTTGGCTTCAGGGGAATCCCCACCCCCCTTGTAATATAATTCATGAACACAGGACAATGATCCTTATCATGCACTTGGCCCTTGCACTTCAAACACCAAACTTCTGGACGCATGTCAGGCTTAGTCTCCTTTTCTTTCTTCAAACTCTATAATTCTAGGTGTAGATTTGCTAAATGTGAGAGGATCTACTGCATCCCTAGGTTCATGTCCTGAAATTTGATGCGTGCAGCCTCATTGCGATCTCCAAGGCTTTTGCCTGCGTATCTATCCTATTGTGATAGAGAAATTCTCAAATGGTGTGGAAGCGATGCTATAAACCAATCATGATGCTAGCTATCTGAGATCTACATGTTAGCCTATCTGATCTGGCACTTCAACCTTTGATCAAAGTCCCAAGGCGTCTCCTCAACCTTCATCATGATCTCTTTAAATTCAATCACCAACTGTGAGTCATATTTGGGTTTACTAAACTCAAGTTTGAATTTCTGCTAGTGATGCACGAGGATTGTCAGTATAATACTTAATGTACTAGGTTAGTGTGCAATCCTACAAGGCGGTAATATACTGAGCCTTCTTTATATTATCGTCAGCGATTTTTTACGTTGTCCATATAGCGTTCGCAACAAACTAGAACTGCTCTAGATCTTGACTTCCTATGCCCTTAAAGATCGGCATCTTCATTGTGTTCACCATGTTGAACGATGATGGTGGATGTGGAGGTGTGGGTGAAGGTGTATGTGGTGGAGGTGAAAGTGGAGGTGGAGTGGATGGATGATTTTTCCTAGGAATACCCTAAGGTATTAGTTGAACAACACTTCTTTGACATAGTCTGCACTGCCCCTTCGTCATCACTTGAGGGAGGTCCAACCAATGGGCTATACTCTGGTCCTGATCCTGCATGATTTCTAAAGAATATTCCACTTC
Organism: Pinus tabuliformis; assembly: GCA_031772625.1. NCBI lineage: Eukaryota > Viridiplantae > Streptophyta > Pinopsida > Pinales > Pinaceae > Pinus > Pinus tabuliformis. The sequence continues at coordinate 353,515,789 of CM062816.1, forward strand.
GCGTAGCTCCGAACATAAAGGTAATGGAATTACCCGTTTTTCACATAATAGCATTTTAATCCAAGTATTCAATGATCTTAAATACTTACCTCATAGTCCTTTGAAGAATCTTCGCTCCACTTCGCTATAGCTGATTGAGGTATCAACTGCAAATTCTGTAACAAATCCTCCCAGAATTCGATCGAGCCAATAACTGACAACCTGCGTTGTCTTGTTTTCAAAGGCTTCTAGTCATCGCACTAATTTTGGAGTCCACACTATGGGGCTATCGAGCTTCCACCTTCCTTGATTGTCTGTTAATTTAGCTAACCACTCGTACAGTTGAATTGGGAAGGTGCAGAAGAAGAATTCATGTATCTCTGTATACACATATTTATTCAACCAATCTTCCTCTGATAGGCACGAATTCCTGTTTTCTTACACTGCAAACTCGTGAATCTTCCAATCCAACCACTTTTCAATTTCTTTCTTGGTTTGGTTCCAATGATGCGACATCACACATCTCTTTTAAGCAGATCCTGGTCCCTGCAACAGAACCATTTGTTGGCTTAGGGGGTCCTAACCCAAATTAAGAGTTAATTTTTCCAACCAAAAAAACGCTACACTACAGGCCCTTTCGGCAACAACCCACATAGCACAGGCTGCGGTCTTACGTGAAGCAGTATGGAGGGATGCAAGAACCAATTTTTTGCATCCAGAGACTAGTATGATGTCTTCCAGCGCCTTGGATCTACCTCCACGCAGATTGATAAACTTCTAGGGCACGTCACTGTAAATCAGTTATAGCGGCCTTCAGACCTTTGTAAAGGTCGACGGTCACTCCTTGAGGACCCTTAACAGTCGATTTACCTAATTACACGCATCAAAAAGTAACCCTAGATTGGAGTTTGTGTAGATATACTTTATTCGTCAGAAAACATAAAAGAAATGATCTGAAACTTTACAAAAGTGGCTAAGCATTCATTTCATACATTATTAAGACAGATTCAATAAATTTTCATAGCATTCAATCACTATTTCATAAAACATGTCATTCATCGGCAACATATAACATAAACTGATAAAAACGGAAATACTAAGTAATTCTTTGGAAAATGGTCTTTATTTATCTTTAATTCACCGATTACAGACTCAAACTGCCCTGTGCATGCAGCTGCAAGGGTCTGCGCACTCAACTGCAGACTCTACCCAGGCCTCTGCACACTCAGCTGCGAAGCCTTCCCTTCTCTACCTAGGCACAGGAAGCAGAGCCTTCTTGCCTTAGCTCCTGTCCAAAACTCTTCAATGAACCAAATTCTCTCTAAAAAAACTTGTCCTAAGACTCGACTATTTATATAATTTTCCATACAATGGCATGGTCCGCAGACCATGGGTGAATATCAAAATCGACTCAAAACTTTACTTAAAACAAGGGGCTAAGCCCCTTTGACTATTATTCATCTATGCACTCCGCTTCCATTTATCGCAGAGATTTTACATCTTTTACAAAACTGTATACAAAATTTGGGTTAACTAACCCCAAACTGACCTAGGGGACCCCATCCCAACTATAGGGGACAACCTTTCTTAACCCAAATATTGCATTTAATATATTTAAACCAGCCTTTGTTAGTCTTATTTCACAATCTAATAAATGAAATAGTAGATATTTATATCATACGTCAACTTTACAACTAAATTGCTAGACAAGTCAAACAATTATGTGTGCATGCTTAGTAATTTATTCCTACACCTTACTTATTTAATATTTATTTTTATTATATAACTAATAAAAATGTGTAGGACAATAAGTACACCTGATTCCTATATTATATTATTTTATTTTTAATTTATATTACACTAAGAAATGTATATGATCATTAAAATTTTAAATTGTTTTTAATTTTTTTAATTGATAATTGGGTCAATGAATTTAATATAGAACAACTGTAATATGCAACGTTGCTGCTTAGTACCTATTGTTTTGGGCAAATTTAGTGTTTCTACAAACGCCTAACCCTCTAGACCTAGTAGCTAGTCTAGAAACCATAGACAAAGTAATTCGTTTCTTTTTCTATAATTAACAGATAAGAGAAGGAAGAAAAGGAACCAACCTGTAACTTTCACTCAATCCCTCTCTCCTTTGACCAATTTCGCCACTCCTTTCCGTACTTAACTCGCTTGGAAAGTACCTGCACGCAAGCCGATACAAAAAACCATCAAAGCATACAATAACGAACTGTTAACTAAACATATCATAGAATCCAGAATACGATATACATCATATAAACACATGAATGGAAAAAGCTTAGAATTCTTTATTGATAAAAGGAAAAATTACAACCCATGAGTATTCATGCTCGATTCAGTGTCTTCCTTCCAGTTTCAAACCCTTCTCTCCTCATGAAGCAACAATTCGACATCATTACAATACTCTTACTAATCTCATTTAAAAAACATTTCCTTAGCTCAAGAAATACCAACCTAGACCAGCCTTTGAATGCCTGATCCATTTATAGCTGAATGGAGGAGGTTAAGACATTAATGGCCCTCATGAATGCTCTGCCAAAATTGGGAGGTGGTTCCATGGAGGAAGGGATAATGGATTAAGCTTCATTCATCCTCTTCCTCATCCAAATGCGACCTCAATCCATCTAGAAACTTATAGAAGCATCCATTGGATGAGGAATCCAATGGATTCATTTAAAAAATTCGATGAATCTCGCTCAGCGTAGGTGAAAGAAAGGCCAACTGCACTGTAGTGCACCCAGCCAGTGCAGTTCCTGAATTGCAATGCCTAGTAAAGGGCCACCTGTGCTGATCTCCTTAGGGGCATTTTTTGGATGAATGGTGTCATGGAAACTCTTGGGAGGCAAGCATGATGTAGGTTGACTTAATTGGGGAATGAAAACAACTGAATTAGGGATTGATGTACCCTAATCATACAAATCTAGAAGTCGGGTTGATGTGCCCAAATTGACCTGTAACAGTTTCCCCCTAAAGCATGAAGTTGAAAATAAACATGTCGAGTGAGATGCTTTACCACTTAGAGTGAAGGTTTCGAAATGGAAGGTGACCTGGATCAGTTACAATACAAATATCATGATACTTTGATTTTTTCTCACAAACTAGTTGAGGGAAGGCATGCCCATGCTCAGCTTATAAACTTTCATTACATGTACAAATATATTCATCCACAGATATAGACCCATGAATGGATGACCATGAATGTAAGGCCATTGTACATTTGATATAGTACTCCTGAAAAATATATCGCAGCCTGGATGGATGAAACTAGATCCGGGGTCTTCAATCTCATCCAATCTTTCACTCAAGTACAAGTCTAAGCATGTGAATAGATGATCTGAAGTCGAACATGGAGAGACATCGTCTAATTACCAGCCAATGATGTAAGCCGTTAACAGATGCGAGAGGAATCACCAATAATGATAATGACCCTCAAGGTACTGCAGTACATTTTGCATGGTGTGAATAAATGATTTGAAGTCAAACCCCATATGAAGTCTTTAAGTTGAAGGCCAGTGATATCAACCTATCATTGGAAGTGAGAAACCTACCATTGATATATGCAAGCCTCAAGGTACTGAAGGGGTGTTTCTAAGTCAACTTCTTGGATGATGTGTTGATGTCGACAAGAAGTGACTTGCCGCAGGAGGGCCTTGATGTATCCCACATCAACGACATGAAACGAGGTAAATGATTTTGGAGATGAAACATCGACTGATGACACAAGGTTCAAGAATGGCGGACATGAAAATGAAGGTTTATTGTATTGTAAAGGATGAAGTTTTGAACTGAATGACTTCTCTTGAACATATCGGCGACACTGAGGTGAATTGGTAGCATTGAACCAAAACAAAGAGATGGATGGTATGATGGACCAATGGTGTGATAACCATCAAGCTGAATGACCCAACCCACATAGTCACAGTGATGAGGTGAAAGTTTCATGTTCAAGAGCGACCTGCTACCATAAAGTGTTCCCGGCTTTTCCCATTTCCGCAGTCATTTCTGACCAGTACCTCTTTATTTTTAATCAATCTTGAGGAGGATAACATATGCTTGTTGTATAATTTCACCCTTCGGATGAATCCATCGCTATTTTATGTTTTAACAAGTCTAGCGAAGGTGAAACTTAGTCTTGTCTAGATGGACAAGTTTGTTGCTATTAATTTTTTTAACGAGTTTAACGATAAAGATAACTCAGTCCTTTTCACATTTAGAGAGTCTGAAAAGGGACTAAAAGGAGACTCCACAAGTTCTTTTTTGTAGATTTGTCTCTCAAGTCCAAAAAAGCATAAAACAATACAAGAGAGAACCTATTGATCATGTTTAAGCAACAAGTACCTTTTTCGTAGTTAATCTATCTCAGCTCGAAGAAGGGGTAAAACTATACTGAGTAGATATTGATTCTAATCCATTAACGAGCTAGAAACGGCAAGTGATCGGCAATCTTTTCATGTTTAGAGCGTCTGAAAAGAGCTTAAAGAGGACTCCAAGGGGGTTCCTTTTTTTTTATATCAAAACTCGAAAAAGCGATAAAAGTTTGCTTTGTGGTCCAAGATGTTCAATTTACACGTAAGCACGTCATAACTGCTTGTCAGTTGTTAATCCTGCTCAAGATGCCATCAAAATAGATTAAAAAATACATGTTCATGGATTAAATAAATGAAAACCAATGTTTACTCGATTAATGTGCAAGAAATAAACATAAAAACTGGTTCTTACCATTCATTTTCACCATCTCGTTTTTACCTTTTGATTTCTGGAGCAGTTTTTTCCCAAAGTTCACCAGTTGATTGTGGAGGATTGAGGGGATCATTCCTTGTACTGTTTGGACCAGGTAGGAACTAACTCTGTTCTCTTTCATTTCATTCTTTTTATCTCCTATTTTAGTCAAGAAAATTTTAGGGTTTTGAGGTCCCTAGGGTTTCTTTTTCCAATTCAGGAATTAAAATGGTAATCATATGGAGAGAACGAGAGCATGAAGAACAAGATATCATAGCCTTGAGTAATCAGGGAACAATTGAGGCACTAAGGAATTGTGGATTACTCAAGTATTTTCAATTATCCAACATGCGGCAGTAGATGGATCTTTTACGGTTCCTTGTTCAATCATGGGATCCGACCGATTAGTCTTTTCACATTCAAGACAAAGAGGTCCTTTTTACCATCGATGATATATACTTCCTAATTGGACTATCAAGGTGGGGTGCCCCATTTCACTAACAGGTCTTGCCCACGGGGGTAGACCAGTGAAAGATTATGTGTGACAGTTTTGTAGGCAGGGTGCCCAGCCTAGCAGAGACGAAAGGATTCTTATCAAGGATGTTAGTGATTTACCGCTAAGGACGATCCTTTTTACCATTGCTAGATTGGATGGTAGTTCCACGCTTCATTTGGCCAACAAATCATACATGCAGTATGCTTTAGAATGTTTAGAGCCAAAAATGTTCAACTGGTGCAAGGCTGTCTTTTCATTTGTGAAAGAGTGACTGACCAAGGTGAAAAGAGGAAAGATCAAGAATTTCGGCTATGGATCAATTGTGATTTCTTTTTCCTTGGAGAGAATTCCTCTCTTGCAGCCACAACTCATTTCACTTGGTGTATCTGGACCGAGAGACCCATAGATGTAGAGGTGGACAGACCTTATGACTAGGCATGGTGTCCATTCTTCGATCGTATTTACCACTACATTCTTTAAAGTTTTTGCATTTCTTGTTTTTTTGATTACTTCCAAGACTAAACAATTTTTTTTTTTTTTTTTTTTCTTTATGTATAGAGATATCGAACCTTGTCAACCTGGGGGAGACCTAGGAGATGTAGCTGGATCAGCACAGAGACCTGTAGGGAGAGCAGTTCTCCAAGACTTGGATTTGGCCGAGACTTTAGCTGAATTCACATAGAGGGATTAAACCTGGGCATGTCCGGATCGAGGAGCTACCTATGCAACTGCAGTGCCACACCATTGGTGTACTGGGTCGTTGAATGAGACTCTTGCGTATGATAGCATAGGTAGTGACCTGCTATCATGAGCACCACTAGTTTACTATGATACTTTTTTGCATACATTCTAGTTTTGGGTCAGATGACCAATTTTTCTCTTGGACACAAACTGTTTCTAAAAACTTTTTACAATTATCTATTTTACTTTCACGGTTTTATTATGATTGAGTGATGCAATCCTATTCAACTGATGATGCTAATTGAAAATATTTACTTTACATATGTTGCAAATGTCTATTTAACACATAATTTGCTAGAGAGTCAGTTAATGTGTTTAGGCTTTTGGAAATATGTTGATATTGAATAAACTCGAAATAAATTTCCAAAATATGAACCCTAAGGAACATACGATGAATTTTTGGGTTTCAGATAGTATAAATGCCAGTAACTTGTAGCACAACAAGCTGTGATTCCAACCTAATGATGATTCGGCAAATTCCAAGTGAAATGGCATCAGAGAGAAGTTCAATCAATGCGCTATACTCAGAGATATTATTTGTCGATCGACCAATAAAAATCCCTTTAGAACTCATTAACTCGCTGCTTGGAGTTAAAATAGTCCATGCTACAGAAGATAGGTTCTGCGTACTATGACTAGCACCGTCAGCGTAGCCAACAAATGGTTCCGAAAAGTTCGACATCTGCAACAAATGCAAAGTGGATTACTTAACCAAATAAAAACCCTAAAAGAAACACACTCAGACATGCAATCCAAGCATATTTACATGATTTTTACCATACTTAACTAAGCATAGTAGCGTTTTAAATACAACCCATTTCTGGGCTTAGACAAAGGAATTCCGTCATAATCTACTAACTCGTAGGCACCTTTTGTCAAAACACACTTAACAATATAAGGGCCCATCCAAAGTGGTTCGAATTTTCCTGCTCCAATTTTATCAGACTCCTGATCGTAAAGCAGGACCATGTCACCTTCTAAGAAGACACGAGGCTTGACATTTTGGTCATACTGCGCCTTTACCCATTTCTTGTGCACTTTGTTAGCCAATGGTCATCACGAAGTTTTTCATCCAGATGGATTAATTCCAAGAAATGTGCTTATTTCTTAGAAGTATCAAGTAGCAAGTCAATTGCGAGTTTGAATGACGAAATTTCACATTGAATTGGCAAGACTGATTCCAAACCATACACCAACTAAAAGGGTGTGAATCTAGTAGCATTTCTCACAAAGGTCCGATATGCCCACAAAGCTGAGTACAGGATTAAATGCCAATTTATTTTATGAAATCCAATCATTCGTTGCAACATGCGCTTAAGGACCTTGTTGATAGCCTCAACTTGTCCATTAGCTTGCGGATAATATGGAGTAGAACTATCATGTGACATTCCTAATTTGGCAGTCAAATCAACCATCATGTGATTGCAAAAATGCGACCCATGATCTGTGACTTTGGCCTGTGGTACACCAAACCTGGCAAACACGTGGTTGAAGAAAAACAATGCAACTGTTTCGCTGCTATTGTTTAATGTAGGCATCGCCTCGGCCCATTTGGTAAAATAGTCAACATCGACTATAATATACCCATGCCCCCTGGTCGAGGTGGGGTTACATGTCATAAAATCAATGCCCCATTTAGCGAATGGTCCAACGTCGACTACTGGATGTAAGGATGCAGGTGGTAATCTAACTTTCCGATCGAATATTTGACATGCATGATAATCTTCCCATGGTTATTCTCCTATCATCATTGATTGGATGATTTCCTCATCTGTAGAATATATACAAGCAAAAGGATCAGAAGAAGTACTGTATTCATGTGAATGATCTACCCATACAATCGACAAATGTGGATCTGGAAATGCTGCACAAGAAAGAAAAATTGATTGCTATGCGAGTTCGATGGGACTTAGCAGCATAACCTAAGTAAAACTCTTGTCTTCAATAATATTGGTGATCCTCTTTAAATTAGATGAAGTAGAGGATAACATATTACATGTCTCAACTCTCGCGACTTCCGAAATTCCAGATGGTGGAGGAAGTGTGAAAGTACCCATTAGGGAGGGATCTTTGAAAAGACCTACACCAACAGATTGAAGTGAAAGCAATGGTCCGCTAACAAATGGAATGCTTCCCATAACTTGAGAGCTAGATGCAAAAAATGAGGTTTGGTCGATAACTGTTATTCCACCTTTATGAGGAAACGCAATCGTACGAAAGTTCGTGGAAACAACAACAACCATAGCATAAACCCATGGTCATCCAAGTAAAATGTTGTAGTCAAGGGGTTCATCAACCACCTCAACCTCAACAGTTATTGTTTTGCCCCCCTAGTTCTACTTGCAAATTATTCAAAATCTCACATGAAGTATATGTTCTTCCATAAAAAGCTTTCAATGTGGTTGGTGATCTTGACAATGTAGGTGACCCCAGTGTTTTCCAGCAACTCATTGACATAATACAGGTAGAAGCTCCCTCATCTATGATTGTTCGATGAATATTTTTGTTGAGAGCTTTAACCTGAATTAGAAATGCTAATTGTGCTAGTAACTATGATGTATATCCTGAGTGATTAAAAACCACAAGATTAGAATCCGCTGGGTCTACTCCACCTATTGCCGACAGTAAATCTTGCTTCTGGGAGGGGAAATTTTGTAATACCTCAAGCATCAACATAGTAGGAGACTGAGAGAAATCTTCTACTATGTTATAATATTGAGCAGCTCGAGCTCGAGGGTTAAATGTTGATTTATGCACAACTCCCTTAGGTGGCTTTATTGTTAACTCTGGTGCAATGGGTAGTGGAATATTTTCCGACGTGGTTGAAGTCGAAGAACTAGGTTGATCAGTGGCCTAATTATTTGACGATGATGACAGATTACCATAATCTTTACTACGTGTCTGAACCAAAATTTCATATTTAGGTTTTGAGATGGATAACATTAATACCTGGGATGTGGAAGCATTTTCAGTTGCAACCATATTGGTATCTGGGTTTGGAAATGGATCTGTCAACACTGCGGATGCAGTAGAAGTTTTTAACAGCTTAGAAACTTCTGAGCGGTGAGGACAATCTCTTGTAAAGTGCTCGTCATTACATATCAGACATGGATAATGAGGTTTCTTTCCTAGATTAGAGGAATCAGATGATTTCTCTTGAGGAGGGTTTTTAGTTTTCTTTTTATTTTTCCCTTTCTTCTTGCTTCTTGGTTGCTTTTGATTTTTACCTTTGTCCGATGAAACGACATTAATCTCAGAAGTAGGAACCTTAGACGCATTTACAATTTGATTTACGGCAAGTGTTTGACCAGACGGTTTACTTGCTATTTGCGTGCTCAAGGAACCGATCACACCGTCTCCGGCATGAGAGTCCCTATTCGATGATGGAGGTGGAATGGATTGATTTAGGCGCGGTGCATGTGGAATTTTGTCATAGAGCGTGCCGGATTGTGTGTAAATTAAATCCAAGTATTGGGCACGAGCAATCACTTGCTCTTCTATAACAACTCCACCTTTAGCCACATCCTCAGTGATAGATGGCAATAAGGACTTAATGAACCACTCAGCTAAAAGCTGATTAGGAACATAGGTTTTAACCATTCGACGACGATGACGCCACTCATGAATATGATTTGATATGTGAGTAGAAGTCGTTTGTTGAAAGTTGGTCAAAAGTTTCGTTCCAGTTTCATATATGATGGGTAACTGGAAGTGGGTCAAGAAGGTCGTGGCTAAATTGGTGAAATTATTAAAAGAAGCTCTCAAAAATTCAATGTACCACTTAGCAGCTAAACCAGTGAGAGTTCTTTAGAAAAGATGGAGTTTTACTAAATCATCATTCAAGGAGTTCGAAGAACACCATAAATGAAAATTCATTACGTGATTTGACAAGTATTCTCCGGGATTTCCATTAAACTTTGGGATATCTGAAGGCAACTTATGAGTAATTACTGGCCACCAAGGTGCATATAAGATTGGATCATTGGTAAGCCGGTTCAAATCTGGGAATTCTAAAGTTGCCACAAATGGCAACTGCCGATTCAAATCAGGTTGAGCATATCCGGGATAAGATGGAATTGCCTGTGCCATAGGCCTTTGCATACCTACAAAAGGCAGATATCCTTGATAGGGTGGTGGGACATATCCGGTATATGGATTAAAACCAGGTTGACCTTGCAATTGTCTGTAACCAGGTTGGGCTTGATACATAGGACCCTGATACGCTTGATATTGTCCTTGCCCAAGTTGAGCTTGAAAAGCAGGCCCATACTGAGATTGGACATTCTGAAAAGGAGGTTGTTGATACTGTGGCTGCCAAGGTTGTTGGGGTATCAGTTGTGAAGTTTGATATTGCCCCCCAATGCCAATTTGACCAGGCTAAGAATAAACTAAACCAGTAGCAACTTGAGTCGCTCCAGATAATGTCATACTAACCTGAAGTAATTGTATCCTGGAAACAAGAAGTTGTTGCATAAAAGCTTGAGAACTTTGGGTTTGTTGACTCGAAACTTGTGGTTGCGAGGTGGTTGAACTAACTTGTACAGGTTGAGATACAACAAGTTGAGCTTGTATCTGTGGTTCCATAGTTACGACAGGTTGGGAAAAAATAATCGGCTCAGTTTGCATAGGTTTTGTTCAATACATAAGCCTTGGTTGTGGTGGCATAGTTGGCCGCCACTGACAGAATCTCATTTCAGATTGACCTGAATTCGACAGAACATAACCATAGGGTTGTCTTCCTTGATAGAGAGGATGTGGTGAATAGGCATATTTCTGACCATATGGTGGCATTCCAGTGTTAAGAGTATATATGGGTCTTTGTTCACCGAATTTCCCAGTTTGATACTAGTAGGTAGGATCAAACTGTTGTCCTTGATAAGAAGAACCAGTTAAAATTCCCGATGATGACATGGGTGATGACCCTGGCAAAGAAGAAACCCCTGAGTGGATTCTAGACATAGACTGGTAACCAACCGAGATGGATGGTTGTCCATATAATGTGACTCAGGTGTGGTAGAAAACATCAAAGAAGTAGCAGCAAAAGATTCTGCCGCGATTGCATCATTTGAAGTAGTCTGGGATGTTTGCAGTTGTTTTTCCATGGTTAGCTGACCCAAAAGTTGACCTAATGAATCAAGTGGTAACTCAGAGGCGGCAGCAGAACGAGGAATATATTGAGAATAAATATACAAACCAGGTCCAAAATGATGTGGAGTTCTGGGGGTAGAATCTTCCTCAGCTTCTTCCTCTACAACAATTAATCCAGGTGGAAGGATTTCACCATCAGGTCCGAAAAATACTTCTAGTGTTAAAGATGAAGTTTCAGGAACTACAGATGACTGAGGTATTTCAGTAACAACTTCGGAATGTTCAAGGTCAAAGTCCAGATGTTCTGGTAAAAGAACTTCAGTTTCAAGGGAAGGTTCGTGAACAACTTTAGGTTCAAAAATGTCTTTGGTTTCAACTGCTATAGGTTCTGGATCAAATTCCAATTGAACTGGTTCAAGTTCTGAAGTAATTTCTGGTTGATTAACTTCAAGTTGTGGATCAACTTCAGTTACTTTTTCACTTGTTTCCATTATAGTGGCCTCAGGTAGTTGAGTAACTTCTTCTTGTGTAACAAATGTACCAGAAATAGTTGGAGTAACTAGAGGCTCAGTACTAGCCGTGATAGGCAGCTCTGGTAATTCAGATGAAGTACCAGAAACTCTTGATGTACTAGACTTAGTTTGATGAGTCCGCCTTGACCGGATAGGAGTCACTTCCAGTGGCAAGGGTGGTTTTCTCGTAACTCTCCTCGAATGACGGAGTGGAGGTTGATCTTCCTCCAGAATTGCTGATTGTTTTTATCAACCTAAACTCAACTAAGGAATAAGGATGTTATTCGTGGTCAATTAACTTTTACGACACTAGAACATAACTTTTATTTTTCATTTTTTAAGAGTCAAGAAAAAACAAAAGATGACTCTAGTCGCTGTCGATGTTTAATGAGCCTGAAAGGACAAGTGCTCAGATGAACCTTTTCTTTTAAGGAGTAAAAAAGGAACGAAAGTGACTGCTCTAGAGATTCTAGACTAGAGGGTTTACCAAACTAATTGCAAAACTGCAATATACACCTTGGTGGTAAATGAAAGATAAATTACCAAGGATTTAACGTACGATAGTCAGTCTTCCCGAATGCTGTGTTCAGTGCATTGCGATTGGTAAGGCGACAGACTCGGCTTCCTAGAGATAAAGGATTTCAACCTATTGGAGTCTCCCACTATATACTCGATGGTACAGGGAGCACAAGTCTGTACTAGTACTTATCGAATCAGAGAGGAGGAATCACCCAACCTCAATGAAAACGACAACCACTAGGTTTTAAGATACCGGAACACATCTCTAGCCTAGACCTCTAGATGTTTTCGTTAAGTTCTGTAACAGTCCAAAATAAATATCTAATTAACTTTTCTAATTAACATTAAATTTAAATCAGAGTGGCACTTACCTAGCCAAATAAACATGTAATTAATAAACTAACTTCAACTATGAATAGTGCTTACCTGTGGTAGAAGGAGGCTTACCGCAACAAGGTTTTGGGGACGACTCTCCACCCAACCGTAGGCTCAATTGTGCAACGTCTTGCTACAACTGGCCACCCCCCGGTCGGTCAATCTTAACAGGCCTAACCCCGAGGGCGTCGAGGAGATTTGACCCTGTGACCTCCCAAACTGGGAAAGTGTTTTAGCAACGGGAACTCGACCATTTGAGCTATCCCTTGGGGCTTACTGATTCCAATATGCAATTGCATATAAACATTTTTTCATCATGATTTAATTTTATATCATGCTTAATTTACTTGCAAGGATTTGTTAATCCATGTTGACTTATTTAACAATTAGCACTTCATCCACAAAAATATTTTCTGATCTCGTCAAGTTCGTAAAGTTCGTATCTCAATACCACTTGATTGCTTTCTCATAAATTCAGTTTCATCAAGTTGGGCAAAAGACTCTTTCTTATTAAATAGTATCATTATTTTAGATTTTGAAACAATTGGAAACACTACTACCATCATTGTCCATGAGAAACTTAAATGTGGAAACGACCTCTTTTAACGTTATGGAAAGTCCTACTCATGAAACAATGAGTCAAGTACAATCTCTATTAATTGACTTTCACTTCTTTTGTCACTATGTACACAATCCTTCTCAAGGTATCCGTCTAAAATTTCTAGCAACATTCCTTCCTATATCTTCCTCGTTTATTATCATTTGGTCATCATGCAACTTCACACCTTCACATTTTTAAAATATGTAGATCATCATTATGACCATTACCTATGGTGTTTCTAGCTCTACTCATTAATACCTTTAAAAGAACTTTCTTCTTGATAGAACATCCCTTCATTTTCTCCTATCCGATATTCATAGATATATTTTTCTTTTTCTCCCTGTCTTGATTTCCTGCATTCCATCATTCTGAGATTCTATCTTTCATTCTCTTGGGAGAATGGAGTTCTAAGACTTAGGAGTCACTGGCAGTAGTACGTTGATTGAGGGCTCGGGGGTGGCCAGTTGTAGCAAATCCTTGCATAATTGAGCCTATGGTTGGGTGGAGAGTCGTCCCCAAAACCTTGTTGTCATCTGACAGACATTGATTACAAATAATATAGGTATGTACTTATTTGTTGATTCTGATTTTAATTAGGAAATTAATTTTATATTTATTTTGGACTGTTACAAGTTCGAATGCGTTATTAGGTTAATTGATGTAAATTTTAGGTTGATCTTGCTTAAAATTTTCCTTTGAGGGTTCACCACGAGATGTTTTCCGAAATTCCTAAGAATGCAACTAGAATGAGAAGCACTCTTTCCATTTGTTTACAACAATGAAAATCCTAGCTATTAGGGATAGAGCATTCAAGTACTTTTTAAAAAAACAACAAAGAGCACAAACTAATGTAATTCCCTAAACCATTCCTTTTGAACACACAAAATCAAACTCTAAAATGCAAATTGCATGTATTATTATAATTATTATTTATTTATTATTTATTATTTATTATTTATTTATTATTTTATTTATTTATTTTTATTTATTTTTATTTTTATTTTTATTTTTAATTAATTTTAATTTTAATTTTAATTTTATTTTTAATTTTAATTTTTTTTTAATTTTTTTTATTTATTTATTTAATTTTGTTTTTTCTTCAGTGTCTCTTAATGTGAATGATGCAATAAGAAAAACTAATGCACAAATGATTCAAAAACTCTTTTCATAAAAATGTTGATTTATGACAATTTCTCTTAAAGGGAAAGGAAGACTATACGACACTTTCAACTTTAAAGAAACGAAGATTTTTGACACTTTTAAACAAAAATATGAATCAAATGCACAAATAGATCAATCGATTATTTATGAAGGAAGACTTTACGACACTTCATTTTTGACAAAACAATCGATCAAAACTACCTTTCGACAATGGACTGCAAATGATAAAACAAATACATAAAAAACATCCAACAATCCAGTCTAAATCGGGTCGAAATAAGGAAACAAAAACTGTTTTCAGAGACAAGACCTCATTTACATCCAACAAGCAATTCAAACTGCTGAAAATTGACAAAAGTTTTCAGTTCCTAGATGGGAAAACTGACCCTAAAGGGATCAGTGCAGGCCACAGTTAGAGACAGTGCACTGAATTGCACTGAGTCTATGCAGAAGGTGCACTACAACGCACTGTGTCAGTCACAAAGGTGCATTGATTACAGCAAGGTAATTTTATGCTCAAATTTGACTCAATTTTCAGTGAATTTAGACTTGAATTCAATAAATGACAGAGGGTACAGTATGTCAAAGTATTTTAAGAGATTTATAAGCTACTACAAGGGATAGGATCGCTCCCCAGTATGGTCGCCCATTTGTTTTGGGCAAATTTAGTGTTTCTACAAACGCCTAACCCTCTAGACCTAGTAGCTAGTCTAGAAACAATAGACAAAGTAATTCACTGCTTTTCCTATAATTAACAGATAAGAGAAGGAAGAAAAGGAACCAACCTGTAACTTTCGCTCGATCCCTCTCTCCTTTGACCAATTTCGCCACTCCTTTCTGTACTTAACTTGCTTGGAAAGTACCTGCACACAAGCCGAGACAGAAACCCATCAAAGCATACAATAACGATCTGTTAACTAAACATATCATAGAATCCAGAATACGATATACATCATATAAACACATGAATGGAAAAAGCTTAGAATTCTTTATTGATAAAAGGAAAGATTACAACCCATGAATATTCATGCTCGATTCAGTGTCTTCCTTCTAGTTTCAAACCTTCTCTCCTCATGAAGCAACAATTCGACATCATTACAATACTCTTACTAATGTCATTCAAACAACATTTCCTTAGCTCAAGAAATTCCAACCTAGACCAGCCTTTGAATGCCTGATCCATTTATAGCTGAATGGAGGAGGTTAAGTCATTAATGGCCCTCATGAATGCTCTGCAAAAATTGGGAGGTGGTTCCATGGGGGAAGGGATAGTGGATTAAGGTTCATTCATCCTCTTCCTCATCCACATGCAAGCTCAATCCATCTGGAAACTTCCAGTTGGATGAGGAATCCAATGGATTCATTTAAAAAATTCGATGAATCTTGCTCAGTGCAGGTGAAACAAAGGCCAACTGCACTGCAGTGCACCCAGCCAGTGCAGTTCCTGAATTGCAATGCAACCTAGTAAAGGGCCACCTGTGCTGATCTCCTTAGGGGAATTTTTTGGATGAATGGTGTCATGGAAACTCTTGGGAGGCAAGCATGATGTAGGTTGAATTCATTAGGGAATGAAAACAACTGAATTAGGGATTGATGGACCCTAATCATACGGATCTGGAAGTCAGGGTTGATGTGCCCAAATTGACCTGTAACATCTGTCTCTTACGCAAGAAGTAATTGCCGATAGAAATTATCATAACTAGGATAAAAATAATATCACTGTTATGTAAAGAATTGTTTATGTATATAGTGACTTAAAAAAAAATCTAGATAGATTATTATGTTGAGTATATTTCAAAATCCTTTTTCCCATAGCTCTAATTTGATCCATCTCTTTGGATTCCACTTGTGTTGAATTCAGTAGGTGGGTTTTTTTTTAGGTCCACAAGCCCAAGATTTTGTTGATTAAAGCGTGATATCTAATGTATTGAAGGTAATCCCCATTTTCATTGGAATGCACCTCAAACTTTAGATTTATGGCTGCTTTTGGAAGGCAACTTCCCAGAGGTCTCCAAATGGTTGAAGCTTGCCTTGAGAATCCTTATTGCTAATCTAAGCCCTGAATTTGGTGGTAGGAATCGTAGAGACAACGTGCCTTGCTGGGAAGTCAATGATAAACTCGGGTAGATTTTTAGGTGCAATTCATATTTAAATTTAGTTAATAAACATATAAAAATCTGATAGTTACAATAAACTCCATAGAACCATACCATTTCTTAACTTTATGTTTAGAATTAGTGAATAAAAACATAAAAATTGAATTCTTATAATAATCTTTTTTTTTTTTTAATCTTATATATAATGTATGTTATGCATATTAAGTTAAAAAATTAAATTAAAAACCATAAAATATGTCAAAAAAATGTTCTTTATGTATATATATTTTATAAGAATTTCAGTATATTATATAAAAATATTAACATTTTGAAAAAATATTATATAATTTTTTTTAAAAGGTAGTTGAAAATAATAATAAGAACTCATTTATATGTTATTTGAAAAATATATTCAAAATGCATGAATAACAAAACTGTCTTTGTTTATTATTTTATTTTCAAGAAAGCTAAATAGAAATTTATTGTTTAAATGTGATTTATATGATGCATGTCTAATATTATTTTTTTAATTTATAATTTTATAGTTGGGATAAAATTATTTGATAATTGTCTAATATTTTATATCAATTAGTTGTGAGGTGGGTTGATATTGAACAAAATAATCTCCCTCTCTCTCTCTCTCTCACACACAAATATATAATTAATTTTATTACAGTAATATATATATATATATATATATATATATATATATATATATATATATATATATATATATATATATATATATATATATTTGATTTTAATTGTAATAAAAAATTTATAACGACATTTTATCTCATCATATTTAATAAACACACAAAGTTCAACTAAACACCCACTAACTATATGAATTTATTAAGCAATAATAAATTTTCACTATAATAAAAAATATAAATATGCTTTAATTACGTCGTAAGGCATTCCCCTTTGAAATCAACTCCCCTCTTAGTTTACCTATCTTACTATGATTCGCCTGATCTGATGTTAGACGAGTAGAATGTTTGCTACCATTGGATCAAAGTTCTCGTTATCACTGAAACTCAAACAATCTATTATTCTTATCTGTAGATTTTAGGGTTTAGTAAAGGAGCCGAGAGAAGAGTCGAAGCAGAGGGGAGGAAGCAGAGGCAAGCAAGTGGCATGAGGGTGGAGAAGGAAAAGAGCCGCAACACCAAGGTCGTGCCAAGCTAAATATGTCACTCTACGTTATGCAAGTTGTGTCACCTAGTCTACAGATGTTATCAGCTGTCAAGATAGGATTTGAATTGGCATAACTGAGGTTATTTTGTAAATCATAAAGCGTTTGCAGAGCATCTGGCTGATGATGCTTAAGGGCACTTTTGGTTCTCCTGACCACTTTACTCAGCAAGAATGGAACCTGTTGGGCATGGAATCCCCCCACAACATGTTTTGGGGCTCAAAGCCCAAGTTTTGGTCAAAGGTTTTGTAAGACTCCACGAATTGCGGGTGCTGAGCATGAAATATAGGATGAGTCATAGGGTTGTCTGCCCTAAAATATTGTAATGTAATGTAAAGTCATGTCGGCCTACCCATGGTCCGCGAACCATGGGATTGTATAAATAGAGCAAGGCTCTAAGTGTAAAGGGAGGAAAATAAAAGAGAAGAAGAGGAATGGTTCAAGCATAGAAGGAGAGTCTAAGTGTATTGGGTCGTAGTAATAGGAAGAGGCTCTACAACTGAGTGTGCAGAGACCTAGTAGAGTCCACAACTGGGTGTCAAGACCCCTGCAGCTGAGTGCGCAGGGCAGTGTTGAGTCTATAATCAGGATTGAAGATTAATAAAGAGAAGCTGATTCTTGTTTCTGTGTATCTGCTGTGCATTTACTTCTTTACGTTTATACTGTTTTATTTACCGCGTGCACTGATGTGATTGCTAAATATGTTGTAATAATCATTAATCTTACATAAACAATTTAAGTAATCAAATAATAACAGATTAAATAACAAGGGACTTGGGTATTATCCGGGTTGTGCCCCGAGTAGGGCTGTGCAGAAGCAGCATCGCAGGTTGCGAAGGGATAGCAAGTGCGCGCAACGACGGGTCAGATCGTGAAACCTCTAGAAACTAATCAGACATCCCCAGGGTGCGAAAACCTAGTTCTAGCACCCTCCCATACTACTTCGGGTGAGACCTCAGTCCACGTTCTGCTGAATGTTGCCGAAAGGGCCAGTAGTATCGAGATTTTCTTGGCTAAATCACCTCTGAACCTGGGTCAGGCCCATAGAAGCCAACAAATGGTTCCGTTGCCAGGACTGGGATCCGCATAAGGGATGTATGATGTTGTGCTAGTAGAACCCAACAAAGAAAGAAATTGAAGAGTGATTGGACAAGAAGATTCACGAGTTCGCGACCCAGGAAAACATAACTCTGTGAGTATCTGAGGAACAGTGGTCGGAACACTACTTGTATACAGAAATACATGAGATTTTCTTTGCATCCTTTCCTTCTGAGCTGTATGAGTGGATCACGAAGTTAGCAGATAGCCAAGGAAGGTGTAGGATCAACAAACCTATAGTGTGGGCTTCGGAATTAGTGTGTAGACTAGAAGCGTCAGCAGATAAGATCACACGAGTTGTGCACCATTGGCCCGACCGAATAATAGGAGGATTTATCACTGAGTTTACGATAGACACGACCATTAGCTACAGTGAGGCAGAGTGACGTTTCCTCAAGGGACCACGAGGTAAGTATATTAAATCTTTGAACACTTGGATTAAGATGCTATTGTGTGAAAAGTGGGTTATGTGAATAAATTAATGTTTGGGACTACGTGGAGCGGGAAGATCTATAGAAGCGGAAGTAGTGAAGGATTAGAAACCAGTCCCTTAATTTCACCCTCACGGGAGAGCGAGGAAGAGCTTGTGAAGGTTTCTCCGAGGAGCGCGGTCAGTTTGATAAGACAACACATTCCATGTTTACCACCTCCACACACACCACCACCCATCTCACCCCCCTCACCTCCATCTCCACCCACCCCACCTCAGCCACCACCGCAGTTCAATATGGCGAGTGCGATCAAACTACTGGTATTCAAAGGAGCGGGGAATGAAGATCCAGACCAATTTTCATTTGTGGTAAGAGTAGTATGGGAAGCACAAGGCATCATGGATGACAATATTTTGAAGGCTATGCTGGTGAGTGCGCTGTAGGATCATCCATTAACATGGTATATCAAACATTCTAATGACCAGCAAACTGCAAGAATCGCAGAGATCCAGATAGCGCTAAACAGGGAATTTAGTAGGCCAAAGTCAGAAACAGAATCAATCATCATGTTTAAGGAGATCGCGACGCTCCTGCGCGAGACCCCCTGGGATCTAGACCAAAGGCTAAAGAGTATGATTCTCAAAGCCAATATGATGTTGACGGATGGACAACATCATGCATGGTTTGTAGCATCTTTGACACTGCACTTAAGGATGGCGCTGTCACAGCAGAAAATTTATACCTTGGCCGAAGTGTTGGAAATGGCAATGAGATTACATGAGACACCTATACAAGATCTTGGGCCAGGAGTCCAACAAATCCACATGCAACTAAAGAATCTGTGTCTGGAAATGCAGAGTTTGAAATAGGATAGGACACCTCGGCCAAAGGTGCACGAGGAAGTATGGTGCATAAAATGAAAAGTCCAAGGGCACGACAAGGATCATTATCCAATGTTTGTAAACTACTTGGCAGGAGGAGGGCCAATGTCATTAAGACTAGAGGCACAAGCAGGGCCGAGCACGGCGCCTGCATTATGGTGCGCGATCTGTTAGATAAGTGGCAAACATGCTACAGACAATTGTCATCTATTGCAAAAGTATACGCAGATGTCCAAGCAATTGTTTTGTAATTTCTGTAGGTCAGTAGGCCATGATGAATGCACTTGCCGAAGCTACGAACTAATGATGGATCAGACCCCTACCTATAGGGTGCAGACCAAAACGTGAGCCCTCGACCTAAATGCAAGGATGGCGTGCACTGGATTTCAGGGACACGGTCAAGGTTGAGGTGGAATGGGACCAGGAAGGGGTTGCGGAAAACTAATTTGTTACAATTGCGAAGGGGTAGGGCACTATGCCTGTGATTGTAACAACCTGACAAGGATATCATGTTTGTATTGTACTTAGTTTGATCATGAGGTAGAAGACTGCCCTTCGTTGATAGCAAGGATGTGCGAAAAAGTGGTACTCCAACCCCCTCTGACTCAGAGTTTACAAATGATGAGGTCTGAGCCATGTGAAGAAGACCTGCATGTAAAAGTGATGCTCAGGAGCAGTATGACCATGGGAGATAATAAGGGGAAGCAACCAGAAGAAAGTACGTGGGTTCGCAAAGCTCCTACAAAGGAACCTGAATTTGATTTAGAATGTGTGAAGGAGACATTCATGGAAGCTAAGAAGAGCTTCACAGAGGCCTCCACTTCAGGTAGCAAGGATCAACTAGAACTAGGGATGGATCCTTCAATGCTCACTACCTTTCTAGAGACATGCTTGAAACCGCTATGCGATAGCAAGGCAGTCAAGGGACTATAGGAACTTATCACTAGGTGCGCAGGGTTAGGAGAACTGCACGTGGTCCAGAAACTGGGGAAGCATGCATTGAGCACCGAAAGGGAAATGATGTTGACTGTGCAAATCAGCAAGTATGAAATGGATCAGGTAATCCTAGATCTGGATTTGGACGCGAATGTACTACCAAAGCAAACATGGGAACGCATGGGCAGACCCACGTTACAATGGTCCCCCATTCAATTATGAATGGTGAACCAATATAAGATTTTTCCCATGGGAAGATTGCAAGGGGTAACTGTAGATATTGAAGGGGCGAGCGCGCAGGTGGATTTTGAAGTGATAGAGATTGTCGATGACAGTAATCCCTATCCCGCGCTACTAGGAATAGACTGGGCCGCTGATATGAACGGAGTCATAAATCTGAAGAAGCACAAAATGATCTTTGAGAAAAAGTCACTACGCATAGTAGTACCATCGGATCCAGCCGAAGGAGCGCGATACACTGAACCGGTGCACGATGATGATAGTGATGACGATATCGATTGTATTTACAAGATAACTGCACGAGAACAAGATTAGGTGAATCCGACTACAGATGGGAGAATTTCATGGGAGCGCGAAAGCTCCTGCACTTCAGATTTAGATGAAGAAGTAGAGCGATGGCAGAATAGGCTGCACGAAGTAACAACGCTTAATTGAAACATGATGGTCAGATCACTGCGTTGCATGACAACAGAGGCAAGGGAGTTTTCGACATATGATGCATTGTCAGCGGTGGATGAATTTCTAAGCAAATTTGAAAACACAGTACCAGAACAACAGCGGTTCGATGCGCTAAAGTGGGCACTGTGCGCAACACCCGCATGATGGTGGGGTACTCATCAAGGAAATTTTGAGGACTAGCACGGATGCAAAAGGATGATGTGCCTATGTTTTTGAAAACTGTAGCTTCGAATTAAAGTCAGTCAACAGGGGCGAAACAACTGGCACGCCCACCTTTATCGATGGGTACAGACATATGCTGTACAGCCACACACCAACCCCATAATAGAGACTCACAACAAACCGCAGCAGAAGGAAAGGTGACATGCACCACCAATTATCCACATTGAAGCATTTGATAGGGTATGAAGAGTACTGAACAAGGTTAACCAGGTGAAACGAACTGATCGCGACCCGCGCATGCCAGCGATTCGATGGGCCTACCGCACCATGTACAAAACCATGAATACGGAGATGATTCCAAAGGTGCAGAACGGAGCACAGACCATACTTGTAGAAGAAGATCCAAAAATGAATGCACACGTATTGTCTCCCACAGTGGCGACAGTGCACGATGGCAAGGAGGAAGAAATCACACATCTATGCGAGGACGAACCTCTAAGGATTCAAGAAGCCATCCGACGAGGGAACCTTAGACTCCGTGAAATCGAAAAGGACTGGGTATGATTGAGGAAGAAAAGCATTTTGACGGACGTTGAGATCACGAGGCTAGAAAATGAGATCACACAAGCATGTCTCGTCGATAAAACAAGGATGACAGGGCCAGATACGGATGATCATACCACTACATTAGATGAGTGTCGCCAAGAATTTATGACTCTGCTACCATGGCTGCAATCTCAGCTCACCAAATGCAGTAGCCAGGGGAGCGCACTACATATAGTAGAACGTGCGGTGTCGGCTGCCATGAAGGCAATTGAGGAGTTCCACAAACTACACTGAAAGGTGAGTTGAAGTCTCGCACAGGTGGCACGACCACTTGACTAGTCGTAGGGGGCATAGTCTCAGTGCTCCAGGCAGTTGAAAGAGTGCGCGGGACTCTAAAAGAGTCTATTTGGGAACTACGTGATAAGGGAGGTGTGCATAGAATTAGCATGTCCCAAGGTTTGCGCCTCCGCATGGGGCTGCGTTGCCGTGTGGGTAGGTTTGGAAGTGACTGTTGGTGTCATTGTTCATGACGGGATATCTAATTTAAGGCAAAAGGGAGCGGGTGACGGGCATTTTAGACACAAATTAAGGGCAAGATTTGGGACAATATCCCACCAAGAAAGCATTAATGACTCAGAATTGGGTGGAACGGTCGAATTCAAATTCAAAAGGCGCTATAAAACTCCAAGGGCTAGCCACGCGACAACACTTGCTCATTTGATATTTGAGTAGTTACGTAGAGCACAGAGTTTTGAGTGCCAAGCAATATTTGAGCCCCGAAGTTCGCGAACAACCAAAATAGTTCAAACGAGATGATGACTACTAGGAGAAGTGTGGGTTTTGTAGAAAGTACCGCCGACGAAGCCGCACATAACCCCATGGTGCATGACATTCCCGGAGATGCTAGGGATGCACCGGAAATCCAAAAATCACCTCAGACGCCGAGGCCTAAGAAGGATAAGCAGGCAGCGGAACCAGTTCGCATGTCCCCGCGGAATCCGCGATTCGGTAAAATCTCAATGGAAGAAAACGGAAAGGCTATCACCATTGAGACAGACGACGAAGGAGAAGACCTACAGGCTCTCGTTGATGAGATAGAGGCAGCCGAAGACATGGAAGAAGACATCCAGCTGGTGCGCTCTGCAGCGCAATTGCTCGAGTATGTCCCTCCACGGAAAGGGAAAACCAAGATACTAAAGGAACTAGATGTGACTAAGAGCGCACTCCAGACCCCGCTCCTCCCCGATGGAATTATGTTTGAAGGTTCGCAACTAGGCCACGTGCCCACAGTGAAGTTTAAAGATTGGGACCTCACGGAAAACGAGAAGTTCCCACATTTAGAGACAGAGAACCTCATGAAACAGAGCATGGAGGGGTCAGTCACAACACTAGAGCTGAGGAAATGGCTGCGCAGTGTGGAGAAGGCCAGAATACTTCATCTGTTGTGGATTCCACACTTTCACCACACACCTATCACAATTTTCGTCATCAGGCAGTTGCTTTTCCTGGTGCACGATGGGTACTTATGGCTGGAGGAGCCTATTCCCATCATGGTGGATCTCATCCATAGGATTTCCCGGCTCCCCTATAAGGGAAAGGACCCTGTGCAATAGCTTGAAGAAGCAGAGACTTGGCGTTTGAAGAGGCCATGAAGAAAAAATACAAACTGGAGAAGAAAAAGAGGGGTTATGCAATCAACAACATTAAAGATAAAGGGGTGCACGTAGCCACCTAGCTCCTGGCCGGGAAGGTCATGAGAAAATGCCGTAGAGATGAGGTACCAACACCATTAGTTACGCTGGTTGATCTGAAAATGAGATCTTAAATCAATATTAGGGTATTACAGACTCATGTGCAGGAATGCATATATTATTTAGTGCAATGGGTCTAAAAGATTGCGAATAATATAGACAATGAATAGTTATAAAACATAATAAGCACACACATCAACACAGTAAATAATCAAGGAGTTCACCAGACTTCCTGGCTACGTCTCTTGGTCCAACTTTCAGTGTCGACCTCTATATTATGTCTTCAAGAGCAGATTGTTACAAGTGTGAGCTCAAACTGAGTCTCAACACAACAATGACAAAACAACAAGGATTTACTTGAAATCCTCAAGTCTAAAAGAGTACACAGACCCTCCCTCTTGCTCTCCCTCTTTTGCTTTCTCTTGCTCTCTCTCTGTCTGAGCAACTGCTTCCTCCTCTTCTATTATGGGATGGCTTTTTAAGACTATTGGTGCCTATCTGTTCATCTACATTCTTGGTATTTCTGGCTCCCGGCCGATGTCTGTTCAACTCCTAGTTGCGCGTTAAACAATCATTGTAAAATGCTTAAGGTATGGTGGCCACTTGTTTTCCAACGGAAAGGACCGGGCACGGGTGAAATCCCAAAAAACACTCTTCTATGTTTACATAGAGAAATACACAGAATACACTGAAAACAATGGAAAATCCACTAAGGTGGGATTTCAAAAGATATTGAATCTGACCTATAATCCTATCGGGTCTGTTGTTCTATCACTGTCGCAAGTCACAGTGCCCATATGTCACAGTTTCCTTTGTATTTGGGTTTATAACGGAAAAACCCCAAATACATAGAAAAACCTGACAAACGGCTTTATATCGGAACTCGAAATATATCAAGTCACATCTATAAACCCTTTTGGGTATGGCTTTATCGCATGTCACATATCGACCCTTTGTATTTGATTCACAGTTCCCCTCGCCGATCGCCAATCGCCAATATCAGTGTATCCCATATCGTAGGGTTGCGGGTCCATTGGTATCACCCCTTATATCGTTGCGATACGATATATTGCAATCGCATATTGCTTAAGCCTCAAGCGCTCGGTAGGTCCTCCTTTTGTGTTATAGCGATGCCATATTGCAGGTTGATCTGGGCCATTGATTTGCGCGCTCGATCAATGGTCCTCGTTAACTCATGCTGATCACTATCATGATTTCCATAAGGCTGCCTCTGATACGCTCCGCTAGCGTCCGCCGATTGTGATATCCCGATTCAATCTGGGCCGTTGATTTGTCCGATCCAACAACTCTGGTGCAACGACATTTGAACCTTTGATAGCTCTATTTTCCATCATTTCTTACTATTTTTCCCATGCGATAGTGTTTCCGATAGTTATGTGTATGAAGACTTAGAGGTTTTAAGATCCATTTTGGATCATGCCTTCCCACTGAAAAGCTTTTGGACCACCAAAAGTTGGTTTTAAGCATCGATCAAGTGAGGATAGAGCTCCCTCACTTGTCCAATTTCTATCCGTCGTGCCTTGCTTGGATTTGAACCTTTGAGCCCTATCCTTAGGTATTCAACATCCCCTCGACGCGTAGTTCTCACCTTCCTGTCTAGAACTGTGTCTTCGTGTAACTCATTGAGATACTCAGGCAACAGATCCTCAATAGAAGACAACTGACTTTGCTCTTTAGGATCTTCAATCAATGAAGGCTCATACAATCTCAAGTTTTCTACATTAATGTCTGAATAGATCTGCATATAAGTTGGAAAATAAAGGCAAAAATAATTTTCACCAATTTTATCAAGTATCTTGAAAGGTCCATACCTTATTGGTTTTAGCTTCTTACCTTCACCTTGCATTTTTTCTTTGCTGATGTACAGCCAGACTTGATCACCAACTTGAAAACTATGTTCAGCTCGATACTTGTCATGTCTTGCCTTTACTTGGCTTGACTTCTTTCCAGTTGTTCCTGTACTGCCTAGTGAATTTCTTATATTTGTTCAATGAACTTGGTTGCTTTGTCCACATCACTGTGTCCATCAACTGTTATGTCTTTACCAAAGAAAAACATCCAAGGGAGACTATGGTATAAACCAAAACAAGTCTCAAAAGGAGATATCTGAGTCGAAGAGTGCTTGGCATGGTTGTAAGCATGCTGCACATAACACAAATGCTCATCCCAAAGCTTGGGATGCTTGCTGCAATAGCCTCTGAGAAACTGGATCACTGTCTTGTTTACCACTTCTATCTAACCATCTGTTTGTGGATGAAATGTTGTGCTCTTCTTCAATTTGGTCTCCATTAACTCCCATAGATTTGACCAAAACTTCCCAACAAATCGAGAATCTCGATCAGATATAATAGAAGTGGGTAAACAAAAATGAACCCATACATTTTGAAAGAACAACTTTGCTATTTGTTTAGCTGTAACCTGCTTGTTACATGGTATCAAAATACACATTTTAATAAACCTATCCACAACAACATACAAATAATCATGACCTTCCTAGACTTTGGCAATCCCCCAACAAAATCCATGGAACCACTTTCCCAAGGACAAGAAGGAATTGGAAGTGGAGTGTACAAGCCTAATTTTCTATTACTGGGCTTGCTTGTAGCATACATTGTACACCCTTTGATATATCTAGAAACTGTCTCATGCATTCTTGGCCAATAACAAAACCTTTGTAATTGTGCAACTGTTTTACTTACACCAAAATGACCTGATACAAGAGAAGTATGTGCTTCTCGGATATGTTAACTCTTTCAGTCTGTGGAATGCATAACTTTCCAAAATGATATAAGATTTGGTCCTTTAAATAATAATCCAATTCTTCTACTTGCTTGCCATGACTTAAAGTTGCATATACATCTTTAAAATCTACATCTTGAGCATATTGTTCAATGTAACTTTCATGCATTACTGAGTTATACTTAAGTATAGTAGATGAATTTATGATTGGTCTTGACAACATATATGCAACCTTATTGTGTATGCCCTTCTTATCTTATGACAAGATGAAATTGTTGTAGAAAACCCATCCACCTATAATGTCTTGATTGCTGCAATTTAGTTTGTGAGTGCAAATATTGAAGTGGTTGATGATCTATGTGTATGATTGTTTCTTTACCCATTAGGTAATGCTTCCACTTTTTTCACACTTTGTACTAATGCATACAATTCTTTATCATATGTGGGATAATTAACTACTGCAGAAGTAAATGTCTCAGAATGATAACATATAGGTTTTCCGTGTTGCATCAACACTACTCCCATGGCATAGTCACCAACATCTATCTCAATCTCAAATGAATGTTGAAGATTTGGCAATGCTAGCACTGGTGCTGCACTGATTTTTTCTTTTAAGGTGTCAAAGGCTTTATGCTGTTTGCCTCCCCACTTAAACACCTGTTTCAATCATGTTAAAGCATGTAATGGAGCTGCAATCAAAGAAAAGTTAGCAATAAAATTTCTCCAGTGTTGTGCTACCCCTAGGAAACTCCTAACTTCTGTAGCAGATTTAGGTTTAGGCCAGTTCACAATGACTTCAACCTTAGAGGGATCTATCTTCAATTCACCACCCCCTACAATATGACCCAAATAATTTAAAAATGTTCTACCAAATTCACATTTTGACAGTTTTACATAGAGATTTTCTCTTTTTAAAACATCTAAAGTCTGCTTTACATGCTTCACATCGTCTTCCCATGTCTTACTAAAAACAAGAATGTCATCTAAATAAACAATTAAAAAATCATCAATAAATGGTCTGAGTACATCATTCATAACTCTTAAATGCAGCAGGAGCATTAGTTAAGCCAAAAGGCATAACCAATCATTCATACAGTCCTTGCTTTGTTTTGAAAGTAGTCTTCCATGCATCTTGTTCTACAACTCTAACCTGATGATAACCACTTCGCAAGTCTAACTTAGAAAAGTAAATTGCTTCTTTCAATTGATCTAATAAATGATTAATACGAGGAAGAGGATAACGATTCTTGATCGTTATTTTATACAGTGCTCTATAATCAATGCACGTTCTCCACAAACCATCTTTCTTTCTCACCAGCACAATTAGAGATCCACATGGTGATGTGCTTGGGCATATAAACCCTTTATCGAGCAACTCCTCTACCTGATTCTTTATCTTTGCATTCTCTAAAGCTGAAAACATGTACATTCCAATGTTAGGTAATGGAGCATCTTGCTACAAACAAATATCATGTAGTATTTCTCACTTGGGTGGCAGACCTTTTGGTTCTTGAAATAGAACATCATACTCTGAAACAACTTTAACTAAATCAGCTTTCTATTGAGAATCACAGCCTTCAAATGCATTGGATTTTTCAGGATCCTTTGCCTTTACAACCATTAGTAAAAATTTCTTACTTGAATTCACAATTCTTATCTGTCCTGAGTTTATGAAAGAATAGTTATCTTTGAGTTTATGAGCTCTTACAATATATTCTATTCCATCTTTAGTAAGTTGATACTTATTCTCATCTCTATAGAAAATAGCTTTCCTATCATACAAGTATGGACTTCCCAAAACAATACCACATATATCCAATGGAACTATATCTAACTCAACCTCATCTACAAATGTTGATCCAATAGCAAACCTAAGTTTACATTGTCTCGTTACTCGTAGCTTTGTTTTATCACACACCCAACCTAATGGATATGGCTTCTCATGAGGTTTTGTTTGTAATCCCAACTTCTTCGCAATTGTTTTAGAAATCAAATTTACTTGTGATATACTATCAAATAAATTATCAATCTTGTTATGCTTGGAAATTACTCTAATACGAAAAAGCTCATTTCTTTCCTTCTCATTACTTTCATTATCAATAGATTGTGCAGAATTACTTGTGGATGCTTCAGAATCTTTACCTTTAATACTTGTGGCTATAACTATTGTTTCATCGCCTGAATCTGATCCCAATTCCTGTTGAATAGTAGCAGCATTCTTTTTCTCCTTACCACCGAACTTCTTAGGTCTCCGTTCTGGATGCAAAGACCAGTAGTGTGCCTCATCGTGTCCTTCTTTCTTGCAATGAGTGCATGAAGGTTTATCCTTCTTTACAGTTTTTGTTTTCCTCTCCTTCCATTTCAGTTTCTTCTTTTCCTTACTCTTTCTTACAGAATATTTAGATGATCCCCCAACCTCTGGGTTTACATTCTTACCTCTAGCCTCTAGATGTGTTGCTTGAAGTGATACATCATCTAGGCTAGTGGGATTAAACATGAGTATAGTATGCTTTAAATAACCATACAGACCGCCTATATACTTCAATAAAGTCTCAGGTGAGTCCAAGGATATACCTAGAGTTAAAGCTCTTTTCCTGAATTCCTGAGTATAACTTTGTACACTCTGACCCTTCAACTGACGAAGAGTTTGCCAACTCATCATTGCATGCTGCATGTAAGCTAAAGGGTAGAATTTTGTTTTGATAGTAGAAACAGATTCATTCCAAGTAGAAATGATTTTACCATGTTTTTGTAGATCAGCTTGTGTCTTGCCTTCCCACCATACTGTGCAGTTCCTCCAAGTCGAAGGCTAGCCAGCTGAATCTTCTTCCTTTCTGAATCAATGTTCTGCACCCTACAATATACATCAATCTGCCTTATCCAATTGTCTAGCTTCTCTACATTTAGTTCTCCATCATAAATTGGCAAATCAAACTTCACATCTAATTTAATCAAATAATTTTTCTTCTTTTTCTTATCAGGGCTAGTTTTATGGGAAGAAGATGATGAGCATGATGAAGGTGATGATGGAGGAGATGGTGGAGAAGGCATTTCTCCTTTTCCTTTTCCTTCTGGAGGGGAAAATAGAAAAGGTTCATCTACTCCTTTGTCTGGTTTAGGTGTTTAAGTGCTTTCACCTCGACTCTTCTTAAATTCCAGATACATCTCTTCCACCAGAGTTCACATGGCCATAAAACTGTCCATGAACTGAGATTATGATCCTAGTGGAGTGTCTTCTGCCATTCTCCTCTTAGAATAGACTCTTCCAATCTATGGATTGGCCTCAACAAGTTCTCCTTCTCCTAGTCTGAGCTTTAATCTAGTTAGCATTCAAATTCCAACACAAGCTTGTCTAACCTTAACAAAACCAAAACCAAATGCTCTAATACCACTTGATCTGAAAATGAGATCTTAAATCAATATTAAGTTATTACAGACTCATGTGCAGGAATGCCTATATTATTTAGTGCAACAGATCGAAAAGATTGCGAATAATATAGACAATGAATAGTTATAAAACATAATAAGCACACACATCAACATAGTAAATAATCAAGGAGTTCACCAGACTTCCTGGCTGTGTCTCCTGGTCCATCTTTCAGTGTCAACCTCTATATTATGTCTTCAAGAGCAGATTGTTACAAGTGTGAGCTCAAACCAAGTCTCAACACAAAAGTGACAAAACAACGGGGATTTACTTGAAATCCTCGAGTCTACAAGAGTACACAGACCCTCCCTCTTGCTCTCTGTCTTCTGATTTATCTTGCTCTCTATCTTTCTGAGCAACTACTTCCTCCTCTTCTGTTATGGGATGGATTTTTAAGCCTATTGATGCTTTTCTGTTCATCTACATTCTTGGTATTTCTGGCTCCCGGCCACTATCCGTTCAACTCCTGGTTGAGCGTTAAACAATCATTGTAAAACGATTAAGGTATGGTGGCAACCTGTTTTCCAATGGAAAGGACTAGGCACGGGTGAAAATCCCAAAAAAACTCTTCTCTGTTTACACAGAGAAATACACAAAATACACAAAATACATTGAAAACAATGGAAAATATACCAAGGCTGGACTTCAAAGGATATTGAATCTGACCTATAATCCTATCGAGTCCGTTGTTCTATCGTCGTCGCAAATTGCAAGTCGGAAGTCGCAGCGCCCATATGTCACGGTTTCCTTTGCATTTGGGTTTATAACGGAAAAACCCCAAATACATAGAAAAACCTGACAAATGGCTTTATATTAGAACTAAAAATATATCAAGTCGCATCTATAGACCCTTTCAGGTCCGGATTTATCGCATGTTGCATATCACCCCTTTGTATTTGATTCACCGCTCCCCTCACCGATCGCAGATCGCTGATATCGGTGTATCGCATATTGCGGGGTCGCGGGTCCATTGGTATCACCCCTTATATTGTTACGATGCGATATATCACAATCACATATCACTTAAGCCTCAAGCCCTCCGTAAGTCCTCCTTTTGTGTTATAGCGATGCGATATTGCGGGTTGATCTGGGCCATTGATCTGCTCGCTCGATCAACGGTCCTCGTTAACTCGTGCTGATCACTATTGTGATTTCCCTAAGGCTACCTCCGATACACTTCGCTGGACTCCAGTGATTCCGATATCCCGATTCAATCTAGGCCGTTGATCTATCTAATCCAATGGCTCTGGTGCAGCAGAATTTGAACCTCCGATAGCTCTGTTTGCCGCCATTTCTTAGTGTTTTTCCCATGTGGTAGTGTTTCCGATAGTTTGAATACTTAGACATTTTAGGATCCATTTTGGATCACTGGTAGAACAATGTGCAGAGGGGGTCCAATTCAATTGGGCCGAGTTCCTCTTCGAGGAGTTCCTCACTAACTACAATGAAGCCCAAGAGCAGGGCAAGACCTTCCACTACGCGTGGTTACTCTTTTCTATTTTACTGGTAATAGGGGAATTGCCTGAGGACAGTCAATTCCCTAGTATTGAATAGGACTTACTAGAGGCCACAAAGTACGCGTCATTTTTGGATACTAAGGACGCCATGCGGATCCGCGAGACAAAGATCTTCTCGGTGCTCATGGAGGTGAGCGTCTGAATGTGGATCAACAGGAGGTCGTGCTTGTCCCCCACAGTGTACAACAGTTTGCAGAGCTTTGCAGACTTCAAGGTAGACATGAATAATGTGTACATCAAGGCGGGTAAGGATCTAGTGCAACAATGGACCAAGCTCCCCTTCATCACCATCAATGATGCGATCTTCTCAGTGCTAGAATCATGGCCTCTCGAGTGGCGCACCCCGGATCTAGCTGAGATGGATAAAACAGTAGCACAGAAGCATAAGGATGTAACCAAGTTGTGTGTCATGAAGTTGGCCCAGCAAAGGTGCAACGAGGAAGCAACCTCAGAGGTAAGTTTTGTCTGTGAGGCAGCGAAGGCAGCCGCAGAGCAGGCAAAGGCCGCCGAAGAAGCAACAACAACATAGGCAACAGGGGTCATCACGACATAGGACGAGTAGTGCCCGAACTTGTATACAGGATAGGGAGCAAAGGACACAGAAGAAGGCGCAGACCCAGGCACAACGTCCACCCAGCTGAAGAGGTTGCCTGTCACAGAGAGATCGGGTCCATGGAAAAAGGTCAAAGCCTCCAAATTGACCTTTGACTCGATCACATTGACCGAAGGCGACCTCTACGACATTGGCGACACAGTTCACGAGTGCACCAAGGAAGCGCTCCAGGAAGCCATGTTAGAGTAGAATATTGTGTTGGGGGCCCTAAGGGCACAATTGCAAGAACTTCAGGTGCGGCCCCTAGAGGAAGGAATAGTAGCCACCTACGGTGCCACAAACACATCAGCAATGGAGCAGCTTCTACGCGCAAAGATGGTCAACACCATAGTGCTACCAAAAGGAGCGCTAACAATGGAGAACAAGGATGACAAAGATGTGGTAAGCTAGATCAAGGGAATGGGCTTTAATTTGGATGCCATTTTTCCAGACACATTGTATGAATTACAGAATGGCATCACATCAGAGCTCTGTGCCAGGGAGGGCTACACGATCTAGGTAATGAGTGAGCAGAAGATCAACATCGAACAACTTAGCCTATAGCATGATGAACTAGTGTCACAGAATCAACAGATCATGCAAGCAGTGGATGAAGCATGCCGATGTGTCCTAGAGTTGTTCATTGTCGCAGACCTACCCACAGAGATGCGGATCCACTCTCTGGCAAGTGGAGTCCAAAGCGTGCGTGAGGAAACAATACGAGTATAGCTGGAGCTGAACCTCCAGATTGTTAAGCTGCGGCTGAAGACTTAGCCTTCCACTCCTCCGAAAGTTAGAGAATAGCGTGTTAGCACGATTCAAACAGGACTGGAAGAAATTGGACGGGCAGTGCAGGACTGTACCGGTATGTTGGCCCAAGCTTTTGATGTCCTCACATCCTTGCAGGAGGACCCCAACATACAGTGCCTGGAAATAGAGGCGCACGAATTGTAGGAGCAGTATGATAATGTAAGAGGAACTGTGCAGACAGTCGTCCTCACCCAATGGCTGACCAAGATGCAGCAAGCAAGGGCGTTGAAAGAGCAGGTGGATGCCGCAAGAGAGAAAGAGGCACTTCTCAAGGTGCACGTCCAGCCATGGATTGATGAGGCCTTCACCATTACGGCCGATATTGAGGGAAAGATCACACAGATGTAGGGACTCTATGCGCTAAGGCAAGTAGAGGATCCTCACAAAGAAGCATCACAAGAACGCATGCAACAACTCCAACAAACTGCTGAAAAGTGCGTTGCAGACCCCCGAGCAGTACGGGACCAGTTGGAGGTGCTCTGTGCCAAGATCACTGCACCAACAGAGTGACTAGGGATGAGTCACGATGATTGTGTTGGGGGCTTGTTGGGCATGGAATCCCCCCACAACATGTTTTGGGGCTCAAAGCCCAAGTTTTGGCCAAAGGTTTTGTAAGACTCCACGAATTGCGGGCATCGTGCACAAAGTATAGGATGAGTCATAGGGTTGTCCACCCTAAAATATTGTAATGTAATGTAAAGTCATGTCGGCCTACCCATGGTCCACAGACCATGGGATTATATAAATAGAGTGAGGCTCTAAGTGTAGAGGGAGGGAAATAAAAGAGAAGAAGAGGAATGGTTCAAGCATAGAAGAAGAGTCTAAGTGTATTGGGTCGTAGTAGTAGGAAGAGGCTATGCAGCTGAGTGCGCAGAGACCTAGTAGAGTCCACAGCTGAGTGCGCGGACCCTTGCAACTGAGTGCATAGGATGGTGTCGATTCTGTAATCGGGATTGAAGATTAATAAAGAGAAGTTGATTCTTATTTTTGTGTATCTGCTGTGCATTTCCTTCTTTACATTTATACTGTTTTATTTACCGCGCGCACTGTTGTGATTGCTGAATATGCTATAATAATCATTAGTATTACATAAAAAAGTTAAGTAATCAGATAATAACAAATTAAATAACAAGGGACTTGGGTATTATCCGGGTTGCTCCCCGAGTAGAGCTGTGCGGAAGCAGCATCATAGGTTACGAAGGGATAGCAAGTGCGTGTAGCGACGAGTCAGATTGCGAAACCTCCAGAAAATAATCAGACATTCCTGTTGAGATTGCAACAAGATGATGGAGCTTAGTGAAAATATTCGCCTTCACTAAGTGGGCCGCAGGCAAATTATGGTGCAAGTTCTATTTTTGATCCCAGCAGGGATGATCACAGTGTGGGTGACCACAGTATGAGTGATCACAGTGTGGATGATCACAGTGTGGGTGACCACAGTATGAGTGATCACAGTGTGGGTGACCACAGTGTGAGTGATCACAGTGTGAGTGATCAAAGTCTATTTTTATACTGGCTGTCAAAAATAGAAAAGTCAAATATTATTGTCTCATAATAATATTTGGACTATAAACTTGATCTTATTCTCTTGGAGCACTTCAGGATGAGCTATGGATGTGGTACATGCAGATCCCAGAAGAAAATACGTGGTTACCTATGGGATGACTAATATTTTCATGCAGGACTTCAGTTAGAACTCAAGTGAGTTGAGTTTAGTGGACTGGAGGTGCAGTTGATAGAGTTGTGTTTAGTTTAGCTTTGTTAAACTGGTTGTATTTAGTCTAACTGGGAAATAGAATAGAGATGAGTTGGGTGAATTAGTTATTAATTAATTCACAAGTTATTAACTCATAATGCAACTATAGAATACATCAGTTAACTCAGTTGCATGTCAGTGCATGTTCAGTTCAGCAGGGACAGGTGTTAGAGGATCAGATTGCTATCAGTTGCGACTATAGTTGTGCATGATGATTTGCACAATCAGAGGGATTGAGTATGCCAATGAATTGGCCAATATCAAGAATTGTAGCCTATGCTCACGTCTAATAGAGTGTGAGTGATTCTTTGCAGGTGAAATACGAGTTTGGTAAACCATTCTCAACAATTCTTGAGCAGGTATTGAGTTGGAGAGGCATGCAAGCAGTGGAATAGATTTGGAGATCAGATCTTAGCTGTATTGTGTGTAATAGGTGGAGATGGTACTAGATTTCTTGCGATAAGCATTGTACTTTGTAATGTTACATGGTCTCAATCATTAATATACAGATAGTGTGGGGTTTTTAGCGAGATGATTTCCTTGGGTTACATACTGTGTTAATGTGTGAATGCTCTTGATGTTTTATTGTTATTGATGCTGCTATATTGATGATCAATGTAGAGGAGCTTATGTATTGTGTATGTATTCTGCAATAGTACATGATCAGGATAATATCTGTTGAATATGTGTTAAATTATTCAAAATTTATACAATCCCCAGGGTGCAGAAACCTGGTTTTAGCACCCTCCCATACTATTGTCGAAAGGGCCAGTAGTACTAGGATTTTCTTGGCTAAATCACCTCTGAACCTGGGTAAGTCCCATACAAGCCAATCAAACCTTGTAGGGATGAACAATGCCTTTCTAATCCTTTCATGTTGTGTGATATTCTCAGGGATACGAGATAAGTCATTTTAAAGAGACTGAACTGCCATATCAGCTAAAAGATGAAGCCCTGTAAATAATAATTCAGCTATGGCCTTTCGATTCTCAATTTGTAAAGGGCTCTTGCTCGTTTCAGAGACCAAGCCCCAATCCTTCTTGGGTTTATTGGTATCAGGCAAATGGCAGGGCCAATCAATGTAATTAGAACTCAAGTCCCTCATTTCCCCATTCATACTTGGTGACTGAAACTCCATGTCCAAATTAAAGAAGATCAAGAGACCTTCACCAAGGGTCTCCTATTGCAGGTTGCATATTAAGTTGAATTGCTCTTCATTTCCCCATCAAAGAACAACTTTTTCTGCTTAAGAGCTACTTTTTGGGCCTTTGTCCACACTAGATGGGGCAAGAACTGACTATCGAGGCTTGAATCACTGTCTCAGTGATTTGAATTTGTGTTTGAATTAGTCTCAGATGAATATACATGTTGTCGAATTATGAATATTGGGGATTTAATTGAATCTCCATTCTTGAAGGGACCAACCTCCACAATTAAATTTTTGACTGGCAAGCATATGTCCTTGTAACTAGCTCCTGATTTTAATGAATTTCCTTCAAAAGTTGCAGAAGATCTGAGGAGGGGAGAATCCTTGATGCATTGATTTCCCTTGCGACTAATGTTTGGAGAGGACCCATCGGCAAGAGAACCGATTTTAGCTATGGAAGAGAATTTGACTACAATTGGGTGGATTTTTCTCTCGTGAAAAGCTTATTGCGAGCTTTTCACCATTCCCAAATACTATCGGAATTCTCCATTGGGTAGATTTCCATGCAACAATATATTAAAATTATTGAAAGATCAAAGCCTTCAAAGAGGTGTACAAGGGTCGAGTCAAACGAGGGCTCAAATTGCACTAACTAATTTATAGAACTGGATCACTAGCACCATTTTACCAAGAAGATTGAATGGATCACAACTATGGAGCATGTCGAGCCTAACTAAAGAAGAGTTGCAAAAGAAAATCTTGATACGATCAAGAAGCCACCATTTCTCAAGACCAATACTTTCTTTTTTCATTTTCAAGATCAAATCTCTGGGAAGAACCCAAATCACCAAAATGATTGAGAAAAAGGTTTGATCAAAAGGGTAACAAATTCATTGATCATACTGATGACCCAACAAAATCAATTAATCGAATCACTAAAATTACAGAGAAAATAATGTGTAAAGGAACAATGCAACTTTTACCAAGTGCAGGTGATAGTAGTTTGGCTTGCAACAAGAAATGGGTGCTCTATCTCTAGAGATGGGAACAGAAACTGTGAACACACTAACTAACTTATCTAAATTATGTATCTTTACATGATCTTATTCCAAATGATAATAAGGTATTTTCAGAAAACTAAATAAGATATAGTTTCAACATTGATTTTCCATGTTTCCACATTACATTCAATGTTTTGATTTACATATAAACCAATTTTCATTGATGTCATTATACCTTTATATTTAGGTCATTAATTCGTCCTTCAAAGTTGTTAGAAGAAGAGGCTACCAGGTGGTACTCATGGCAGCACCGAAATCACTTCACAAGGCCAGTGATTGCTGATTTTTGGAGTGCGGATGTTAAAGGTAAGTATATTTGGGAATTTTAATGAATCTTTAGCTATGAT
Organism: Pinus tabuliformis; assembly: GCA_031772625.1. Taxonomy (NCBI): domain Eukaryota; kingdom Viridiplantae; phylum Streptophyta; class Pinopsida; order Pinales; family Pinaceae; genus Pinus; species Pinus tabuliformis. Next base: position 353,553,225 of record CM062816.1, read on the forward strand.
TTTTCATGTTGGTTAGGTGAAATTAGAGGCATTTTAGGGCTCTATGAGATTGCATGGGCAATGGATTTTTGGGTTTTTTTTTTGTCTATGATTTCTTCTATTGGCATAGTTGTGCAAGTGTGTTGGGTGTTAATGAGCTTCGGTTCCTACAAATGGTGGTGTTAGGGTGCCATAATAATAGGATTCATAATTTTGAATTGACTATGTTCAGTATTGTTATATTGTACATACCTTTGCTTTCTGCAAATGTATTCCCAAATTAAAAAATGTAAAGAGTGTATGTCCTAAAAGAACAATCAAAGGACAAAAAGAAACAAAGATCAAAAAAGCAAAAAATATGAACCCCGCAAAAAGAGATCAAAATATATCATGAAGGTGTGCAAATTCAAATGCCACTAAGATTTTAATTTTTGTCAGACCAGGAGTAACTCCAGACTTGGCAGAAAAAAACTGATTCATTTATTTCATTAGGTAGCTATTGTTATATACATGAATGTGACTAATCAGTTCATCTTCTTGATGACTGTTCACATTCCAAATTCACCCAATCGCAGAGGATTAGGTGTCAACATTCCGCCCCTTAATCTGAAGGGTTGTTGGTGAGTCCAAGCATCGTTCTGAATCTTTCAAGCTTTTCTCTTCCAAGCGCTTTGGTGAAGATGTCTGCAATTTGCTCATTTGTGGAACAATGATGGAGATGGATTGTTTTGGCCTCAACATGATGTCGGATCAGATGATATTTAGTATTGATGTGCTTTGTACGATCATGGAACTTTGGGTTCTTGGCCAACTTTATTGCAGAGGTGTTGTCAATCATGAGTGGAGTTGATTGTACTTGTTTTACCTGCAAATCTTCAAGAATTTTCCTGAGCCACACAATTTCTTTCGTTGCTTCAGCTGCTGCCACATAATCTGCTTCTGTTGTGGAATCTGCTGGAACTGATTGTTTGCGTGATCTCCAAGAGACAGCTCCTGATCCAAGACTCATAGCATATCCTGAAGTAGATACTCCAGTTTCTTTGTCTCCATCGAAGTCTGAATTAGAGTATCCAATCAAGCTGAAGTCGTCCACCTGTGTATACTTGATTCCAAGGTCTTGAAGTCCCTTCAAGTACCTTCGAACTCTTTTTGCAGCAGACCAATGTCCCTCACAAGGCTTTTGCATGAACCTGGAGAGGACTCCAACAGTAAATGAAATGTCTGGTCTGGTATTAGTGAGGTAGATGAGACTTCCTACAAGCTGTCTATACCTTATTGCATCCTCAAATTCATTTCCTTCAATAGATGTGAGCTTTAAGTTTTGTTCCATTGGAGTAGAAAGAGGATTGCACTCTGTCATGCCAAATCTGTTTAACAAATCTCCAATGTATTTCTTTTGAGAAAGAAATATGGATTTTGGATGTTGGGTTACTTCAATGCCAAGATAGTAATGAACATAGCCCAAATCAGTCATTTCAAAACTTTTTCCTAATTCTTTCTTTATGGATGCAATATAGCTTTCATTGTTGCCTGTCATTAAAAGATCATCTACATATACCACAAGATATATAACTGTTTTGCCAACTTTATTGACAAATAAAGTTGCATCATCAAGATCAAAATGATTGAAGTTGAGTTTCAGAAGATGCTCAGTTAGTTTTTCATACCAGGCTCGTGGTGCTTGTTTGAGGCCATACAAGGACTTCACAAGTTTGCATACTTTATGTTCATGTCCTTTCACAGCAAATCCTTCAGGCTGGGACATAAAAACATTCTCTTTTAGATCTCCATTCAAGAATGCAGTTTTTACATCCATTTGATGGACTTTCCAACCGTTCTGAGCAGCTAGTGCAAAGAGTGTCCAGATGGTGGCCCATTTTACTGTGGGGGAAATTTTTTCCTCATAATCGACCCCTTCCTTCTATGCAAAGCCTTTTGCGACAAGCCTAGCTTTGTGCTTGTCAAGTGAGCCATCAGCTTTGTATTTGTTCTTGTAGACCCACTTGCGGCCAATTGGTTTGGTTCCAAATGGAGGATCAACCAGCTTCCAAGTGCCATTCTTTATGAGGGCATCATACTCCTTTTGCATCGCTTCTTTCCATTCATCATGAGAAGCAGCTTCTTTGAAGGAAGTTGGTTCAAAATCTGTAGACAAGTTCAATTCACAATCATAAGTAACATCCATATCAACAGGTGAATTAGAGTCATCTACATCACCTCCATCTTGTCGGTTTGTATTTCTGGTTCCTGTTTTTCCAATTTCATCAGGATGAACACTTTCAAGTGTCTTTGTCAGCCACTTTGGGGGACCTTTCTGAGATGGTCCAGGCTGCTCTGTTGATTGAGTTGGGACTGAATCAAGATTGAGTCTCCCAATTCTATCAATTACATCACTTAAAGCATCATCCGTTGTTGGAGTTTCATGCAGGGGAGATTGTTCTTCAGAAGAAGATTCCACATGTTGATCTAGTATAGGAATCCCCCCTTCAAGATGTGGAATCTGATTATCAAATTATTGAAATGATTTTGTTTTTGCGAATCTATCCAAGCGATCAAGTTGCCGCTCAACAACGTTGTCAGATTTGGATGATTCTAGAAAAATGAAATCTCTAGATACAACAAACTTTTTATTTACTTCATCATAGAGGCGGTATGCTTTAGAGGTGTTTGAATACCCCAGGAAGATACACTTACTACTTCTAGCACCAAGTTTGTTTCTATGTACCTTTGGTATCAAAGCATAACAGGTGGAACAAAAGATCCTAAGATGTTTTACCGAAGGAACATGTCCATACCACAATTCATAAGGAGTCTTGTTTCTTATAGCATTAGATGGACATCTATTCTTTATATATGCAGCACATAGAACAACATCAGCCCAAAACATTATCTTTACATTTTTGAAAAAGAGCATGGATCGTACCATATTCAAGATTGTTCTATTCATTCTTTCAGCTACACCATTCTGTTGGGGATTATAAGGCACAGTTGTTTGATGTTTAATCCCATGTTGGCGAAGATAGTGTTCAAATTCATTTGATGTATATTCTTTTCCATTATCAGTGCGAATAGACCCAATATGAGATTGTGCATCATTTTCAATCCATTTATGAAAATTCTTGAATTTTTGAAAAGCATCAGATTTGTTCTTCAATAAATAAACCCAACACATTCTGGTGTAATCATCAATAAATGTCATGATATATTTATTTCCATTTGCAGAAGGAACAGGCATTGGACCACATAAATCTGAATGAATGAGTTCAAGCTTCCTATGTGCTCTTGAATGTGAATCATGAAAAGACTGTTTGCTATGCCTTCCTAGAATGCAAGCATCACATTGCTTATGTTTCCTAGGAATTGTAGGCAAACCAAAAACACCATTTTTCTTCAATAAGCGGAGACTGTCATAGTTTAAATGTCCAAATCTAGCATGCCATAATAAACTTGATGGAAGTGTACCTTCTTCATGATGAGAAATATATGAGAAAGGTTGTGCATGAGCAGAGGTTCCTTGCAGTTTGAGAAGCCTTTCTTCTTCTATTCCCCTCATGACAAGTGAGTGGTCAGATGCTTTTCTTACCTCAAGCTTGCCATCAAACATATGAATGGAGTGACCTTGCTGGCGGATGTGGACCAAGGACAACAAGTTTCTCTTGAGCTGTGGGAGATATAGAACATGATCCAGAAGAAAGTCTGGAAGACCAGGCAGTTTAAGCCTAATTGTGCCAAGCCTTGATGGCTTGATTTTTGACTGATTTGCAAAGTATACTGCTCCATAAACATTGTCAGTGAAGTCTTTAAAAAAATCTTTCCTATGAGTCATATGACAGGTTGCTCCTGAATCAAGCAACCAACCATTTTTCGAAGAAGCAAGTGAAGCATTAAACAAATCTTCATTTACTCCAATGTTACATTGTGCTTCAATATAGTGAGCGGATTCAGGTGCTTTACCTTTGTCTGTATCATTAGTTTTACCTTTCTTCTAGTTTCTTTTCTGCTCAATTTTGTCCCATGGTAGCTTGCATGTAGAAGCATCATGTGATCCATTTCGTTTGCAGTGAATGCAATGCAGATCTGCCTTTTCTCCTTGAGAATGTCTGCCCCCCCTGCCTCTGAAATATCTTCCTCTTCCTCTTCGTCCACCTCTTCCTCTTGTAGAGTCTTGAGCATGATGCTTTTCTTTATGAGTAAGGCAAACAGTCTCTTCAGAAGATTCAGGGACTGTCTTCTTTCCAAAGGCTTTCTCTCTTTCAACAAACTTTTTCACAAGAGAATCAAAGGTTATATCTTTAAGATTTCCATTTGCTTGTAGAGACTCAAGATAATTGGAGTAAGTAGGATAGAGTGCCTTGAGAAAAGCAATAAGAGGGATATCCAGCTCAACCTTAGTGGATTTAATATCATGCATTATAGACTTTACTTCAGATGCAAGAGCAAGAGGATCATTATTTTTCAGTTCAAGAGTAAAGAGTTTAATCATGAGCTGAACAACTTCAAGTGCAGAATGTGAGTCATAGAGTTCTTTCAGGTTTTGTAAAGCTTCAAAGGCAGTTGAATATGATGAAATATGGTGACTTACTTCTTCATTTACAGATGCTGCGATTAATGCATAGGCTTTTCTGTTCTTGTTTTCCCAAATGATGAGCTCTTTGTCTGATGTAGGCTGCACTGGGTCATTTTCTCCTTCTCCGACACAAACTCCTTTCCACAACTCATTGAAGATGAGGGTGTGTTTTATCATTCGGGACCATTCAAGATAGTTCTCCTTGCCAGTGAGAACTATTCCTACCATAGAGATGATTGAATGCATTCTGTAAAAAATTACTTCTGCTGATAGAATAATATTTCTAATGGCAAAAAAGAATGTGCTTTTGAGGGAAAAAAACTTTTGCTGCTAAAAGAATGATTCTGATTCTGCTACGCCATTTATATATTATTGACCATTGAAACAAATGCTGATAACATACTACCACTGTAACATATATCACCACATATATATCACCGCATAAACAATTTGAGTGCTTGTGTTAAATGCTGCCCAAACGTTCGCGGGACATGGTACTGGAACAAATAGATCGCAAACAATATGCTGTGATATTACCGTCGCTCTAGTTGATTAAAACTCAGATTGCCAACATAAGAAGCCGCATGACTGGTCCACATGTAATTACTGAAGAGACTTGGGGAGTGAACTACAGAGCACTGAACGACTTATTTGAAATCTCTAAAAAGAGGACGGATGTATTCACGTATCACGTTGGAGTTCAAATGATAGAGATATATAATGAGCAAGTGAGAGATCTTCTTGCCACGGACGGTTCCAACCGGAGACTAGAAATCCGCAACAATTCTCAGCAGAATGGATTAAATTTTTCATGGCGACGGGTGGCAGACACAAACACCGTCCAAGGCAAAGACAAACATCGTTGTATACATTATAAATTCAATACAAGCAGCGTTGTATACATTATATATCCAATAGCTGAACCGACAACGTCCAAGGCATATACAAACAACATGTTCAAAACATAAACAATGCATATACAAACACCGTTACCAACTTTAGTGCACTGCGCATTCAGAATGATGATACCACACTCTTTATCAGGCAGCATTCAACAGTCCAGCTGCGTCATCCACAATGGAGATTTGCATCACCGAAATGGCACCAAAATCTGGATTCACGTCTCAAAAACCTTCCTAACTGGTAAGAGGATGAAAACCCTAGATCAGGCAGCGTTCAACAATCTTGTCGATGGCGTTTTTGCTGCGCATGGAGTCTCAGAACGGTGAGAGCGTTAGGTGAGAGAACGTTAGGTGAGAGAGTGTCAGGGTTTTGGAGTGAATTCAAGCGAGAAAGGAGCACGGAATCTCCCTAATTCCGCGGGAAGCGTTGAGGTTTTGAGAATTTGAGGCGTTGTGGTATGCGGTGTGTTTTTTACTTTTCTTCTGTAGAGGAGTTAATTTGAGAGGCTGTTATTATTTCAGTAACCGTCGGTAAGAAAAAGAGCTAACTTGACAGAGGCAGCACAGGCTTGGCAGAGACGCAAGACAGAGGCAGTGGCAGGGAGTTACGACTATTTTAGGACTGGCTCTGATACCATGTCAGACCAGGAGTAAGTCTAGACTTGGCAGAAAAAAACTGATTCATTTATTTCATTAGGTAGCTATTGTTATATACATGAATGTGATTGATCAGTTCATCTTCTTGATGACTGTTCACATTCCAAATTCACCCAATCATGATTATGTGTAGCTTGTTTAAAATACCATAATCCATGATAAGTCAAGTAGCTTAATCTTGAATTTTCATACTTTAAATTTAATGTTGATAGATAGAGAATAAAGATCTAGCCAAACAGTTTAATCTTGGCAGATCAATAGTTAAAATAGAGAATGATAGGGAGCTCAACAGTTTAACCTAAGTTCTTGGATGAAATAAGGTTTGAATTAGTTAGTTTCTTGTTTCAAAGAAAAATGAATAAGGGTTTGCAAACTCAAATGCACCCATGTAAATAAGGAATAAAATGTTAAAATCGCAGATGGGTAGGTACAAGCAATTTTTACAATCATGGATAAACATCATTTGGCATATTACTAATTTCCCTCCCCACAATGTGCTCCAATACTAAAATCCTTTAGTCATAAAGGCTCAGAGCATTTCTATAACTTTTGGTGGGACCGAACCCTCAACTTAATGACTCATGGACATCAAATATTGGATTCCACCTTATTGAAACCCTTCTCATTCATGAAAGTCCCTTTTCCCTTTACATCACTCATTTTACCCTACAAAATCCCCTTTTCCTAAGTTTAAAACACATTTTACCTAAGAAAGGTAAAAACCCCTTAACTAATTCCCCTCTCATTCAAAATACTAAAAAACCAACAAGAAATGCTTTTATCCTAAGTATATGTGTTAAATATTGATATTGGGCCACCACAGTGAAGAAATTCAAGCCAAACATCATATTTTACATTATGCTTACTATATTTTACATTTTGCACATTCATTTCATATTAACGTACTAACCTAATGTATTAGCTCCCCGATATACCTTTTTCCCGTATTAAATAACTCCTTTGTCTATAATATCCAAACCCCGATTTAATTATAAACTATAGTTTCATCCCCCAGATTGTTTAAATTAACTCCCCGCTTCATATTTCCCTGACATAAACCTATTAACCCACCAACCCTTGGTGCCGTTAAAGAAAACCCCGCAAATCTTCACCCTGATTTCCCTCTGTTCAACTTCATCGCGTGACAATCGTTAGATCTCTCACCCCCAGATGTGATGACGCGCATCCATATCGTTCTCACTCCCTCTACGACCTTTATCAGCCCAAGAGCACACGAGATTCACGGTTTTTCTCGGGCCCAATTTTGCTACATGTTAGCCTCTGGCATAGATCGTGTTCCCTCAGGGAAATACCGCCCACCTGCCAAAAGCAGTGCCATGGCCTCTAAAACCGCTTCCCTGCCCTACGCGAAAACCATCCACTGTTCATAAAATACTTTCCCTGCCAAAAACAACCATTGCCCTTTAAAATGCCGAGAAGCCCCATTTCATCCTTTTGCGCTCGTTTTTCTGTAAAACCTCAACAATACGTTTGCGGCACCCTGAGCCTCTGAGACCAAACTTCACTGTCGTCTACTGCCCGAAGAAGCTCTGGACACCAAATTTGAGCATCCAGTTCATGTCTGCAGCCATCGTACCCTCTGAAATCACCATTCAAACCAATTTCCAAGCCAATTCACCAATTTCCAGGTATTTTGAGAAAAAACTAGAACGACCTTCTCATTTGAAAATGTACAGTAAAATTCAAAAGGTTACAGTAAAAGTCAAAAAATCACAGTAAAAGGAAAAAGATAAATCATCCAGATGAAAGAGTATTAGTAAAATTGTATCAAATTGAAAAATCAAAGTGAATAAAAGCATCCAGCGGGAAGACAAACAACATGGAAGACAGTTACAAAGCATACAGATAAAATAAATTCATGTCAAAGTGAAGATAGATGAAAAAACAAAGCAATCAAGGTAAACAGTAAAAGTAAACATGGAGGCAGTAAGGGTTAAATAGAGATGAAAACACTTTCACCAGAAACAATGAAGTTTATCCAAAGTAAAGGTAAAAACAATTAAAAGAAAATTAAGGTTAAAAGATGAAATCAGAGCAGGAATGGTACATTTTCCAGAAATTTCCTGTTTAAGTCATAATTTTGCAGAAACTATTGTGGCCAATCCAAGATTAATTTTGAGAAACTGGAGGTGGTTTATGTTCCTTAAATTCCAATCTACAAAAACCTATCTCACGTTTTACACAGGTATTACAAAAAGGGAGATAAATGCATATCTTCACAGCCTATTTTCAGACTGTGCAAAGTCCGGTTTTTGAAATCTTTTCGCAGAGAATATTGTGAATAGGTGGAGCTGAATTTTGGCAAACTGAAAGAGGTTTATCTCAATAACATACTTATATACAATAACCTCTTTCACATTTTACATATATATCTCTTATTGAGATATAAAAATGTATCACTGGACCCTAATTTTGCAGAATTTCTAGGGCAGAATGCACAAAGGAAGGAGGTAGTTAGTGACTTGGAAGCCTCATCATCAATTAAGAGTTACTATCAAATTCAAATTTCTTTTCTTTGTCACCATAAATCCATAAATATAGTGTCAAATAGATTCATTAGTTTTCAATGTCCTTTATTTAAGTTCTATTAATGTAAAACAATTTGATATATTTGTAAAACCAACCTTTATATTTTTTCAAGATATTTTAGTTTAGAATTTGTATAAATGCTTCTTCATTTGAAGTATTTTGGGTGGATTATTTTACATTTGTAGAGTTATTTGATCTTAAACCTAAGGGTGATTGTACCATTTTCAAGTCAACAGACTAGAGCAAGTAATAAAAGCATTTCGCTACAAGATTCATGAGATGAGCCATTTGCCATGAAGTATCTTCTTTGTTTGATTTTGTTACCTTCTTACGTGTTTCATAATCTTAAATGTGTTCTAAATTTGAATGAATTAACTGGAGATATCACTCAAAATTTGTTTAAGTACACTCTGTTTTGTGCAGTTATTCATTTACATGTTTTGCTCTGATACCCAGATTTGAGAACCCTTAATTGCTCTCCCATCTTGGTTGACTTCTTTCATTCCTTCCAGAGTCCGGCTTAGGGAACCCTTAATTTCTCCCTGGATCTGATTTGAAACCATTTCATCATTTAGTCTTTGAGATCTGTAGTAACTCATCTATCTTGCCCTGTAGACAATGTTTTTAGAACTGAATCCAGTCTTGTTTGTCTAACATTCGACTCCATAGCCCAATGGTAAAAGCCAAACCTCTGTTCATCTAAGTAAAGTGATCCCACCACCCAAATTCAAACCAAAACCCAAGTGCAAACAATAACTAGCCTAAAATCATCTTAACTAAAACAAAGTTAAATTATAAGGAGAGAGCCCTCTCTGAGCATCAAGAAGGCTAGGTCTTGATCTCCAAAAGTGGTTTGTGGTTACCTCTATTATTTCTTTTTTTGACAACTTTGAAGAAATATTGGAGTGATAACATGCGGTTGCAAGGTCTCTTATGTGAGGTATACATGTTTCTTATATACTTAGGGTTGAATTAATCGTGGTTGAATTTCTAGCATTGTTCTTACCCTAACTATTGTTATGTTCTATAATTGCAAAAGAAGACTCTTTTTTTTAAAGTTATTATCTATCTTCATTCCTTAGCGATTTCCAGTCAACGACTCTAGGGTTTTCATAGAAAATCACTATCAGAGGGCTTTCAACATATTTTTTTGGCGACACAGGTAATTAGTTATGCGTTCAGCCCTTACTGATATTTATTAAAAAAAAATCCCAATTTACCTTTAATAGTCCACAACTCTAAGAATTGGTTAATATTTGAGAAGGGTTTCAGAGTTATGAAGGCATTCCTCCTCTTGGGATAAAGTACTTCTCAACTCAACCAGTGGATTCAAACCTGTCATCTTGATAGAATCCATGTTCTTAACTCTTTTAGAGCCACCCAAGATTATGCTTGCTTGTCTTCATAATCTCTGTATGCCTCACTGTGCATATGCCTTGGGATGTCGACATCATACTTGGTAGCGAACTCAAAGATCACCATCCTATCGCAAATCTAAAGATCCAGATTCCTGCAACTAGGAAATATCTCTTCACCCTATCCCCATCCTATTTCAAATTGAAATATCCAGATCCCTACGACTGGGAGATATATTGCAACTAAGAGTTGCAAACCAAATTTTCCTAGGATTTGTACTTGGTATTTATTCTGCCAAACTCTACCTAGGATTTTCATTGTCAAGGGTTTGTAGCTTTGTATCTGGCACTAAATGATGGAAAATCAAACCTTTCTTATGCGCACAAAGATCGTCATACTATCTGAAACCAAAAGATTCCGGTGATTGAGAAAACTTGTGTATTGGAGATTTAAGCCTTTGTTAGGTTTGAGGCATTCCTATTTTACCAGCTCTAAAGATCTTATTGGTTATCTTGTCAATTTTATTTCATCCAAATCCACAAGACCTTAATTTTTGGGAATACACTTTTCCCAACATGCACACTTTTTGAATTGGTTTCTTAGATACCTCCAATATCTTCCATGTTGTACCTCATTTTGACCACATAGTTTTCATATTGGTTTCTTTTCCACCCCCTCCTTTTTTACAACAGATGTTTGCCACCAACCTCACTTTTACAAGAGTTTGCTTACTCTACCTCTGGCATCCTCTTGCCATAGAGGTTGGAAATACATTATCCCTAGTACATATCTTACATATGGATAGTGAGCAACTTGCCATGGGGTTTGCATGACCCAAATACTTATATATAACCTCGTCAGAGGGCTTCTTTTCCATGTGCCTATATATGATGGCTTATGAACAATTAACTTGACCAACCTTGTCTTTATGAATATTGTACAAGATATATCCTTTGTCTAAAAATACACTATAATCTGTTTTGTCCCCAACCTTAATGATCAGGGCTTCTTTTTCTATGTATTAATACAAGTTTTTGTCCACAGAATTTTCATCTGCAATACCCAAAAGTTGGGGCAAGAACTGACCATCGAGGCCTGAATCACCGTTTGGTTGATTTGACTTTGTGTTTGAATTAGTCTCAGATGAAGATACATGTTGCCAAATTACAGATATTGGGGATTTAATTGAATCTCCATTCTTGAAGGGACCACCCTCTACAATTAAATTTTTCATTGGCAAGAATATGTCCCTATAACTAGCTCCTGATTTTAATGAATTTCCTTCAAAATTTGCAGAAGATCTAAGGAGGGTAGAATCCTCAATGCATTGATTTCCCTTGCGACTAATGTTTGGAGAGGACCCGTCGACAAGAGAACCGATTTTAGCTACTGAAGAGAATCCATCTGCAATTGGGTGGATTTTGCTCATCATGAAAAGCTTCTTGCGAGCTTTGCACCATTCCCAAATACTATCAGAATTCTCCATTGGGTAGATTTCCATGCAACAATATCTCAAACTTATTGAAAGATCAGAGCCTTCAAAGAGGCGTACAAGGGCTAGGCCGGACGAGTGCTCAAATTGCACTAACTAATTTACAAAACTGGATCATTAGAACCATTTTACAAGAAGATTGAATGAATCACATCTATGGAGCATGCTGAGCCTAACTAAAGAGAATTGCAAAAGAAAATCCTGATACGATCAAGAAGCCACCATTGCTCAAGACCAGTGCTTGATTTTTTCAATTTCCAGATCAAAGCTCTGGCAAGAACCCAAATCACCAAACTACCTGAGAAAAAGGTTTGATCAAAAGGGTAACAAATTCATTGATCAAATTGATGTCACCCAACAAAATCGATTGATCGAATCATTGAAATTAGATAGAAAATAATGTGTAAAGGAACAACACAACTTACCAAAAGAGTAGGTGATAGTAGTTTGGTTTGCAATGAAAAATGGGTGCTACACACTAACTAAATTAGCTTTCTGTATCTTTGCATGATCTTATTGTTAAAATTGGCAACCAGGGAAAATCTTCATGTGGGTCATCTTATTCATGGCTGATAATATTTTTATTAGATTCCTCTCATCGAGAGGTGTAGGATTGATATAAAGATTATCCGATTCCGATAAGTATTCATGGAGATATGAATTTATTTTGATTATGGAATTATTATCAAATCGACCTACAGCTCATGTAGGCTCAGAAGCCCAACAATTGCATCTATTCAAACACCAACGTTGTGTATAAATAAAAGAGGAATTTTCCTCATTTGGACTCACTCATCTCATCACATCTCTTTCTCTCTACTGTGTAGAAAAGAGTCTCTTCTCTACTGCGTAGAAAAGGGTCTCTCTCACACATGTGAAGCCGCAAGTTGCCGAAACTGAAGCTGCAACTGCAGAAGTAAAGATTGACCTGCATGGACTAGAAGATCTCCTCATCTGAACTGTGTTGTAGGTTCATCTGAACCTCCTCTAAAAGCTGCAACTTTTGGTGGTGGAATCAAGTCAATCCAACAGACAGTTTGCAAGATATCGACTGCCCTAGTTTGAAGCCGAAAACTGCGGAAACTGAAGTTGCAACTGCAGAAGTAAAGATTGACCTGAGTGGAATAGAAGATCTCTTCATCTGAATTGCACTGTTGGTTAATTTGAACCTCCTCTGGAAGCCGCAACTTTTGGTGGTGGAATCATGCTGATCCGACAGTCAGTTTGTGAGATATCGTCTGCCCTAGTTTGACGATGAAGCCGCTAATGTTGATGCTACTGATCTAGGGTTTGCTACTGTTGATATAAATCAGATTTATTGTACTATTTCTCTTTGCTGAATTATTGAAGATAAAAGAAGATTTAATCAAAGGGTTTCCCCACACATTGTGGGGTTTGTCCTTGGCTATCCACCACATCTTGTGTCTATTGTCTTGGCTTGTTTTCTGTCGATCGTTTAATGTTCTATCTGCACTTTACTTTGTGTACATGTGATTGCTAATCTGTGGAATATAATAAGAAAAAGAAGTAAACTATTATAAGCATATAACATACCATAACTTAACATGGTATCAGAGCTGAGGTGAAGACAAAGCTCGAGTAAGAGCAAGAGCAATCACCGAAGAGAAGATTGACGAGGCTATCCTAAAAGAACTATGGGGTCCTCAACACTCTGCCGAAGGCAAGCTTCGTAAGAAAGATGACTATCATGTATGGAAGATGTCTATCGATTTAACCCTAGAAGATACAGGAGTGCTAGTGTTTTCGGGAAAAGTGTCTATTCAGAATGACCCTATCCCACTGGGTTGTGACAGAGACCTCAGAAACAAACAGGGAAAACTACTCTTGTATTCTCCTTTATGAACTATAAACAAAGATGATTAAGATGAACCGACCTGTGTCTTGCGCTAGTTGTTCGATCCAATCTCTCTTCTCTTTGCCAGCTTCCAACGATCTGCTCCCTCACTTGCCCAGCGTCACCAAGTTCCTGCAAGTTCACAGAAGAGAGAAACTACACAAAGACATGGATTTATGTTCATAAAAAGCTTAGGATCAGATTTAAGCTAAACATACAAATATAACACACATCAGATATACAAGCACGTAGGAGAAACTCAAGTAGTTTTAGTGATAAAACAAGAAGATCTAGGAGGAGTTACAACCGATGATTCCTGATCCAGCATCAACCTCCCAGCATAGAATCCCTTCTTCACCTCCAACAAAGCATAAATCACCCAATACTCTGATATCTATCACAAAACCAACAACAATTCTCTGCAATGTACAAAATTCCAGCCTCTGGATCTCTTGGTGAGGGATCCATATATAGATGTATGCAAAGAGGATGAGTCAGCTCTTGAATTGATTAGTGGCTTCTCTTTGTCAGTTCTTGCTTCCACTTGGAGACTGAGAGCCTCTTACTCATCACTGGTCGAATTCAGTGAGGCAAGTGTCGTTGGAGAATATTATGGAAGCTTCCATTGTCTCTCCACCTCGTTGAATGACTCTGCCACTTGTCATTTCCCGCTCAACGCACCCTGGTAGTGCATTCAAGTGTGTTGCAACGCACCTAGCCAGTGTATTTGGGTGCTTTGCAACGCAGTCAGCTAGTGGAGCACTTGAAATGAACCTGTTTTGACTAGTTTTGAGCAGTTTCTGGTGGAGAACTTCTGGGAGAAGCTGTAATTTGTTGACCTTGTTTCTTTAGGAGCTGGAACAACACTTTTAGGGACTTAGGATCCCTTGGTTTATGGACATTTCATGCTTATAGCTGTAAGGCACAAAAATGTCTATAACAGTTGCCCCCTAAAGTATGAGGCCGTTTATCGGGTGAAATGCTTTATTAGGAGGATCCGAAGTTCTTCTAATGCTGGAGAGGAGACCTGTAATGAGATACAATACAATACATTATTTTCATACTGTTTTCATGATCTAGCTGAGGCGGGCATTCCCATGCTCAGCTTTATAAATTCATTTTCATGTGCATAGGACAGACAATCGTCTGATGGTAGACTGATGATTCTGTTGAAGTCATCATCCCTTTTGGTAGGATGATTATCTGTGCTGCAATGCTGTACATTTCAATGTCTTTATTTTTCCTGAATATATATCGCAGCCCGGATGGATGAAACTAGATCTGGGGTCTTCAATCTCGTCCGATCTTCACTCTAAGTACAAGTCGATCCATGTGAGAAATGTTTTGAAGTCGAACATGGAAAGACATCGCTTGATTACCAGTCAATGATGTAAACTGTTAACAAGCGCGAGAGGAATCACCGATAATGATAATGACCCTCAAGGTACTGCAGTACAATTCACGTGGTGTGAATAAAGGACTTGACGTCGAACACCACGCAAAATCTTTCGGTCGAAGGTCATTGATGTATACCTGTCGCCGGAAGTGAGAAACTTGCCATTGAGGCATGCAAGCTTCAAAGTACTGAAGGGGTGTTCCTAGATCAACTTCTTGGATAATGAGCTGATGTCGACAAGAAGCAATCCGTCAAAGGAGGGCCTTAATGAATCCCATATCAATGACACGGAACGGAGCAAATGATTTTGATGGAGGTGAAAACGATCTGGTGACATACGGTTCAAGGTGGCAGTCATGAAAGAGTGAAGTATAATGTATGGTAGTGGATGGGACACGGGTGACTTCTCTGGATGACTTCTCTTGAACATGTCGGCGACACTTATGTGATGGATCGGTAGCATTTACCCCAAATGTGGATGGTATGGCGTGACCATGGTGATGTGACCGGTGAATGAAACAACCCAACTCGACTCTGGCACGGAGTGGAAGTGTCATGTTCAAGAGCGACTTGCTACCAATAAAGTTTCTTTGAGTTTTCTTCCCAATTTTTCCCCAGTCATTTCTGACCAGTACCTCTTTATTTTTGTCAAGCTTTAGGAGGATAACATATGCTTGTTCTATAATTCGCCCTTCGGGCAAACCCATCGCTATGTTTTAACGAGCCTAGCGATAGTGAAACTCGTTCTCGTCTAAAGACAAGTTTGTCGCTATTAATCTTTTTAACGAGTCTAACGACAAAGATAACTCGGCCCTTTTCCTTTTTAGGGAGTCTGAAAAGGTACGTAAAGATAACTCCGGAATTCCTTTTTCATCATCTAATCCCTTAAGTCCGAAAAAGTATAAAACAATACAGAAGGGATGAATTTTCGATAGTTTTAACAAGCCGAACAAAACAAGCGCTCGATATTTTTGTGCAATAATCCCTCAGGTCCAAAAAGATTAAAATCTAGAGGAGGGATAGCACTTCCTGTCGCTTTAACGAGCTGGAAGGCCAAAACTCGGCAATCTTTTCATATTTTACGAGTCAGATGAAAAGAGCTTAAAGAAGACTCGTCTTTTGAGGAACGAGTGATAAGACGGGTAGCAGCTGATGCCAGGTAATGTTTGGAATTTTCCAATCACGACAGTGTCACAAGGATGGCTAGTGAAATCACTCTTCGCAGCTGTTCCTCAAAATGGGTAAACAATCAAATGGAGGTGAACGATCGGCCAAATGAAAAGTGGAGGTGACGGTGCAAACACGACCAAGGCTTTAATGGCTGAAAATGTTTCATTCACGATGGTTATTTACCGGAGGATAGTTCATTTTTTAACGAGCTTAAACGTGGGTGGAAACATTTACTCGATCTTATGTTTATTTTTTAACGAGCTTGAACTATGCGCTAAAACTGCTCGATCAAGCCAGTCATATGATAAGAATGTCTCATATAAAAATGACAACTTTTAGATTTTTGCCCCACATCCTTTCTTTATGCAAGTTAGGTGACGACTAATCCTACGAGTTTAAAGGGTTAGAGGTCCTAAAAATTTAAAAAATAAATAGCTGCCCCTTGCTTGCATGCCAAAAGGTTTGCATGCCCCTAGGTATAAACAAAGTTTCAAAGTTACCCCTCAATTTGCAGACAAAACATTTGTTCTATCAGGAGAGGCCTACCTCTTACAGGTTACCCAAAGATTGTTCTATCCGCGGTGCAAACAAAACACTTCTTCGGCGATGTCTACCGAAATAGGCAAAGGTGAGTGGCGAGATCAACCAACTCTCATAACTTTGACAAGAGAATTTTATTCTAGAACAACCCCTCTTCCAATCACGGACGGGGTACGGACTAGTCATATTCTCCCGCGGAAACCTACTCTATACCCGAAGTTTTCCTGCCGAAACAGGCCAGGACACATGCCCTCTGGGTTTTAGTCATATCCCTCCGAATTACTCGCTCTCATCGGGAGGACGGACTGGGACTTGAGACATTTCTTGCGTGAAGAGACCATTTAGGGACGGTACATGACTATTTGCTATGCGTGATCCGGGAAATGAAAGCTGGTCCACGAGCTTGACCACTCTTCCTTCGCGCGGAAAACACATTACTCTAAAGAGTGAGGAGACGATGGCTCCCATGCAATAAATATAGTCTCGTCCAAGGAGTAGGTTATAATCCAAGGGTCCTTGAATGACCATGACGTTCATGCGAACTGTCCTCCCTCTCAATGTTATGGGCACATCGGGAAGGATCCCTAAAGGTTGACTGGTTCCTTTATCAAAGCCTGTTAGATTTCTCATTTCAGGCAACAGCGATGGCGAACCAAGCGCTTTCCAAGCAATAGAGGAAAGGATACTCACAGAAGCCCCCTCATCTATGATGGTGCCAGCCATGGCCATTCTATATATTTGAACGATAATTCGGAATGGTATGCTTGCTGGCAAACGGGGTCTGCCTAGTTCATTCCAGTCGAAGGATACAACTAGGTTGCTTGGAGGTGCGACCGAGTAGACGGCCGGGTATGGCTCTGACGAACTTCCTTCCTGCGGTAAAGGAATGGGTGGATTGCCCCGTGTTCGTCGGAGTCTGTGTTGATGAAGAGAATTTGGACGGTGTCATCCTTATTCTCTTCAGTGACTGTATCATTCGAAGATAAAACCTCTGAAGGCAAGACCGGGTCAACTGCCGCCTCGACCTTTTGACTTTCGTCTGGTATGGATTCAGTTGGTTTATCCTTAATGATAGACGCTTCAGCTGACCATTTGAGCGGGCCAGCTGGGTTCTCAACTAGTGACAGACTCGGCAAGAGTTTTTTATATCCAGGAGGAAGTCGTAACGGTGAAACCGGACGATCTTCCAAAACTCTTTTAGCCTTGTCTAAGAAGGGACAACGGTGGAGGGCATGGTCGCCTTCGCACAGTCTACAGGGAAATCTAGCTTTCCCTTTTTTTCCTGGGGCTTCACTTTCACTATTTGACGGTGTACTTTCAACATGATCTCCAGAGGTTGATGACACCGGATTGTGCAAACGAGGAGACCAGTCCCTTAGTATCCGGGGGATGCAAGGACAATCTCTGTGAAAGTGGTCTCCTCTACAAATGACACATGGCGATTTAGGCCTGGTCGGTGCTGTGTGTGAATTTTCATTAGACGACACTCGTTTTCCCTTATTCGCCTTTGGCTCCTTCTTCTTTTTCTCTTTCTTCTTCTTTTCTTTCTTCTCCTTAGGAACTTGGCTTTTAGCTTTACCAGTCCCGTCAAGCGAAGAGGAAGGAGGAGAAGAAGAATTAGAGGAAGTAGAAGGCTGGTGGGTAACTCTGGACTCGTCTAATCGCTGATTCGATTGTTCAGGAATAGTGGTGTTCTGAACGACATTGGTTGAGAAGAGCCATACTGGCAAGCCAATTGTCAGTCCTGGAAGTGACAGTGTGGCCATATGGGGCGCACCAACATCTCCCCAAGAGGAGAAGGGACTAGGATTTCCACCAAGGGGAATTCCTTGGTTGGTAGGCTCCATTTTCTCAACCTAAAGATCAACACAGGAAAAGGGTATGAATATTTCGTTTAAAATAAATTTTAACACGCTTTGATACAACTTTGTTTTTTCAGTTTTAAAGAGTCGAGAAAAAACAAAAGATGACTCTAGTCTCCTTCGATTTTTAATGAGCCTGAAGTGACAAGTGCTCAGATGGACCTTTTCCGTTAAGGAGTCTGAAAAGGAACGAAAGGGACTGCTCTGGAGGTCTAGGTAGAGGGAGTGCCAAACCAATCGCAAAACCGCAGAATACTTTTTAGGGTACGGCGGTCAATCTTCCCGAATGCTGTGTTCAGTGCATTGCGATCAGTAGGGCGGCCGACATGGCTTCCTATGGATAAAGGTTTTATGCCTATAGGGGTCTCCCAATATATACTCGACGGTACGTGGGAGCACAAGTCCGTACTGGCACTTATCGTCTCAAAGTGGAGGAATCACCCAACCATCAGTGAGGACAACATTTACCAGGCTTTACGACGCCGGAATACGTCTCTAGCCTAGACCTCTAGATGTTGTGCGTTAAGTTACAAAGCGTTGTTAAGTTCATTGAATTTATTTTAGGTTGATATTTCTTATGAAGTTTTCCTTTTGGGTTCACCACGAGATGTAGATGTAATTCCTAAAATGCAATCTAAAGATGATAAGCAAGCTTTTATCTCTTTTCAGCAATGAAAATCCTAGCTACAAGGGGAAAAGAAAGACACAATCTTTTCTCAAAGAGAAAAGAGCACACTGTAAATGCACTTTTCCTACATCAAGCCATACAAACTGTCAATATGCAAATGCACTTGTGCATGTATTTGTTTTTCACTTTCTTAATATTGATGCCTAAAAAGAAAGTTGTTGTACAAATTTGAATTAGATTTCAAGTGAAAAACACAAACAAGCTTCTTTTCGAAATCAAAAGGTAGAGACGATTACGACACTTTATGATTTTGAAATAAACACTTGTTTCGACACTAGAAATTCACAAATTCAAGCCAAAGGCAAAAGTAAAAGCGTAATCAACTGTCAACAACAAATAAACTTTCTCCTAAGATCAAAAACGATTCTTACGACAGATCTAGATCTAAGGGCGACAGTATGACTAGTTTACTTTTGCAATGGGAAACTGTAAATGACGTAACAAATGCACAAAAACAAATACAGTTTCTTTTATACAACTGAGGCGGAATTAAGGCAAAGAAAAGGGGCTTTTAAACAGACAAACACACTGATCACAGGCTGCAAAATCAGAGGCAAAACTGGAAAAAAGTGAGCAAAGAACCTCAGCTAGGCAGGGCTAGGTTGATCAACGCACCTGCTACACAGAGAAACTGAATTGCAACGCAGGTAGCCCTCTCGGGAACTGCGCTGAAATGCAGAGTCTCTTCACAGAGCCTGCGCTGAAGCAGAAACGAGAATTGTCTCTGGGTTCTGGGTCACGGTTTGCAGTTTAATATATGGTTTTTAGCCGGGTAAAAGCAATCAATTGTGTACAATGAGAGGGTTGATTTACAAGAGGTTTGAGAGCTATCACAAAGGGTAATCAGATCATTTGTGAGTCAACTGTTCAGATCATAAACAGGCCCAGTGAATGGACTAGAGTAGCAGATGTCTACTTTGCATTTGTAAATGGAAAATGCAGTTCGATTCGCTACTCCTAAGTTTATGAGATGAACAACAATAGAAACACAAATAAACTAACTAGACACGATCCCCAGTGGAGTCGCCATTTTGTTTTCGAGAAAAGTGTGTATTCAGAACGACCCTATCCCACTGGGTTGTGACAGAGACCTCAGAAACAAACAGGGAAAACTACTCTTGTATTCTCCTTCATGAACTATAAACGAAGATGATTAAGATGAATCGACCTGTGTCTTGCGCTAGTTGTTCGATCCAATCTCTCTTCTCTTTGCCAGCTTCCAACGATCTGCTCCCTCACTTGCCCAGTGTCACCAAGTTCCTGCAAGTTCACAGAAGAGAGAAACTACACAAAGACATGGATTTATGTTCATAAAAAGCTTAGGATCAGATTTAAGCTAAACATACAAATATAACACACATAAGATATACAAGCATGTAGGAGAAACTCAAGTAGTTTTATTGATAAAACAAGAAGATCCAGGAGGAGTTACAACCGATGATTCCTGATCCAGCATCAACCTCCCAGCATAGAATCCCTTCTTCACCTCCAACAAAGCATAAATCACCCAATACTCTGATATCTATCACAAAACCAACAACAATTCTCTGCAATGTACAAAATTCCAGCCTCTGGATCTCTTGGTGAGGGATCCATATATAGATGTATGCAAAGAGGATGAGTCAGCTCTTGAATTGATTAGTGGCTTCTCTCTGTCAGTTCTTGCTTCCACTTGGAGACTGAGAGCCTCTTACTCATCACTGGTCGAATTCAGTGAGCCAAGTGTCATTGGAGAAGATTATGGAAGCTTCCATTGTCTCTCCACCTCATTGAATGACTCCGCCACTTGTCATTTCCCGCTCAACGCACCCTGGTAGTGCATTCAAGTGCGTTGCAACGCACCTAGCCAGTGTATTTGGGTGCTTTGCAACGCAGTCAGCTAGTGGAGCACTTGAAATGATCCTGTTTTGACTAGTTTTGAGCAGTTTCTGGTGGAGAACTTCTGGGAGAAGCTGTAATTTGTTGACCTTGTTTCTTTAGGAGCTGGAACAACACTTTTAGGGACTTAGGATCCCTTGGTTTATGGACATTTCATGCTTATAGCTGTAAGGCACACAAATGTCTATAACAGCTGGACCATGTAAGAGGCAATATTGTTGAGCCTCCATCAAATGCATCCGTTGCTGCATGGAACAAATGGAAAACCGAAGAAGTCAAAATAGAAGATCATCTAAGACTCTATAGACAAGCACTTGGTGGTCTACATCTCTGAACTGGACACCTCCAAGGAAATCTACGATAGACTGGTGAGTTTATTTAAAGTTAATGATGAAAATCAAGTTTTGTTTCTTAGAAATAAACCGAGGGAAATCAAGAAGGGTAAAGATGAGAGTATGAAAGCATACTTCTTAAGAATAACTGAGATCAAGAACGATCTCCTATCTATTGGGGAGGCTATTACTGACAAGGAAATGGCATTCACGACTCTTGGACTACTCTTTTGAACTGTAATGTAATTCCTGGTTTCGAGGAATTAATGGCTAGATGCATTCGAGAAGAAAAAGGGAAGAAAAGCAAGAAATGCCCATGCCTAAAGGTCCTCCTGCTGCCTTTTCTTCTCATGCTAAGAAAGAAATAATTCCGAGACTAAATCAAAAGGAAAGACTGGACCTAAGGCTGGAAGAAAATGATGATGTTACATCTGCGATAAAGCAGGTCACTATGCAAGGGAGTGCCCTGATAGAAAGGAGTCACACCGGGATGATCAAAATCCCTCTGATGGAAATCAAAGGAATGACAAATTCAATAGCAAAGGTAAGAGGAGAGCTAGGAATCAAGGAAGAGGACAACCATTCAAGAAGGCTAGAAATTCCAAGATGTATTAAATGCAGCTGACCTCAAAAAGAACCTAGTGTCCATCTTGGCAATGGAAGACAAAGGCTACAACGTAACCTTCAGCGATGGCAAGGTACGTATATGGAAAAATAATTTTAAAGATGCCTTTACTCTGGGGTTTAGTGTTGATTCATTATATTAGGTCGATGGAAGTTCGCTAGGTGTCATGTCTTATGACACATCTCTTTAGTCTGAACTTTGGCATCAGAGGTTTTCCCCCCTTCATTATAAAGCTATACTCAGTGTAAGACAAATGGTGATAGGGATGCCCGAATTCCGAGTAGAGAAAGAAAGTGTATGTCCAAGATGTGCCAAAGGAAAGCTCAAAAGGGGACCATTCCCCTCAAGCCAAAGCGAGACCTCTAATATATTACAGTTGTTTCACTCAGGCATACCTGAGGTTGGCATTAAGAGGGAGACTACTACTCCACATACTCCTGAGCAGAATGGTGTGGTGGAAAGGAAGAACCGCACAATTGTGGAAGCTGTCAGGGCCATGCTACATGATCAAAGACTTCTGAAGTTTCTATGGTCTGAAACTACAAACATCACCGTATGTGTACAAAATCGATGCCCTCATCAAGCATTTGGTTCCAAGACTCTTGAAGAAATGTTCACTGCCGGTCAAAGGGAAGTCGTGATTAGTCATGATGTCACCTTTGATGAAGATATGGCTCTCAGCAAGGTGGACAATCTTCTGACTTTGAGGAGCTCTCAAGAAGCCGACACCAGGGAATCGAAAGAAAAAGATGATGAATCAATGCCTGATGTAGAAGAACCCATGGATTCGATTGATCCTCATCCACATGAGCCTTCCTCTTCTAGGAACAGGCCTTCATGGCTTAGGGGGATACTTGATGATGCTGAAGGACATGCTGCACCCTGAGGAACTTTCAGTCAAAGTAAGAAACCTAACAGGTATCAGGGATACCTGGCCATCATGAGCACGATCATACAAAATGAGCCTTCATCATTCCTCAGATGTCGTCAAGCATTAAGTATGGAAGGATGCTATGACCATAGAATATGCGTCCATTATGGAGAATGATGTATGGGAAGTAGTTCCCAGACCCCGGACAAGACAATTGTTACTTCAAAATGGTTTTACAAGATAAAGCATGCAGTAGACGAAAGTACAGAAAAGTATAAGGCTCGTTTTTTTGCTCGTGTTTTATCCCAGAAGGAAGGTATAGACTATGATATCTGCACCTGTTGCCAGATATACAACCATCCGCTTGATCATAGCCCTTGTGGCTTCACAAGGATGGAACCTACATTAGATGGATGTCAAGACTGTGTTCTTGCATGGTTCGATAAAAGAAGAGTTCTATGTGGAGCAACCTAAAGGATTTGATATTTATGATCGAAAATCTCATGTATGCAGGTTGAAGAAGGCTCTCTATGGGCTGAAGTAAGCACCCCGAGCATGGTATGAGAGGATCGATAGCTACTTGATGAAGCTGGGATTCACTAGGAGTGAAGCCGATCCTAACCTTTACTTTAAGGTTGAAGATGACAAGCCTCTCATACTGGTGTTGTATGTGGATGACCTCTTTCTAACAGGTGCAGACCCTCTCATTCACAAATGTAAGAAGGAGTTGGCTTCTGAATTTGAAATGAAGGACCAAGGACTTGAAGTATGGCAGAAGCTAAGGGAAATTTTCCTATCTCAAGGAAAATATGTGGTAAAGATATTGGAAAGATTCGGTATGATGGACTGCAAGCTTGTGACTACCTCGAGGATCTTAACTTTTACAAGTTATATGGTAGTGATGTCAGACCAGATTTGGTAAATGCCTTTGAGTTTCATAAACTCATTCGCATTGATGTTCTTAGCGAACCTCTGTCCGAACATATGTTTTTCAGTTAGCATTGTGAGCTCATATTTGGTTGAGCCTCACTGGATTGATGCCAAGAATCTTCTAAGATATCTTCGTGGCACAATTACTAATGGATTGAGATACACTACCAGAAATATGAAACTGCATGATTATTCGAATGCTGATTAGGCAGGTAGTGTGGAGGATCACTGGAGCACTTTTTAGTGTTGTTTCTCTTTGGATTCTGCTTCGATATAATGGATGAGCAGGAAGCAGAAGTCAGTTGCCATAAGCACCACCACTGGGAAGCTCTTCAGTGAGCTATTTGAACACATACCACTGTGATTCTCTGTAACAACCAGAGGTGGGATTCAATTATTGAGGAATCCCATATTCGTCGATTGCTCCAGCAGATAAACATCATCTGGGATATGGTAAGTCGATGAGCAAGGATGCTCCATCGCATTAAGATGATGTACAGGTCGATACACCTTGTCAAAGCCCCGAGGAAAGATCTAATCTGTGATTTTCCCAAACGACTTGGATTCATCAAGAAACCCTTGTACAAGGGTCCTGCATGTTGCATACATTGAGCTCTGGGAGCTCTGAGGGCTTGCAATTCTTACTGGAGCAACATACGACCGCAGGGTGACTCCCCCTCCCCCGGTGGTGCGCACTGGAACAAGATGACTTGATCTCTTGTGGGACAAGATGATTCGCTCTCTTGTGGAATAGGATGATTCGCTCTCCTATGTAGTAGGATGAATAGTTCTCCTGTGAGGCTTGGATTGATGTGTTCTCCATGGTGATTGTAGCAGGATTGATGTGTTCTCTTGTGAGGCCTGGATTGATGTGTTCTCCATGGCGATTGTAGCAGTATTGATGTGTTCTCCTGTGAGGCCTGGATTGATGTGTTCTCCATGGTGATTGTAGCAGGATTGATGTGTTCTCCTGTGAGGCCTGGATTGATGTGTTCTCCATGGAAGCCTAGATTGATGTGTTCTCCATGGAAATTGTAGCAGGATTGATGTGTTCTTGTTATAGACAAATTTGTGCCTTACAGCAACAAGCATGAATTGTCAATAATCCAAGGGATCCAAAGTTCCCTAAACATGATGTTCCTACCCCTAGAGGAACAAGGTCAGCAAACCAACAGCTCTCAGATCAGTTCTCCACCTGAAAACACTCAAAAACAAGCAATCCTGAAATCAAAGCAGGTGCTCCACTAGGTTTCTGCGCTGAAACTCAGTTGCTCCATGGTGTACCTGCGTTGCAAAGCAAGTGGAACAAAGGCCACCTGCGCTGAGCGAGATGGGACAAGTGGCACACTGAGTCATTGCTCTGGAATCTTCCAAAAATGACACTTGGATCAGGTATTTCGCCCTGTGATGAGTCAGAGGCTCTGTTTCTCCAAGTGGAAGCAAGGTTCTCCAAGTGGACTCAAGAACTGAAGATCAACTAAAGATTAACTGAAGAGAGAAAGGACACAAGGCAGCTACACATCAGTTGCAAGCTGACTCATCCTTCCTCAATTCATCTATATATTGAGTTCTCTCCTATGAGCTCAGGAGGCTGGAATTTTGTGCAAAGTAATGATATGCTGTTGGTTTCACTATAGAACTATTGGGTGATTGTTTGAGAGAGGTGAAGAGGAGAAATTCTTTCTGCTGGGAGGTGTTGCTGGGTTGGAGCCTTCAATGGTTGTAATACTCTCAGAACCTTTACTTCTTCATTAATAAAAGCTATTGAGGTTCTTCTATGTGCTCTTGTTTCAATGATATATTGTGATGATTGCATGTTTGGTTTACACTAATCCATGAACCAGTTATGATTGCATGCCTCTTGTAGTTTCCTTCTTTGTTGTTTTGCAGGATCTCATTGTAGCTGGGCGAGCAAAAGAACAAGGAGCTAGGAGCAAGCGGCCGAAGAGAAGAGTTTGGATTCGACATTAAGCGCAAGGCAACGGTTAGTGCATTTCTCCATTCTCTTTTGCTTTCATAAAGAAGTAAACCTTAAGTAGTTTGTTTTACAGTTGTTGCTAAGGAACTATCACCCTTAGAGTGGGATAGGGTCATCCGAGTCGGATACTTTTCCCTACAATAGTTCTCCTATGAGGATAGGATTGATTAGTTCTCCTGTCGAGGCATCCTACCCATGCAGTTTGGGACTCATGGGAAGTACCTCTCATCTGATCAATGAGCAGGGAAATGAAGTTAGGGACCATAGTAGTACCGATGGATGCATCGTTGTATCTACTGTACTCCCTACACTAGGATGACCTCCATTGATTTGGGATCAATGATACTAGTCTGGGACTAGTGGTAGGAGTTGTACCATACTATGACACTGACTTCGAGTCAGTTGAGACTGGTCTAGGACCAGTGAGAGTGGTACATACTATGACATTGACTTCGGGCCAGTTGAGACTGGTCTGGGACTAGTGGTACACTCTCTGAGACTGCGATACTATCCGGGACTAATGGTAGGAGTGGTACCTACTATGAAGCTGACTTCGGTTCGGTTGAGACTGGTCTGGGACCAGTGGTATGCACTCCGAGACTGACCTTGAGCCAGTGGAGTTGTACTCACTATGACACTGACTTCGGGTTGGTTGAGACTGGTCTGGGACCAGTGGTACATACTCTGATACTGACTTTGAGTCAGTATGATACATCCTTTATCATTTCTTCTTCTTCATAATTCGGACAAAAGCAGAGCAGAATAGAACAATGCAAGAGCAGAGCAGAAAAGAGAAAAATAGTACAGATCAGTACAGGGCAGAATAAGACAAAGCAGAACAGGTAGAGTAGAGTAGAGTAGGGCAAGTGTTAGGCTGTATAGGGCAGTGCATTTGATGGATGAATAGTAACGACCGATAGATAAATTGCAGATGAAGTTCTCCCTAGTTGAGAGGGAGTGTTAAAATTGGAAACTAGGGAAAAACTTCATGTGGATCATCTTATTCATGGCTGATAATATTTTTATTAGATTCCTGTTGTCGAGAGGTGTAGGATTGATATAAAGATTATCCAATTCCGACAATTATTCATGAAGATATGAATTTATTTTGATTATGGAATTATTATCAAGCCGACCTAGAACTCATGTAGGCTCAGAAGCCCAACAGTTGCATCAATTCAAACACCAACGTTGTGTATAAATACAAGAGGAATTTTCCTCATTTCGACTCACTCATCTCATCACATCTCTCTCTCTCTCTCTACTGCGCAAAAAAGAGTCTCTTCTCTATTGCGCTGAAAAGGGTCTCTCTCTCACACATGTGAAGCCAGAAGCTGCCGAAACTGAAGCTGCAACTGCAGAAGTAAAGAGTTACCAGCGTGGACTAGAAGATCTCCTCATCTAAACTGCGTTGTAGGTTCATCTGAACCTCCTCTGAAAGCTGCAAACTTTGGGGGTGGAATCAAGTCAATCCGACGGACGGTTTGCAAGATATCGAATGCCCTATTTTGAAGCCAAAAGCTACCGAAACTGAAGCTGCAACTGCAGAAGTAAAGATTGACCTACGTGGACTAGAATATATCTTCATCTGAATTGCGCTATAGGTTCATCTAAAACTCCTCTAGAAGTCGCAACTTTTGGTGGTGGAATCATGCCGATTCGACGGTCGGTTTGTGAGATATCGCCTACCCTAGTTTGATGATGAAGTCGCTAATGTTGATGCTGCTGATCTAGGGTTTGATATTGTTGATATAAATCAGATTTATTGTACTATTTCTCTCTACTGAATTATTGAAGATAAAATAAGATTTGATCAAAGGGTTTCCCCACACATTGTGGGGTTTGTCCCTGGCTAGCTACACATCTTGTGTCTCTTGTCTTGGCTTGTTTTCTTTCGATCGTTTAATGTTCTATCTGCACTTTACTTTATGTACATGTGATTGCTAATATGTGGAATATAATAAGAAAAAGAAGTAAATTGTTATAAGCATAAAACATACCATAACTTAACACTGATTCAAAATGCTAATAAGGTATTTCTGGAAAACTAAATAAAATATAGCTTCAACATTGATTTTCCAAGTTGCCACATTACATTTAGTGTTGTGATTTACACATAAACCCATTTTTGTTGATGTCACTATACCTATAGATTTAGGTCATTAATTCATCCTTTAGAGTTGTTAGAAGAAGAGGCTTCCTGGTGGTATTCATGGTAGCATCGAGATAACTTCACAAGGCCGATAATTGTCGTTTCCATGTTTTCGAGACATGGGGTAATTTTCAATTTTACTTGCATTGAAATGAACGATTGGGAACAACCAGGAGATGCATAATGCTCCCTAGAGAAGCTGATCAAACAAGTTGTTAGGTTCCTATACCAATAGGAGTTATAATTTTTGAATGGCTGAGAGTAAACCTGTAATATGTACATAGCTTTGCTTTCTGCAAATGTTTTCCATATTCAAAACTTAAGAAATATAAAGAGGGTATGCCCTAAAAGAAAAATTAAAGGACAAAAAGAATAAAAAAGGTCAAAAAAGATGAAAAATGAACCCCAAGAAAAGAAAAGACCATGAAAGTGTGCAAGTCAAAATGCCACTACTATTTACTTTTTGATGCATAATAATTGATTGTGTGTAGCTTGTTACCCTTGCCACAATCCATGAATGGTCAAAATGTTTTAACTTGACTATTTCATGATTTCAATTTCATGATCATAGATGGAGAATAAAATCGGACCAAACTGTTTAATCTTGGTAGATAAGTAGATAGGTAGAGTGAATAAAACGAGCTCAACTGTTTAATCTGAGCCCTTGGATGTAATAAGGTTAGACTTAGTTAGATTACTATTGTAAAAGAAAAGAAAATGTTTTGATAAGCCAGCTTAAGTGCACCCTAATAAAGAGAAGGAAAAATGGTAGGATGAGCAGGTGGGTAAGTAGAAGAAAGGTTGAAGAATTGTGATGATTGTTAGAAAATGCATATTATTCGCCCTCATCATTAAAGTTCTAAGTATGGATGAAAATTGGACATGCATCGAGTCCACAAAGTCAAAATGATTAACTTCCCTCACTCATTACACCTTTCACTTAACTAATTTTCAATAAAAAAGTCTTAAGTACCTAAAAACTTAGGTCAAAGGGGCTCAGAGCATTTCTCTGACTTCTGGAGGGACCGAACTCTTGGCCCAATGACTTATAGGTCATAAATACTAAAAGACCCCTCATAAACATTTCCCCCCTTCAATTCACTCATATTCCCCAACAAATCCCTTTTCCTAAAAGAAAAAACATCATTTTCCTAAGGAAAAGTTATTTTCCCCTAATAAACCCCTTTCTCTAAGGGTAAAACCTTAGAAAAGTGATCACCCCCCATGGAAAAACCCCTTTTCTTCACAAAACCCAAAAAACACTTCAATCCTAAGTATAATGTGTTATGACAAATAAAAAACAAATAAACAAGATACATTATACTTAACAGAATTTTATTTCCCTCATACTCATATCAATTTCTAACATTTATATATATTAATTCCCAAATAAAAATAACCCTTTCCCGTATAGTTACAAATAAATCCTTTTTATTAATATCCTGCCCCCGAAAAGTTTGAAACATAAACTTTGTAAAAACCCTATCCTAATAAAAGAAAGTAATTAACCGATCCGCAGTTAATTAATAATTATCCCCGCCAATGAAATCGCCCCCGACGCCCTTAATCCACTAGAAACCATTGATTAAATTAATCCCACCGCTCTTAAACCTTCCCTGGGCCCCTCCATTAAACCTCGTGACAATACCCCGCCCAGATCACTGTGCGATATACCCCCTTTGATCCAACGATCGACGATCATATCGGGCGACCTTCGAAGGTCAAACTTTACCCACCCGATATGGGTGGTTTCACTTTTGACTCTGCCGCTACGTGGCACCCGATGAATGGCATTAGGAGGCTTCCCCTCAAAACCACCCCAGCCCAAAAGCAGTGCGATCAAAACCCGCTTACTGCCTCCCACTAGATGACAAAACGTCTCATCCGCCGCTAAATGTCAAACATACCGTTTTTCCCATATACCCGCCAAATTCAGTTGAATTTTTAAAATAAAACTAAAAAACTCATTGTTTTTGGTTTTATCGTGAAAAAGGAAAAGACGCTCAGACTTCCATGCAAGCTACAGTCTACGTGCAACCACCAACCCACGTCCAACCGCCAACTTGCAGAAGCTGCTAAAACTTCCAGTCCACTCTTCAGTCACGTACACCTCCTGCAAACCATGCACAGTCACCCATCAACCCGTTCAGAGCCAAAACTAGGTATTTACCCAAAATCACTGAGAAACCCTGTCGCATTCCTAAAACCTGTTACTCAATTGCTTGAATTATTAAGTAATTAGGTGGAAATCTGCCCAACAACCCCAAACCTCTCTGAATTGAACCAATTTTCCCCTAATTTAACAGAAAACCCTTTTCCCCATTCTTGAATCCACAAGAACCAAGAATGGCCACTCCAGTTGCAATCAATGTTCGACCAATTACCACTCCCCACCTGGATTTAGATCATCTCCCCTTGGCAGACAAAGATTTCCAAATTAAGGACACCACTGTCGAGGAATCCCCATTGAAATTACACTGTAGGTACAGAGACCAATATTTAAACCACGCAGACAAAATTGGTCTTTGGGAATCAAATTTACCCAAGTACCAATTCCCTAGAGTCCATATCTTCCCTGAAATTGTCCACTACTGCCATATGAACTACAGTCCCAACCAAAGAGCAGTAATGACCCCTGACCATACTGTGTTATTCACCATCACTATTGAATCCATCAATGAAATGCTGCAGTTGCAACCAGGGCAAAACCTGACCCCCATTTCCATTGGAGACCTGCTTGACAGATTCCCTAGAATTACCTCCATCAAACTTGCTCAATTATTCCAGACCTTCATTATGGAAGAAAAACACATACCAAAGGATCCTCCCCCATACATGTGGACCATTTTTTCCAAGCTGGGCCGAGACATTATATCAATGATATCTAGTATTTTGGGCTATACTACCAGTGAATATGTTGATGAGATTATTATAGCCTTCATGTCCATTTACACTCCTGGACAGCCCCCTGCCATCATGTTTGATTATGCCAAATTCATTGCAGATAAGATGCATGATCAATTCATGAGGATGGACAATGAAAGAGTATTCAAGTACTCATCAGTTTTATACCACCTTTTCCTGTACTATCAGGCTGATAAATTTCCATTCACACTTCAAAAGCTTGATACCAGAGGCAACCCTAGATTAGTAGTCTTCTGGACCCCATTGATCCACCAATATGACTCTCCATATACTTATACAGATTTCATAGATCTTTTTGTGCACCCAGTGGCAACCATGTTGTTAGGAAGTCCTCCCCCTAGGATCAGTGCAGATATCAAGAGGGTCCTACAGTTGTCTAAACAACACAAAGTGGGAGATTGGTATATACCAAAATCACACTGAGATTAGAATATATGGCTGTGAGTTGGCACCCTACAAACTACCAAGATACCTCCCCATGATATTGTTTGCTCTGGAGTACTACAGGAAAATAATTAATTCAGATGAGGTACATTTTGTAAAGGCCAAGAAGAAAGCTCAACTCAGAATAAAAGACCAGCTAGGCCCCTTTGTATGCAATAGTAGAGAGGCTGGAAGAGAAGCAGATGAAATCCTTCAAAGGCTTAAATTGAAACAGAGTTTGATATGGAGATATGACCCCTTTGACTTCATCTGCAATAGAAGACAGAAGAACAAATTTTCTCCCTAACTCCACCACAGAATTCATGAGATAGAACAATATGCAAATCAACTAGAATGGGTGGAGAACAATTTAGTAGACAGAGATAGCATAGAAGTTGTTGTCGATAATGTGTTGATTGATATAGAAATGAGACGTGATGAAGATTCCTTTATACAGGTACCAAGAGAATCCGTATCCCAAAGGGAAACAAAAGAACCCAGAGAGCAACAAGTAGAAGAAGGACTTCTAGAGCAAGAAGAGTCAGAGCAACTAGACATATCAGAAGAGCTAATTCAAACAAGACTACCAAAACCAATCATGAGTACTCCTCTGGTGGTACAGAATCCTCTAAATGAGGAGAAGAATCCCAAAAGAGATAGGGAGGAGGCCACTCCATTTCGAAGACCAATTGCACAGACCTATGCCAAGAGGCAAAGGCTGACTCCTTTTTCAGAACAAGAATTTACAGAGGAAACAACCGGAACCACAGGTTCAGTAAGGGAAGAAAGTAGACAGGCCACTCCGTCCGAAGGAACACAAGAACCTTCCACCACACAAATCCTAGAAAGACAACAGAGTGTGGAAGTATCCTCTTTCAGAGCTCCAACTGGCCAGGACCAGGACATTAGAGAAAAGTAAAAAGAAATAAAGGCTAGAAATGAAAGATTAAAGGCTCAGAGCTATGCACAATACCTCAAAATGGCTCCCACCAATCAAACAATGCTAATGTCAGCCTTTGATGTAAAAGAAGGTAAGATGCAAATGACTTTCATGAAGCCTACCACACAACAGCCCAGGTCTATAGCAGATTACTTGAAGACAAATTTTGAGGTGCTGGCGAAGGATATACATCCTATCGACCAAATATAATTGCACAAACAGACTGGAGAAATGGTCTATTCCACATTAACCAGCAAGGCCATTGCAGCCCACCAGTTACAAAATTCGCTGAATAATATGTCAGTGTAATTCCAACTAGAAAAGGCCTCTTCACAGGCCAAGGATACTAGGATAAAGTCCTTAGAGGACTTAATCATAGAGTTGGGGCATGATCCCAAGGATGTAAAGGCTGCAGAAAGGCTTATCAAAAAGAAAAATGATGACATAACTGCCTTGAAGAAACAACTCAAAATTCCTCATTTGCATCATCCACAGACAGCTGAAGTACTAGAAACCCAAAAGGAACAGGAGGAGCTTATGGACTTAGTCCTTAAGCTAAATGATCAATTAAAGGAAACAAAGAAAGAGCTAGACAACTTAATTCAGTCTAAGCAGAGTGAGTTGGCCACCACTCAACAGATTGTCATTCCTACAGTCTCAACAGTTGTGCCCTCCACGTTGGCTGCTTCCTTAGCACCAATAGTTCCACCAGCTACAACCATGCCAATTACAGGTACATCTACAAGTGCAGGAACATCTACAGACAAGACAACTGAATTAGTGAAAGCCATGGAAGAAATGACTATCCAGGCTACAGAGCTTAAAAGGCTAAAAGAAAAAGTTTCAAGCTTGGAAACTGATTGCAAGCTTGCACAGATACAACAGAAAGAAGAAACTCAGAAGAATCAAAGGATGGTTGAAAGGATAAAAGTCCTTGAAAATGACTTAACATTTGCAACAACCACTAGCACAAATAAAAGAGATGCTCTGGTCCAACATCATTGACTCTGTCAATGATGTTTGGCCATCAATTCAAGTCATTTTTTAGTAGACTGAACTGGTGAAAGTGGCCACCGAAGCAATAGTAAAGACAAGAGGAGATCTGGGAGACCAACCAGAGGAGACTGACCAACTCATAAAATTCTTGAACAACAAGAACATGTATCAGCTGGATGACCTTGGAATAGAGGATAGAACAGAGACTATCATAGAGATCAAGAAGGTTCTCACTAAAAGGAACCTTATGCTCAACCTTGAAAAGAAGTGCCAAAGCATGCATGTTGATATTGATAGATTCATGACAAAATTTGGAATTTTGAGGGAAAAGGGCCTCCCCAGTCCTATGGTCATCCATGACAATCTCATGACCCAAGAGGACTATGTTGAAAGACTAAACAAGCTGGCCAATGACCAAGCTAGCACTTCAGGGGTAAAAGCTTTACCCATAGGTAAGGTATTGTACGATCATCTGGAAAATCTCTTCTTCCTAGAGCATGAAGTAAAGCACTTGTTTGACAACAAGCCAAATTTTTCCAAGTACATAGAAGCTGATGAGACATATTGAAGGATGCTAAAGGTAAAATTACCTGAAGGGGAATGGTGGGTAAAATTAACAGATTTACTATAAAGTTACTGCAGTAAATCCATATGACAACCAGGTTAAACAGGTGAAACAGGGTCAAAGATGAGCAGGTAAATAGTATCAGTAGGTTGAAGACATAAAGTAATTCCAGCACATGGATATCAGTCAACTACAAGAGCCAAATTCGAACTGCAATAACCAACACAATCTTAATAAAAGGGACAACAAGAAAGCAGTTTTCTATCTATCTTCTTCATGCTTGAAGATATTTTTGATTTCCTAAAAAGTTCTCAAACTGTTATGAGATATTTTGTAATATTTTTTGTATAAATACTTCACATTTTGAAGTAATTAGGGTGGATTCAAAGACATTTCTATAGACATTTTTCTTATCAAGTTAAGGAGCTATTGTAATCAAGATTGGATTGGCTTGTTGGACCATGTAATAATGTTAAAGACATTTCATAGGATTCTTGTGCATAGTGGAAATCAAATAAGTATTATCTCTCATGTTTATTACTGTTTTCTCTTCATGTTTATAAATATTCATATGTGTCTCTATGAAAATCTAAATGGTAAACAAGGAATGATATTAGAGAATTAGCTTTAATGCTCTCTATCTTGACTATTTACTTTCTCACTATTTTCTGCTAAACTATCTTAGTCTGGGAATTCTTAATTGCTCCCTTACTTCCGTAGTTCCCCCCCAGGTCCATAGTAAAGGATTCTTAGTTGCCCTTTGCTACTGATCTCCTTCTGTTCTTCATCTTGATCTCGGTTTAAGGATTATTCATTGCCCTTTCACCCTGGTTAGGACTACCTCATCCATGTGAACCTGTAGATTTTCCTTTTGTTGTGCTATCTTGCCCTGTGAACTCCTCCTTTAGTAATTAATCTGATCCAGTTAAGCCATCCTTTGACTAACTCCATAGCCCAATGGCCTGAAAGCCTTGCTCTATCCATCTGTTTCTAGAATCCCACCACCCCACCAAAATCAAAACCTTATGATCAGTAAGAACTAGCCTAAAATACCACCAAACAAAGTTAAATTATAAAGAGAGAGTCCTCTCTAGACTTAGGTTGGCTAGAACTCGAGTCCAAAAGATTGGTTTGTGGTTATCTCGGATTATTCCTTCTTTTTATAACTTCTAGGGGAGACTTCTGAGTGATAACACAAGTCATCCTTGCAACTTAGAAAGTTGGGGCCCCTCTTGTTAGTGGAATGCTCTTCCAATATTTGATCAATATGCATACAATCAAATTGTTAGGAATGGAAATATCTGACTGCCAGAAGATTATATTTTCATTTTCAAGGGTTTGTATCTTTGTATCTGGCACTAACTGATGGAAAATCAAACCTTTCTCGTGTGCACAAAGATTGCCATCCTATCTCAAATCAAAAGATTCCTATGATTGAGAAAACTCGTGTATTGGAGATTTATGCCTTTGTTAGGTTTGAGACATCCATGTTTTAGTAGCTCTAAAGATCTTATTGGTTACCTTGTCCATTTTATTTCATCCAAATTCATAAGACCTTAATTTTTGGGCATACACTTGGCCCAACATGCACACTTTTTGAATTGGTTTCTTAGATACCTCCAATATCCTCCATGTTGTACCTCATTGGGACCACATAGTTGCCATACTGGTTTATTTTCCACCAACCTCACTTTTACAAGAGTTTTCTTACTCTACCTCTGGCATCCTTTTGCCACATAGTTTAGACATACATTGCCCCTATTACATAGCTTTCATATGGATAGTGAGCAACTTTCCATGGGGTTTGCATGACCCAAATACTTCTATGTAACCCCTTTACGAGGGCTTCTTTTCCATGTGCCTATATATGATAGCTTATGAACAATTAACTTGACCAACCTTGTCTTTATGAATATTGTACAAAATATATCATTTGTCTAAAAATATACTATAATCTATTTTGGCCCCAACCCTAATGATCAGGCTTCTTTTTCTATGTATTAATATAGGTTTTGGTCCAATGGCTAAGAAGCAATTTTCTTTGACCTCGTATTTTTTTTATATATCCAGTTCTGAGAATATCATGAGGCGTTTCTTCAGTTTGAACAAACCAATGTAGATTGTTCTGTATTTGTATTGTAGGGTAAAATCCTTCAGTGTTGATATGAAATTTGTCTGCTCTATCTGCTGCATTGTTTATCTTGTTCTTGTCATATTTGCATTTACATAAATGTGGTACGCTTAAGTTCAAAATGTTTTAACCTGTGTCCAACTTTTGTGAATAAGCCTAGACTATCATGCATGCTACAAGTCTTAGATATCCATTCAATATTCATATGTTCAATTTCCCTAATCTATATTAATCTAGCTTTTTATCACAATGCTTTATTTTTCTGCTTTGTTTTTCTTTTTAAAATATCATAGGCCCTAAACCCTTCTATATATCTATCTCGGAGTTATTTTGACCTGTGAGAATTCTCTTGGTTGTATGTCAAAGTAAGCTCATAATTTGAATCTATGCTAAAAATACGTCTAACATGGGTGTGATTTGTCCATGATAATACATGAAATTCAATTGGGAATGGGTCCTACAAGAGAGCTAAGGAATCCATCTTATCCTGAGAGTAATGGTACATGGAGAATCACAGGGATTGGAGTATTTCAGTGTTATGATGAGTTATAGACAATTTTTTAAATTACTTTCTATAGAGCATAGTTTCATTTTACCAATTTTATATATCGACATGTGTATAGCTACTATATGAGTTTTTAAAGATGTTGGGGTCAATGTCCCTTACTAACTAGTTTGGATATCCTCGTATTGCAGTATATGGCCTCAAATCTTAAATCCGTAGTTGAAGCTGCTGGAAAGAAGGAATGGGGTAATGGTAGCCCAAGTGATGCAGGCCACTACAACACCTAGCCCGAGGACACACTATTTTTCAGAAGAGATGGTGGCTGGAATACTCCTTATGGTGAGTTTTTCCTTGAGTGGTATTCTAGTATGCTTCTTGATCATGGAGAGAGAATCCTAACAGCAGCTAAAGCCCTTTTTCGTCGCACTAGTGTCAAGCTTTTTGGCAAAGTGGCTGGAATACATTAGCATTATGGAACCAGATCCCATTCCCCATAGCTCACTGCTAGATATTATAATACCTGATTTAGAGATGGGTATCGACCAATAACTTCCATGTTTGCGAGACATGGGTTGATTTTCAATTTTACTTGCATTGAAATGAAGGATTGGGAACAACCAGGAGGTGCACAATTCTCCCCAGAGAAATTTATCAAATAGGTCATCCTTGCAACTCAGAAATTTGGGGCCCCTCTTGTTGGGGAGAATTCTCTTCCAAGATTTGATGAAGTTGCATGTGATCAGATTGTTAGGAATGCCAATCTCTGACTACCAAAAGATGGTCATAACAACACAATGGAACCCATGTGTGCATTCACTTATTTGAGAATGAACCAACATTTGTTCCAACCTAAAAATTGGAGGTTATTTATCTCACTTGTTAGAAAAATGGCACAAGGAGGGGTCTCAAATTCATGGGAGGAAGAACACAAAGATACAAACTCATTTGTCTATGCTACAGTCCCATTGGTCCAAGAGGCTGCTGCACTCTTGCATAATTAAGCCTAAAGCTCACCTTTTTTGAAGCAGGCAAAATTTGAATGTAAAACATATTTATTGTTGGAATTAAACTAATGTGTTATTTCACCTATCGTGCTCCTCCATGTCATCTTGTGAAAATACAAGCTTGTAATGGCTATGCCAACTCAGTATAATTAGTTTTTGTTACATTAACATGAATACATGATTTTAATGGCTACACCAACTCAATATCATCAAGCTTTGTTACATTAACATGACTTCCAACTTAGTATAATTAGCCTTTATCACATTAACATACATTGATTTTAAGATGTGTTCATATCGTTGCAATTGCAAAATAATTCATATCATTGAAATTGTAGAACAATTTGTTGTGATTAATTTAATAACTTATTATGTATGGAATTCATTTTATTTAAGCATTAATACAAGCATTTATTTAGTTCCCCATATTTTTTCAAACTCCAAAACTTCAAAAAAAAGAGAACAACATCCGACATTGGAAAGGACTAAAACCCAGGCATTGGAAAAGACGAAAAAATGAAGCTAGCATTAGTGTTGTGCATCTTTTTGCCAAGAATATAAAGCTATAGTAAGAGAACAAATAAATGAAACAATTATAAGCCTGGCTGATTTACTACACTACCTCTTAACAAAATTCGTTTGGTTTGATGATTGTTTATGTTACCTGAACATGATGGTTTCAAGCTCGTATACCCATATTTATCCACAAAGGTAATGTAGTAGCAACGCTTATCCTAAATCATAATTTTGATGTGATGATCGCAAGGAAGGTTTTAGGAAATTCATCTTGGTTATAGCCAAAATGTGCAATATTCCAGAATCCCTACCTTTTTCCTTGTCACTCAAAGATCTATGGAATAAAAATAATCAACTCTATAACAATTATGACACGAGAATAGGGCTATGTTTGAGGATCCTGTTGTAGAATTTGAATTTTAAGGACTTCAAGTTGTCCCTATTTATGTTGATGATTTTAAATAAGATTAATAGCTCCTACGGAGGCTACAACAAATAGAAAAAACAAAAACCTGGGCATTGGAAAAGACCAAAACCTAGGCATTGGAAAATACCAAAACCCAAGCATTGGAAAAGATGAAAATTGAAGCTAGCGTCAGCGTTGTGCATTTTCTTGGAAAGAATATAAAGCTATAGTAAGAGGATGAATAATCAAAACAATTATAAGCCTGGCCCATGTACTGCACTACCTCTTAAAAAAATTCGTTGGGTTTGATGATTTTCTATGTTACCTGAACATGATGGTTTCAAGCTTGTATATCCTTATTTATCCACAGAGGTAATGCAATAGCAACACTTATCCTAAATCAAAATAGTGATGTAATGATCTCAAGAAATGTTTTAGGACTTTCATCGTAGTTATAGCCAAAATGTGAAATATTCCAGAAGCCCTGCCTTTTTCCTTGTCACTCAAAGATCTATGGAATAAAACTCATCAGTTCTCTAACAATTACGACACGAGAATAGGGCTATGTTTGAGGATCCTGGTGCAGAATTTGAATTTTAAGGACTTCAAGTCGGCCCTGTTTATGTTGATGATTTTAAATAAGATGAATAACTCCTCCAGAGGCTACAACAACTGGATATCTGATTGGCAAAGGTTTTTCATTTTCAAACCTAATGAGAAAGAGTGTGTAGTGTTGTTGCACACATAAGAAGAATCCCATGGGATTGAAGTTGCTCAGTAAAGTGGAATTGGGAGAAGTTCATGAGCTGAAAAGTGCAAGGTATGTGAACAAGCCTCCCAAAGGGACACATTAGGCAAAGAGCATGGATAATAATGTAACGTGTGGACACCTTGTACCTTCAGGTGTTAAAAATAGTGATTTGATATACAATGAATATATGATATAAAGTTATAGTAAGAGGACGAATAACTGAAACAATTTTAATCCTGACCCATGTACTTCACTACCTCTTAAAAAAAATCGTTGGGTTTTATGATTGTCTATGTTACCTGAACATGATGATTTCAAGCTTGTACACCCATATTTATCCACATAGGTAATATGCGTTACTGACTTATGGCATTTCCTTTTCAGCATCTGGTGCAAATGCTAGTTATGATCTTTAACACAATTTTGCATCCCAACATTTTGTCCTCATAAATTTGGCATGATATGATTAGTACTATTTTGACCACGTATTGACATCCAAACCATGATGTTGTGCACCTGTCTATATCAGTTCATTGTTCAGGAAAAACAACAAGAATTTTGTGCAATTAATTTTTTGTTCAATATGTAAGAATCACTGAGATAAAGCATTAAATCAAGGTGTCTGTAGTCATATCATAGTAAGGAGATGAAGAAAAATTTTTTCTTAGATTAAGAAGCTAATGTAATATTTTGGGTATTCCGACAGATTTTTTTTTTTTAACAAAATCAATTACTGGATTTATATTCCAAAAAAAGAAAAGGAGGGAGACATGCTCCCATTACATCAAGCCAAAATGGGAGAAGGAATCTTGGAAGAGAAAGAGAAGGAAAATAATCCCTATCTTCCAAGCTCTTCCCCTTTTTTTTTCTGAGGTTACTAATTGCACTATCCTTATAAATACTCACATATTGATTCAATAGCAATCTACACCTACAAAACATAAAAAGTTTGTAGTGGAAAGCTCTTTCAGAAAAGAGAAGATTGAGGCATTAAAAATTATCTTTTGTTAACTGAGGGATCCTAATGGGGCTGAGGCAAATTCTTGCTACTTTTAATGTTAGAGTTTTCTCCTATCTGATTAATAAGTAAGCTCTTCATATAATTGATCGTTTCCTCCAAATTCCTACACTTCTGTTTTAGCGTAGACATTTATTTACTCTACTCATCCATTTGTCTCTTTAGAAAGGAATTCTCAGATATTTCTTAGCTCGACAGACTGCACAGTTTTCGCACTTAGGAACATCTGCAAGCAGGTTCCATTCAATTTTTCCTAAAGGAAGAAGGAAACTAAGCCAATAGAGAATAGAAGGGGATAAGAGAAACAGAGAGAAGAAACAAAAGAAACCTCTAGACTAGCCCGTGAATATCCACATCTACCAGAGAAAGGGAAACTGGGCTCTGAAAGCAAAAGCCACAAGAGCAGCGCGGAAGCTAAAGAGTCTAGGAGATGGGGGCCACCAGAGCTGTGTGGTGACTATCGCAACAGAATCAACACGAATGAAAAATGATCAAAGCCGCCTCCAAAGTTGCGTGAAGGCATGGGCCACTAGAGTTGCGCAGAGGCAATAGGATTTGGGAAACAACCACCAAAGTTGCACCAAGGAGAGAGGTGAGGCTAAAATAGAGAAATAAGCTCAATCCCCAAAGGGGCGCAGTGATGAATACAGAAAGAAGGATTACAACTTATGAGACAAAGGGGGAGTAAAGGGAGGGTGAAGATGGCATAGATAAAATAATATGAGCGGAGAGGGAGAATATATTGCTGTGAAGTTGGCCACATCAGGGAAGAGAAGATTAGCAGTTCATAGGAAGCTTGAGAAGCTGCAGTTCACTTGTTAGCCATAGATTGACTATCCTATCTGTTCTTGGGGATTTCCTTGGATTCCCTGATGTTTTGAGATCTAAACAATTGAGCTGAAGTGACTTTTGCCCACCTGATGTTCTCTCTTTTATTGTTATTCTCTGCATATTGAGACGAGAGATCCTATGGAATCGGTTTTTGAGCAATCGCATTACTAATTCTAGATTCTCCCATAGGATGGTCGACAACCAGATTCGCCTGCATGTTGGTGGTACGATTATTTTCTCTAAGGATATGCTTGAAGGTGACTTCACCTAGAAACTGCAACTTTTTTCCCACCTTTTTTCTTATCTGTCTTAGGGCCTTGTTCTTGGGGCTTCTGTTTTCCACTATCGATTAGATTATTATTGAAGAGTCCCCCAATATGACTGAATTTTTCATATTTCGTTGCCTTAAGATTTATGTTCCCAAGAGGAGGCTATATGCTTTTTCCCTATTGTTGGATAGTTCTCCTAATCCCCATTCATAAGTAATAGGATTTTTCCCTCTTGGGTCAAAAAGAAAACCTTCCGCACCTACCTTGCCTATGTTAAACTTAGAAGCACCATCAAACAGTAAGCAGGGCCTGTTTAAATTTGTTGTCCATGTTTTAAACTCTTCTTTTTTAATTCTGATTTTCCAATTTTGCATGCTATTAGGAGATTAGCTGATGTGTATTTTTTGTTGCTTGCTCATCGTGAATTCAACCCAAACTCTTTCCTCATGCTGCATGTGTTTGAAATATATTGCTTTAACTCCTTTAGAGTTGATGAATTCAGATGACATGCTCCAAGTTTTGGCGAGCACTGTTTTGGTGTTTGGGGTGCGTTCTTTAAAGGTCCTCTGGTTTCTTGCTAACCAAATTTTCTAGCACATAAATGAGGGAAAACTCAACCAATATATTTTTACCATTTCTTTATTTTTTAAGGAATATGGATATTTTTTCCCTAGGTTGATAGTAGTTCATGTAGAGGCATCGATTGTAGAAAACTGACCTCCAGGGGACTAACAAGCCCTTTCCAACAGGCCCTAGCAAAGGTGCATCCCATGAAAAGATGTTGAATATTTTCTTCACTTCCTTGACACATAGCATAGTGTGATGGGCCTTCATATCTTTTCTTTTTAATATTATCAGTGGTCAGTATTTTTCCTTTGAGCAGTGTCGACATGAAAACTTTAATTTTGGGCAATGTTTCAATTTTCCATGCCTCCCTCCAGTAATCCCAGTCTCGATTTCCATGATGATGTAAAGTGGTGTATCTGGATTTGAATGAGAAATCCCTTCCATCAGGATCCCATCGAAGGGAATATTTAGATTCTAGACTTAGTGGAGCAACCCCCTCAAGAAGTGAGATTAGGGAATTCCATTGAGGGACAAGGCCGTGAGGGAGGTTAAGAATCCTCCAATCTCCCCATTCTCTATCTCTCCAATGAGATATGTAATCCAGAGTAGTGATTCATTTTGATTTCATCCATCTTCTCAGTTCCTGTAGATTTTCTTGGCAGGCTATAGGTTGATTTCCCATTATTCTATCCTTCCATATTTTGATGAGTTTACCATTACCAGGGACCTTAGAAGAGTTTTCTTTGATGAGGGGAACGGTTTTTTTGATAAGACTCCAGACCTGGGAGCAAGGCCTAATAGGATAACCTTTTCTTAATAAGAGGGTTCTATTATGGTTCATGTATTTTTCTTCAAGGATTTGCTTCCACCAGCTGCTCTCTCCTATTATAAATCTCCATGTTATTTTTGCTCCTAGAGCCAAGTTCATTATCCTTGGGAGTCTTATTGCCAACCCACCTTTCTCACAAGGCAGAGTTACTTCATCCCATTTCACCAGGTTGTGCTTCTTTGTCTCCACTTTACCTCCTTTCCATAGGAACCCTTTGACTACTAGCTCAATTTGTTTGTGAATACTTGTCGGGGCTGGTATTGATGCATACTGGTAAATTGGGAGAGTTGTAAGTAGGGCCTTAATTAGTACCACCCTTCCTGCCATATTGAGCCAAATCATACCCCAATTCTAAACTTTTTGTTTCATTTTCTCAATGTACTTATTCCATATTTCAGTATTCAAATTCTCTTTTGAGACTGGGAGTCCAAGATAATGGAAGTAGCTTCAATTTTCTTAAAATGTGATTTCCAAAATTTCTAATATTTTT
Source organism: Pinus tabuliformis (assembly GCA_031772625.1). NCBI lineage: Eukaryota > Viridiplantae > Streptophyta > Pinopsida > Pinales > Pinaceae > Pinus > Pinus tabuliformis. The sequence goes on from CM062816.1 coordinate 353,596,171, forward strand.
TGGATAGTGCAAGAGGGAGTGTTCCATCCAAAGATTTTGCATTTTTGATTATTTAGAAGTTCTCCAGAGGCTTCCAAAAAACTGTTTAGTACCTTTTTTATTCTTCTTGCCATTATGCAGGAGGCTCATCCCATGACCAAGGTGTCATCTATAAATAGGGAGTGGTTTATGATTTTAACTTCAGGAGAGATTGAGAATCCTGTGATAGTCCTATCTTGTCTGCATTTCTCAAGACTTCTACTCAGTGATTCCACCATTATAATATATAAGAAAGGAGAGAGACAACAGCCTTGGTGAAGCCCCCTTGAACTCTGAAAATATTCACTTGGTCTTCCATTGACTAATGGTGCAATTCAAGGATCCACAATACAAGCTTTTATTATATCTATTTCCTTTTTTGAGAAGGAAAATATACGTAGGACAGCAGCAAGAAAACCCAGGTTGACCCTATCAAATGCATTATCCATGTCGAACTTGACAATCATTCCTTTTTCTTTTTTCATAAGACTAGAGTGCAAAGCTTTCTGCACTATTAGAATGTTGTCAAGGATTTGTCTTATTGGAACAAATCATCCTTGGTTTTCTCATATTATTTCTAGAAGCAATACTTCTATTCTGTTTGCCAGAATTTCTGTTATGATTTTGTAGGAGGAGTTACACAGAGAAATGGGCCTGAATCTACTAAATGAGTTAGCATTTGACTCTTTTGGAACCAGGGTAAGGAAGTAATAATTTGTGTATCCTCCTACATTGAATTACCTAAAAAAATTTCTAATCATTCTTGTAATTTATTTTTTAATAATGATCCAGTTGTTTTTATAGAAGGAAATAGGGAACCCATCCAAGTCTGGGGCCTAATCTAGATGCATATCCCAAACATCGGCTATAACTTCCTTTTCTTCAACTGCTCTTGTGAGTTCATTGTTTTCTACTTCACTGATCTTCCTAGGAATGTGCTGAAGATGATCTTTATACTCATTATTTGTTTTTGGTGATGTTAATAGATTTTTATAGTATCTGTAAGCCTCCTTCTTTATTTCCTCTTGACCTTTGACATATTTTCCTTCTTTATCTTTTATGCTGACTATTTGGTTTTGATTTCTTCTTATCCTAGCCGCATTATGGAAGAACATTGTGTTCTTGTCTCCTGCTTTGAGCCATAGACTTCACGATTTTAGCCACCACTCTTCTTCTTCCTTTCTGTTTTGTCTATACATCTCCCAATATGCTTGTTTTTCCTACCATATGCTCTCCTGCGTTTCTTCTTGTTGTTCTTTTTCCACTTGGATTCTATCACTTTTTTCTACTATTTTTAGCTTTCTTTTTTGTGTTTCTATTTTGTTAATCCTTGCCCAATGTTTTAGCTCTATCCTCAGGGATTTTACTTTAGTTTCCCAAAGATAGCAAGGAGAGTCAATAAGTGGTCTTTCCCATACTTCAACAATGATATTTTTAACTTCTTTACTGTCGTTCCAAGTGGAGTTGAATCTAAAAGGAATTGGGCCAAGATTTTCTAGTTTCCCAAGGGTGAGAGCCACCGGTTTGTGATCTCATGCTATATTTTGGATGATTTTGGATTTTATCTCATTGAAGGCATTGACAACTTTGTCTTGTATTAGAAATCTATCCAACCTTTCCTTTATGTTATTTTTCCCAATTCTTTTGTTTCTCCGTGTATACTTTCCATTGTTAGGAGGCATGTCCATTAATTTGCATGCTTCCATAATAGATTCTAATATTTCCCTATATGGATTAGCATTGTATATTCCCATGAATTTCTCCTCTGTGCTCAATACCATATTGAGATCCCCTCCTACAATTATGTTGTTGTTTTGGTCTTGCATAAGATAATTTTTTAAGGTGGACCAACAGATGGTTGAGGCATATATATTTATGATACAATATTTCTCTTTTGTTTTTTTATTTTTCAAGTCTGCTTTTATCCAGTGCAACTCTTTTTTTGCTTAATGATCTCTCAATTTTCAGTTTTCCATAGAGTGCATATTCCTCCTGAGGCTCCGGTCACTGGAATTGAAGCTCCTTGATAATTTTTTGTTTTTTGTATCATTGTCTCCATTTCCTTTTCATTTGTCTTGTTTCCTGAACCATAAATATATCAGGTTTCTCTAAAGTTATTAAATCTTTCATTGCCTTAATTTTTGACATACTTCCCATTCCTTTGCAATTCCAGGAGACTATATTCATTATCACTTGATATTATGGGTAGAGGGACCTTTCCCTCTCTTAGGGTGGGAAATTTTCTTCTTAATTTTTTCCAGGAAAGTATCCAGAGGTTGTTGGGTTCCTAGAGCCATTTCCTTTGCCGCAGCTTCATCTCTAATTTCTCTGTTGGTTTTTCTACCTACCCTTTTAGGGTGGTTGAGAGAGGAGATGATCTCTTTGGAGAGGATACGAGTGATTATTCGATCAAAGGAGGAGGGGAGGGGATAGGCGAGGAAGGGGAGGGATTAGAGGGAAATGGTAGAATAGGGGGGGAGGAAGGGAGAGAGGAGGGGAGATTAGGGTCTGCAAGGGATCCAAAGGGATTAGAGACCAAAAGATCAGATAAAGGGGGAGGGATAGAAGATGGAGGGAGGGGGGAAGAAGGAGAGCGGGGGCCTTTAGATGTAATAAGCTTGGAGGGAGAGGATGAGGGGGAGAGAGGGGGGAGGGACGATAGAGGGAGAATGGAAACTAAAGAGGGTTTGGGTTTGGTTGCAGAATTTCTCCTCTTGGCCTGCTCCCATTTTGGTTCCTGGTTTTCTATTTCTTCTGTTTCCTAATTTTTAGTACATATATTTGCAAAATGACCATATTCATGACATACCTTGAATTTGAATAGAATTTGTTCGTAGTCTAGATGTTGAATGTGAACCCAGTTATCCACTTTGATCTTGACTGCTTCTGGAAGTCCTTTCCCTAGATCTACTTCGACACATATTCTTGTGCAGACATGCATGTTTTCCTTTGGCTCACTTTTGTCAATATATTTCCCCACTGCATTTCCTATTGCTTTAACAGATTCATGTCCCCAACAATGTAGGGGAAGATGGGGAAGCCTCACCCATATTGGCACTGCATTTGACACGTCTAACTCTAGATCGAAGTCTGGGGTCCATCTATTGAGATGAAGCCCTCTTGAATCCATGAAATATGGCCTGTTTCTAAAGATGAAGTCTCTATCCTCTTTCGTTTCAAAGTGGAAGGTAAAATATCCTCTTCCACAAAATCTAATGGATATTTTTCCCATGATAGATGAGGCCCGATTTCTTTCAACCCATTTGAGGACTGAACGGGGAGAGGGCTAGAGACCAGTAAATTGACCCACCAAACCACATCCAGAGAGGGATAGAGCTGTGCGACGAGGAAGGGAGGGATGAATGATTATTTCAGGTATTTCATCAATCTTCACTTTGATATGTACGGTCGAGGATGAGACAGTCCCAAGGAGGAGAGCAAAGTGGAAAAGTCATCCACATTTTCTCCCAGCTGAGCTAAAATACTTGCAGAAGAGACAATGATCGATGTACCCTCAGGAAGAGGCTCTGCATGATCTATCACACATTAGACGAGGGAAACAAGCCCCGAGAGGAGGAGGCACCAAGAGCCAAAGAAAAGGACCATGCTCAGGGTTTGAAATCGAAAGGCGAGAGTAGAGAATGACAATACTCGCTTGTTTCCTATTTATTACTAGCCTAAGGTATCCTGACATATTTATAAGACCTAGGCTAAATGTAAACGAAGCTAATATTATACTCTGACAATGGTACATTATTCAAGTGTTAGGAAATATATTTGAATGGATAAAAAATATTATAAAGTATTTAGGAATTTGATTATGACTTTAGCATGGTACAATGGTGCCATAATGATAATTAATTACTAGGACACATGGCTATTATAATTTTTTTTTATAGATTTTTTATTTCTTAATATAATTTTTTATCTCACAATTCATTTTGAAACCCCATAAAATTAGTCATCAATCTACATCTACCAATTAAAAAATTAGAATTTAGATTTAAAAAAAATAAAAAGTATTTTTTTTTTCAAAATATTCACTTTAATATTTATTTTTTATAAAAAAAATAATGAACTTTATAAATTGCTTTCAAAATTTTACAAACTAATTAAAGTCAAATAAGTTTGACTGCTAACCAATTACAATATAAACTGCCATTAGCCAGTATAATAAATAACAACATACTTTTTTTTGTTACAATTTCCATTTAAATTAATTTATTTGGATAAACAATTTAGATTTCTTTTTAAATATAGTTTAAATTTTTTTATGTTTTTTATATAAAAAATATTGGTGTTCCATTTTGAAATTTATATATTTTAAATTTTTAATACAATTTTTTATTTTATAATAATAATAATTTAATTTTAAAGCTACGATTAAACTAAATATTAACAACAATTTATTCTCACAACAAATATAATATTATATGTAAAATAATTTACCAAGTTAAAGAAAAATGCCTTGTAGATATGTTTTTTTTGGTAAAACCAAAAAAAAAATGCACAAAATTACTTATATGAGCATTGTCCCAATACAAATCTATGTCTCTCAACCAAATGAGATGATATGATCTGAGGTTGCCCATGTGGTGTAGCTCAATTGGCGATCGCCTTGTGATGAAGTAATATGTAAAGTATGAGACTCAAAGTTGAAATCTTTTTGGGTTAGACTAAAAAAGAAAAATATGATATGTGGTTTATAGAGGTTAAGAAAGTACCATTTGCGTTAACGACATTAGTCTCACCCTTATAGTACTTTAGCTAGTTCAAACCTTACATTATTCAACTTAAATTTTTCATAACATATACAGGGGTATAATGTGAATAGGTTTCCAATTTTACATGGTTTTGGAGGTCTTTAACTCTATAACAATTTAAATTAATCTAAGTCTTAGTCAATAAATAAAAAAAATCATATTCTTATTTTATTCAACATTAATTAAGAAAGTTATAAATTCCAAGTCTACCTTAAACTAGGGTTTATGATTACCATGTAATATATTGTGTACAATTAATATATAACAATTTAACCATAAGAAAAATTATAAATCCCAAAGCTACCTTAAATTGGGGTTTATGATTACTATGTAGCATACTTTATATGTAGATACCTTAAACTAAGGTTTATGATTAGCCTGTAATATATTTTGTACAATTAATATATAACAATTTAATTATAAGAAAAGTTATAAATCCAAGGTTACCTTAAATTGGGGTTTATGATTACTATGTAGCATACTTTATATGTATATGGTTTTGGAGGTTTTTAACTCTATAACCATTTATATTAATTAAAGTAGCTAGCAATTACTTTTTACATAAGAGGCATGTACTAAGCAGTAATGTTGCATATTACACTTGTATGTTTTCTAAATGTAAGAGTGGGCGAAAATTTTTACTACGCCCTTCCCTTCATATCTCTCATGCTATAAAAGGTATTACAAAATAGCTTTTGTTTAAAATATGTGTCCCTCTTTTCCAATGAAAGAATATTATTATAAATAGGAGGGGCAATGGCTTCATATAAAGGTGTGCTCTATTAATATAACATGTTCTTATAACAAGGTGTGCTCTATTAATATAACATGTTCTTATAACATAGCATATTGATGGTATGAAGTTAATAATTATTTAAATTCATTTTTTATTTTTTATAACAATTATAAATCATTAAAAAATAAAATGGTAGTACTGGAGATTGTACTCTAGGAAATAAAAGATAGGGTGTAAGAAATAGAAAACAAAAAAAATCAATAGTTGAATAAAATTGCACCTTGAGAGACAAAATTAAAGAATTAAACGAAAAACTAAATAACGATTCGGCCCTAAGTAACACAATGAATAAAATAAATATCAAAGTCATCAAAGACGAAATGAACAAACTAATTGAACTAGATCATGAGCTCCATAAAAGAGCTCTTATAATTGTTGGTATAAATGAGCAGAAAAATGAGGACACATTAGAAATAACAAAAGCACAATTGAAAACTAAGTCACAAATTAAAACAACTTATCTCATAGAAGTGAAAAGGGTGGGAAAATCCTTAAGCATAAACATAGATTGATCTGTGATAAGGTAAGTTGTAATGACCATAAATTAGATATACTAGTAAATATCCAAGCTAAAAGGGTCTGGAATCTTTATGAATGAGGATCTTATTCTAGAAGATCAAGTGGAATTAAGAAAAAGGTTTGCAAGGTAAAGGAGGCAAGAAAGGAAAATGGGAAATCATTAGAAATAGGAAAGTTATTACTAGATACATACACCAAAATAAGAGTGCTAAATTAGAATTAGGAACACTCTGGATATTCTTTGGGAACTATGATGTTTTTCCGTGGCATAAAGGTCTTATGTTAAGTTGGATCCCTCGTGATATTGATATTATTTTCTTAGTCGAAACTTAGGAGCATGATGTATCCAAGGTCCCCCACATAGATGGATTCATTCTCTAGTTGGTATGGAACAAGAAATCCTCTCATAAAGGTTTTGGTGAAATATTTTGCTATATAAAAAATTATATTTGTCCTTACGTTTGGTTTCATAAGATCAACGCCCTCAATTGATATATTTGGATTAAAATTTTTGACTCTAATGCTGATAGGATTTTTTTTTTTTAGGCTGTGGTTCACGGACACCCTGGTCAACGAGTGGCGCTACGTCCACGGAAAAATCTGGGCTAATCGACCCCGAAGGGAATCTAGCCCCATGGCCTACTAGCAAGGCCTAACCCCAAGGGCTTCGGGGAGATTGGACCTTGCGACCTCCCAATGGCGAGGCACTAATTTTTGACCAACTGAGCTAACCCTTGGAGCTTAATGTTGATAGGATTTATCTCACTATTTGTTATTTTTTTACTATCAACTTAACCTCCTATAAGAAAATTAACCTAGATAAGACATGTCCCTCCAATACCTTAGAACAAGATATTCATAGTCTGAGGAGTAAAGGTATTATCCTCTTGTTAGGGGACTTCAATGCTATAACTGATACTAACCAAGCTACTCTCCTAAGTTATAAATCTCACCATAATCCCCTCTAGCTAGATGAGGACTTTGACTTAGCTAGTAGGTTCAAAAGAAATTTTGAAGACACAGTTGAGAACTTATATGGTACCGAGATAATCAAGCTCTGTAGCTCCCAAGAACTGATAATTTGTAATGGAATTAATAAGTAGCCAACTTCCATCCAGATGGCTTGTATTCATGAGCTTAACAATAGTGTTGTGGATTATATGATATCTGATATCCATGTTCTCAACTGTATCGTAAATTTTGACCCCCTAAATGACCATAATCCCAATTCTAACCATAGTCCTCTAACCTTAACTCTAAAATTTGACATTCACACCAGTCGCATGCAAGATAATTGCGAGAGTCAAAGGCACATTCATTTTGGCAAAAGTAAAATGGATTTCTTCTTAAAATATTTAAACAGAGATTTAGATTGCTTAATGTATAATGATAACATTGATCACATCTACACAATTTTTCTACAACCCTTTCCACTAGCAATAACAAGTTCTCTACTGACGTGTCATCTAAAAAGAATAATAGAACTTTCAACCCTTGCTACAATAATGATTGTAAAATTGCCAAGAAAGTGATTAGAGATACTCCTAACGAAACTTGAAGTATTGAAAAAATATATATATACAAAGCTCTTATCGAAAGGAAGAAAACATCTTTATAAACAGGGAGCAAGGGCATATCCTTCACATTTCTAAAGTTGAGACCAAAATGATTTGGAGGAAAATTCTTGTTTAATTAAAGAAAATAATTTGATCCCCTTAAAGAACTGGGATATCTATTTAAAGAATTTTATGATTCCCCCAATTCCATGGGAACCATCTTGAACACTCTTATACATGAGGATATATTCTCTTTGGAGGGTGTTGAGTTTGGGAATAAACAACTTGCTAATAGGAAAGCTAGGGATATTGAAGGATACCAAGCTAAAATTCTCAAAATGGGAAGGTTTATCCTCACCCCTCATATACACAAACTCCTCAATCTGCAATGAAACAAGGCTTCCCTAAACCTTGGACATAAAGGTCTATCGTGCATATCTATAAAGGTCGGGATAAAAACATTCCCTCTAACTACAGGACCATTATGATTAGCCACATTTGAGCCAAGTTGTATGGGGTCATTTTCGAAAAGAAGATTATCCTTTGGCTTGAAAGCTATGGTAAAAGAGCTAATAGAAAAGTTAGATTTAGGAGAGATCACTCAACTATAGACCATCTTGTTACTCTTATCATCATTGTAGAGGAATGTCACAATGATAAGATTGATCTCTTATGTTATTTTGTTGACTTTAGAAAATCTTTCAACACCATTCCTCAAGATAAGCTATGGAAGAGGCTAGAAGAAATAATGGTTCCTCTCAGGCTAAGGGTTGTGTGATTAGGCTATACAAAAATGTTATTTCCAAGTTTAGGACCACCAAGGGTTGGTCAGAAGAAATTACATGCAATATCAATGTTAAGCAAGGGTGTCCCTTGTCCCCTACCCTTTTTGGCATTTACATTGATAAGCTAGAAGAGCGTTTGGAAGTTGCAAGATGTGATGGCCCATGCTCACTGGTATGGTCATTACTCTTCTCCATTATGTTGATGATATTATTCTTTTAGCTAAGATCCATGATGATTTCAATAGGCATCTTACAATCCTCTAAGATTATTGCTCTAAGATGGGTATGATGGTTAATACCAACAAGATTAAAGTCAAGATTATTACATCTAAAAACATCAACTATGATATTTAATTTATGATAATAACTACTTGGAGGAAGTTTCTTCATACAAATATATGGTAATTGACATTCATTATCGGCTCAATTGGAATTATAGCATTGAGAAAAGGATAATTGGAGGCTAGAAAACTTATTATGGGCTTGAAAACAATTTTATGTCTACGGATATTTGAACATGGAGTTAAAAAAAGTTTCTCTTTGAGACTCTCATCACCCCTATTATTTTATATGGAAATGAGGTTCAAGGTTGTAATATACCTAGAGAATCATGGAGGAAGATTGAGTTGATCCAAAAGCAATTTATAACTTACAACCTTAAGATTAAAGGAGATACTCCCTACCCTGTCCTCTTGATTGAAGTTGGCCTTTCCCCCACTGTAAGCATGGGTATGACTAGGTCTCCTGTGTATAAGAAGAATATATACAACATGAAAGAAAAGAGGTATTAAAATTACTTCTAACTCTAGCCAAAATCCCCACCTCTGGCTCAAGTGAGGCTGCCATAAGGATGCTCAATCTTTGGCTAGACCATTGGGCAGTAAAGGATGAGATCATGTTGAAGAATAAGGATAATATTAAAAATAGCATTACTTCCAAATTTAAGGATGAGTTTTGGGACAATAAGGAGTTAGAGGGAAAAAGGAAGCTAAGGTATTATAAGGAGGTGATCAACCCCAATCTTGAAACCCAAAATTATATTTTTTCCTTGACTAATGCTAAGAAGAAAATGATCATTTCCAAGATAAGAACTAATTCTCATGACCTCCAAAGTGAGAACAAGCCTTGGTCTATTCCCAAGGCACCATGGGATGAAAGAGTTTGTAACCAAATTGCGATACTAAGATGGTTAAAGATTAAAAAACCTTTCTGTTTGATTGTCCAACTCTTACTCAGATCTATTCTAATTTTCATAGTCTTTGCCACACTACCAACCTTCTTAACTTTTTAAGTTAACAAAACTTTGAGAATATAGAAACACTTCTCTCCTTTCTTTAAATCATAAAAATAAAATGTTAAAAAATCTCAATTAATCTCTTATTTCTTTAAGTTCAATAAATCCTATTAATTTTAATAAACATTCTTCTTCTTCATCATTATCATATAATTTATAAAAAAATTAATTTAAAAATAAAAATTAATATAGGAAACATATTGACTATAAATTATTACATTTTTATTTTTGTAATAATATAGCGTTATCTCAATCATATAAGTTAAATAGGTCAAAACTAAAATATGACATATTTATATCATTCATTTGCTACGTGGACATTGTAATTCTACTGCCACCCAAAAATAATGCTTTTTAAAACTATTCTAAATTTAATATAAAAATAAATATACAAATATTCTTTATAAAATTACAAATAAATAATTATAAGTTGAATTTTTTTTAACTAAATTTAAAAAATTTAATTTAAATTAAATCTCAAAAAAATAAATCTCGATAATGGTATCTGCGGACAACCAATGAGAGACAGTCATAATAGGCCTTATAAATCGTTCTCAGATGTGATCGAAGGCAAAGAGGGAAGATTTCGTGAAAATTTACTAGGCAAACGAGTTGATTATTCAGGTCGTTCCGTTATTGTGGTGGGTCCCTTTCTATCATTGTACCAATGTGGATTACCCTCAGAAATAGAAATAGAGCTTTTTCAAGCATTTATTTTAGGATTCATCTCCCATAGGCCGAGAGTTCGACAGGCTCACCCTCTTCTTTGCACCCTTCGCATTCATATACTATATGTGAGTAAGAGCAACAATACGGTCTATAGTGCTTCAACAACAGGAAGAGTGAGCAAAATTTTACGTAAAGAAAAGGGTGGATATGAGATAACTATCGATAATACATCAGACGGTGGGCAAGTGGTTGACATTGTACCTCCAGGACCAGAGATTCTTATTTCAGAAGGCGAATTGATCAAGGTCGATCAACCATTAACGAATAACCCTAATTTGGGTGGATTTGGTCAAGGAGATGCAGAGATAGTACTTCAAGATCCATTACATGTTAAAGGTCTTTTATTATTCTTAGCATCTGTCATTCTGGCACAGATATTTTTGGTCCTTAAGAAGAAACAATTTGAGAAAGTTCAATTGGCCGAGATGAATCTTTAGGTCCATAGATTTTTGAACATGAAGTTTACTTATTGATTCAAAAATGAATACCCCTTCGGAGCCTTTTATCCTTCTTCTCCCTTATATATTCTTGATAAAATGTTCATTTATATCTAAATTGGAATAAAATTGAAATAGGGAGTGACTCCATAAGCACTGGAACAGATCAACTTGTTGAACGATCCCCGATATGCTATATCGTGTACTATATGCCATTCCCTCCTTGTCCAAACGATCCGGAAAATAGAGATAGATCGTAGGGAGGAGAGATGAGGAGAATAACTAAGCAATCTTGGAGAAGATTCCTATTTTCTCTGATCCCATTCTCCTATTTCATTATTCGAAGAACTAATTGGGTTTCCGATCTTGTCCTATTCGTCAATTCCTTCGTAATTTGAAGATTATTTTGTACGTTATACTGAAAATTCCTAAAGAAGGAAGAGCAGACAAGTAAGGGGCAATATCACTCATAAAAAAAAACCTATAAAACTTTTGATAGGGTTTGTTCCTGATGAGAGAAAATGAATAAAAGGTGTTTTTCCTCATCTTTTATTTTGTAAGCCAAAAAAATAGAAGAAAATATTCTATATGCACATTTAGATTCTCATAGTTCGGGTTTTTACAAAAACATCGCATAATCTTCCATTAGATAAATGAGCAAATATTTAGTACTTAATATTATCCGTTTTTCTGTTGTTCCTTCGACAGATATTTAAATTTGATCGATCCAATTTTTTTTCGATCATATAGCGGAAGAATAGATTGGCTCATCACTTGGCTGAAAGGCATTGAATGAAGTAAATGACAGAGTTATTTTATTTGTACGAATCTTCTCTTCTAATTCAGATTAATATAGAAAGAATCTCAAAAAGAGATTTCGATAAGGCCTTACCCTTCAAACAAGGGTAAGGCCTTATCGATTTTTCACTTTCACATGTATACTATTTCCCACAATAAGTGCATTTCCCCTACTATAGGGATGACCCTAATTCGGAATATGAATGATAGAAAAAGACACCCAGTAGACCAATCACAATAATACCAGTTACAGTACCTATCAACCAAAGAAGGATCCTTCCAGTGGTATTGGCCATTTCTCTTACTCCCTTTCACATTTTCTCAAGTGGTCATACTCGAGACATAAACAGTCATAGCATAGATAATTATGCATATTGGATCTCTTCGAATGGAGTGAGAATATTATCATTGTTCCTAATTGAAAAAATAATTGGAGAATGGAACAACAAGTACAAAATTTAATAGCAACCCCCAGTAGAGACTGGTACGATTCAACTCAACATTTTGGTCGTTCGGGTTCGGTTGTGTCATATCTACATACTTCCTCTTCCTTTAGTATAGAGTTTATCGTTGGATGAACTGCATTGCCGATATTGATCCCAAGAAAAAAACTATAGGGATAGCTAGCCCGTGAACGACCAACCATCTAACTGTAAAAATTGGATAAGTTCTATCTATAGTCATTAGTGCCTCCTAAAAAGATCTAGTAAATTCATCGAGTTGCTCTAACGGATCGAAACAGCCAGTTACTAATGGAACCTCTTGTCGACTTTTTGTGAAATACTCATTTGGCCAAGGGCTCCCGAACACATCATAAGCCAAACCCGTGCTTACAAATAACCAACCTGCAATGAATAGAGAAGGTATGGTAATGCTATGGATAACCTAGTATCTAATACTAGTAATAATGTCAGCAAAGGAGCATTCTCCCGTATTCCCATACATGCTCAGCTCCATATATTATTGTAAAGTCAGTCAAGGGGGAATTGATCCCATGAAAGATAGAGATCAAGAAATGGAAAACTACCGATATCTTCTCCAATCCTTGTTCGATTGTCAATGTTATACCAAGGGTATCTTTAAAGTCTACTGGACCAGTATAGCTAGCTTTCTTCTGACACAACAATACAATTTTGATGAGTATCGAGAAGGAACGGGATAGAATGATTCTGTTCCTGCCAACAGTTATTCTATCTCTGTTTGGTCGACTAAATCCCAACAGAAATAAGAGAATATTGCATGTTCCGAGGTCCGTCCGGGCGTAAGGAACCCCAACTCCCTCAATTGATGTTGTAACAATAGCATAGTGGAAATTTTCGATTGGAATTAGCTTCTGCATATGGGTGGCTTTAGAACCGAAAAAGAGGATGAGTGCCGCTTGCAAAGGATATCAATCACTATCAATATAACTCATCCAAAATATTATTCTTTTATATTCTTCCTTTTTCATTCCGACATGACATTATGCCCGTGTAGATGAACCCAGTAATTCAAATTGCACGGGGATCATTGGTGCTACGCAGATGTATGTTGCTTTTCCAATAGTATCTGGCACAGAAGGATTTATTCCATAGACTTATTATATAGTACCTTGTATTAACGAGTAGGTGTTACTTATTAGATAAAACCAAGTGGATAGTGCAATAGAACCTAGTCAATTTTAGGTATGTGAAATTACAAGTTACTCTTTGCAATAAGTGGAATTTCTGCAATGTTGGGCTCTAATCGCTCTAATAATTAATATTGAAGAAACCTAATCCATCTAGAGGGTCAAATGGTTGGATCAATAAGATCAAGAAATGAAAGGACAAACTAGATATTCATATTCTTTCTTACACCTAAACGTGAAATTCACAAAACTTTGGCTATGTCTGTGGAGAGTTTTCTTCCGGTCCAGTCTCTGGACCGATAGCTACTGGTAAAAAGATAATGCCAGGTGATCCAATAGTTATTAACTAAGTTATTCTATGGTACAGATAGTCGCACGTAATGACAGATCAAGGCCATATTATTAAGACCTTGTGGTAAGGATGGGTTCCGTTCTAATGCTTGGAAATAATATTCCAAAGCCTTTGTATGTTCCCCATTACTTGTATGCACAAGACCTATATTATATAGTATATAACTTCGATCATAAGGATCAGTTTCCAGTCGCATAGCTTCATAATAATTTTGTGAAGCTTCCGCATATTCCCCTTCCGATTGAGCTGACATGTGAATTATCGACTGTTGTATCGGCTCTTGGATCAAGCGAATGAAACCGAGTGGATCAACATCTTCAAATCATAGGAAACCATCCTGAAAGGATATATTTGAGTAAGGATCAAGTGCATTTTGGAGGCCTGATGAGGTCTCTTTGGCCCCCGAGTGATTTGATTTCAATCAAGGGTGAATGAGGTTGCGAAAGCAGGCTCGACTAACAGGAGAGGCTATTGTCTATAACTGTTATCCAAGCCAAGTCGAGTAGCGCAGTGTAATATCCCATCCCGAGTATCCGATCCCAGTTGATTAGCCGGGTCGAATAGCGCAGCATCAATCCTAGTTTCATAGCGCAACAGCTACCAGCCCTGTTGAGTAGCGCCAATCGAGAGTATCCAAGCCAAGTAGCCGGGTATCCAAGCGGAGTAGCCTAGTTGATTAGGGTAGCCCAGCGGATTGTATCAGCGGATTGCATCAGCGGATTGCATCAGCGGATTGCATCAGCGGATTGCATCAGCCAATTATTAGCGAAGCCCAGTGGATTAGCCCGAGCCGATTCGAGCATCCGAGTATCCGAGTATGCTGCTATCCGGGGAGCCAAGCCGATTAGCGAAGCCCAGTGGATTAGCTGAGTCGCTCAGCCGAGCATCCCGGTAGCCCAGCCTAGCCAAGCGGAGTAGCCCGAGTCTAGTGGCCAAGTATAGAGTATCCAAATCGAGTATTCCACCCCAACTGATGATCCCATCCAATGAGTCCAGGCAAGCAGCTATGACTGCATCAACACCTGGATTTCAATACCGGCATCTAGTGAATCAACATCTTGCAATTCATTATAGGTAAACGAGATGAAAGGTTATGTTTCATAAAGAATCAAATCCATTTCATATTTCTGATGACAAAAAGTTATGCTTTGGCCTCCAAAACAAAGCAATTGTATTATACGAAACTAGTGAATGAGGCTTTTGTCTAGAATCTGTTCCAAGCAAACTAAGTTCCTGCGCTGAACTTGGTAGGCGAGAAATCAATCAATTGGTGCTCTGCTCTTTCTTGTCGATCTGAGTGTCAAGGCGCATCCGGGGTGAAAACTCTATATCTGAGACAATCTCTAAGCTTGTATTATATATGTCATTTTATGACCGTGCATAATCAACTTATCAAAACAGGTGCATTGTAAGTAATGATCGCCATGGATCCATTCGAGGTACGTGTAATCCATAGCATGAAGTGAGGTCGAGGTATAGATCGAGGTCAAGGGTAGTAAGTCAAGGTTCGTTCATTTCTTGTCTCAGTCCGGGGTGATTCTCTCAGCAAGCAGCCTCGGGTTCGACCAGCCTCGGTTTCAACCAGCAAGCAGCAAGCAGCCGTCCGTGTTCGTAAAGCCTCAAAGCAAGCCATGTCAAGTTCATCGTTGTCAGGTCGAAAGAATATAGATCTCAGCAGGCAGGAAGGTCTTAGCAGTGTTGGTCAGCAAGAGAGTTCGATCTAAGGTCGAAGGCATTCAGTGTAAGATCGAAGAATCGTTGCTCTTTTAAAGCGAAGCAGAAGAATCCAATTGATCGTTGCTTTTGCCAAGCGAAGCATCATCGTCAGGTTGTCTCGTCTCTCCAAACGTCTAGCCATTGTCTCACCTAACGGTTTGTAAAGCAACACTTGTTTGTAAGAATTATTCATTTGTCAATCTGCACTTGGCTGTAAGACCCGGTCCAGTCGAGGAGAGGAAGGCTTCTGAAAAGAGAGAAACTGGTCGGATCTAGCTAGTACCAGAGAATCCCCTTGTAGTCCTTTCCTGCAGGGGGAAGTGGGTCGGGATTCCCGGGAGGTGTCGCCCCACCTTCATCAAGCTTTCGTTCAACATTTGTTTATTTAGAGGGGGGAGGCACCATTTCATTCCGACAATTTTCTTTTTTGGGGAATAACACTAATTAATCAATCAAATCACTCGGTGGGCCTAATGGCGGGTGATAACCTCAAAGCCACGGTCGAACCTACCAGCTTGAGATATCGCTACTTGCTGGCAGAATACACCCCGGATAGAAAATGCACTGGGTAGGGCGGGCTGGATGGGAGTTACTGCCGGCTGGGATAAGAGGGGGCGCCGCGATATTTATCGAGCGAGAGCTGGTCCAACCTGTTTTGCTACAATGTGAGGTGGTCGAACCCATGATCCTAGAGTGTGGAGTGATAATTTGAAGATAGACCTGGAAATACAGCTGATACCTTTTACCCTTGACTTTCCTACTTGAATGCGTAGGAAGGTTGATGAAATGGGTGGCCCCCCGTACCAGAGGTGTGGGAGCTAGGATAATGGAACTTCGGGTCACTTATTTTAGTGCTTCCACCCCTTTGAGAAATGGCCGGGGAGCAACTAACGAACTGTTGATCGATCGAATGCTACCTTTCCGTATATATATTGCCCATATATTGCTACCCCTCTCGAGATTAAGAATGTGCCATTGTTGTTTGCTTGCTGGCAAGACGTGTGGAGAGACCTCACGAGAGAGAAGGTCCCTTCTACACATACCTACCGAGTCATCTTCACAACATGACACATCCACCCAACACGGTACGGTACGGTGAGTGAGTCACACCTACTGTGAGTGATACCATCATGACATCACTGAATGAGAGAAAGAAGTGAAGTTACCCATCGTTACCAACAGATGAGAGAAGGAACCATTAAACAATCATACCCACACGTTTCACCAACATACCCCACACCATACCCGACAGAGAACAGATGGCCCCCATCACTGGTCGATAGGAGAAGGCCCCCAAGTTACCAACAGACAATGGGAGAACCCGTTCAACCACCATACCCCGTGAAACATACCCCTTTCATCAGACTCTGTTCATCATCCATTCAACATACAAATCCGAGAGGAGAGAGAAGGACTGTGAAACAGTGACAACACTTCAAGTCTGCAGTGAACCTATGCTGATCAATCAAACTTGCTCTTTGCCAAAGGTATCTTGCTTTATTGATATCGTGACATCCCTTGAGATGAAGAACGCCAATGGATGCTTGCTTTATATTTTACCCCATGTTCACAACAGGCCAGAGAGAAGGCCCCCATGTTCTCAATTGTCAGTCAGATCAGAGCCTGTGGTCGTAGCCAGCCAGGAATTTCCCCAAATAGATGGGGGTCATTTCTGATAGCCCATGGCCCAGTAGGTCATAGTCTCAGTCATTGCCAGTTGTAGCAGGAGCCAGTGGGCATTGTCGCTTATAGCCAGGGATCATTGACGATATCCAGCCAGGAATTACCCCAAATAGATGGGGGTCATCCGATAATCGATCATAGTTGCATAGTCGATCAGTCATTGCTGAGCTAGGTTGGGATAGAAACAACCGGCTGGTTAGCTTGCGGGGAGCTGGAGGAGCTGGATCGGGATATCAATGCTTATATACGTTACACCTAGAGCTTGTGTTTTTGAGTGATAGATGGATGCTTACTTGCTGGAATCTCTAGTTGCTCTTGTGTATTTATTGCTGGATTGGTCACACAAACCTGCCCACCAACAACCATAGCCCTTGGGAACAGGCGGACCTACCCACTAATCTCTTGCTGCTTGCCCGTTGAGATATAGATATCTTGCTTACTTACGCTAATCAGAAGACCTAGGGACGTTAGAACTGATAGGATACAGTCCCACTTACCCGCTTATTGATTGATTGATGCTTGCTGGTTTTACGAATCAACCCACCACACGTCAATAGAAGATCCTTTGACCCACCAACTCCAACTAGTGGTTGGTGCTCGCTTACTTGCCTGGAACCCTTTGAACCACAAACTCCACAACCCACCAACTACTCCACTAAACCACCACACGACAACTGGTGCTCCCTTGCTTATCTCTCTTGATAGGATGTGTTGAAAGGACGTGTTGATAGAGAAAAGACACCATCCGAACCCGAGGCTGGCTGGCACCCTCCAACACCTTGTTGCTTGCCGACTGGGATATGAACCGAGGGCTCGCCTTTTCTCGCTTGCTGGCCAGTGAGCTGGCTAGATGTCTGCTGTTTTGCGGCGTGACCGGACGAAGGAAGAATCTATGCTATGTGGCGGGGTTTGAAACAGATAGATACCTGCCTGGCCAGAAGAAGAGGCCAGATGCGGGAGGTATGAGGGAGGGATAGAACAGGAAGAGCACCTCTCCGAACAATAGCTTTGACCTGCCTTGACACATCTTCCCACCCATTGCACTCATCGTGTGAAACAGTGAAACCGTCACCAATCCACAATTCAACTGAAGCAGTTCCCTTTCCCCCCCACAGTGATCGAATCACCCAGTTCTAAACTGCCCACAGTTAGTGAAACCTGATGCAGTGAACCAAAAGGAAACAGTGACCATCTGCCCACCAGTTCCACCTACCTGCTGATCGATTGCTGCGTGCCCGTAGATCTCTTATGAACTTACAGAAACACGAAGGCCTAGGCATGTTAGAACTGATAGGACACAGTGAAACCTCGCATACCCAAATGCTTAGATTGACCTTGCGAACGAACCTTCCAACAAATAGAAAATCTAGGGGAACCTATTGTTGCTTGCTTAACCATGCCATGGAGAATCTATTGCTCGCTGAACCAATAGTCACGGGAAGAGAAAAAGGAAGAAGAACCATAGCTCTTGAACGCATACATCTTGGAGATCGATATGCAACCCATTGGTCGGAGTGCTCAATGCTTTTTCGAATGGGGGAGCATGCCCTTATTATTTAAGGCAACCAACCTAGATTGGTTGTGATTGGTTTCACAGCACCGACTAACGGGATGGGTCAGAAGGCGCTCGACTTACCAGATTGATTTCCCTCGACCATGACTTTAGGCAGGGGAGCACGGGATAGGGCCCTTTGTCCCTGCATGACCAACTGCACCAGCCAGCGCTAGGACCATTTGACAAGGATGAATTTGGTCCAACATTGCGCTTTGAAGTGGGACACCCCCTACCAAATAAGGGGGAGGGGTAGATTTCTCCCCAATTCAGAAAGGTACAGGAGATCTGTGGTGCAGCAAGGGAAAGTGTACATCTAGCCCCTACCTTTCTTTATCGCTAAGAAATACATAGCGGACTTGGTTCACCTCCACCCATTCACTCAATTGGGTCTCGTTATCCAATTATCATTAGGCCAGCTCTCACTGCCTGGTCACCCGGAGTTAGTGGGCGAGACCTGCTAGAGTTAGTGAGTTGCGTGCCTCCCAATGAATGGAACTATGGCCATAGGTCATAATTCCGTGCCAGATGGAGAATCTGATCGCACGAACCAGCTCACATTCATTCCATTGCATTCCATATACGAGAGCTCATCCCTGGTTTATGTAAGGGCAACCCTCGAGGGAATGGCCATGATTCAAGGGCTCCCTTGAGGTTTCTATTATTTCACGGTTGTGTAACAAGCTCTTTTTGAGGTGAGGCCTCACCTTGTTCGTGCCTCCGCCCTGGTTCCCCTTCTACCTCAAGCAACCTATTATATAGAAAGTTCGACAAGGTGAGTGGAGGATGAAAGCACCTCTGTATGGCATTGATAAGTGTGTGGACTCTGCTCCTAGAGCATCATTGAATGGAGCGCAGCGTTGGCTAGGGCGTGGAGGTTTCATGTTTCAAATTGTTGCAGAGCGGAAAGGACTGGCCCTTCTCCGCGACTAAACTTGATGGTGGTCTTAGTTCCAATTCTGTCCTTTTCTTTAGCTGCGCTGGTGCTGGCTGTAGGGCTAGTGAATCATGGTATAACATAGGAACTCAATTGAATTCCTCACCATCGGAATGGTGAGCCCCTATCGGGCCTCTCCTTAATAGTCGAGCCGATGGCGACCTTATTGTTATAGACATTTTTGTGCCTTGCAGCATGAAGCATGAAATGTCCATAATCTAAGGGATCCAAAGTCCCTAAACATGTTGTTCCTACCCCTAGAGGAACAAGGTCAGCAAACCACAGCACTGAAAATCAGTTCTCCACCTGAAAACACTTAAAAACAAGCAATTTCTGGATCATGTCAACTGCTCCACTGAGCATCTGCGCTGAATGTCAACTGCCCCTCTCTGTACCTGCGTTGAATGTCAAATCCAACAAAGGCTACCTGTGCTGAGTGAGATTGGACAAGTGGCACAGTCATTCCTCAAGGTGTCAATGCCCAGGAAGCTTCCAAAATGACACTTGGATCAGGGAATTCACCTAGTGATGAGTAAGAGGTTCTTAAACTCCAAGTGGAAGCAAGGATCTCCAAGTGGACTCAAGAACTGAAGTATAACTGAAGTGGGAGAGGACACTAGTCAGCTCTCAAGCTGACTCATCCTTTCTCCAAAACTCCTATATATAGAGCTCTCTCATGAGGTCTAAGAAGGCTGGAATTTTGTGAATGTAAGGAAGTGCTATTGGTTTGAGTTTAGAGCTATTGGGTGATTGCTTTGCAGGAGGTGAAGAGGAGATTTCTTTCTGCTGGGAGGTGTTGCTGGATTGGGCCTCTTATGGTTGTAACACTCCTTGAACTTTACTTCTTCCATTAATAAAGCATTTGAGGTTCTTCTATATGCATGTGTCTCAATGGTGTATTGTTATACTTGTGTATTTGATTTATTCTAATCCTTGAATCAATTATGAATGTATGCTTCTTGTAGTTTCCCTCTCTTGCCCTTTTGTAGGATCTTTTTGTAGCTGGGCCAGTGAAAGAGCAAGGAGCTGGGAGCAAGCAGCAAGGAGAGAAGATTGGATCAATCATTAGTGAAAGACATCGGTTAGTGGATCCCTTTCTCCCCTGTTTTACTTTCATAAAGAAGAAATCTTAGATAGCTTTGCTTCGGTTGTTGCTGAGGTACTATCACCCTTAGAGTGGGATAGGGTCATTCCGTATTGGATACTTTTCCCTACAACAAATTGGCGACTCCGCTGGGGATCGTATCTTGTTGGTTGTTTGTGTTTTTTGCTATTCATTTCATAAACACAGGGAGTACCGAATCGAACTGCATTTGGATCTTCCAAATGCAAAGTAGAGGGCAGCTACTCTAGCTCAGTTTCTGGGCATGTTTATGATTTGAAGAGCTGATCCACAAGGACTCTGAACAGCTCTTAGTGATAGCTTTTCATCCTCCTAATTACCCTTTAGTGTGTACTTGATTGATAGCTTCTGATTTGGCCAAAAACTGTGAATTTTTGAGCAATCTGTGACCCGGAAACCAAGAGAAACGAAAGTTTCGTTCTTCAGTGCAGGCACTGTGAAGGCAGTCTGCATTTCAACGCAGTTCCCGAAGGGGCTACCTGCGCTGAATGTCAAATTGACAGTGTACTACCTGCGCTGAACTAGTCTTGCCTTGTGCTACTGGGGTTCCCTGCTGTTTCTTGCCCTGTTTTCACCCTTGTTTTTGCAGCCTGTTACCAGTCAATATACCTATCTGAAACCAACTTTCCTTGCCACTATTCCGCCTCGGTTGTATAAAGAAACTGTGTTTGTTCTTTGTGTATTTCTTACATCATTTACAGTTTCCCATAACGAAAAGCGAACTAGTCTTGCTGTGGCCTCTTAGATCCAGAACTGTGATAAGTGTCGTAGTGATCTTAAGAGTTAGTTTGTTTGCTGTTCATAGCTGATTGAGCTTTTGCTTTCGTCATATGGTTTGAATTTATATATTTCTAGTGTCGGAACAAGTAAATCCTAAGGTGTCTTTTGATTTTGGACAAGCTTGTTTGCTTTCACTTGAAATTGAATTCAAAATTATACAACAACTTTCTTTTTGTAATACATCAACATTAAGAAAGAGAAAAGAAATATCTGCATTTTGCATTTGCATTTTTGATAAGTTTGCATGTTGATCTAGGAGAAAGTGCATTAGTGTGTGCTTTATGATCTGTGTGAAAAGATGATGTCTTTCTTTTCCCTCAGTAGTTAGGATTTTCAAAGTTAAAAGATTATAAAGCTTGCTTATCATCTTAAACTGCATTTAGGAATTTGTACCAACACATCTCGTGGTGATCCTGAAAGACAAACTTTAAAAAGATCAACTTAAAATATATTGAATGAACCTAACAACGCTTTGCAACATAACGCTCACAGTAGAGGTCTAGGTAGAGACGTGTTCCGGCGTCGTTAAACGTAGTGACTGTCGATCTCTACGAAGGTGGGTGATTCCTCCTGAGGGACGATAGCACTAATACGGACTTGTGCTCCCACGTACCGTCGCGTATATATTGGGAGACCCCTATAGGAATAAAGCCTTTATCCATAGGAAGCCGTGTCGGCCGCCCTACTGATCGCAATGCAGTGAACACAGCATTCACGAAGATCGACCACTCGTACCGTAAAACGTATTCTGTGGTTTTGCGAAAAGTTTGGCACACCCTCTGCCTAGATCTCCAGAGTAGTTTCTTTTGGCCTTTTTCAGACTCTATAACAGAAAAAGTCCATCCGAGCATTTGTCACTTCGGGCTCGTTAAAACATCGAAGGAGACTAGAGTCATCTTTAGCTTTTTCTCGACTCTTTAAAAGTGAAAAAGCAAGTTGTGTCTAAGCGTCGTTAAAATTTATTTTAAACGGGATAATCATCACCATTCCCTCGTTGATTTTCGAAGTTAGTCTTTTGGCATCGTAAGTTCTTGTAGAATCGCTAAGAAATCTTTTGGATAGACTAGATATGTCTGAACAACCGTCAACATCTAGGACTGTGTCGTCCGACACAGCAGCAGCAGAGCCTCCTGCTGCTACTCCAATGATGTTCGTTGGTATACCATCTGTCCCGGCAAATTGTCAACAACAAGCCGGAGTCCAATCAGGGACGACGACATGGTTAGTTCCTATTTCTTCATCCGGATTATCATCTGGTATTTCTTATGTTGAAACTCAACAAATTGATCCAATGTGTCTTCAAAGGCCAATTTACCCTTTAAGTACTGGATTTCCACCATATGGAGGGCAGTATGCTCTTTCATTGTTCCCTCCCAGAGAACAACCATATGGGAGTTTACAACAAAGTTCAGGTCAAACTGGAATTACATCCAGCGGTTGGGTACCAATACTGCCTCAACAACCAGGGGTTGTATATTCAATGCAACCAGTACACCCTGTGTCAAATATTCCCACCATACCTGCTATAGTGAATGTGTCGCAAGCACAAGCTCCACCTGTTGTATGTCAACCTCAAGTTTCTCAGGTTGCAATACAACAACCTCTTGTCTCAACGACTCAATCACAATCTCAGGGTAGTGCCTCCTTATCTGGAGCGACTCAGGCTCAAACAAGTACTGTGACTCCTCATCCTGGTCAATCATCCAGTATTGGTCAACAGCAAATGGTCCAACAACCAGTACTGGTTCAATCTCAACAACTGCCATTCCAGCAATCATATCAAGGACCTGAGCAACAAGTCTTTGTAAGTAATGGGCAACCATACTATAATGGTTATGCCCATCAACCTTGTCAAAGTTGCCAGCATTATGCTGGTCTGCAAAGACCCGTTGCTCAGGCGATACCATCTTATCCTGGATATGCTTCGCCTAACCTGAACCAACAGTTGCCCTTTGTAGCAACTCTAGAATTACCAGATCTAAACCGGCTGACGAATGATCCAATTGCTTATGCCCCTTGGTGGCCAGCGATTCCGCATAAACTTCCGTCAGATATTCCTAAATTTAATGGAAATCCGGGTGAAGATCCGTCAAATCATGTGATGACATTCCATCTATGGTGTTCATCGAATACCTTGAATGATGATTCGATAAGACTTCGCCTCTTTTAGAGGACGTTAACGGGTCCAGCGGCAAAATGGTACATTGAATTGCCTAGAGCTTCGTTCGACAACTTTAGTACCTTAGCCACAACCTTTTTAACCCATTTTCAATTACCGATAAGGTATGAAATGGGAACAGAACTCCTTACCAACTTCAAACAGACGATTGCCACCCACATATCTGATCATATACATGAGTGGCGACATCGTCGTAGGATGGTAAAAACGTACGTTCCCGATCAGCTATTAGCTGAATGGTTTATCAAGTCATTACTTCCTGCCATCACGGAAGATGTGGCAAAAGGGGGGGTCGTAACGGAAGAGCAGGTTATCGCTCATGCGCAATATCTAGACTTGGTCTATACTCAGTCCGGCATGCTCTACGACAAAATACCTGACGCCCCTAGACCGGAATTCTCAATTCCTCCTCCTCCTAAATCAAACAATGACTCTCACGCCGGCGATGGCGTGATTGGAAAGCACAAAATTTATAGTCAAAATGCAAATGAAGAACTTCTTGCCTCAGAAGTAAATGCCATGTCGACCGACAAGGGCAAACAACTGAAGCAACCAGGGGGCAAGAAGAAAAAGAAAGGGAGAAAAAGGAAACCCCCAGCAGGGTGTCATATATGCGATGAGGATCATTGGACGAAAGATTGTCCACATATAGCTGAAGTTAAGAAACTCTTTAAGAGTTCAAAAACCCCAGCAGTATTGACTGATCCGTTTCCTAATCCAGGTCAAAATCTGGTTGCTAATCAAAATACTTCCCGATCCCAAGTGCTTATGTTGTCTACCTCAAAGCAACAGAATGATGCTTTGACAAGGAATAAAGATTACGGGAATCCAAAGCTGTCGAACAACAAGGTTAATGAACGACCTAGTAGTTCAACAACAACTTTGACCGAAGTTGTGCCACCCATCGTTCCTGAGCCAATGATAAAGTCGGCAAAGGGAGTAGTACACAAATCGACATTTAATCCTCGTGCCAAAGGAGCACAAAATTATAATATAGTAGAGGACCTGGCCCAATCGCCGTCCACTATGTCGACACTTGAGGTACCACAAAATTGCCCCTCCCAAGAGCAAGCTTTAATATCAGAAATAGGTGGGATTGGCCCAATGGATTCCAATCTTGTGGCCTTTGATCATAAAGGATATGACCCTCAGTTACCAGCTCAACTAGCTTTCCTTATTCAAGTGAAAGCCCTCAACAAAACTGTTCATCGAACAATTATTGATGAGGGGGCATCTACATGTCTTATGTCGATGAGTTGCTGGAAAAATTTAGGCTCACCAACCTTGTCGAAATCATCAACTACGTTAAAAGCATTTGATGGACGATCATACACTCCATACGGGATTTTAAGTAACTTGCAAGTTGAACTGGGGGGCAAAACAGTAGAAGTTGATGTTGAAGTAATTGATGGAAACCTCGATTACAACATCCTACTGGGAAGGCCCTGGATATATGCCATGGCCGCAGTTGTGTCGACCTACTTCAGGAAGATTGCATTTCCCTTTCAAGGAAGAATTACAGTCGTCGACCAACAAGTTACGGGAAGCATCCCAATGATCCATGGAAGCGATCATTCGCTTCAAAATATTGGGGAGGCCTCCTAAAAGACCCTGCCTTAATGGGTACTTTCGCCCTACCGCCTCCAAATAATATGGCGGGAGTGGCCACGGTGGAAACCTACAAAATGAAATCTTCTGTATCTAATGGATTCGGAAGATTCCTAAATATTTTGTTGGCATGGATCATCGCCCTAATAGAAATACTGTAAATACGATGGGCTCCGAGGACGGTTCTAATCTCGTGTCAACCTCGTTAAAAAATGAAACAAGGAGTCATGAGGATAGTTCTTTTACTATGTCAACCTCATTAAAAAATGAAACAAATCCCCTTTCTCAAAGGTAAACCTTCATTCCAACCACCGAGTTGAATGCAATGAAGCTTGGGGGGCATGCGCCTCGATTTGCGTTATTATGCTGGGGGCATGCAAACTTATCATCGAGCAGTTTTAGCACATAGTTCATGCTCGTTAAAAAATAAACGCAAGATCCAAGCAGTTTTAGCACATAGTTCATGCTCGTTAAAAAATAAACATAAGATTGTGAGCAGGCTTTCCCTTAGAGTTCAAGCTCATCCAGAAAAAATGAACCGGTAAATAACCATTGTGATCGTAAATTCATCAGCCATAAAAAGCCTTGGTCGTGTTTGCACCTGTCACCTCCACCGTCATTTGGCTGATCGTTCACCTCCATATGATTGTTTACCCATTTTGAGGGACAGCTGCGAAGAGTGATTTCACCTAGCCATCCTTGTGACACTGCCGTGATTGGAAAATTTCAACCTGTACCTGGAATCTGCTGCTATCCCTGTTTATCACTCGTTCCTCAAAAGACGAGTCTTCTTTGAGCTCTTTTCATCTGACTCGTAAAATATGAAAAGTTTGCCGAGTTTTGGCCTTCCAGCTCGTTAAACGACCGGAAGAGCTATCCCTCCTCTAGATTTTAATCTTTTTGGACCTGAGGGATTATTGCACAAAAAGATCGAGCGCTTGTTTTGTTCGGCTCGTTAAAAATACCGAAAACTCATCCCTTCTGTATTGTTTTATACTTTTTCGAACTTAAGGGATTAGATGACGAAAAAGGAATTTTGGAGTTAACTTTCTGTACCTTTTCAGACTCTCTAAAAATGAAAAGGACCGAGTTTTCCTTGTCGTTAGACTCGTTAAAATGATTAAATAGCGACAAACTTGTCTTTAGACGAGAACGAGTTTCCCTATCGCTAGGCTCGTTAAAATATAGCGATGGGCTTGCCCGAAGGGCAGGTTATAGAACAAGCATATGTTATCCTCCTCAAGCTTGAAAAAAATAAAGAGGTACTGGTCAGAAATGACTGGGGAAAAATTGGGAGAACCTCAAAGCTTTTATGGTAGCAAGTCGCTCTTGAACATGACACTTTTCCTCCGTACCACATCGGGTTGGGTTGTTTCATTCACCGGTCTCATCACCATGGTCTTCGCCAAACCATCCACATTTGGGGTAATGCTACCGATCCATCGCATCAGTGTCATTATATGTTCAAGAGATGTCGTTCAGAAAGAGTCAACCGTGTCCCATCCACTGCCATACATTATCCTTCATCCATCCATGATCGCCACCCTGAATCATATGTCACAGATTGTATTCACCTCCACTAAAATCATTAGCTCCGTTCTGTGTCACTGATGTGGGATTCATTAAGGCCCTCCTTTGACGGATCGCTTCTTGTCGACTTCAGCTCATTATCCAAGAAGTTGATCTAGGAACAACCCCCTCAGTACTTTGAAGCTTGCATGCCTCAATGGCAAGTTTCTCACTTCCGGCGACAGGTATACATCAATGACCTTCGACCAGAAGATTTTGCGTGGTGTTCGACGCCAAGTCCTTTATTCACACCACGTGAATTGTACTGCAGTACCTTGAGGATCATTATCATTATCGGTGATTCCTCTTGCGCTTGTTAACGGTTTACATCATTGACCGGTAATCAAGCGATGTCTTTCCATGTTCGACTTCAGCGCAATTCTCACATGGATTGACTTGTACTTAGAGTGAAGATCGAACGAGTTTGAAGACCCCGGATCTAGTTTCGTCCATCCGGGCTGTGATATATATTCAGGAAATATAAAGACATTTGTCGTGTACATCATTGCAGCAGATGATCATCCTACTCAAAGGATGATAATTTCAGCAAAGAATTATCAGTCTACCATCAGACGATCGTCTGTTCTATGTACCAAAATGAATTTATAAAGCTGAGCATGGGA
Source organism: Pinus tabuliformis (assembly GCA_031772625.1). Classification (NCBI taxonomy): domain Eukaryota; kingdom Viridiplantae; phylum Streptophyta; class Pinopsida; order Pinales; family Pinaceae; genus Pinus; species Pinus tabuliformis. The sequence goes on from CM062816.1 coordinate 353,623,597, forward strand.
ATGCCCACCTCAGCTAGATCATGAAAGCAGAATGAAAAATAATGTATTGTATTGTATCTTATTACAGGTCACCTCTCAGCGATTGAATGAACTTCGGATCCTCCTGATAAAGCATTTCACCCGATAAACGACCTCATGCTTTAGGGGGCAACTGTTATAGATATTTTTGTGCCTTGCAGCATGAAGCATGAAATGTCCATAATCTAAGGGATCCAAAGTCCCTAAACATGTTGTTCCTACCCCTAGAGGAACAAGGTCAGCAAACCACAGCACTGAAAATCAGTTCTCCACCTGAAAACACTCAAAAACAAGCAATTTCTGGATCATGTCAACTGCTCCACTGAGCATCTGTGCTGAATGTCAACTGCCCCTCTCTGTACCTGCGTTGAATGTCAAATCCAACAAAGGCTACCTGCGCTGAGCGAGATTGGACAAGTGGCACAGTCATTCCTCAAGGTGTCAATGCCCAGGAAGCTTCCAAAATGACACTTGGATCAGGGAATTCGCCTAGTGATGAGTAAGAGGTTCTTAAACTCCAAGTGGAAGCAAGGATCTCCAAGTGGACTCAAGAACTGAAGTATAACTGAAGTGGGAGAGGACACTAGTCAGCTCTCAAGCTGACTCATCCTTTCTCCAAAACTCCTATATATAGAGCTCTCTCATGAGGTCTAAGAAGGCTGGAATTTTGTGAATGTAAGGAAGTGCTGTTGGTTTGAGTTTAGAGCTATTGGGTGATTGCTTTGCAGGAGGTGAAGAGGAGATTTCTTTCTGCTGGGAGGTGTTGCTGGATTGGGCCTCTTATGGTTGTAACACTCCTTGAACTTTACTTCTTCCATTAATAAAGCATTTGAGGTTCTTCTATATGCATGTGTCTCAATGGTGTATTGTTATACTTGTGTATTTGATTTATTCTAATCCTTGAATCAATTATGAATGTATGCTTCTCGTAGTTTCCCTCTCTTGCCCTTTTGCAGGATCTTTTTGTAGCTGGGCCAGTGAAAGAGCAAGGAGCTGGGAGCAAGCAGCAAGGAGAGAAGATTGGATCAATCATTAGCGAAAGACATCGGTTAGTGGATCCCTTTCTCCCCTGTTTTACTTTCATAAAGAAGAAATCTTAGATAGCTTTGCTTCGGTTGTTGCTGAGGTACTATCACCCTTAGAGTGGGATAGGGTCATTCCGTATTGGATACTTTTCCCTACAACACTTATTAGTCGAGCGTGCTACGCACCTTGCCGGTCCTCATCTGTTTGATGCAGCTTCTTCTTGGGAAACAGGAAAAAACTCCCTTGTTCCATAGTGCTGGTTGTTACTCCTGGCCAGCTTTCTACTTATTCTCTAATAGCTGTCACAGTGAGGATGAAAGGGGATTTACTTCAATCCTATCTATGCCTTCCATGATTGGCTTCACGTAGTTGTTGTCCCCCATTTCTTAAAACTAGAACCACTTTTGATAGTGATTGATGATCCTGGTGGGAAATAGAAATTGAGATTTGGTGACCTCCACAATTTTGTTGTACCAGGTAGTGAATGCCTTGTCATTGAATTCCATGTGATCAATTTCTTTCCTTGCCCTCCATGGCTTGAATGCTGTCGAGATCACGCCCCTTCCTAGTTGAAGGAGCTCACAGCCTTTCAGCGCTTCCCAGTTGAACATGGCAAATGCAAGTAGAAAATAGCATTAGTTGGAAAGAAATTCATTTTACTTATTGGGTGGGGGGGCGTTGGTCGAGCCCCTGCCGGTCCTCTCCTTAACAGTCGAGCCTGCTTACGCATCCTATTTGGCGAAGACCCGAGCATAGGTCAAGACGCTAACGCCAGGGATCTTGAAAGGGTCCTTTGAAGGGATTTCCGTCTAGCTAAGGTCAGCCACTTGGTCTTTTTCCCTTCCATTTTCTATATAAAGTAGTGACATATGGAGTTTAGCTCTGCTCAAAGGGCTCACTAACCAAGCGCGGTCGGCTCCGCATCCTACAGCCGGATTCGCTTTACTATCCGAAGCGAATCAGACTTCTCTTTCCTGGGATATTGTAGTGGGGATAGTCGGGGAAAGTCCGCTAAGCCCCAAGGTGTCAAGGTCTAGCCCATAGCGAGGGTCATTCTTGTCCTGGGAGAGTAAGTCCAGTGGGGAGGGATCGCAAGATGGCTCGACTAAAAGGTCCTAAGCCAAGCCATCCCAACATCCATCAACAACATGAAAGGAAGCATCAGTAGCAGAGGTAGCTAAGGCATAGACAATAGCATATCCATACGCGAAGGCAAAACCTATAGAAGCACCAGTAACAGAGCTAGTTGTTCCAGATCCATAGCCCGTAGCTTACCTTGCAGAGCTAGGTACTTACCTTCTAGTTCCAGGTCCAGGTTAACCAGTTGAACCAGTCTATAAGTAGCACCTGTACCAGGCTTAGCACCACCATTATTACGTATAGAATATCCAGCAGTAGAGTCGTCTATAGCACCAGCATAAGTCAATCCAGTAGATGCTCCAGTAGCAGCCGTTGATCCGGTTGATCCAAATTTGAACCTTTACCTTGAGTCAGTTGATCCAGTTGATGAAGTCGTTGGTTAAGTAGCAGTTTAAGCACCACCTGTAGAAGCACCCGTAGCTCGTGAGTCAGATGCTTGTGATCAGGATGAAGAACTGGGTGTTCCAGATTGATAGTTATATGCACTAGAAGCAAAGGTAGTAGTACTTAACCCAGTACCAAAGCCAACCGTAGCAGCTTATCCAGATTCACTGCTACGAGTAGTAGTTTCTCCCTCCGATCCATCAATAGATTAAGGACTAGTTCCAGATCCATTCTCAGATCGATAGCCATATATAGATCCAGAAGAGCAAGATCCAGTTCGATACCTAGAAGCACTAGCAGCATCTGAGCCAGGACCAATACCCGCGGTCGTGATCAAGCTAGCAGAGAAATGTGTCAATGGCGTTCAGATGGCATGGGCACCGTTCCTGGCCAACCAATTCTTGGCGGACTGCGTTGAAGCCCAGGAGAAACACCAATCATTTTCTTATTCATGATTACTCATGTTAATTGCACTGGAGGGCTGGATGCATCCCACCAAGAAAGAATTTCCAGTAGCACGGAACAAGGAATTTGTGGCCCCAAGATATGGGAAGTACCAGTGCACGAAGGACAAGATAGCTCAGAGGAAAATTGATGAAGACTTTAGGCTGTAGGAGGAACAAATCAGGGCAAAAATTCAGAACCTAGGAGGTCATGTCTCAATTTGTGTAGCGCATACACTATTGCTAAACCTTTTTAATCTGTAGTTGTATAGTTTGTTTATACATCAAAGAATTTCCTACTTGCAAACAAAATCGGGTGATCAATGTTACCCGGGTTGCGCGAGTGCTATGCCCAATGCAATTGTTGAAGCATCTACGTGTATGTGAAATAACTTTGTCAAATCCGGGAAAACAAAGATAGGCGTAGTCACCAATTTTTATTGCAGTAGATCAAATGCCTCTTTACATTCTGGAGTCCAACTCAAATTTGTATATATTTGAAAAAGCTTTTCAAGAGGTGGTGTTATGCGCATGTAATTTATGTAGGTAGCTAAGGACTTGCCTGTCTTCATTGGTGCCTGCTGGGAGGGAGGGAAAGAGAAGGGAAACACAGGGAGTGAGTGCTTAGCTGTATTCAGGATGGATAGTGCTCGGTGCCATAGATAAGTGCCCTTCGGGAAAGAACAAAAAGGCCAAGTGCTTCTCATCTTTCGTGATGTATTTGCCAAAGTGCCTGAATACCTTATATACGTGCATTAAGCAATAGGCATATGAATGATGAATTAGTGGCGGACCTGTCTTCATGCATTATATACGCGCATTAAGAAATAGGCATATGAATGATGCAGGTTATTGCTAGTTCATTGACCAGTCGCTCACGCAAGACTAGTCATCCCAGCCAGCGGAGGGGTTATCTCGCTATTTCCAGTTGGCCTTTCACTCGAGCTCTCCCTATGCATAGCGGGCGGAGCACCTTACTGAACTGAGTAGCGGGAATAGCATTCTTTTCTTTCTTCCCCTCACTGAGCCTACTCTCTCTACCTGAGCCAAACCCCCAAGCAAGCATGCTTCTTTTCTGGCTACCCCCAAGCACTCTATCAAGCCTGAGCCAAGCGCAAGCATAGGATATATATGCTGCTTTTGTTTTTTTACCTGACAGAGCCCGAGCCAGGTAAGTCTCTAGTAGCCAGGAAGGTCTTTCCCAAGCCCCTAAGTTGTTAGTCCTTAGGTAAGAAGTTATATAAATCTTTAGCTTCTTACTTGTTAGCCCGTGACTTTCATAACGAAGTGAACTCCTTGCCCTCAGAAGCGCAAGCCCTCCGGACCTTTATGGTGTGGCATTGATTGATGGATGCCTAGTAAGTCTTTCCATCCATAAAGAGAAGTACTCTTTATTCTGACTGAATGGAAAATAGAACCTCATATCTGGACCTTTCCTGACCAATGATACCTTTGCTTACCAATGCGTTCCTTACCTTTCTAAATCTGTGGTAGCCTACCTAAAGAAGGCGCTAAATTACCTATATAAAGAAGGGACTTATACTTTGATTCCCCTAAATTGCATAGCTCAGGCTGGTCACTTCTATAGCTCAGGGAAGACCTAGTGATCCCTTCCAATAACTACCACAGCTAGTCCGTCTGCCCTAGCCTGCTAGATTGCTGCCCTAGCCTGCTAGAGTGCTGCCCTAGCCTGCTAGATTTGTATGCCTGGCCAGGTATCAGGAAGGGGTTTTTTATGCTATGCTCAGCTACGCCTCATAAGTCAGTCAGGAAGTATACCCAGTGCCAAGGTCTGCCTAGCCTCGTGTAGTTGGTATCCCTTCCTCGGCCATCATGCCCGAAGGTCTGCCTGCCCGATAGCACTGCCTTATCTACCAGGTAAGACATAGTCTATTCCTTACCAAACCAATGATACCTTTCCTTACCCGAGCGAGTAGTCTAATATAAGGGGCCACCACAGACAACTACCTTTCCTTATCTGTAGTATCTTCACTAACTCGTTTGGTGCCAGACCCCCAACCTGGTGTCTATTTTATATGAGTCTCTTCTCACGAAACCGAACTGCTTTAGATCTGGTATTTATCGGAATATGGTTCCGCATTCAGCGAGGTTAGCTCGGCAAATACAGAATGCGAAGGAAAGGTTGACTTGGGTGGGGCATCACTCCATCTCCAAGCCAAGGGTGAAGGCTGTAAATCATATCGCCGAGGAGTGTGGATTACTTATTTCAGTTAGCAAATAGGCCTCTATGAAATAGAAACTAAATCTTTCACTGCTTTAATTGCTTCAATGGATACTACTGCTAGCTTTAGATCTTCTATAGAAAACATACATACTGGTGCTTGCTCTGCTGCTACCTTTGCTACTTGATCTCCTCCTTTATCTGCTGTTGGATCTACCCATGCTACAACCATTCCCACCAGAAGAGAGAGCCAATTTGCCATACGTGAGAAACGATGATTGCATGTTCCCATCAGACAACAGAAGGGAAGTACTTACCACAGAGAAGTCAGTCCTTACCGCCGCCGAAAGAGAAGACCCCATAACCGCATACCCGGTATATTTCATTCATTACCCCTTTCATTCATACCCTCTCACTTACTTTTAGGTGAGATACATTACGCCTTAGCCTATTGCTCTGGCTGGACTTACCTAAAGCCCCTCAAAGCCTAAGCTAGCTCTGTGTTGATTATAACTTACCTTCAGGTAAGATCACCTCTCCCATTGGTCGAGCCCTCTCCTTAATAGTCGAGCGTTCGTACCTCACCCTGCCGAGGGCATCCTCTATTTATTTCCCTCAAATAGCTAGAATGTAAGGTCCTTTGCCTTGGTGGGGATAACCTAACTAAGGGATAACCTTACTAACATAATGGATTACTGGAACAACAAAATGGCAGTTCATAAGGCAAGCAAGCCACGGAAGCAAGGCAAATATAGAACGAAAGCGAGCAGGTTAGCGAGAAGGGAACAGGACAGGGCTAAAAAGAGAAGGCACCACCCACCTTTATTCTGCCTTCCTAAGTCCTTTAAGTGGGGGGCCGTTGTCAAGTGATCCATTCTTCCTCACCCTTCCCTTTCTAAGAAATTGTCACTTTGATAAGGTTTCCATTTCACACTTCGACCAATCTGCCAAACTGTTTTCTTTTCTATGACGTGGGTGACGTGAAAGAATAAAGATTCTTCACGTTCGAACTGAGGATGGAATAGATTCGGGAGAAATATTGTAGTCCCACCTGCCAGCGGATGATCTATCTCTTGATACCTTCGACCTATGAGACATCTCTATACCTACCTATTGGGAGTATCTTATATCCAACCTTCTCTACAACTTCCTGCTTGAGAGATATCATCTTCTTGCTCCCTGCCTTCGAACTTATGCATGCATGCTTCTACCGCCTGCTTCGACCTTACCGCCATCGACTCACTCATTCCGATGCCTACCACCCAATAAGCATCAAGGACTGGAGGGACGAAGTCACTCACTATTCTGATGGTGAGGGTGCGTAAGCACACTCGACTGTCAAGGATGCGTAAGTAGGCTCAACTGTTAAGGACCTTTAGGGTGCGTAAGCACGCTCGACTAATAAGGAGAGGTGCTCGACCATAAGGGAGAGGAGAGGATGCGGAGCACGCTCGACTAATAAGGATGCGCAAGCAGGCTCGGCTGTTAAGGAGAGGACCCTTTAGGGGGCTCATTATTCATATGGTGAGGAGAGGTGCTCGACCAAAAGGGAGAGGAGAGGGGCTCGACTGATAAGGAGAGGAACTTTAGTTGCTCGACCAACGGGCCGCCATCATAGCACACTTGACTGCTAAGGCCGCCATTGTGAGCTTGTCGAACTCTCGACCTATGGGAGAGGTACGTTAAGTGACTCGACTAACAGGAGAGGAACGAACGCAAATGGCCTTTTAGACTATTTCTTAGGTCTACGCAGGTTCCCTTCCCCAGCTTGGGCGTGTTAAGTAGCCATAAAACGCACGCAAATGCCCTCTCCTCTCCCTTTTGGTCGAGCACCTCTCCTCACCATATGAATAGTGAGCCCCCTAAAGGGTCCTCTCCTTAACAGTCGAGCCTGCTTGCGCATCCTTATTAGTCAAGCGTGCTTACGCACCCTAAAGGTTCAATTTACTTATTGGGTGGGGGGGCGTTGGTCGAGCATGCTCCGCATCCTCTCCTCTCCTCTCGATGGCGGTCCTTATGTTCGAGCGGCCTAACGACACCTTATGGTCGAGCACCTCTCCTTATTAGTTGAGTGTGCTTACGCACCCTAAAGGTTCAATTTACTTATTGGGTGGGGGGGCGTTGGTCGAGCGTGCTCCGCATCCTCTCCTCTCCTCTCCCTTATGGTCGAGCACCTCTCCTTATTAGTCGAGCGTGCTTACGCACCCTAAAGGTCCTATCCTTAATAGTCGAGCTTGCTTACACATCCTTATCAATCGAGCCCCATTGCCGGTCCTCTCCCGTTGGTCGAGCTTGCTTACACATCCTTATCAGTCAAGCCCCGTTGCCGGTCCTCTCCCGTTGGTCGAGCCTGCTTATGCATCCTTAACAGTCGAGCCTGCTTGCGCATCCTTATCAGTCGAGCCTGCTTACGCATCCTTTCAGACGATATTCCCACGGGGCTCTCGATGCATGCCTCTAGAAAACTACCGCAACATAGGCTGGCTTATGAGAATGACATATATAATGAGAGTGATTTCCTAGCTAGAGAGAGAAGAAAGAAAAGAGAGATAGATTGAGTAAGTGAATCGGTCAACATTCATTATATACGTAATTACGGCAGCAAATGAATTGGATTCAAGTTCAATTTACTTATTGGGTGGGGGGGCTAGCGGTCGAGCCTGCTTGCGCATCCATATGCTCATATATAACTACCACCATAACAAGGAGCCGTAAGGCCGCTCGACCATAAGGATGCGTAAGCAGGCTCGACTGTTAAGGAGAGGACCGGCAGGGTGAGGTAACGAACGCTCGACTGTTAAGGCCGCCATCGACTCACCGATTCATATGGGTGAGGCCCGGAGGGACTCGACTAAAAGGAGAGGCCCGGTAGGGACTCACCGATTCATATGGGTGAGGAGCAACTCTCTTTTGGGGGAGGGAAAATAGAGGATGCGTAAGCATGACTCGACCACCGCCATCAACTCGAAGAACTAAAAGGCCGCCATCGCATTTCATCATACTATGAATCCTTCCCAGGGCTCTTTCTCCTTGCCTAGATATGTTTATTGATACTTATATGCAGGGAAGGTTCGCCTTACCTTCCTTTCCTTTCCTTCCCGGTAACGTGTCAGCCTGCCTCTCTCCTTCCGTCCGTCGGGGTTCAACCTGCTCTGTTGTTGGCTCTGTCTGTTGGACCACCCCTATCGTCCCACCCAGGTCAAATAGACAACACCCATCATCGGTGCACTAAGACTCCTGGCATAAGACTCCTGGCATAAAACTAATGGTGGGCGGAATGGGAATGCGCGGATGCGTGGCGTGTATGGCTTGTATGCGGCTTTAAGGAATGCGTACTCGTATTGGTACGCGAGAAGGGTCAGTTGGAACTCCCGGAATCCTCATCAGTATAGAGAATCCAATTGAATCAATGCTTCCTCTGCCGTCGAGGCGTCCTGTGCCTTCCTGGGTTGGCTGGGGCAGGCGTACGTAAAGCGAAGTAAATGGGGAATGCTGGGAGAAAGTAAGAACGCGGGTATGTGGTGGGAATGGCGGGCTGACTGAATGCGGTAAAGTGAACTGAAAGTGTAATGGTAGAAAGCGGGACTGGGGAATGCTGGTGAACGCTTTTCTTGTCAGCAGTATAAGTGACCTCCTCTCCAGGAAACATCTATCGGTTCACAGTTCAGTGGCTTTCAGACGAACTGTGGCTATCAGACGACTCCCAGTGCGTTGTTGGTAACAGCGGGTGTGATGCCAGCAGCCTCGGGTTGTCAGGTCTAGCCACATGCGTTCTAGCCTCATCACGGTCTAGCATAAAAGGGCAAGCCGTCAAGTTGATCATCTCCAGTTCGCGAGAAGATATATACGGGTCTCAAGAGAGAAGATCGAAGTAAGCAGCGAGGTCTACTAAGGTCGGAGGTTCGATGAAGGCAGTGTGGAAGGTCGATGAAGGCGGGTCTCCAGGGGCACACGAGTCCCGTCCGTATTATCATCTCCTAGCCAGGGTTGATTCTCCTTCTTCCTAGCAAGCCCGCCTGTTTCATCATTCATTCTTGTCCCAGCCCGCAGTAACGATAATAAGCAAGTCATAAAGTAAGAAAAGCAAGTAGCAACCATCTGATGGGTTCGACCAGCCTGCCCACCTTTTCTACCGGCCTTTCGACCAGCCTCGCTCGGTTTAGTTTGTAAAGCCTAACGTTTCGCCACGGTTTATCACATCACGGGTGGTTTTGTAAAGCCAGCCGAAAAGCCAACCTCCTTCCGTTGGACCAAGCAAGCAAACCCGTGTCAAGTTCTTCCTTCATCTCCAGCCAGAGATATCAAGATCTATAAGGGAGGATACCACCTTTGGCAAGGAGCAGCATTCGGTTCTCTACGCGTGCCGACTTGGTTTGGCGAACTAAAGACAAAATCGTCTGTTGTAAACATGGCTAAATCAATATGCTCATATGGAAACAACATGGCTTGATCTCATTCTTCTGGTGTCAACTTGAACTCAATCGATATCTCTTCTGGTAGGTAACGATGGGAAACATAATAAACCTCATTCAGTGGATCGACGGGTGAACTCCTTCTCTCAGGTATGGATTGAACGAGGTAAGGTGTTGGAACGGGGACATATCATCTTTCATCTGTTGTCAACTTGGTGGACTTATATTTTAAGGAGCCGGGGTGCAAATATAAGAAAGCAAGCCATCATCTATTTCCTTTTCCTTGCCTCACGCGATAGCCACACTCTCTAGCGTATGGCGGGTAAACTCACTTGGTTACTTACTCACCACTTCACTTCCTTCCTTGGCGTTTCCTTGGCGGGTTCCTCACTTGTTGAACTAGGCGTACTAGGCGGGCTGGGCGGGCTCCTTACTTGGCGGACTTCCCTTTTCTAATCTGTTGGCAACCTGGTAACCTAAACCACTATCTCGTATCATGGCATATGACTTCAGTCTTTCGTCATCTGGTGTTAAGGACATATCCTTTTCTCTTGGCCAGTGATTTGGTTCCTTCCTGATATCTCGGCCATTGCTGGCTGAAGGGAAGTGGTGAGTAAGGACTCCATAATCAGAGGTTGGGTGAAGGCAGTAAGTAAAAGCAAATAGGCATAAGAGGTTCATAGTAAGTCCTAGTGCCTCCCCATCCCGCTCATAAAGCATTTCTTGAGCAAGTGTGTTTGAAAGCCTTGCTGTCTGTATCCCTCCCATCCAACAGCTCGTCTCCTCTCTCTATTGGAAGCCGCCCCGTCCGTTCAACGCTACGCTGCTGTAAGTGTGGGGCATTCCCTAAGTGGGGTAAGTAGTCAATAGAATAGGTTATTGAAGCAGGTAGGTTGGTGCATAGGTAAGTAAGTAAATATGGGTTGTTGTCAAATATAGGGGGGTTATTGGAAACACTTAAGTAAAGAGAATAGGTGGGTTGGAAACAGTAAAGGTAAAGGGAAGGGTTGTTCATAGCTGTCCCTCCTAAGAGATTACTAAAGGAAAGTGTGAAGAATATCCGGGCAATGTCTGTACAGAGAAACATCCGATCATAACGCAGATGGGGAATATATCTAGGTATGAGGAGTGTCAGGATGTTCTCTAGGGCTGAGGTCAGAGGAGTCTTAGGGTCCAAAGGCTATTCCCAAGGGAGTCTACTATATGGAGGGTAAGTCATAGGGTCTAGGGATGGAGGATTGCAAGGTTCGTTCAGAGGAGTTTAAGGATGTTCCTGTAGTTTCCCAAGGATGCATACCAAGGCAGTCAGTATGAGCTGTATGGATGGGGTTCCCGAGGATGCGTACCAAGTATGGAGGTATGAGGAGTGTCAGGAGGGTCCCAAGGATGTTTAAGGATGTTCCTGTAGTTTCCCAAGGATGCATACGAAGGCAGTCAGTATGAGTTGTATGTATGGGGTTCCCGAGGATGCGTACCAAGTATGGAGGTATGAGGGGGTGCCAAGGAAGGCTGATAATAATGTTTCCAAGGAGTAGGTGGATGAGGGTCCCAAGGATGAGTTTAAGGATCGAGGGCAGTGTATCCGTCCAGGTCCGGTCAGTGTCAAGTCGTTCCCGGTCAGTGGGAATCCGTTATTGTCCTGGTAATTGGTAACACTGCATGTATTGGTGGTTCATTTCATCGGTGCACCTCACTCAAACTACTTCCTTCCTTATTGCATTATATACGTGAATATACACACAAAATAAGCTAAGCAACTTGACTTTTCCCCCTTTTCAAAATCATATTTTCATTGGCCCTACCAAATCAATTCTTCCAGCCGGCCGCCAGCAAGCGTAAAATCCGTCTTCTTCTAGCCTGCAAAGCAAGAAAGCATAAAGGCGCCCGACCTAAAAGGCAATCGATTGCATCCCCCCGATCATAGGTAAACATCTGGAAAAGGCTATGTTCATTAATAAGAAAATCAATTGATGAGCTCGTACCCCTCAAAAATAGGTTTTGACAAAGGCGAAACGTGAACTGAGAAGGTTTTCCTGAATCTGCACCAAGCGAACATTGTGTCTGCACCGAACCTGTCTGGTCCCGCCCCTCAACGTCATACATTAAGGAGGCGCTCAACCTGTCTGGTTTCACCCCAACAAAGCAGAAGACCTCTTTCTCAAATTACTCTTATTGTTGTTGGCTAATGCTTCCACATGAAAATTGGTTGTCGGAGCCTGCCCTTAAGAAAGGACCCTGTTTCACTAGCAAATACGGACACTAGCCTTTAGCCTTAGTAAGTTCCATAGAGTGAAAGCCTTACAGTGAAAGCCTTACAGTTGTCTGTAGAGTAAGGTTCCATAGCCTTAGTCTTCAGCAGTAAGGTTACAAGCACTTTATACTTTGAGTTAAAGCCATACAGTAAAGACTACTAGCCTTAAGGTCTTGCCATATGGACTAGCACTAAAGACTTCCAGTTGTGTCCATAAGGTACTAGCCATAAGGTTAAGGTCCATCAGGTAAGAAAGAGGCCTGACTTGGGCACCTTATTAGTTTTTGAGCCTTAGCTCTATATTGAGTTCAGAAGAAGTAGTATTAGTTGTTCTATTTCTCCTTTTGCCTTTAGTAGCGCTTAAGACTATCTCTAAGCTTGAATGAAGTAGTAGTATAAGTTGTTATCTCCTTCTCCTTTCTCCATTCTCTAAACTCTATCTATACTCTCTGTTGAAAGGCATAGCTTTAGCTCTATCTTCCAGTCGCTAACGCACGCTTCTTCTCTTATCAATTCCAGGCAAGTAAGAAGGTAAGTCAAGAAGGTGATACCATAGTTTCGTTTCGCACTTGCTGTTCGGCCCGGTCTCGCAGGAATGAACTGACCTGTCATATTTTGAGATTTCCCTCGTTCAATTGAATCTCATGCCTTATATGAGATTCTCCATAGTGGAACTGATGCGCGTGTACTTTATATCTTGTATTATCTACGCTATGCTCAATAGCTCTATGCAGCACTTGTGCTTTTTATGTAGGGACATGTCCCAGCAGCTCCTTCACGAATGAGGAAGGCGACGCAAAGGGGGCTCGAGGGCTTGTTAAAGAAGGTGTCAAGGGAAGGGGGGGAACTAAAGGCGTTTTCTGGTCCCCCCTTTGTCGGGGGGTGCTTGTGGGGGGGTGTGCCACGAAAAAACAAGGTCCAGAGGGCTTGCGCTTCTGAGATCTTTTACATGGATCTTTGATCCATCTAAAGCTCTATTTCCAGATAGGTTCAAAACCTCCCCTATACCATCCATCTAGAGTTCATATGTTACACAACTTCATATACTTTACGTTCCCATATTAGAGTATAGTGCTTCACTTATTTCCATTAAAACAAATGCCTGTTGGTGTTCCAAAAGTGCCTTTCCGAGCCCTTGGAGATGAAGATGCAACTTGGGTGTATCTTAATGAGAGAAATTATATATGGATTTTGTTAAGAAGTAAAATTAATCGTTGCAATAGTTGTTTGTCTTGCATTCATTTGATCAAGTCATGAAGTATCGATTTCTTAAGAATGCTTTCAGTACTCTCTGTCTGCATAGCCAAAAGCCTTTTGAGATAATTGTGATTCACAAGTTCCCATATCGATCCCTATCTACCACAGGTGATGGAGCAGTTCAGGGAAATTGCGACGAAGGGCCCTATGGAATCATCATTACCTTTTATTGGAAAGAGAAAGGGAGGTAGATGTCAATCCCATTCTGATGCAAAGCCACCATGGGGTTGAAATCAAATAGTGAAAATTTTCAAAAATGTTTTGAAAAAAAAGATTATTTTATATATACGTTAGACTATGTCATTCCAAAATTCCCATAGCTAAATATCTAGTAGAAATTATTAACAAATTTTGAAATTTTAAATATATAAATAAAATAAAATAATACTAGTTAGTTTTTGTGGGTTTTTGTAGTCAAATCTTGATTTGTGTTGTTTAAACTGGTTTTTTGACTATATATATGGATTCATGACCCTTAAAAACCTCTAGAGCACTTCGATTGTGAAGAATTCATTTGTCAAACTTGTGAGTTCAATGAATCCTTGTAGGATTCTAGACAAATTAAATTAGAAAATAAACCCAAAATCTTTTCAAAAAGTCTCTCACATATAGGCAATTGCATTGTATTGTAGAATTACTAAATACTCATTGACACTTTTGAGTGGACGCATACTAATAAAAATTAAAAACTATATGAAAAAATATGTTTTTTTACTTCTTTCCTTATAAATTTAGTCAAATGTTGAGTGTATTCACTAGTTCCGGTGTATAATTAAATTTTGCATCAAACAAGTATTCACTAACATTTTTTAGTTTCCCAATTGAAAATACATGAAAAATATTAGAAATTTTGAAAATACTAGTGTTCATGTATTTTTTAATTTTTTCAATATCGATCCATTCAAAAGTATGTAAGGGTGCTTGTTGGATGCATACTTCAATTTTGCACAACATTTTTCATGTATTTTTATTTTTTCTTGATGTGGGTTCATTAAAAGTGTGTAAGGGGTGCTTGTTGGATGCATATTTTAATTTTGCAAAATATTTTTCATGTATTTTCATTTTTTTGCAATGTGAGTTCATGAAACATGTTTAGAGTACGTGGTCATTGGATGCAAAACTTAATTTTACGTCTAATAATTTAAATAGTATTAAAAAAATAGTTTTTTCTCCTCCAAAATATTTAATTATGAGAAAACACCATCAATCTTGAATCCTATTACTTCTTTTAAAGCTAATTTTGATTATATATATATATATATATATATATATATATATATATATATATATATATATATATATATATATATATATATATATATTCAATTGGTTCAGAAAGGAAGACAAATTCGAATTCATTAGCGAAATGTTAAGTCTTCTCTATTTCAATGTTTTGACGGGAGCTTTCACTCTGAACTGCGCAGGATTCATCACCAGTACCGAAGCCGAAGTCAAAGTTCTCATCAGGTCGCTTTTTAACGGCCTAGGTACCGATGAGTCCAGTTCATGGCGTGATCCAGGTGGATATTGGTGGCCACCCGCTAATTCCACTTGGATCCCCTCTAGTGCTTCTTACAGTTTTTTTCAGTTTCCTTAATTATAGCACAGTGTACTATTTTTAGCAGTTTTTCGGGTCCTAAACTTCCGGAGCCGTTTTGAGGCCCTAAACGACGTTTTTTGGGAAATCTACCGCCATCGATTTTTCTGATAAAAATCATCTTTTCCATCGTAGTCCTCGGAGAGATCTTTCCAACGGGCTATCATGCACGTCAAACGGAGATAGTACGACCAACTCACGACCCCGGGAAGTTGATGTACCAACTTACCCAAAAACGGGGCCCACAATTTGGCGTTTCATCTTCTAGAGTTAGGTTTTGGAATGTGAAGGGTTTTCCATTGTTTCTCAACAATAAATAGGCCTTCGAGCCTCATTGTAAGACAGTTCAGAGGCATGTAGCCACCACATCTCTTCTCAGAGATAAGCTACCATCGCCCTAGCTGGTTTATTTCCATTTCTGTTTGTAAGCATATTTCAGTATTTTACAGTAATGAATTGAGGTATTATTTCTGCTGCATATCTGTCTTTATGGTTATCTCTGTATTTTATTGCATTCCTGTTTAAATCCGGATCAGTGGTATCAGAGCGGTCTGCTTTTCTTCTCTGTTTTTCTTTGCATGTCCCCAACGAGGTCGAGATATAAGGAGTTAGGGCTTGAACTGGTCGAACCTTTGCAAGACCAGCCTCGAAAATCCCGACGACCTCCCATGGCGGATGAAAAGAAAGACGAGGGGGCAGGAGTTCCTATCAGAATCTTGCTTGAAGAAGCCCTCGAGTGACAAAGGAACGCGATGATGGACAACTTTGCCCAAATTCTTCAGCGGCTACCCAGGGGCGACGCATCGGCTTCCAAAAGAAACTCTGGAAACGCCACACCATTTAAGGTACAAGTTAATTTTGAAATCTCCATATTCGAGGGTCAGATAGACGCAGATGCCTTCGATAAATGGTTAAATGTGCTAGAGGGTTATTTTTCTGTTCATGATTTTTCCAGTCGGGAAAAGATTATTTTCGCTCTTCTCAAAGCAGCCCCCCACGTCAAAGATTGGTGGGAAACCTACTGCGAGCAGAAGGATGAAAGTACAGGCTCACTATTTTCAGTCGCACCGACTTGGGATTCATTCCGAGATGCCACCAAGGAGCAGTACTACCCTGTCAGAAGCTATGAGGATCAATACATAAAGTGGACCATGCTACGACAGGGAAGGGACCAAGACGTACCAGAGTTTACCAATATTTTCCATACCCTTCGCACAAAGTTGGGTATCAAGGATACAGAGCAGCATTTAGTACTCAAATACCGTGGCTGCCTGCACAAGTACATCCAAGAAGAAATAGAATTCCTGAACATCTCCTCGCTCGGCACGACATACCGATATGCCGTCAAGGTCGAGCAAAAGTTTAAACAGAAGAAGCGAGAATTTGGGTCTGCGAATCCGAAACAAGGGAAAGGTGCCCCCAAACCACAGAACAAAGGACAAAGCCTAAGCGGGGCGGCCCAAGACAACCCGCCAAAGCTGCAAGCAAAGAACAGCGCCGCGAAGCCGAAAAAGGACACCGGAAAGTGGTGTGAGTTCCATAAGAGCTCCACTCACAACACAAGTGAGTGTCGGGCCAAGCAGTCACTGGTGGCCGAGCTAAAGGTTTCAGAATTAGATGCATGTTCTGACTCTGAGTCAGAACTCGATAAGGGGAATGACAAAGGGAAGCAGATTATCGATGCGGAGCCCAACACCACCGTTGCCACCACGATGATCCAGAAGGAGGAACCTGAAGATCTAGAGGAGGATGAGCGTCTTTTCCACTCTCAGATGTGGGTAAAGGTCTCCCCGCTACAGTTCATTGTCGACAGCGGGAGCCAAAAGAACCTCATTTCGGCAGAGGTTGTGAAACGGCTGGGCTTACCAACCACAACACATCCACAACCATACACCACTGGGTGGATGCACCAAGGACGGGATCTTCGCGTGAGCCAACAGTGTCACCTTCCATACAACATCAAGCCCTTCACGGATGAGGTATTGTGTGACATTGCTCCCCTTGAAGTTTGTGATGTGTTATTAGGACAACCGTACTTGTGGAAGTGACATGCTGTGTATGAGTCAAGGCCCCGTGCTGTTATTGTTACTTTGGGAAATAAGTTGTACAGGATACCAGAGGTAGCACCGCCTACCGCCATCTCTTTGGTTACTGTAAAACAATGCAGTCAGCTCATTTCCAAAACCGGGAAGTTTGTTTTCCTGATGATATGCCCTCAAGAAAATAAGAAGACAGTGGTCACGACCTCCAGAAAGGGCCCCTCCGCACGACAACTACAGATGGACAAGGTCGTGGAGGAGTATGAGGACATCTTCACCTCCCCCGCAGGGGTTCCTTTGCACTGTCAGGTCAAGCACTCCATTGATCTGACCCCAGGTTCGCCACTACCCAATGGACCAATTTATCGGCGCTCTGTTTTGGAGAACGATGAAATCAAGAGGCAGATTCAGGAGCTGCTGCAAAAAGGTCACATCCGTCCAAGTTCATCACCCTGTGGGAGCCCGATCGTGCTGGTACAAAAGAAGGATGGGACTTGGAGACTCTGTATTGACTATCGGGCGCTGAACAAGATCACTGTCCGTAATAGGTACCCAATCCCATGGATTGATGACCTCCTGGACCAACTAAAGGGGGCAAAATATTTCAGCAAGATCGATTTGAAGTCAGGATATCACCAGGTACCAATCGAACCCTTTGATGTGTGGAAGACTACCTTCAAAGCCAAGGAGGGCCTTTTCGAATGGTTGGTTATGCCTTTCAGATTGACGAATGCTCCTGCAACCTTCATGAGGCTAATGGACGACATCTTGCGGCCATTCACCAACTTATCTGTAGTGGTATACTTGGATGACATCTTGATCTTTAGCAAGATTTGGGAAGAGCACCTCCACCACATCCGACAGGTTCTCCAAACACTGCGACAACACAAGTTATGTGCCAATTTGGAGAAATGCACTTTTGGCATGACCCAGGTTCAGTATCTGGGATACATTATTGATGAATGGGGGTTGCATGTGGATCCAGCCAAGATCCAAGTCATTCGGGATTGGCCATCTCCAACCACTCTGATAGAGCTTCGCAGCTTTCTAGGCCTTGCCAACTCCTACCACAGGTTCGTGTTGGGATTTTCTCATATCACTTGGCCCTTGAGTCGGGTCACGAAGGGAGGAGCGAAAGAAATTTTTTTTTGGTCTGAATCTCAACAGAAGGCATTCACAGAGTTGAAAGATCGACTCTGCACAACACTAGTTCTTGCATTACCAGACTTGCAACAACCATTTGAGGTCGAGACAAATGCCTCTGACTATGCTATTGGGGCAGTCCTTACTCAACACGGGCATCCAGTGGCATATCACAGTGAGACACTTTCAGGCATAGTCCGGAAGTATCCCACTTATGACAAAGAGATATATTCCATTGTGCAGGCCTGCCGACAATGGAAGCATTACATTTTGGGGAAGGAAACGGTCATCCACACGGACCACCGACCCCTGCAGTTCATACAGACCAAGGGAAATTGCAAAATGATCGACATACCTGCAACAGGTCCATTTGAATATCAAGTATAAGAAGGGCAGCACCAATAATGTTGCAGATTGCCTCAGTCGACCACCGATCATGGCGTTAACCATCGTGCTCAACTCTTGTGGGCACGAGACTTCTGATTGGCCACTGCTCTACAAAAGTGACCCGGAATTCGGCCACACATACCAGACACTCTTGGAGGGTCAGCATGTTCCAGATTTTCACCTCCAGGACAACCTGTTATGCCACCTGGGTCACCTTTGTGTTCCTTCAAGCAAGTGTGCCAAGATGATCTGGGAAGCACACTACAGTCGGGCCGTTGGGCATTTTGGGGTCGAAAAAACCGTGGCAGTACTGCAGAAATATTTCTATTGGCCGAATCTTCGACAAGATGTCGGGAAGTACATCAGATCATGCATTGCTTGTGCCATTGCCAAACCGACCATCAAGAAGCAAGGCCTCTATACCCTGCTGCCTACCCCTAGTCGACCTTGGGAATCCATCTCCATGGATTACATGTCAGGCCTCCCTTCCACTAGGCATGGAAATGACTGTGTTTTTGTGGTCGTCGACAGGTTCTCGAAGATGGCCATTATGGCGGTCTGCAGGAAGAATATCACAGCAGAAGCCACTGCTAAACTCTTCTTTGAACGAGTATGGGTACACTTTGGGATCCCACAGTCTATCATTTTAGATCGGGACAGCAGGTTCCTCAGTACATTTTGGTCTAGCCTTTGGTCGATGCTGGACACCAAACTCACTAAGTCCACAGCCTTCCATCCTCAAACTGATGGCCAGACTGAGGTCGTCAACAGGATGATCGTACACATTCTGTGCATGTACAACTCAAAGCATCCACGCACATGGGACGAGAGCCTCCCCTATGTTCAGCACAGCTACAACCGGGCTCTCCACAGCTCGACTAGCCACAGCCCTTTCCAGGTGGGATTGGGATTCCAGCCACTATGTCCCATCGATGTGGCCATGCCATTTGCAGCTACTCACGCAGATTCTGCTCATGTCCAGTCCGAAACAGATAAGGAAAACAGCTTCATTGATCACATCCAACATATTCGCCAGCAGGTCCATGACATTCTGGAGAAATCAATTGCCAAGTACAAGCAGCGACATGATCAACATTGGGTGCCACACAAGTTTCAAGTGGGCAACAAAGTCTGGTTGCATTTGCAAAAGGAACACCTTAGCGGAGCCTATCGGAAACTCAGACCACTCTGATATGGCCCTTACACCATTACCAAGGCTGTGGGAGACAATGCATTTGAGCTCAACATTCCCCCATTCCTTGGCCTGCACCCGGTGTTCAATGTCGACCGCCTTCGGCCATACTTTCCACCATTACTAGACACGTCCGACATTGCAGAACAACTCACACCCACAGAGTTAAATCCAGCTTGCATGGAACAAGTTGCAACTGATCGGATCATGGACACATAGATCAAGCACACTCACCAGCAGAATATCCAACTGTATCGAGTTGTCAAAGCAGGACAACTCCTTCACCAGGGCAAGTGGCTCACCAGGGACCAAGTGCAGCAGAAGTTCCCTCATCTCATGGAGGAACTCAACGCAATGGGGACCATTTCTTCCTAAGGGGGGAGGAATGATCCAGGTGGATATTGGTGGCCACCCGCTAATTCCACTTGGATCCCCTCTAGTGCTTCTTACAGTTTTTTTCAGTTTCCTTAATTATAGCACAGTTTACTATTTTTAGCAGTTTTTCGGGTCCTAAACTTCCGGAGCCGTTTTGAGGCCCTAAACGACAATTTTTCTGATAAAAATCATCTTTCCGTCGTAGTCCTCTGAGAGATCTTTCCAACGGGCTATCATGCACATCAAACGGAGATAGTACGACCAATTCGCGACCCCGGGAAGTTGATGTACCAACTTACCCAAAAACGGGGCCCACAATTTGGCGTTTCATCTTCTAGAGTTAGGTTTTGGAATGTGAAGGGTTTTCCATTGTTTCTCAACAATAAATAGGCCTCCGAGCCTCATTGTAAGACAGTTCAGAGGCATGTAGCCACCACATCTCTTCTCAGAGATAAGCTACCATCGCCCTAGCTGGTTTATTTCCATTTCTGTTTGTAAGCATATTTCAGTATTTTACAGTAATGAATTGAGGTATTATTTCCGCTGCATATCTATCTTTATGGTTATCTCTGTATTTTATTGCGTTCCTATTTAAATCCAGATCAGTGGTATCAGAGTGGTCTGCTTTTCTTCTCTGTTTTTCTTTGCATGTCCCCAACGAGGTCGGGATATAAGGAGTTAGGGCTTGAACTGTTCGAACCTTTGCAAGACCAGCCTCGAAAATCCCGACGGCCTCCCATGGCGGATGAAAAGAAAGATGATGGGGCAGGAGATCCTATCAAAATCTTGCTCGAAGAAGACCTCGAGCGACAAAGGAATGCGATGATGGACAACTTTGCCCAAATCCTTCAGTGGCTACCCAGGGGCGACGCATCGGCTTCCAAAAGCAACTCTGGAAATGCCACACCATTTAAGGTACAAGTTAATTTTGAAATCCCCATATTCGAGGGTCAGATAGACGCAGATGCCGTCGATAAATGGTTAAATGTGCTAGAGGGTTATTTTTCTGTTCATGATTTTTCCAGTCGGGAAAAGATTATTTTCGCTCTTCTCAAAGCAACCCCCCACGTCAAGGATTGGTGGGAAACCTACTGCGAGCAGAAGGATGAAAGTACAGGCTCACTATTTTCAGTCACACTGACTTGGGATTCATTCCGAGATGCCATCAAGGAGCAGTACTACCCTGTCGGAAGTGTTGTGGAGGTAAATCCTCTCTGCGGACAGAGACGATCCCTACTAGCCCAAACTGGGTCTAGCAACAATCACATAGTGCTATCACGCAAGTTCCTAATTGCAAATAAAAAGTAGATGATGAGAACCTACTTGGATTCCAACGCTAGTGTTCGTCGAAGAGATATCGCCCTCGTTCCTTTGCCTTGGCCGGTCACAATCCCCACGATCTCCGTGATTGGACACCTGCACATGTAAAGAACAACACGAAAACAAGCATAAAATCTAGTAGATGCAATTATATATCAGTAAGAAAAGATATAACTCGACATCAAACATAAGACAATGAGAGTGGAACCATAATGATAGTCATCTATTATTAATAAATAACAAAGAAGAATACAACCATTGTTCTGACGTCAAATCCTCCTTTGGCTAGGTAGTCAGCTACACAAGTCTTGCAAAGCTTGTTGGGATGAGGAACAAGCCTCTCTCTCTTTGGGTGACAAGAATCTCCTTACTTAGATTTGGCCTTATGGGTGCAAAGAAGGCTCTTGCAGCTTCAAACTCTTGAACTCCTGGAACTACTAACTATTGTGACTAGAACTAGAACTAGCTTGCTCAAGGCATAGAGGCAAGATTTTATAGATAGAGAGGAAATAGATAGGATCAACCACATTATTCATGGGATTGGCTTTATCACTTGGAAACTTCCATGAAAGGTGGCAAACCACTTTCCCTTCTATGGAGATTCAAAGCCAAACCATCCTAGCTCAACATAGATTCAGTTGGTGAATGGGTTGAAGCGAACCTTCGGGAGTTTGGTGGTTGAAAACTTTACTCAATTCGGTTGGCGCGAGTGCGACTCTGAGATAGAGCGCCAATGGCGCGCCCTTTTTAGAGGATTTCCCTCATTGGCGCGGGCAGTGAACTGTGGACCCGCGCTAATGCAAAAAGAGCTGTTTCCATGAGTATTTTGTAGGAGATGTCTTCAGGGCAAATGAAGCTCATACTTAGAGGAATATAATGCAAGTGGTTTCAGGTCATGTCACTTCTCACAGGTCCCGGAATGAGTCCTCCACTGTACAGGTAAGGGGTAATAGGGACGGTGACAAACGGTGACAAATTGCTGTGTAACAGATGCCCCCTAAAGCATGAGGCCCGAGAGAGAGGGGTGAAATGCTTTACAAGAACATGCGTGACTGAAAACACGGCCGCCGTAGAACCTGCGTAAAGAAGTACAACTGATATCTCAAGTACATGATATATGTGTGGTATGGGCGCAGCCATCCATACTAGAGTACATAACTATCTAGATCCAGGGTATGGGCGCAGCCATCCAGAGAGGATCGATAAATAGACTCAGGCATGGTCGCAGCCATCCAGTGAACGAGTCATGTAATAATCATAATAAGCCACAAATCACAGCCTGGATTCCAATAGACAAAATCCAGGGTCTTGCGCTCCATCTCGACCCGAACAGAGTACAAGTTCAAGCATGCGAATGCATGAGTTGAAGTCGAACATGCATGAACATCGTCTGATTACCAGTCAATGATGAAAACTGTTAACAGACGCGAGAGGTACCACCAATAATGACAATGGCCCTCAAGGTACTATAGGTACAATCTACGGCGTGTGAATCAATGAGCTGGCGTCGAACACCCGTAGAATCATTTGATCGGAGGCCAATGGTGAAAACCTCTCGTCGAACGCGAAGAACCTACCATTGAGGCATGCAAGCTCCAAGGCACCGAAGGGAGTCTCTAGATCAGCTTCCTGGATAATGAGCTGAAGTCGACAGGAAGTGATCTTGATCAAAGGTGGGCCATGGTGTTTCCCACATCATTGACACGAGACAAAGGAAAGATGTTGTGGTGATGAAAAATTGTGTGAGGTATCAGAGGAGGTTGTATTGCTGCAGAGGTCAACTTCTCTTGAACATATCGGCGACACGACAGGGGATTTGGCAGTATTTGACATCAAATGAGCAGAGGTCATGGTGACAAGGCAATGAGCAGATGAGAGGCCAAATAGGATAACCCAAACCCACAGAGGCTAGTGTAAAACAAGATGAGATGTCCCCACCCCGACACGAATGCAGACTAGTACCATGTTCAAGAGCGACATACTGGCGACACGATGACAATCATGGATCCATTCTCCCCACCATTTCTGGCGAGTACCCCAGTTATTTTTAGCAAGCTTGACGAGGATAGCATATGCTTGTGAGCGTCATTATGACGAAATCCGATGTCATTAAGTTTTAACGAGTATGACAAAGGAAGAACTCGGCGTCTTTTCCTATTCAGAGAGTCTAAAAAGACAGCAAAAAGAAAACTCCAGGGGGGTCCTTTTTCGTAAAGTTGTGTCTCCCGAGCCCGAAAAAGTATAAAACAATGCTCGAAAGAACCGCCCGACCATTACAATCGAGGAGTACTTTTCATTTATAGTGATATCGATCCGAAAAAGTAGAAAAGTGATCAACATCACGTTGTTTCGTAACCATTCACGAACCGAAAACGACAAGGGTCTGACGATCTTTTCGTTTTTACACGGTCGGAAAAGGGTTTAAAGACAACCGTCTCTTATTTACTTTTAACGAGTCAAGAGGGGTAACTCGGCAATATTTTCACTTTTAACGAGTCAGAAAAGAGCTGAAAGATAACCCCATAGTGACTTTTTCGTGTATTTACCGAGTCCGAAAAAGTATAAAATACAACTCGTTTCACCATCGAAGTTGCAAAAAGGACCTGTCATAGCACCAGAAACAAGCGTAAAACCCATTTTTGACCAAAATTATATTAAAATATTCAAAAAACAACTTTTTAAACCCTATTACAAGTCAAAAAGTCTATAAATATGGTGAAAATGTAAAAAATAAAATTACTTTTACTTTTTACCTCTTGCATAGTGGTAGTGGTCCATTTGGGGTGCAAACTTCGAGCAGCGATTACCACCAATCCGGGCAACCATTTGAGATTCTGCCAGTTCCAGGTAAGAGGCGCTTCCTTTAGCTCCATTTCCATACTTGTTTTATGCATTTTGTTCCTTAATTGAGCCTCCGCCAGGGGGATTTTAAAATTTAGGGTTGCGCCCCATTGGCGCTGGTACCCAGCACGGGTCCGCGCGAATGGGGTGATTTGCCCAAAGGTGCCGCGCCATTGGCGCGACTGTTTTAGAAACAGTCGCGCCAACCGTGCGACCTAATTTTTTACTTAAATTTTCCCATCATTTTCGAAATTTTCCCGGTGTGTAAGCCTACCAGGGTTTCATTAATGATTTATTCATCCTTGTGGGTGCAGGAAACAAGAAAAAATGGTGGTGGAATGGAAATAACGGGAGCATGATGCCGTAGATGCCTTGGCCATAGCGGATGAGGGAAGCATGAATGCTCTAAGAGACTGTGGTCTCAAGAAGTTCTTCCTCACCTCTTATCTACGAGCTCAACCGGAGCTATTACAGTTCATAGTGGATGCTTGGGATGTCGATGACCAAGTATTTCGATTACGGGATCAGACCTTAGAGCTGGATGTATCTGATGTGTACTTCATTACTGGGCTGTCACGGAGAGGGGCGAGCCCCATTTTGACCGGAAGCAGGCCTTCCGGGGAGAAGATAGGTGAAGTGAAGGCTCGTGTGTGCCCAGAGGCACAATTTGGGAAAAACAACGCCAAGGTGGATATCGCCACCATCCATGATTTGGTTCTTAAGGTGATACTGTTCACCATCACACGTGCAGCTGGGGTACAGGCGCCCCATGAGGCAAGCAAGAATCATCTATTACTAGCGACAAAATGTCTCAGCCCCACCATTTTTGACTGGGCTATAGCGGTGACTACTAATATCAAAAGGCAGCTTACAAAGTGTAAGCGTGGGGGAGTGAAACAGTTTGGGTATGGCTCGATTGTGGTGTCGTTCTTCTTGGAATGATTACCCTTATTCCAGTACCAGGGAGCTGTAGTAGCGGATCCATTACCACGAGAGCCTAGGATGGCTCGCTGGGCAGCATTGATGCCCAGAGGAGGAGGGGGCCAGTAGATGTCTTCGCGGCCCGAGTTCTTCATATGGCTTCGCCGCCAGCTGATCGTGGTAGAGGACTGGCCATACGCGGGAACCAACTTCATGGGGGACCCAGACCTCCCACTGCTAGAGGGAGAGGAATGGGAAGAGGAGTTAGGTATGATCTTCTCTTTTTGATGTTTCTATGTATTTTTATTATTTTGTCAATACATGCATGTTCTGATGACAGTTGTATATATATGCAGATGTGGGCCCAGAGCGACCAGCCGGCTTGTCTCCTATAGCACGGAGGGACCAACCTGCAGCTGACCCTCAGGCAAGGGGTGCCGTGGGGGAAGAGCTGGTGCAGAATCTCGAGGGACTTACCCAAGGGATTCCAGGCTATGCTAGATTGGCGGATGTGCCGTTTGCATACCAGAGGCACACGGTGGGGGTGCCGACCCGCATCCATCGTCTGTTGAGACGCTTGGTGCGCGCGGTGGCGTGCTATCATGAGCACCACCACGAGTAGACTCCTAGGTTTCTTTCATGCATATTTTTTGAGGGACATGTTGTCCGAGGATGTATCAGGATGAACATGTATTATTTTTGGGTTTTGTAACGCACACGGTGCAAACATTATGACACACATATATATATACATATGCCTATGGTTTATTATTGTGCTTTTATGTGCTTGATTTTTGATTATAAATTACGCAAATGTCTATCTAATACATGATTGGCCAATGCATCAGATAATGTGTTTAATCGTCATGGAATATGCTGATATGTGATAAAGTCAAAATTACTTTCTAACAATTTAACACGTAAGTACAACCTTAAAATGTGACGGTCTCTGACGGAATATCGCCCATTGAGCTGATGGACGACAAGCTGAGAGTCTAGGTTAACAAGCAATGTACAAATACCGAGATTAATCGCCTCGACTAATAATTCAATAACAGCGCTATATTCAGCAACATTGTTTTTAGTATAGCCTAAACAGACACCTTGAAGGTCTATCAACTCACCGTGAGGATCGTAGATCACCCATGCTGCAGAGGACAAATTACGAGTACTGCGGCAGGCACCATCAGCGAAACCAATGTAAGGTGCACTCGTCATCTGCACAAGAAGCAAAAAGGCACAATAAGGGGTAATCACGCTTTCACACCAAACCGAAAACATGAAAACTCACACACACACACACACGCATGTACAAATCGAAGCGCATTAAACTTGAGAATAAAGGGATGGGCATGCCCCCTAGCATGGTGTCTCAATTCGAGGTACATGCCCCCCAAGCTTCAATCCATTGAAAATGGGGTGAAGGTTGACATCACCGTTATTGCACTCGAATGTCATCATATCACCCCAAGATTCCATCTGATGCATGATAAGCGTTTTAATAGGGGCAAGATTCAGAGGTGGAAGGGGAAAGACACCCATTAGAGCGGGATCCTTACAGAGTCCGGCTCCCACACTCTCGAATGATTTAGAGGTATGCTCCACGAATGGCACATTACCTTTGGAAGAAGAGGCGAAGAAGGAGAGCTGGTCCACCGTGACAATCTTCCCTTGATGAGGGAAACGAATGACACGGAAAAGGGAGGAAGCCACGGCTTGCATGGCGTATGTCCAGCTATGTCCAAGGAGGAGGTTGTAGGTAAGATTAGCGTCGACAACTTTGACCTCCACTTCTACCGTCTTTCCTTCCAAGGAGATGGGCAAGCGTTGGAGGATACCGTAAGGACGAGACTCTCTTCCATCAAAGGCTTCTAACGTCATAGGAGACTGGCTTAATGTAGGAGAACCAATAGCTTTCCAGCAAGCAACAGACATGATGCAAGTTGAGGCACCTTCATCAATGACTGTACGATGAATCGTTTTGCCATTGATGATGACCTGTATAAGGAAAGCGATTTGGTGGGGCAGTCTTGGCGTATAGCCCTCGAGATCAAAAGAAATCAGATCTGAGTTAGCCGGGTCTATGCCACTGATGGCCGATAGCAAGGACTTCCTCTGGGAGGGGCAGCTCTGGAGGACTTCTAGAGTAGACATAGCAGATGGAGCCTGAGCTAAGTCCTCAACGATGCTGTAGTGCTAGGCAGCACAAGCATTAGGGTTGTAAGAAGACTTCCGGAGTACACCTTTCGGAGGGGGTCAGAGAATCGTCTCAGTGCTAGGTCTTTCGATGTGGAGAGGACCAGAACTGAATGGAGGAGCGCTGGAGGGGACCTCCGGCTCTTTCCATGGGGGGCATGCACATAAGATGGCTGGCCTTGGTTAGGTGGTCCTTGAAGCTGTGAAGGCATTGCTTGGCCCCCATGGAAAGAGGTGGTACCAGGGTTCCAAGCAATGGATAATGGTACCGAAACCTCAACAATAGGTTGAGTAGGCAAGGGTTGAGAGAGTTGAAGGTATTGACCGGTAGAATCATAATAAAAGAATGGACCCTGCGCATTCGGATCCTGAACAGCTTGTCTAGATGCATCATATGGCCCCCCTCCTGGAACGGGACCAGAAGAGGGTGGAGCACTTTGTGCAGGGTGGACAACTCTAGGCGAGAGTGCCAGCTGGCCATTACTCACTTGACCGTGAGGGGGACCAGCACCAGTGTTCAAGGCTGAAGACGCTGTTATGGCACTAACAACCGGAGTTGAATGTGCTACACAAACAGTTGGATTCGTCGGAACTGAAGTGACAGGTGTAGTGTGGACTTGTGAAACAAAAGATCTCGTGGTGGGAGTGATATGGGGATCCCACATGGTCGAAGCAGGGGTCCTGGCACTTACCCTATCCCTCAACGACTGATAGCGTGGGGGGAGCGGAGAAGTAGCTGGGATGGGAGTGTCGATATTCGACAACACAGGTGTCTCACTCACTCTAGGAGATGTCTCATCCATGTGAGAGGTAGACATTGGAGACGAAACACCAGGGGGAGTAAAAGGAATATCGTCCTCGTCAGGCTCCCAGATGGGGTTCCAATGAATTTCGTAACCTTCGTCGTCCGGAGCGTGAGAGTTGGTCGGTTGGATACTCGGGATAACAGGAAGAGTATCGCTTACAACCGGTACTGTTGTGGAGGTAAATCCTCTCTGCGGACAGAGACGATCCCTACTAGCCCAGACCAGGTCTAGCAACAATCACACAATGCTATCACGCAAGTTCCTAATTGCAAATAAAAAGTAGATGGTGAGAACCTACTTGGATTCCAATGCTAGTGTTCGTCGAAGAGATGTTGCCCTCGTTCCTTTGCCTTGGCCGGTCACGATCCCCATGATCTCCATGATTGGATACCTGCACATGCAAAGAACAACATGAAAACAAGCATAAAATCTAGTAGATGCAATTATATATCAGTCAGAAAAGATATAACTCAACATCAAACCTGAAACAATGAGAGTGGAACCATAATGATAATCATCTATTATCAATAGGTAACAGAGAAGAGTACAACCAAAGTTCTGACGTCGAATCCTTCTCAAGAGGGTCCAACCATCAAGTCTCTTAAGCATTCACCCTTGGAGGTAGATCTCCCAAGACAAAAACTCTCTCTCATACAAGTTTACACAAGAAAGAAATACTTCACAACCTTCCTTAAGCTCTTTAGCAATCCCACACTTGTCACACCAACTACCTATCAAATTCACACACTAGCAGCAGCACTCTAAGCACTATCAATTCCAAACTATCCAAACTAGCTGCTCATGGCAATGGTAGAGGCATAAATAGGAGAAGGAGTCTCCATGAATGGTGGGAGGATGAGCTTATCTCCAAGGAAGGTGGCTCAAATGACAAAACAGACATGCCAGAGAAGGGAGGGCGACATTTACAAGGCCAACAACCAGGTCTGGAGTCATCTGGAAGGCCGGCTGTTAGAACAAACTCGCCCAAACTGGATCAGCGCAGGTCCATAACTGCACTGGAGCGCTGACATCGCAGCTGAATAACAGGGAAGGTCATGTCAGCGCGATCAGATATGAATAACAGACGCGCTGGCTCATGAAATTCGACCAGCGCGGAAAACACGTGTGCTTCCGCACTGGCAGCACATTCTGTCTGTTATGAAGCGCTCGTCAGCGCGGTTATTTTAACAACAGTCGCGATGATAGTAAAACTTTGGCAAAGTGGGTCATTTGGCAACATTAGAGAGCATGAGCATGATTAATTTGAACTCATGACATAGTAGGAAGACTGACAGGGAGACAGTGACAAATTACTATGTAACAGATGCCCCCTAAAGCATGAAGCCTGAGAGAGTGGGAGGGGTGAAATGCTTTACAAAACTCACTGAACTGGAACACCACCGGAAGAACCCGCACGTATGTACAACTGATATCTCTGATAATCAATTACATGTAGTCCAGGCATGGGCACAACCATCCAAAAGACATACGAAGGAGGTCTGTGATATGGACGCAGCCACCCAGCTAAAGAGACCATGATGATAATAAAGGTATGGTCACAGCCATCCATGAAGACTCAGGTATGGGCGCAGCCATCCATCAATGAGTCATGTAATGATCATAACAATCCACAAAATCACAACCTGGATTGCAACAGACAAAATCTAGGGTCTTGCGCTCCATCCCGACCCAAACAAAGTACAAGTTCAAGCATGTGAATACATGAGCTGAAGTCAAACATGCATGAACATCGTCTGATTACCAGTTAATAATGAAAACTGTTAACAGACGCGAGAGGTACGACCAATAATGACAATGGTCCTCAAGGTACTATAGGTACAATCCATGGCGTGTGAATCAATGAGCTGGCGTCGAACACCCTTAGAATCATTCGATCGGAGGCCAATGATGAAAACCTCACGTTGAACACGAAGAACCTACCATTGAGGCATGCAAGCTCTAAGGCACCTGAAGGGAGTCTCTAAGTCACCTTCCTGGATAATGAGCTGAAGTCGACAGGAAGTGACCTTGATTGAAGGTGGGCCATAATGCTTCCCACATCATCGACACGAGACAGAGAAGGATAAGATATTTTGTGTGAGGTATCATAGGGAGTTTGTAATGATGCAGAGGTCAACTTCTCTTGAACATATCGACGGCACGACAATGGACTTGGCAGTATTTGACATCAAATGAGCAGAAGTCATGGTGACAAGGCAATGAGCAGATGAGAGGTCAAATAGGATAACCCAAACCCACAGAGGCCAGTGTAAAACAAGATGAGAGGTCCCCACCCAGACACGAATGCAGACCAGTGCCATGTTCAAGATCGACATACTGCCGACACGACAATAATTATGGATCCATTTTCCCCACCATTGCTGGTGAGTACCCCAGTTATTTTTAACAAGCTTGATGGGGATAGCATGTGCTTGTGAGCGTCATTATGACAGAATCCGATGTCATTAAGTTTTAACGAGTCTGACAAAGGAGGAACTCGGCGTCTTTTCCTGTTTAGAGAGTCTGAAAAGACAGCAGAAAAGAAAACTCCAGGGGGGTCCTTTTTCGTAAAGTTGTGTCTCTCAAGCCCGAAAAAGTATAAAACAATGCTCGAAAGAACCGCCCGACCAGTATGATCGAGGAGTACTTTTCGTAAGTAGTGACTTCGACCCGAAAAAGTAGAAAAGCGGTCAGAAGTACGTCGTTTTGGAGCCAATAATGAGTTCGAAACGACAAACACCCGACAATCTTTTTAGTTTAAACGGTCGAAAAAAGAGCTTTAAAAGCGACCACCTCTCATTCCTTTTAACGAGCCGAGAGGGGGATTCGGCTATCTTTTATTATTTCACGTCGAAAAAGAGCATAAAGACGACGTTCTGGGACCAAGTGTGTATTGAACCGTCGTAATTCCACCGGCATGAGAATCTGCATAAGAAACACCGCACGCATAAACCTGTTCGAGATAATACGGGCCACATGCATAAAAACATAACAGAACTATATTGGCACCAAGAACATGGTAAAAACATCACAAAAAACCCACTTTTATGAAAAATAATACTTAATTATAAAATTTTACCATAAATAGGGGGGTAAAAAAAAGTTTTTACCATTGTCACCATTTTGAGCCGTGGAGGACATTGTGGAGCTGCAAGGTTGACGAACCAAATTCCACTCCGTGCGCACATCAACCATCCTGCAATCTGTTCCAAGTAGGTTCACCCTCTTCTGCGCTCCATTTTGAAGTATTTTAACTGCATTCTAACGGTGGGAAGTGCTAGTTTGGGCGAATTTTGTGAACTTCAATCCGCTCTCGGTCATCGCGGATTTCCTTATCGGGTCCGCGCTGATCGAAAAATATTTACACAGACCACCCCCGAATCAGCGCGGAAGAGTGATGTACTTCCGCACTGACCCAAGAAAAATATCAAAGGGCGCCATTATCAGCGCGACTGTTTTTAAAACAGTCATGCTGACGCCGCGAAACAATTTTTTTAACAAATTGAACGTATAAAATTTCATGGACAGGGCCCTAATGAATTTTTGTGACCATGCAGGATAAAATGGCATTCGTTTGGCAAGAGCGAGCTCATGATAATGAGGATATAGCGGCATTTGCCGATGCTGGGTGCCGTAACACAATGCGGGCGTGCGGGTTGCTCAAATTCTTCCTAACTCCGCGCCTGCGAGCACAACCTGACCTTCTCGAGTTCCTAATCAGAGCCTGGAATCCCGTCGATGGGAAGTTTGTGATTCGAGGCCGAGATATTGAGTTTGACTATACAGATATCTATTTTTTGACCGGGTTATCACGTCGAGGTGAGATGCCCATTCTGGAGGGGCAGCGACCTAGTGGTGAAACTCTAGATATGCTGATAGTAGTCAACTAGCTCGTATGCCCCTTTTTGCAACACTCTCTTTACAATATAAGGGCCTAGCCACATGGGCTCGAGTTTTCCTGCCCCCAGCTTGTCATTTGCTTGGTCGTATAGCAGGACAAGATCTCCCTCAACAAAGGAACGATGATGAATGGTTTGGTCAAAATGAGTTTTGACTCTCTTCTTTTGAGCTTCGATGGCTAGAGAGGCTAAGCGACGGGTCTCGTCTAACCGTTCTAGATAAAGAAGCCGTTCCTCTACTGGAGTAGTGTTGGGAAGCAACTCGATGGCTATTTTCAACGAAGGAATTTCACATTCTATGGGAAGGGTGGCCTCCAGTCCGTAAACTAGTTGAAATGGAGTGAAACCGGTGGCATCCTTCACAGAGGTTCGGTAGGCCCACAAGGCAGGAAACAACATCAGATGCCAATTAGACTTATGCATGTCAACAATGCTCTGAAGCATCGTAACCAAAATCTTGTTAACGGCTTCAACCTGGCCGTTGGATTGAGGATAGTACGGGGTTGAACTATCGTGCCGTAAGCCTAGTTGGGTTGTCAACTCAGTCATCATGTGATTACGGAAATGTTTTCCGTGATCTGTGACGATGGCCTGTGGAACTCCGAACCGCGTAATAACATGATTGAACAAAAACTGCACCGCTGTATGATCGTCTTCATTTAATGTGGGCATCGCCTCGGCCCATTTTGTGAAGTAATCGACGACAACGATAATAAACCCATGCCCCCCGGCCGAACGAGGCTTACAGGTTGTATAATCAATGCCCCATTTTGCAAAAGGGCCTACGGTCACTACATGGTGTAGCGGGGCCGGTGGCGCACGCATCTTCCGCTGGTATATCTGGCATGCATGACATGAGCGGACAACAAGAATGCAATCCTTAAAAATGGAGGGCCAGAAATAACCAGCGCGAAGGATTTTTTGAGCTGTGGCATATCCGGACATGTGACCACCACAGGCGCCAGAGTGGTAGTCATTCAAGACTCTCTCAGCTTCCTCAAGGGTAAGACATCGGCAGAGAACGGAGTCCACGCCAAGACGGTACAGGGTGTCCCCTATGATACGATAGGGTTGAGATTGATGGCGGATCCGCCGCTGAGCATCTTTGGATACAACGGGGCGAAAAGAGGACGTTTGCAAATAAACAATAATATCCCCGTACCAGGGATCGAGGGTGCTGATCAGAAAAAGAGTTTCGTCCAGGATATGATCCTCTGAAACGGAGGGTACAGAAGGAGACGGCAAAGAGCAGAGCAATTCAGCAAAGACCAGAGACTTCTTAGACTTGGCAGCAGTAAATTCCAAGTCAAACTCTTGGAGGATTATGATCCACTTTGAGTATTTGCCCCATAGCAACTGATGTGACAAAATGTACGTCATCGGGTTGCAGTCAGAAATCACGGTCGTGGTGTGCAACAAGATATAATGCCGGAAACGTTGGACGGCGCACACAACGGCCAATGCCAACTTCTCAACGTAAGCGTAACGAGTTTCCGTATCCAGGAGGTTGCGGCTGAGGTAATAGATAATGTTCTCATTGCCGTCATCATCATCCTACACTAGAACCATGCCGATAGTGGTATCGGCGGTGGCCAGATAGAGAGTGTAATCACGATGGTAGTTCGGAGGTCTCAATAATGGAGCGGAAACAAGGAGACTCTTGATATGCTCGAAAGACTCCTGAGTGGTAGCATCCCAATGAAAGGGTGTGTCTTGCTTCAGTAATCGTGTAAAACCCTTAGCCACCTCAGCATAATTCGGAATGAATCGTCTAAGGAAATTTGCTTTGCCCTGCAAGCTTTGCAACTGCTGCAAAGAAGCAGGGGGAGGAAGGTTCAAAATAGCTTCGACTTTGAGGGGGTCCAGACGGATGTCCTCTCGGGAGACGGTAAACCCGAGTAGTCAGCCTGATTCCACGTAGAAGACACACTTATGAGGATTGAGCCTGATACGGTAGTGTCAACAACGGAGAAAAATTTCGCGAAGATGGGAGGGATGGTCGTGACGCTTAGCTGAATGAGCTGGAAGGTCATCCAAATACGGCTGAACAATGTGTCGAATGTCATGAAAGGCATAGGACATTGCACGTTGGAAGGTAGTGCTGGCATTTTTTAAACCGAAAGGGAGCTTCTTATAGGCAAAAGTGCCCCAAGGACAGATAAAAGCAGTCTTATGTTGATCAGCGGGCGCGATATTGATCTGGTTATATCCAGAAAAACTGTCCATAAACGAGTAGATCTCGCTTCCCACACACTCATCAATAAGCTGATCGATGGAAGGTGTGGGGAAGTTATCCTTAGGATAGGTGCGGTTAATGTCACGATAATCAACACAGACTCGAATAGTACCTTGCTTTTTGTTCACAGGGACTATATTAGAAACCCAATCCGTAAGTGGAATGGGGTAAATGAAACCAGCCTTGAGAAGCTTTTCGATTTCCGCTTTGATAGCTACGGCCTTTCGGGGGTGCACAGGGCGTAGGCGTTGACGAACAGGCTTAGCACCTGGATACGTAGGTATCTCGTGCACCACTATATTAGGATCGATGCCGGGCATCTCTTCATAAGACCAAGCGAAGACATCACGAAATTCGCGGAATAAATCGGTGTAAAGTTGAACTTCCTTTGGAGTGCAAGTGACTCCAATGTGAATATGCTCGACAATCCCTGGCTTCACAGAGATGTCGATGGGTTGAGTCTGCGTAATGTTTCCCATATTTCCCTCAGAAGACACTTGGTAAATTTGAATAGGTGTTTGTAGAGGCGAGGATGGGATACACGAAGCAAACCGTTCGAGACATGCGATCATTTCCTGATGGGCAGGGAGAAACGAAGAGCGGTGGTGATGATCTAACCAAGGGGGCTCTTCAAGAGACATGGTCTCTATGATGGCTTCATCGGAAGGAAATATTTCCTTTAATGGATCCGAAGTAGCATCATCTCCAAGCCAAGGGAAATGAACATACGAATTGGGAACACCGCTCGAAAGAGCAGGTTCGGGGGAAGGAGTGATACGGCAACGATTTCGATGTAGTTGAGCTCGGTAGGACTCAACGGCATCATATCGCCCCATGATTCTTCCTGATTGGCGGGAGGAAGGACCCACGGATCAGAACGCACGGAAATCATGTTAATAGGGGCGTGATTCGGAGGTGGAAGGGGAAAGACACCCATTAGAGCGGGATCCTTAAAGAGTCCAGCTCCCACACTCTCGAATGATTTAGAGGTATGCTCTACGAATGGCACATTACCTTTGGAAGAGGAGGCGAAGAAGGAGAGCTGGTCCACTGTGACGATCTTCCCTTGATGAGGGAAACAATTGACACGGAAAAGGGAGGAAGCCACGGCTTGCATGGTGTATGTCCAGCTACGTCCAAGGAGGAGGTTGTAGGTAAGATTAGCATCGACAACTTCGATCTCCACTTCTACCGTCTTTCCTTCCAAGGATATGGGCAAGCGTTGGAAGATACCGTAAGGACGAGACTCTCTTCCATCAAAGGCTTCTAACGTCGTAGGAGACTGGCTTAATGTAGGAGAACCAATAGCTTTCCATCAAGCAACAAACATGATGCAAGTTGAGGCACCTTCATCAATGACTGTACGATGAATCGTTTTGCCATTGATGATGACCTGTATAAGGAAAGCGATTTGGTGGGGCAGTCTCGGCGTATAGCCCTCGAGATCAAAAGAAATCAGATCTGAGTCAGCCGGGTCTATGCCACCGATGGCCGATAGCAAGGACTTCCTCTGGGAGGGGCAGCTCTAGAGGACTTCTAGAGCGGACATAGCAGATGGAGCCTGAGCTAAGTCCTCAACGATGCTGTAGTGCTGGGCAGCACGAGCATTAGGGTTGTAAGAAGACTTCCGGAGTACACCTTTCGGAGGGGGTCGGATAATCGTCTCAGTGCTAGGTCTTTCGATGTGGAGAGGACCAGAACTGGACGAAGGAGCGCTAGAGGGGACCTCCGGCTCTTTCTTGGCAGGAGATGGATATTCTTTCGCTCGAGTAGTGACATGGATGGGAATTGTCCCAGCCATAAATACTTGAGAGCTGAATGAAGAAGAGGGTTGCGATGGATCTGCCACCATCTGAGTTTGCTGAGAAAGGAAAGGTTCTTTAAGCACAGGAGGAGTCCCAGGAGCACCTTTCAATAATCGACTAACTTCAGACCACCTAGGGCAGTCTTTAGTGTAGTGATCCTCATCACAGATAAGACAAGCATACTTAGGTTTTCTCTTGGCTCCTTCTTCGGGTGGAGGTTTAGGGGAGTCCTGTTTGAGCTGTTCGATCTTATTCTTAGCTTTCCCTTTCTTTTTCCCTTTTGAGGATTTATCCGCCGCGGTGGACTGAACGGCGTTAACCTCGGAGGTACTTCCAGAATTAGATTGACCCTGAGAAGTGTTTGGATGAGAGGCGTTCTGTTTTTGCTTCCCAGGGTTCGCGGATGTTTTCTTTGATGACGTGTTTACAGAGCCAATAACTCCGTCAACAGATGGTTTTGGTGGATCTTTGGATGTTCCGGGTCTCGGGGCGTCTGGCAAATAATCATATAAAGTACCAGACTGAGAGTATACTAAGTCGAGGTACTGAGCACGCGCGATAGCTTGCTCTTCAGTTACACAAGCTCCCATAGCGATGTCTCGCGCGATCGCAGGGACAAAGGAAGTCGTGAACCAATCGGTCAGGAGCTGATCAGGAATCCAAAATTTGATCAAGCGACGACGCCGTCTCCATTCATGTATATGATCGGATATATGCGTGTCCGTGTCCTGTTTGAGAGATGTAAGGAGATGTGTCCCTGTCTCATACCAAATGGGTAACTGAAAATGAGTTAGGAATTCCATAGCCAGCGAGTTGAAATCTTGAAATGTTCCACGATTCAACTCAATATACCACTTAGCGGCTGAGCCGGTGAGAGTTCTTTGGAAGAGGCGGAGCCGGATGGAGTCATCAAGCCACGAATTGGATGAGCACCAAAGGTGATAGGTCATGACATGGGCTTGAGGATCTTCACCAGCTTTGCCATCGAATTTTGGGCAGTCACCGGGTATTTTAGTTGGAACTGGTGGCCAATATGGATTATGAAGAATGGGATCATTCGTCAACTTGGACACATCTGGAAGTTCCAACGTCGCTAAGAAAGGCAACTGAGGATTAAAGGACATTTGTGGCTGTGGAAGAGAGGTAGTACCAGGGTTCCAACTAGGTGGTGGTTGCCCCCATGGACTTTGTCCGGATGGGCTTGGCCCATAAGGGTTCTGCCCATAGGGATTTTTCCCATAGGGGTTCTGTCCATAAGCAGACATTTGACCCTGGGTCTGCCCCCCAGCACCCCATGGATTAGCAACTTGACCTGCAGGCGCAACGTACTGTTGCTGATAATTCTGGTAAGGAGTGGCCTGCATTTGTTGATAATTTTGATAAGGGGTAAATTGAGCTTGCCCCTAGGGTTGCTGGTAGCCATACGTTTGCTGAGCTCCATACTGAGCCTGGTAAGAAGGCTGTGCTTGGTAAGAAGGTTGGGGTCGTGGACCACCTTGCATTTGATAACCAAGTTGAGTCTGGAGACCAGAAGGATGTCCTTGAACAGGTTGAGCTTGGACCATCTGGCCGGAAGCTTGGCCTGGTTGGGTTTGGGACGGACCTGTTTGCCCAGAAGGATGTGTCTGCTGGGTACCAGGTTGTCCTTGCGGAGCAGATGGTTGAGCGGGCTGGACGGCTGGTTGACCTTGAGGTTGGCCAGCCTGTCCAAAAGGATGACTAAGCTGGGCAGTGGGTTGGCCTTGCTGTGCAGAAAGCTGGCCTGCTTGCCCAGAAGGATGACTAGGCTGAGCAGTGGGTTGGCCCTGCTGGATGTAAGGCTGCCCCCCTTGCCCAGAGGGATACCCCTGTTGGACTGCCGGTTGACCTTGTGGAATATAAGTTTGTCCAGCTTGTCCAGAGGGATAACCCTGCTGAATACTAGGTTGGCCTTGTTGGATGTAAGGTTGTCCTGGTTGTCCAGAAGGATAACCTTGCTGGGTACCAGGTTGCCCCGGATAACCAGAAGGTTGAGTCAGATAGGTAAAAGATGGACCACCAACGGCCAAAGGTTGTCCCTGATAGGGTTGTCCTTGTAGGCCCCCAGGTTGTCCTGGGTAAGACTGGCCATAATATTGCTGCCCTTGGGGGGTTTGCACATAAGATGGCTGGCCTTGGTTAGGTGGTCCCTGAAGCTGTGCAAGCATTGCTTGGCCCCCATGGAAAGAGGTGGTACCAGGGTTCCAAGCAATGGATAATGGTACCGAAACCTCAACAACAGGTTGAGTAGGCAAGGGTTGAGAGAGTTGAAGGTATTGACTGGTAGAATCATAATAAAAGAATGGACCCTGCGCATTCGGATCCTAAACAGCTTGTCCAGAGGCATCATATGGCCCCCCTCCTGGAACGGGACCAGAAGAGGGTGGAGCACTTTGTACAGGGTGGACAACTCTAGGCGAGAGTGCCGTCTGGTCACTACTCACTTGACCGTGAGGGGGACCAGCACCAGTGTTCAAAGCTGAGGATGCTGTTATGGCACTAACAATCGGAGTTGAATGTGCTACACAAATAGTTGGATTCGTCGGAACTGAAGCAACAAGTGTAGTGTGGACTTGTGAAACAAAATATCCCATGGTGGGAGTGATATGGGGATCCCACATGGTCGAAGCAGGGGTCCTGGCATTTACCCTATCCCTCAACGACTGATAGCGTGGGGGGAGTGGAGAAGTAGCTGGGATGGGAGTGTCGATATTCGACACCACAGGTGTCTCACTCACTCTAGGATATGTCTCATCCATGTGAGAGGTAGACATTGGAGACGAAACACCAGGGAGGGTAACGGGAATATCGTCCTCGTTAGGCTCCCAAATGGGGTTCCAATCGACTTCGTAATCTTCGTCGCCCGGGGCATGGGAGTTGATCGGTTGGATACTCGGGAAAACAGGAAGAGTATCACTTACAACCGGTACCTCAGGGGCAGTGAAAGACGGAGAGCCTTGATCACTTGGAACTGGAGCTGACGGTTTAGCCAGGATGACAAACTTCAAACAAACCTAAGGGAATCTAACGATAAAGGACCCTACTCAAACTAACGCATACAAGATCTAACCAGGTAATGTTTATCGTGGCCAAATGAATTTTAAGACGCAAGGACACAACTTGACCTTTTCATGTTTTAAGAGTCGAGAAAAGGACAAAAAGGTGACTCTAGTTGCCTTCGAATGTTTTGTGAGCCCGAAGTGACAAACTGCTCAAGTGAGCCTTTTATTTTAAGGAGTCTGAAAAGGATCAAAAGTGACTACTCTGGAGAACTAGGCAAAAGGGTATACCAAACAAATCCATAAAACTGCATATACACCTTGGCAGTCATATGAAAACCAAGTACTTCCCATACGACAGTCAATCTTCCCGAATGTTGTGTTCGGTGCGTTACGACTTGTAAGGCGGCAGACACGGCTTCCTGTGGATAAAGGATGATAACCTAGTGGGGTCTCCCCTATATGCACGACGGTACGTGGGAGCTCAAGTCCGTGCTAGACCACTATCGAGTCACAAAAGGAGGAATCACCCAACCGTAGTGTGAAACAATAGTGACTAGGTTTAACGACGCCAGAGCACGTCTCTAGCCTAGACCTCTAATCAGTGAGCGTTATGTTCCAATGCATTTTTAAGTTCATTCGGTTCATTTTATGGTTGATCTTTGATTAAGTTTCAATTTCCAGGTCCTACCGGATGTAATATCTCATAATTTCCTGAATGCAAACTATATGCCAAAGAATATCATTTCGTTCGATGAATACTAACTACGAAAGAGTTAAGGATTTTTCAAACAAAATGACTACAAACAAACAAGAACTACTCTAATGCAGCTAATGACAAATAAATGAAACTTTTTCTTTGTTTTAAATCGCTTAATCAATGAAAAGCTTCTAATTTCAATTAACTAATTCAACGCAAAAGAGATTGTTTGTTTTCTTTTCAATGGCAAAGTGCACTAAACAAACTTTTGAGAAATAATAACAAACAAATGTGAAAAGAACCGGTTAACCCCAAACAACCGTAATCCGTGTCCGGGTGGTGAGAAGTAATCAAAACAATGCAAAGACTGGTTCAATAACAATCACCTAAACAACCAGGCAAAAGCAGGCAAAGAGGAAGGTTTTCGCAAAACCAAAAGCAAGTAGCAAACGAATCTTTGTAAGCGAGTAACCAAGCAAAGCCGATCCAACGAAATTGGAATGATAACACCAGGTCACAAAACACAAAAACAAGATCCACCCAACAAGACTTCCCAAGAAAGTGCTTCAATCTACAGACAATAGAAATCAAGTCATAAACCAAGTGAAAAGAGCAGGGGATAGCCAAACCAACAGGCTCAGAAGGCAGAATTGAAGAAATCCAATTCTACAGGTATCAGCGCGGGTGATACACAACAACAATGCACTGATCAGAAACCATGCGTAGCAACAAAGTGCTGTCAGCGCGGAAGTACACGGCCTAACCGCGCTGGTTCGATTTTCAGAACCGTCACGACTGTTCAGTGTATAAACGCGATGATCACGAAGTCAAAGAAACAACTATGCGATGTCAACGCGATTGTTTTATTATAAACCGCGCTGGAGCTAAAAAACATGCACAATCAAGCCAAAAGCTCCCAAACCAAGGTAATCACTCTTTAGACAATCAAGGCACCTCCCAGACTGAACCAGGAAATCCAAAAACAGAGAACTAATCCCCAATCTTTGAAAAGAGAGAAAAAATCAAACTCAAGGACAAAAAATGAACACAAAAAGACAAAAGCCAGCTCCAAGCTGTTCAGTTTGTAAACCAAACCGGAGATGGACTGAAGTGGCTTTGATCTACTTCGCTAATGCAGAGCAATAGCGTTTCGAAGGCTACCTGGCCGTGCTTCAGGCTCCATCCAAAGTTTACAAATCAAACAACAAGGTAAAGAAACTCCCCAGCGGAGTTGCCAAATTGTTGTGGAGGTAAATCCTCTCTGTGGACAGAGACAATCCCTACTAGCCCAGACCGGGTCTAGCAACAATCACACAATGCTATCATGCAAGTTCCTAATTGCAAATAAAAAGTAGATGGTGAGAACCTACTTGGATTCCAACGCTAGTTTTCGTCGAAGAGATGTCGCCCTCGTTCCTTTGCCTTGGCCGGTCACAATCCCCATGATCTCCGTGATTGGATACCTGCACATGCAAAGAACAACACGAAAACAAGCATAAAATCTAGTAGATGCAATTATATATCGGTCAGAAAAGATTTAACTCAACATCAAACATGAAACAATGAGAGTGGAACCATAATGATAGTCATCTATTATCAATAGGTAACAGAGAAGAGTACAACCAAAGTTCTGACGTCGAATCCTTCTCAAGAGGGTCCAGCCAGCAAGTCTCTTAAGCATTCACCCTTGGAGGTAGATCTCCGAAGACAAAAACTCTCTCTCATACAAGTTTACACAAGAAAGAAACACTTCACAACCTTCCTTAAGCTCTCTAGCAATCCCACACTTGTCACACCAACTACCTATCAAATTCACACACTAGCAGCAGCACTCTAAGCACTATCAATTCCAAACTATCCAAACTAGCTGCTCATGGCAATGGTAGAGGTATAAATAGGAGAAGGAGTCTCCATGAATGGTGGGAGGATGAGCTTATCTCCAAGGAATGTGGCTCAAATGATGAAACAGACATGCCAGAGAAGGGAGGGCGACATTTACAAGGCCAACAACCAGGTCTGGAGTCATCTGGAAGGCCAGCTGTTAGAACAAATTCGCCCAAACTGGATCAGCGCGGGTCCATAACTGCACTGGAGCGCTGACATCGTAGCTGAATAATAGGGAAGGTCATGTCAGCGAGATCAGATATGAATAACAGACGCGCTGGCTCATGAAATTCAACCAGCGCGGAAAACACGTGTGCTTCCGCGCTGGCAGCGCATTCTGTCTGTTATGAAGCGCCCGTCAGCGCGATTATTTTAACAACAGTCGCGATGATAGTAAAGCTTTGGCAAAGTGGGTCATTTGGAAACATTAGAGAGCATGAGCATGATTAATTTGAACTCATGACACAGTAGGAAGACTGACAGGGAGACAGTGACAAATTACTGTGTAACAGGTACCTCAGGAGCAGCGGAAGACGGAGAGCCTTGATCACTTGGAACGGGAGTCGACGGTTCAGCCAGGATGACAAACTTCAAACAAACCTAAGGGAATCTAACGATAAAGGACCCTATTCAAACTAACGCACACAAGATCTAACCAGGTAATGTTTATTGTGGCCAAAGGAATTTTAAGACACAAGGACACAACTTGACCTTTTCATGTTTTAAGAGTTAAGAAAAGGACAAAAAGGTGACCCTAGTCGCCTTCGAATGTTTTGTGAGCCCAAAGTGACAAATTGCTCAAGTGAGCCTTTTCTTTTAAGGAGTCTGAAAAGGATCAAAAGTGACTACTCTGGAGAACTAGGCAAAAGGGTTTACCAAACAAATCCGTAAAACTGCATATACACCTTGGCAGTAGTATGAAAACCAAGGACTTCCCGTACGGCAGTCAATCTTCCCGAATGCTGTGTTCGGTGCGTTACGGCTCATAAGGCGGCAGACACGGCTTCCTGTGGATAAAGGATGATAACCTAGTGGGGTCTCCCCTATATATGCGACGGTACGTGGGAGCTCAAGTCCGTGCTAGACCACTATCGAGTCACAAAAGGAGGAATCACCCAACTGTAGTGTGAAACAACAGTGACTAGGTTTAACGACGCCGGAGCACGTCTCTAGCCTAGACCTCTAATTAGTGAGCGTTATGTTCCAATGTGTTTTTAAGTTCATTCAGTTCATTTTATGGTTGATCTTTAGTTAAGTTTCAGTTTCCAGGTCCTACCGTATGTAATCTCTCACAATTCCCTAAATGCAAGCTATATGCCAAAGAATATCATTTCATTCGATGAATACTAACTACGGGAGAGTTGAGAATTTTTCAAACAAAATGACCACGAACAATCAAGAAGCATTCTAATGCAGCTAATGACAAATAAACGAAACTTTTCTTTTGTTTTAAATCACTTAATCAATGAAAAGCTTCTAATTTCAATTAACTAATGCAACGCAAAATAGATTATTCGTTTTTCTTTTCAATGGCAAAGTGCACTAAACAAATTTTGAGAGACAGTAACACCGAGAAAAAGATCAATTTCACTCAATGAGAACACAATCAAATCCCCAAAACACCAAAACAGTCCTTCAAACTAAGAAGAAAGCACAAAGACCTCTATGAGCTATGTGATCTAAGCCCAAACGAAGCCAAGTGAAACCCAAGCAAAAAAGAAGCAAATCACTTGAATAACAAGAAAAAACTTTGACAACTACTAAGAGAATGCAAAAGGATAATCACAATGTTGACCGGATGATCAAAGAACACAAAACACTTATGGGAGGCTCGACGCACAAAGCCACTAGATGCCCTAGGGCTAAAATGTGAAATCGATAGAAAAAGGCAGACACCCGAATGATGAAGGTCTAAAACCAGTCAAACTAGGATCAAACACACTCCAGTAATTGAAAAAGACACAGCAAGATACAAATCCAAGCTCAGAGGGCTTAAGGACAAGCGAACTGAAAAGTTGACAGGCCTGGCACGACTGTCAGGCTGCAACTCGCGCTTTTATAGGATTGGCACGGGTTGTCTTTGAGCAACTTGCGCCAATAGCGCGACTGTAAGGCTAAAAAGCGCGCTAATCAAGTTTGCTAAATCAAAAACAAAAGCAAGCAACCCAGGGCTTGAGAACAGTATCTAGGCAAACTAGGAAGCAAGAAACAGCAAGAAGTCCAACCCAGAAAGCTATCTAAGCAATCAAAGCAAGAAAAACCAAAGAGACAAGACAAACTCCAAGTTGTTTAGTCCGTAAACCAAACTGGAGATTGACTGAAGTGGCGTTGATCTACTTCGCTAATGCAAAGCAATAGCGTTTCGAAGGCTACCTGGCCGTACTTCAGGCTCCATCTAAAGTTTACAAATCAAACAACAAGATCTCCCCAGTGGAGTCGCCAAATTGTTGTGGAGGTAAATCCTCTCTGCGGACAGAGACGATCCCTACTAGCCCAGACCGGGTCTAGCAACAATCACACAATGCTATCATGCAAGTTCCTAATTGCAAATAAAAAGTAGATGATGAGAACCTACTTGGATTCCAATGCTAGTGTTCGTCGAAGAGATATCGCCCTCGTTCCTTTGCCTTGGCCGGTCACGATCCCCACGATCTTCGTGATTGGACACCTGCACATGCAAAGAACAACACGAAAACAAGCATAAAATCTAGTAGATGCGATTATATATCAGTCAGAAAAGATATAACTCGACATCAAACATAAGACAATGAGAGTGGTACCATAATGATAGTCATCTATTATTAATAAATAACAAAGAAGAATACAACCATTGTTCTGACGTCAAATCCTCCTTTGGCTGGGTAGTCAGCTACACAAGTCTTGCAAAGCTTGTTGGGATGAGGAACAAGCCTCTCTCTCTTTGGGTGAAAAGAATCTCCTTACTTAGATTTGGCCTTATGGGTGCAAAGAAGGCTCTTGCAGCTTCAAACTCTTGAACTCCTGGAACTATTGACTATTGTGACTAGAAATATTGTCCCTAGAACTAGCTTGCTCAAGGTATAGAGGCAAGCTTTTATAGATAGAGAGGAAAGAGATAGGATCAACCACATTATTCATGGGATTGGCTTTATCACTTGGAAACTTCCAT
Organism: Pinus tabuliformis; assembly: GCA_031772625.1. Lineage (NCBI taxonomy): Eukaryota > Viridiplantae > Streptophyta > Pinopsida > Pinales > Pinaceae > Pinus > Pinus tabuliformis. The sequence continues at coordinate 353,668,216 of CM062816.1, forward strand.
GAAAGGTGGCAAACCACTTTCCCTTCTATGGAGATTCGAAGCCAAACCATCCTAGCTCAACATAGATTCAGTTGGTGAATGGGTTGAAGTGAACCTTCGGGAGTTTGGTGGTTGAAAAATTTACTCAATTTGGTTGGGGTGAGTGCGACTCTGAGATAGAGCGCCAATGGCGCACCCTTTTCAGAGGATTTCGATCATTGGCGCGGGCAGTGAACTGTGGACCCGCCCTAATGCAAAAAGAGCTGTTTCCATGAGTATTTTGCAAGAGATGTCTTCAGGGCAAATGAAGCTCATACTTAGAGGAATATAATGCAAGTGGTTTCAGGTCGTGTCACTTCTCACAGGTCCCGGAATGAGTCCTCCAGTGTACAGGTGAGGGGTAACAGGGACGGAGACAAACGGTGACAAATTGCTGTGTAACAGGAAGCTATGAGGATCAATACATAAAGTGGACCACGCTACGGCAGGGAAGGGACTAAGACGTACCAGAGTTTACCAATATTTTCCATACCCTTCGCACAAAGTTGGGTATCAAGGATACAGAGCAGCAATTGGTACTCAAATACCGTGGCTGCCTGCACAAGTACATCCAAGAAGAAATAGAATTCCTGAACATCTCCTCGCTCGGCACGGCATACCGATATGCCGTCAAGGTCGAGCAAAAGTTTAAACAGAAGAAGCGAGACTTTGGGTCTGCGAATCCGAAACAAGGGAAAGGTGACCCCAAACCGCAGAACAAAGGACAAAGCCTAAGCGGGGCGGCCCAAGACAACCAGCCAAAGCTGCAAGCAAAGAACAGCGCCGCGAAGCCGAAAAAGGACACCGGAAAGTGGTGTGAGTTCCATAAGAGCTACACTCACAACACAAGTGAGTGTTGGGCCAAGCAGTCACTCGTGGCTGAGCTAAAGGTTTCAGAATCAGATGCATGTTCTGACTCTGAGTCAGAACTCGATAAGGGGAATGACAAATGGAAGCAGATTATCGATGCGGAGCCCAACGCCACCGTTGCCACCACGAAGATCCAGAAGGAGGAACCTGAAGATCCAGAGGAGGAGGAGCATCTTTTCCACTCTCAGATGTGGGTAAAGGGCTCCCCGCTACAGTTCATTGTCGACAATGGGAGCCAAAAGAACCTCATTTCGGCAGAGGTCGTGAAATGGCTGGGCTTACCAACCACAACATATCCACAACCATACACCATTGGGTGGCTGCACCAAGGACGGGATCTTCGCGTGAGCCAATAGTGTCGCCTTCCATACAACATCAAGCCCTTCACGGATGAGGTATTGTGTGACATTGCTCCCCTTGAAGTTTGTGATGTGTTATTAGGACAACCATACTTGTGGAAGCGACATGCTGTGTATGAGTCAAGGCCCCTTGCTGTTATAGTTACTTTGGGAAATAAGTTGTACAGGATACCAGAGGTAGCACCGCTTACCGCCATCTCTTTGGTTACTGCAAAACAATGTAGTAATCTCATTTCCAAAACCGGGAAGTTTGTTTTCCTGATGATACGCCCTCAAGAAAAGAAGAAGACGGTGGCCACGATCTCCAGACAGGGCCCCTCCGCACGACAACTACAAATGGGATCCCCCGCAGGGGTTCCTTTGCACTGTCAGGTCAAGCACTCCATTGATCTGACCCCAGGTTCGCCACTGCCCAATGGACCAATCTATCGGCGCTCTGTTATGGAGAACGATGAAATCAAGAGGCAGATTCAGGAGCTGCTGCAAAAAGGTCACATCCGTCCAAGTTCATCGCCCTGCGGGAGCCCGATCGTGCTGGTACAAAAGAAGGATGGGACTTGGAGACTCTGTATTGACTATCGAGCGCTGAACAAGATCACTGTCTGTAATAGGTACCCAATCCCACGAATTGATGACCTCTTGGACCAACTAAAGGGGACAAAATATTTCAGAAAGATCGATTTGAAGTCAGGATATCACCAGGTACCAATCAAACCCTCCGCTGTGTGGAAGACTGCCTTCAAAGCAAAGGAGGGCCTTTTCGAATGGTTGGTTATGCCTTTCGGATTGACAAATGCTCCTGCAACCTTCATGAGGCTAATGGACGACATCTTGCGGCCATTCACCAACTTATTTGTAGTGGTATACTTGGATGACATCTTGATCTTTAGCAAGACTTGGGAAGAGCACCTTCACCACATCCGACAGGTTCTCCAAACACTGCGACAACACAAGTTATGTGCCAATTTGGAGAAATGCACTTTTGGCATGACACAGGTTCAGTATCTGGGATACATTATTGATGAACGGGGGGCGCATGTGGATCCAGCCAAGATCCAAGTCATTCGGGATTGGCCATCTCGAACCACTCTGATAGAGCTTAGCAGCTTTCTAGGCCTTGCCAACTTCTACCCCAGGTTCGTGTTGGGGTTTTCTCATATCACTTGGCCCTTGAGTCAGGTCACCAAGGGAGGAGCGAAAGAATTTTTTTTTTGGTCTGAATCTCAACAGAAGGCATTCACAGAGTTGAAAGATCGACTCTGCACAACACCAGTTCTTGCATTACCAGACTTGCAACAACCATTTGAGGTTGAGACAGATGCCTCTGGCTATGCTATTGGGGCAGTCCTTACTCAACACGGGCATCCAGTGGCATATCACAGTGAGAAACTTTCAGGCACAGTCCGGAAGTATCCCACTTATGACAAAGAGATGTATTCCATTGTGCAGGCCTGCCGACAATGGAAGCATTATATTTTGGGGAAGGAAACGGTCATACACACGGACCACCGACCCCTGTAGTTCATACAGACCCAAGGGAAATTGCAGAACGATCGACATCAGAAGTGGTCCACATACCTGCAACAGTTCCATTTGAATATCAAGTATAAGAAGGGCAGCACCAATAATGTTGTAGATTGCCTCAGTCGACCACTGATCATGGCGTTAACCACCGTGCTCAACTCTTGTGGGCACGAGACTTCTGATTGGCCACTGCTCTACAAAAGCGACCCGGAATTCGGCCACACATACCAGACACTCTTGGAGGGTCAGCATGTTCCAGATTTTCACCTCCAGGACGACCTGTTATGCCACCTGGGTCACCTTTGTGTTCCTTCAAGCGAGCGTGCCAAGATGATCTGGGAAGCACACTATAGTCGGGCCGTTTGGCATTTTGGGGTCGAAAAAACCGTGGCAGTACTGCAGAAATATTTCTATTGGCCGAATCTTCGACAAGATGTCGGGAAGTACATCAGATCATGCACTGCTTGTGCCATTGCCAAACCGACCATAAGAAAGCAAGGCCTCTATACCCTGCTGCCTACCCCTAGTCGACCTTGGGAATCCATCTCCATGGATTACATGTCAGTCCTCCCTTCCACTAGGCATGGAAATGACTGTGTTTTTGTGGACGTCGACAGGTTCTCGAAGATGGCCATTATGGCGGCCTGCAAGAAGAATATCATAGTAGAAGCCACTGCTAAACTCTTCTTTGAACGAGTATGGGTACACTTTGGGATCCCACAGTCTATCATTTCAGATCGGGACAGCAGGTTCCTTAGTACATTTTGGTCTAGCCTCTGGTCGATGCTGGACACCAAACTCACTAAGTCCACAACCTTCCATCCTCAAACTGATGGCCAGACTGAGGTCGTCAACAGGATGATCGTACACATTCTGCGCATGTACAACTCAAAGCATCCACGCACATGGGACGAGAGCCTCCCCTATGTTCAGCACAGCTACAACCGGGCTCTCCACAGCTCGACTGGCCACAGCCCTTTCCAGGTGGGATTGGGATTCCAGCCACTATGTCCCATCGATGTGGCCATGCCATTTGCAGCTACTCACGCAGATTCTACTCATGTCCAGTCCGAAACAGATAAGGCAAACAGCTTCATTGAGCACATCCAACATATTCGCCAGCAGGTCCATGACATTCTGGAGAAATCAAATGCCAAGTACAAGCAGCGACATGATCAACATCGGGTGCCACACAAGTTTCAAGTGGGCGACAAAGTCTGGTTGCATTTGCAAAAGGAACGCCTTACCGGAGCCTATCAGAAACTCAGACCACTCCGATATGGTCCTTACACCATTACCAAGGCTATGGGAGACAATGCATTTGAGCTCAGCATTCCCCCATTCCTTGGCCTGCACCCGGTGTTCAATGTCGACCGCCTTCGGCCATACTTTCCACCATTACTAGACACGTCCGACATTGCAGAACAACTCACACCCACAGAGTTAAATCCAGTTTGCATGGAACAAGTTGCAGCTGATCGGATCATGGACACACAGATCAAGTACACTCGCCAGCAGAATATCCAACTGTATCGAGTTGTCAAAGCAGGACAACTCCTTCACCAGGGCAAGTGGCTCACCAGGGACCAAGTGCAGCAGAAGTTCCCTCATCTCATGGAGGAACTCAACGCAATGGGGACCATTGCTTCCTAAGGGGGGAGGAATGATCCAGGTGGATATTGGTGGCCACCCGCTAATTCCACTTGGATCCCCTCTAGTGCTTCTTACAGTTTTTTTCAGTTTCCTTAAGTATAGCATACTTTACTATTTTTAGCAGTTTTTTCGGGTCCTAAACTTCCGGAGCCGTTTTGAGGCCCTAAACGACGTTTTTTTCTGATAAAAATCATCTTTTCCGTCGTAGTCCTCGGAGAGATCTTTCGAACGGGCTATCATGCACGTCAAACGGAGATAGTACGACCAATTCGCGACCCCGGGAAGTTGATGTACGAACTTACCCAAAAACGGGGCCCACAATTTGGCATTTCATCTTCTAGAGTTAGGTTTTGGAATGTGAAGGGTTTTCCATTGTTTCTTAACAATAAATAGGCCTTCGAGCCTCATTGTAAGACAGTTCAGAGGCATGTAGCCACCACATCTCTTCTCAGAGATAAGCTACCATCGCCCTAGCTGGTTTATTTCCATTTCTGTTTGTAAGCATATTTCAGTATTTTACAGTAATGAATTGAGGTATTATTTCTGCTGCATATCTGTCTTTATGGTTATCTTTGTATTTTATTGCGTTCCTGTTTAAATCCGGATCAGTGGTATCAGAGCGGTCTGCTTTTCTTCTCTGTTTTTCTTTGCATGTCCCCAACGAGGTCGGGATATAAGGAGTTAGGGCTTGAACTGGTCGAACCTTTGCAAGACAAGCCTCGAAAATCCCGACGGCCTCCCATTGCGGATGAAAAGAAAGACGAGGGGGCAGGAGATCCTATCAAAATCTTGCTCGAAGAAGCCCTCGAGCGACAAAGGAACATGATGATGGACAACTTTTCCCAAATCCTTCAGCGGCTACCCAGGGGCGACGCATCGGCTTCCAAAAGCAACTCTGGAAACGCCACACCTTTTAAGGTACAAGTTAATTTTGAAAACCCCATATTCGAGGGTCAGATAGACGCAGATGCCGTCGATAAATGTTTCTGTTCATGATTTTTCCAGTCGGGAAAAGATTATTTTCGCTCTTCTCAAAGAAGCCCCCCGTGTCAAGGATTGGTGGGAAACCTACTGCGAGAAGAAGGATGAAAGTACAGGCTCACAATTTTCAGTCGCACCGACTTGGGATTCATTCCGAGATGACATCAAGGAGCAGTACTACCCTGTCAGAAGCTATGAGGATCAATACATAAAGTGGACCATGCTACGGCAGGGAAGGGACCACGACGTACCAGAGTTTACCAATATTTTCCATACCCTTCGCACAAAGTTGGGTATCAAGGATACAGAGCAGCATTTGGTACTCAAATACCGTGGCTGCCTGCACAAGTACATCCAAGAAGAAATAGAATTCCTGAACATCTCCTCGCTAGGCACGGCATACCGATATGCCGTCAAGGTCGAGCAAAAGTTTAAACAGAAGAAGCGAGACTTTGGGTCTGCGAATCCGAAACAAGGGAAAGGTGCCCCCAAACTGAAGAACAAAGGACAAAGCCTAAGCGAGGCGGCCCAAGACAACCCGCCAAAGCTGCAAGCAAATAACAGCGCCGCGAAGCCGAAAAAGGACATCCGAAAGTGGTGTGAGTTCCATAAGAGCTCCACTCACAACACAAGTGAGTGTTGGGCCAAGCAGTCACTGGTGGTCGAGCTAAAGGTTTCAGAATCAGATGCATGTTCTGACTCTGAGTCAAAACTCGATAAGGGGAATGACAAAGGGAAGCAGATTATTGATGCGGAGCCCAACGCCACCGTTGCCACCACGAAGATCCAGAAGGAGGAACCTGAAGATCTAGAGGAGGAGGAGCATCTTTTCCACTCTCAGATGTGGGTAAAGGGCTCCCCGCTACAGGTCATTGTTGACAGCGGGAGCCAAAATAACCTCATTTCGGCAGAGGTCTCTAAACGGTTGGGCTTACCAACCACAGCACATCCACAACCATACACCATTGGGTGGCTGCACCAAGGACGGGATCTTCGCGTGAGCCAACAGTGTCGCCTTCCATACAACATCAAGCCTTTCACGGATGAGGTATTGTGTGACATTGCTCCCCTTGAAGTTTGTGATGTGTTATTAGGACAACCATACTTGTAGAAGCGACATGCTGTGTATGAGTCAAGGCCCCTTGCTGTTATTGTTACTTTGGGAAATAAGTTGTACAGGATACCAGAGGTAGCACCGCCTACCGCCATCTCTTTGGTTACTGCAAAACAATGTAGTAGGCTCATTTCCAAAACCAGGAAGTTTGTTTTCCTGATGATACACCCTCAAGAAAAGAAGAATACGGTGGCCACGATCTCCAGACAGGGCCCCTCCGCACGACAACTACAGATGGACAAGGTCGTGGAGGAGTATGAGGACATCTTCACCTCCCCCACAGGGGTTCCTTTGCACTGTCAGGTCAAGCACTCCATTGATCTGACCCCAGGATTGCCACTGCCCAATGGACCAATCTATTGGCGCTCTGTTCTGGAGAACAATGAAATCAAGAGGCAGATTCAGGAGCTGCTGCAAAAAGGTCACATCTGTCCAAGTTCATCGCCCTGTGAGAGCCTGATCGTGCTGGTACAGAAGAAGGATGGGACTTGGAGACTCTGTATTGACTATCGGGCGCTGAACAAGATCACTGTCCGTAATAGGTACCCAATCCCACGGATTGAAGACCTCCTGGACCAACTAAAGGGGGCAAAATATTTCAGCAAGATCGATTTGAAGTCAGGATATCACCAGGTACCAATCGAACCCTCCGATGTGTGGAAGACTGCCTTCAAAGCCAAGGGGGGCCTTTTCGAATGGTTGGTTATGCCTTTCGGATTGACGAATGCTCCTGCAACCTTCATGAGGCTAATGGACGACATCTTGTGGCCATTCACCAACTTATTTGTAGTGGTATACTTGGATGACATCTTGATCTTTAGCAAGACTTGGGAAGAGAACCTCCACCAAATCCGACAAGTTCTCCAAACAATGCGACAACACAAGTTATGTTCCAATTTGGAGAAATGCACTTTTGGCATGACCCAGGTTCAGTATCTGGGATACATTATTGATGAATGGGGGGTGCATGTGGATCCAGCCAAGATCCAAGTCATTCAGGATTGGCCATCTCCAACCACTCTGACAGAGCTTCACAGCTTTCTAGGCCTTGCCAACTTCTACCGCAGGTTCGTGTTGGGATTTTCTCATATCACTTGGCCCTTGAGTGAGGTCACCAAGGGAGGAGTGGAAGTAAATTTTTTTTGGTCTGAATCTCAACAGAAGGCATTCACAGAGTTGAAAGATCGACTCTGCACAACACCAGTTCTTGCATTACCAGACTTGCAACAACCATTTGAGGTCGAGACAGATGCCTCTGACTATGCTATTGGGGCAGTCCTTACTCAACATGGGCATCTAGTGGCATATCACAGTGAGACACTTTCAGGCATAGTCTGGAAGTATCCCACTTATGACAAAGAGATGTATTCCATTGTGTAGGCCTGCCGACAATGGAAGCATTACATTTTGGGGAAGGAAACGGTCATCCACACGGACCACCGACCCCTGCAGTTCATACAGACCCAAGGGAAATTGCAGAATGATCGACATCAGAAGTGGTCCACATACCTGCAATAGTTCCATTTGAATATCAAGTATAAGAAGGGCAGCACCAATAATGTTGCAGATTGCCTCAGTCGACCACCGATCATGGCATTAACCACCGTGCTCAACTCTTGTGGGCACGAGACTTTTGATTGGCCGCTGCTCTACAAAAGTGACCCGGAATTCGGCCACACATACCAGACACTCTTGGAGGGTCAGCATGTTCCAGATTTTCACCTCCAGGACGACTTGTTATTCCACCTGGGTCACCTTTGTGTTCCTTCAAGTGAGCATGCCAAGATGATCTGGGAAGCACACTACAGTCGGGCCGTTGGGCATTTTGGGGTCGAAAAAACCGTGGCAATACTGCAGAAATATTTCTATTGGCCGAATCTTCGACAAGATGTCGGGAAGTACATCAGATCATGCACTGCTTGCACCATTGCCAAACCAACCATCAAGAAGCAAGGCCTCTATACCCCACTGCCTACCCCTAGTCGACCTTGGGAATCCATCTCCATGGATTACATGTCAGGCCTCCCTTCCACTAGGCATGGAAATGACTATGTTTTTGTGGTCGTCGACAGGTTCTCGAAGATGGCCATTATGGCGGCCTGCAAGAAGAATATCACAGCAGATGCCACTGCTAAACTCTTCTTTGAATGAGTATGGGTACACTTTGGGATCCCACAGTCTATCATTTCAGATCGGGACAGCAGTTTCCTCAGTACATTTTGGTCTAGCCTCTGGTCGATGCTGGACACCAAACTCACTAAGTCCACAGCATTCCATCCTCAAACTGATGGCCAGAATGAGGTCGTCAACAAGATGATCGTACACATTCTGTGCATGTACAACTCAAAGCATCCACGCACATGGGATGAGAGCCTCCCCTATGTTCAGCACAGCTACAACTGGGCTCTCCACAGCTCGACTGGCCACAGCCCTTTCCAGGTGGGATTGGGATTCCAGCCACTATGTCCCATCGATGTGGCCATGCCATTTGCAGCTACTCACGCAGATTCTGCTCATGTCCAGTCCGAAACAGATAAGGAAAACAGCTTCATTGAGCACATCCAACATATTCGCCAGCAGGTCCATGACATTCTGGTTAAATCAAATGCCAAGTACAAGCAGCGACATGATCAACATCGGGTGCCACACAAGTTTCAAGTGGGCAACAAAGTCTGGTTGCATTTGGAAAAGGAACGCCTTACCGGAGCCTATCGGAAACTCAGACCACTCCGATATGGCCCTTACACCATTACCAAGGCTGTGGGAGATAATGCATTTGAGCTCAACATTCCCCCATTCCTTGGCCTGCACCCGGTGTTCAATGTCGACCGCCTTCGGCCATACTTTCCACCATTACTAGACACGTCCGACATTGCAGAACAACTCACACCCACAGAGTTAAATCCAGCTTGCATGGAACAAGTTGCAGCTGATCGGATCATTGACACACAGATCAAGCACACTCACCATCAGAATATCCAACTGTATCGAGTTGTCAAAGTAGGACAACTCCTTCACCAGGGCAAGTGGCTCACCAGGGACCAAGTGCAGCAGAAGTTCCCTCATCTCATGGAGGAACTCAATGCAATGGGGACCATTGCTTCCTAAGGGGGGAGGAATGATCCAGGTGGATATTGGTGGCCACCCACTAATTCCACTTGGATCCCCTCTAGTGCTTCTTACAATTTTTTTCAGTTTCCTTAATTATATCACAGTTTACTATTTTTTGCAGTTTTTCGGGTCCTAAACTTCTGGAGCCGTTTTGAGGCCCTAAATGACGTTTTTTCTAATAAAAATCATCTTTTTCATCGTATTCCTCGGAGATATCTTTCCAACGGGCTATCATCCATGTCAAACGGAGATAGTACGACCAATTTGCGACCTCGAGAAGTTGATGTACCAACTTACCCAAAAACGGGGCCCACAATTTGGCGTTTCATCTTCTAGAGTTAGGTTTTGGAATGTGAAGGGTTTTCCATTGTTTCTTAACAATAAATAGGCCTCCGAGCCTCATTGTAAGACAGTTCAGAGGCATGTAGCCACCACATCTCTTCTCAGAGATAAGCTACCATCGCCCTAGCTGGTTGATTTCCATTTCTGTTTGTAAGCATATTTTAGTATTTTACAGTAATGAATTGAGGTATTATTTCCGCTGCATATATGTCTTTATGGTTATCTCTGTATTTTATTGCGTTCTTGTTTAAATCCGGATCAGTGGTATCAGAGCAGTCTGCTTTTCTTCTTTGTTTTTCTTTGCATGTCCCCAGCGAGGTGGGGATATAAGGAGTTAGGGCTTGAACTGGTCAAACCTTTGCAAGACCAGCCTCGAAAATCCCGACGGCCTCCCATGGCAGATGAAAAGAAAGACGAGGGGGCAGGAGATCCTATCAAAATCTTGCTCGAAGAAGCCCTCGAGCGACAAAGCAACGCGATGATGGACAACTTTGCCCAAATCCTTCATTGGCTACCCAGGGGCAACGCATCGGCTTCTAAAAGCAACTCTGGAAACGCTACACCATTTAAGGTACATGTTAATTTTGAAATCCCCATATTCGAGGGTCAGATAGACGCAGATGCCATCGATAAATGGTTAAATGTGCTAGAGGGTTATTTTTCTGTTCATGATTTTTCCAGTCGGGAAAAGATTATTTTCGCTCTTCTTAAAGCAGCCCCCCACGTCAAGGATTGGTGGGAAACCTACTGCGAGCAGAAGGATGAAAGTATAGGCTCACTATTTTCAGTCGCACCGACTTGGGATTCATTCCGAGATGCCATCAAGGAGCAGTACTACCCTGTCGGAAGCTATGAGGATCAATACATAAAGTGGACCATGCTACGGCAGGGAAGGGACCAAGACGTACCAGAGTTTACTAATATTTTCCATACCCTTCGCACAAAGTTGGGTATCAAGGATACAGAGCAGCATTTGGTACTCAAATACCGTGGCTGCCTGCATAAGTACATCCAAGAAGAAATAGAATTCCTGAACATCTCCTCGCTCGGCACGGCATACCGATATGCCGTCAAGGTCGAGCAAAAGTTTAAACAGAAGAAGCGAGACTTTGGGTCTGCGAATCCGAAACAAGGGAAAGGTGCCCCCAAACCGCAGAACAAAGGAAAAAGCCTAAGTGAGGCGGCCCAAGACAACCCGCCAAAGTTGCAAGCAAGGAACAACGCCGCGAAGCTGAAAAAGGACACCAGAAAGTGGTGTGAGTTCTATAAGAGCTCCACTCACAACACAAGTGAGTGTCGGGCCAAGCAGTCACTGGTGGCCGAGCTAAAGGTTTCTGAATCAGATGCATGTTCTGACTCTGAGTCAGAACTCGATAAGGGGAATGACAAAGGGAAGCAGATTATCGATGTGGAGCCCAACGCCACCGTTGCCACCACGAAGATCCAGAAGGAGGAACCTGAAGATCCAGAGGAGGAGGAGTGTCTTTTCCACTCTCAGATGTGGGTAAAGGGCTCCCCGCTACAGTTCATTGTCGACAGCGGGAGCCAAAAGAACCTCATTTCGGCAGAGGTCTCTAAACGGCTAGGCTTACCAACCACAACACATCCACAAACATACACCATTGGGTGGCTGCACCAAGGACGGGATCTTCGCGTGAGCCAACAGTGTCGCCTTCCATACAACATCAAGCCCTTCACGGATGAGGTATTGTGTGACATTGCACCCCTTGAAGTTTGTGATGTGTTATTAGGACAACCATACTTGTGGAAGTGACATGCTGTGTATGAGTCAAGGCCCCTTGCTGTTATTGTTACTTTGGGAAATAAGTTGTACAGGATACCAGAGGTAGCACCGCCTACCGCCATCTCTTTGGTTACTGCAAAACAATGCAGTAAGCTCATTTCCAAAACCAGGAAGTTTGTTTCCTGATGATACACCCTCAATAAAAGAAGAATACGGTGGCCACGACCTCCAGACAGGGCCCCTCTGCATGACAACTACAGATGGACAAGGTCGTGGAGGGGTATGAGGACATCTTCACCTCCCCCGCAGGGGTTCCTTTGCACTGTCAGGTCAAGCACTCCATTGATCTGACCCCAGGTTCGCCACTACCCAATGGACCAATCTATCGGCGCTCTGTTCTGGAGAACAATGAAATCAAGAGGCAGATTCAGGAGCTGCTGCAAAAAGGTCACATCCGTCCAAGTTCATCACCCTGTGAGAGCCCGATCGTGCTGGTATAGAAGAAGGATGGGACTTGGAGACTCTGTATTGACTATCGGGTGCTGAACAAGATCACTGTCCCTAATAGGTACCCAATCCCACGGATTGATGACCTCCTGGAGCAACTAAAGGGGGCAAAATATTTCAGCAAGATCGATTTGAAGTCAGGATATCTTTAGGTACCAATCGAACCCTCCGATGTGTGGAAGACTGCCTTCAAAGCCAAGGAGGGCCTTTTCGAATGGTTGGTTATGCCTTTCGGATTGACGAATGCTCCTTCAACCTTCATGAGGCTAATGGACGACATCTTGCGGCCATTCACCAACTTATTTGTAGTGGTATACTTGGATGACATCTTGATCTTTAGCAAGACTTGGGAAGAGCACCTCCACCACATCCGACAGGTTCTACAAACACTGCGACAACACAAGTTATGTGCCAATTTGGAGAAATGCACTTTTGGCATGACCCAGGTTCAGTATCTGGGATACATTATTGATGAACGGGGGGTGCATGTGGATCCAGCCAAGATCCAAGTCATTCGGGATTGGCCATCTCCAACCACTCTGACAGAGCTTTGCAGCTTTCTAGGCCTTGCCAACTTCTACCGCAGGTTCGTGTTGGGATTTTCTCATATCACTTGGCCCTTGAGTTAGGTCACCAAGGGAGGAGCGAAAGCAAATTTTTTTTGGTCTGAATCTCAACAGAAGGCATTCACAGAGTTGAAAGATCGACTCTGCACAGCACCAGTTCTTGCATTACCAGACTTGCAACAACCATTTGAGGTCGAGACAGATGCCTCTGACTATGCTATTGGGGCAGTCCTTACTCAACACGGGCATCCAGTGGCATATCACAGTGAGACACTTTCAGGCACAGTCCGGAAGTATCCCACTTATGACAAAGAGATGTATTCCATTGTGCAGGCCTGCCGATAATGGAAGCATTACATTTTGGGGAAGGAAACGGTCATCCACACGGACCACCGACCCCTGCAGTTCATACAGACCCAAGGGAAATTGCAGAATGATCGACATCAGAAGTGGTCCACATACCTGCAACAGTTCCATTTGAATATCAAGTATAAGAAGGGCAGCACTGTTACACAGTAATTTGTCACTGTCTCCCTGTCAGTCTCCCTACTGTGTCAGGGGTTCAAAATAATTAAGCTCATGCTCTCTAAACTGGCCAAATGACCCACTTTGCCAAAGTTTTCATCATCAGCACGACTGTTATTAAAAGAACCACGCTGACTGGCGTTTCATAACAGAACTCATGCGCTGCCAGCATGGAAGCACACAGGTTTTCCGCGCTGACCGAATTTCATGAGCCAGCGCAATTTCTGTTCATATTAAGTCGTGCTGACATGGCCCTGTCTATTATTACCTTGCGATGTCAGCGCTCCAGTCCAGTTATTCACTCACGTTGATCCTGTTTGGGCGAGTTTGTTCTAACAGTCGACCTTCCAGATGACTCTAGACCTGGTTGTTAGCCTTGCAAATGTCGCCCTACCTTCTATGGCATGTCTGTTCGTCATTTGAAACCACCTTCCTTGAAGATAAGCTCATCCTCCCACCATTCATGGAGACTCCTTCTCCTATTTAAACCTCTACCATTGCCATGAGCAGCTAGTTTGGATTGTGTGGAGTTTATAGTGCTCAGATTGCTGCTACTAATAGGTAGTTGGTGTGATAGGTGTGGAATTGCTAGATAGCTTAAGGAAGGTTGTGGAGTGTTGCTTGTGTGAGAGAGAGTTTCTTGTCTTGGGAGATCTATCTCTAAGGGTGAATGCTTAAGAGACTTGCTGGCTGGACCCTCTTGAGAAGGATTCGACGTCAGAACATTTGGTTGTACTCTTCTCTGTTATTGATTAATAATAGATGACTACTATTATGGTTCCATTCTCATTTGTCTTTGTAATGGTTAATGTGAATTACATCCTTTCTGACTGATGTATAATTGTTTTTATTAGATTTCACGCTTGTGTTTATCTTTCTCTTCGTGTGTGCCGGTATCTATTCGCGGAGATCGTGGAAGATTGTGACCGGCCAGAGCGAAGGAGCGAGAGTGGCATCTCTTCATCAAACAATAGCGTTGAAATCCAAGTAGGTGTCCATTGCCTACCTTTTAATTGCAATTAGGAACTTGCATAGTAGCATTGAATGATTGTTGCTAGACCCGTTCTGGGCTAGTAGGGATCGCCTCTATCCGTAGAGGGGATTTACCTCTCCAACAATTTAGCGACTCCGCTGGGTAGCTGGCCTCTGTCTCTTTTCGTCCATTCTTGTTTTGAGTTTGATTTGTTCCTCTCTTCTCAAAGATCAGGGGTTAGTCCTCTGCTTTTAATCTTCCTGGTTCGATCTGGGAGGTGACTTAATTGTTTGAAGAGTTATTGCCTTGGTTTGGGAGTTTTTTGCTTGTTTGTGCTTGTTTTTTTGCCTCAGTGCGGTTTATATCAAAACAGTCGCGCTGATAGCGCATAGCTGTCTCTTTGACTCCGTGGTCATTGCGATTGTACATGAAACAGTCGCGACGATTCTGAAAAACGAACTAGCGCGACTAATCCGTGTGCTTCCGCGCTGACAGCGCCTTGTTGCTACGCGTGACCTCTGGTCAGCGCATTGTTGCTGAGTCCTACCCGCGCTGATCCTGTAGAATTCAATTTGTTTCAAATTTGCCTCCTGAGCCTGTTGGTTTGACTGCCCCTTACTCTTTCCACTTGGTTTATGACTTGTTTTTCATTGTTTGAACTGTGAGACACTTGCTTGTGAAGTCTTGTCGGGCAGATTTTGTTTTGTGTCCGGTGACCTAGTCTTATCATCCCGTTTTCGCTAGATTGATTTTGTTTTATCACTCATTCACAAAGATTCGTTGCTACTTGCCTTTGCTTTTGCGAAAACCTTCCTCTTTTTCTTTCTTCGCTTGGTTGTTTGAGTGATTGTCCTCGAACCAGTCCTTGGATTGTTTTCGATTACTTCTCACTACCCAGACATAGATTACAATTGCTTGGGTTCAACCGGCTCTTTTCACGCTTGTTGTTTTTTTCATTGAGTGATTTTGTTTCTCTTTACTCGGTGTTACTGTCTCTCAAAATTCATTGCATTGTGCCATTGAAAAAGAAATCGAACCAATATCTTTTGCATTCAATAGTTAATGAAAAGAAGAGCATTTCGTTGATTTGTGTTCTCAAAAGAAAAGTCTCATTTCTTTGCCATTAGCTGCATTAGATTGTTTGATTGTTTGAGTTCGTTTTGTTTGATTGAAAACTCTTAACCCTCTCATAGTTAGAATTCATTGAACGAAATGGTGTTCTTTGGCATATAGTTTGCATCTAGATAATTGTGAGAGATCACACGATAAGGCCTGAAACCGAAACTTAAATTCAAGATCAACCATAAAATAAACAGAATAAACCTAAAAACACATTGGAACTTAACGCAAATATCTAGAGGTCTAGGTTAGAGACGTGTTCCGGCGTCTTTAAACATAGTCATTATTGTTTCACATTACGGTTGGGTGATTCCTCCTTCTGTGACTCGATAGTGGTCTAACACGGACTGTGCTCCCACGTACCGTCGCGTATATAGGGGGACCCCACTAGGCTTTTATCCTTGATCCATAGGAAGCCGAGTCTGTCGCCTTGTGAACCGTAACGCACCGAACACAAGATTTGGGAAGATTGACTGCAGTACGGAAAGTCCTTGGTTTTCATACGATTGGCAAGGTATATAAGCAGTTTTACGGATTGCTTGGTAAACCCTTACCTAGAGTCTCCAGAGCAGTCACTTTTGATCCTTTTCGGACTCCCTAAAAGAAAAGGTGCCAGTGAGCGTCTTGTCACTTCGTGCTCATTAAACATTCGAAGGAGACTGGAGTCATTTTTTCGTCCTTTTCTCGACTCTTAAAACATGAAAAGGTCAAGTTGTGTCTTTGCGTCTTAAATTTTATTTGGCCACGATTAACGTTACCTGGTTAGATCTTGTGTGCGTTAGCTTGAGTAGGTTTCTTTTTGTTTGCCATTGCAACTTTTCCAGGGTTCACCAACCCAAATTTCCCTCCTGACGGGAATCCTGGTCATTTCCCCCCTCTCGGGAATGTTGGTGCTCCTTATATGGCAACGTTATCCTTTCCGGGGTTAACTGTCGGGTTGCCTGTTTGGTTGTTTTCAACCTCTTTGGTCCCTGCCGTATCGGCTGCTAGTCCATCAGTCCCTCCACCTGAACAACATCATGTTGATCCTAAGGTGGATCTCTCCCCTTCGACGCCTACTTCTACGTCTTCCTCTTGTACTTCGCCTGGTGAAAGTCTCGATTTGAATAACCAGGTGGCTAAGAAGAAGAAGAAGAAGACCAAGAAGAAGAAGTCTCCTAAAGGAGAGGCTGCAAGTATAAATCTTACTCCCTTGAGTCCCCCTGAAGTCGGGCCACCTTCTGCTCCTCCGCAGAAGGTTAAGTTTCCTTGTCGATTATGTAAGGAGGACAATCTTCTTCGTGATTGTCCTGGCATCCCCAGGGTCTTAGAAGTATGGTCTCGTGATCCGGCCCACCCCTCATCGTCCACTGAGGCTCACGACGATGTTCCCTTATCGACTCACAAAGGTAAGGAGAAAGGGAAGATTCGAATCCCCTGTAGACTTTGTGAAGGCAATCATCCCCTTCACCTTTGTCCACTCATGGATAAAGCCTCTAGTGTCTTGGAAAGTCTCCCAGCTCCCTCACCCCAACTCCCCGTTGGATATCAACGTCTTTCTGCAGCTGCAGATCATCTGCCTCCCGACAATGAGATTGGTTCACATTCTTCTCTTGTCCAGGCCCCTCTTCCCGAACCCGGCTATGTCCAGCTTGTTCCAGACCAACCATTGGTCGGAAAGAGTGTCGACTCGAGTCCGCCGCTCGCTCACTCTGTTTCGGAAGAGAATCACGCCCATGTTCTTCTCGTCTCTTCAGATTCTCCTGAGTCCCAAAATGACTCTCCTAACCCAGCTGCTCCCGAAGGTTCTCCTTCGGTTCCTTTAGCACATGGGGGCAATCATACGATTCCCCCACCAAGTAGTCTGGTCGCTTCCTTTGATTGGAATCGCCTGATCGCCGGTCGCCTTCCATCCCATATGCCTTTTTAGGTCACAGTACATGCCTGTGCTACGGCTGTACCTGGCACTGTTTTGGATGAAGGGGCGTCTGTCAGTCTTATGCCGTACACTACTTGGCAAGCTTTAGGTTCCCCGCAGCTTGGGCCAGTCACTCAGAATCTGTTGGCGTTCGACGGAGGAGCCTGTCCATCTCTAGGAGTTCTCCCGAAGTTCCCTATTACTTTGGGAGGCAAAACCGTCTATATAGACGTCTTGGTTACCCAAGGTGTTTTAGACTTTAGTCTTCTCCTTGGTCGCGACTATGTTTACGCCATGGGGGCCCTCGTTTCTTCACTTTTCCGTGTGGTTTGCTTTCCACACGATGGAATAATTGTAACTATCGATCAATTGTCGTTCGTTAGTCCCCCAATGCCTCCTGCGCAGTTGTCGGCCCCTCCTAGTTTTTATCCACCAGTTGTATCTACCCCACCGCAGATCAACTACGTGGCCACCTACCCCATGCTTGTATCCAGCGATGACACCATCGTGCATAGTGTTCTGGGGGCATTGGGCCCCGACTTCCAAGATGTTTCCCTTCCACTGGGAGTAATAATCTTGGAAGCACCAACTTCCTGTTCATTATGATGCAGTTCGATCGGAGCATAGTTCCTTTCCGGTGTCAAGCTCCTTAAAAAATGAAACTCGGTTTGATCGAGCATAGCTCCTAATCTTGTGTCAAGCTCGTTAAAAAATGAAACAAGGGTTACGAAGCATAGTTCCTGATCTTGTGTCAAGCTCGTTAAAAAAATGAAACAAGGGTTATGAGGATAGTTCTTTTACTGTGTCAACCTCATTAAAAAAAATGAAACAACTCCTCCTTTTCCAAATCGAGTCCTTGATTAAGATCTCGTAAAATCCAAGTCGAGTCTTTCCAAGCTCTCGAAAGTGAACCTTCATTCCATCCACTTTGTTGAATGCAATGAAGCTTGGGGGGCATGTACCTCGTTTTGTGTCATTATGCTGGGGGCATGCGGACTTATAACAAGCATAGTTTTTCGTTTCAAGCTTGTGTAAACATGAAATAGAATCCAAGCAAAGTTCTCCATGGTTCAAGCTTGTGTAAAAATGAACCCATACCCGATTTACATCTCGTGATTGCCATGTTTATCCGCTGAATTCTGCTAGATGAGCCTTGGTTGTTTCATTCCATTGCTACCATCTCTTTGGCTGATCATATGCTCTCACTTGGTTGTTTTTCCTTTCCTGAGGAACCACAGCGATGAGTGGTTTTATTAGCCAGCCTCTTGACCATTACATGTTTTGAGCAGTTCCACCATTGCCGGAACCAGTTGCTACCCTTTATACCACTCGTTCCTCTAGGACGAGTCGCCTTTAAGCTATTTTCTGACTCGTAAAATATGAAAAGATTGCCGAGTATTTTTCCCTTTTTGACTCGTTAAAGAGAATAAAAATGGAGGTCCACTTTCAGCCCTTTTCCGACCGTTTAAAGACGAAAATATAGCCGAGCTCCCTCTCGGCTTGTTAAAAGGAACAAGAAGCGGTCGCCTTTAAAGCTCTTTTTTCGACCGTTTAAACTAAAAAGATTGCCGGGTGTTTGTCGTTTCACACTCGTTATTGGCTCCAAAACGACGTGCTTCTGACCGCTTTTTTACTTTTTTGGGTCGAAGTCACTACTTACGAAAAGTACTCCTCGATCATACTGGTCGGGCGGTTCTTTCAAGCATTGTTTTATACTTTTTCAGGCTCGAGAGACACAAATTTACGAAAAAGGACCCCCCTGGAGTTTTCTTTTTCGCTGTCTTTTCAGACTCTCTAAACAGGAAAAGACGCCGAGCTCCTCCTTTGTCAGGCTCGTTAAAACTTCATGGCATCGGACACCGTCAAAATGACGCTTTCCAAGCATATGCTATCCCCGTCAAGCTTGTCATCCAAAAATAATCGGGGTACCTGCCAGAAATGGTGGGGAAAATGGAACTGCAATAATAGTCGTGTCGGCAGTATGTCGCTCTTGAACATGGCACTAGTCTGCATTCGTGTCTGGGTGGGGATTTCTCATCTTGTTTCACACTAGCCTCCATGGGTTTGGGTTATCCTGTTTCGACCTCTCATTTTCTCATTGCCTTGTCACCATGACCTCTACTCATTTGATGTCAAATACTGCCAAATCCGCTGTCGTGCCGTCGGTATGTTCAAGAGAAGTTGACCTCTGCAACAGTGCAACCCCCTCTGCTATCTCACACAAATCATTTTACCTCTGTCTCGTGTCGATGATGTGGGAAACATTATGGCCCACCTTCGATCAAGGTCACTTCCTTTCGACTTCAGCTCATTATCCAGGAAGGTGACTTAGAGACTCCCTTCAGGTGCCTTAGAGCCTGCATGCCTCAATGGCAGGTTCTTCGTGTTCGACGCGAGGTTCTCATCATTGGCCTCCGATCGAATGATTCTGCGGGTGTTTGACACCAGCTCATTGATTCACACACCGCGGATTGTACCTATTGTACCTTGGGGACCATTGTCACTATTGGTGGTACCTCTCGCGTCTATTAATAGTTTTCATCATTGACTGGTAATCAGACGATGTTCATGCATGTTCGACTTCAGCTCATGTATTCACATGCTTGAACTTGTACTTTGTTCGGGTCGGGACGGAGCGCAAGACCCTGGATCCCTGTCTGTTATGATCCAGGTTGCGATTTTGTGGATAATTATGATCATTACATGACTCATTGCTGGATGGCTGTGCCCATACCTGAGTCTTCATGGATGGCTGCGACCATACCTTATTATCACCATGGTCTCTTCAGCTGGGTGGCTGCGTCCATTCCACAGACCTTCTTCGCATGTCTTTTGGATGGCTGCGCCCATGCCTAGACTGCATGTACTTGATTATCAGAGATATTCGATCCTTTCGGTGGTGTTCCAGTTCGGCAAGTTTTGTAAAGCATTTCACCCCTCCCACTCTCTCTCGGGCTTCATGCTTTAGGGGGCATCTGTTACATAGTAATTTGTCACTGTCTCCCTATCAGTCTCCCTACTGTGTCAGGGGTTCAAAATAATTAAGCTCATGCTCTCTAAACTGGCCAAATGACCCACTTTGCCAAAGTTTTCATCATCAGCGCGACTGTTATTAAAAGAACCGCACTGACTGGCACTTCATAACAGAACTCATGCGCTGCCAGCACGGAAGCACACGGGTTTTCCGCGCTGACCGAATTTCATGAGCCAGCGCAATTTCTGTTCATATTAAGTCGCGCTGACATGGCCCTGTCTATTATTACCTTGCGATGTCAGCGCTCCAGTCCAGTTATGCACTCACGCTGATCCTGTTTGGGCAAGTTTGTTCTAACAGTCGACCTTCCAGATGACTCCAGACCTGGTTGTTAGCCTTGCAAATGTCTCCCTACCTTCTATGGCATGTTTGTTCGTCATTTGAAACCACCTTCCTTGAAGATAAGCTCATCCTCCCACCATTCATGTAGACTCCTTCTCCTATTTAAACCTCTACCATTGCCATGAGCAGCTAGTTTGGATTGTGTGGAGTTTATAGTGCTCAGATTGCTGCTACTAATAGGTAGTTAGTGTGATAGGTGTGGAATTGCTAGATAGCTTAAGGAAGGTTGTGGAGTGTTACTTGTGTGAGAGAGAGTTTCTTGTCTTGGGAAATCTATCTCTAAGGGTGAATGCTTAAGAGACTTGCTGGCTGGACCCTCTTGAGAAGGATTCGACGTCAGAACATTTGGTTGTACTTTTCTCTGTTATTGATTAATAATAGATGACTACTATTATGGTTCCATTTTCATTTGTCTTTGTAATGGTTAATGTGAATTACATCCTTTTTGACTGATGTATAATTGTTTTTATTAGATTTCACGCTTGTGTTTGTCTTTCTCTTCGTGTGTGCAGGTATCTATTCGCGGAGATCGTGGAAGATTGTGACTGGCCAGAGCGAAGGAGCGAGAGTGACATCTCTTCATCAAACAATAGCGTTGAAATCCAAGTAGGTGTCCATTGCCTACCTTTTAATTGCAATTAGGAACTTGCATAGTAGCATTGACTGATTGTTGCTAGACCCGTTCTGGGCTAGTAGGGATCGCCTCTATACGTAGAGGGGATTTACCTCTCCAACAAGCACCAATAATGTTGCAGATTGCCTCAGTCGACCACCAATCATGGCGTTAACCACCGTGCTCAACTCTTGTGGGCACGAGACTTCTGATTGGCCACTGCTCTACAAAAGCGACCCGGAATTCGGCCACACATACTAGACACTCTTGGAGGGTCAGCATGTTCCAGATTTTCACCTCCAAGATGACCTGTTATGCCACCTGGGTCACCTTTGTGTTCCTTCAAGCGAGCGTGCCAAGATGATATGGGAAGCACACTACAGTCGGGCCGTTGGGCATTTTGGGGTCGAAAAAACCATGGCAGTACTGCAGAAATATTTCTATTGGCCGAATCTTCGACAAGATGTCGGGAAGTACATCAGATCATGCACTGCTTGTGCCATTGCCAAACCGACCATTAAGAAGCAAGGCCTCTATACCCCGCTGCCTACCCCTAGTCGACCTTGGGAATCCATCTCCATGGATTACATGTCAGGCCTCCCTTCCACTAGGCATGGAAATGACTGTGTTTTTGTGGTCGTCGACAGGTTCTCGATGATGGCCATTATGGCGGCCTGCAAGAAGAATATCACAGCAGAAGCCACTGCTAAACTCTTCTTTGAACGAGTATGTGTACACTTTGGAATCCCACAGTCTATCATTTCAGATCGGGACAGCAGGTTCCTCAGTACATTTTGGTCTAGCCTCTGGTCGATGCTGGACACCAAACTCACTAAGTCCACAACCTTTCATCCTCAAACTGATGGCTAGACTGAGGTCGTCAACAGGATGATCGTACACATTTTGCGCATGTACAACTCAAAGCATCCACACACATGGGACGAGAGCCTCCCCTATGTTCAGCACAGCTACAACCGGGCTCTCCACAGCTCAACTGGCCACAGCCCTTTCCAGGTGGGATTGGGATTCCAACCACTATGTCCCATCGATGTGGCCATGCCATTTGCAGCTACTCACGCAGATTCTGCTCATGTCCAGTCCGAAACAGATAAGGCAAACAACTTCATCGAGCACATCCACATATTCTCCAGTACGTCCATGACATTCTGGAGAAATCAAATGCCAAGTACAAGCAGCGACATGATCAACATCGGGTGCCACACAAGTTTCAAGTGGGCGACAAAGTCTGGTTGCATTTGCAAAAGGAACGCCTTATCGGAGCCTATCGGAAACTTAGACCACTCCGATATGGCCCTTACACCATTACCAAGGCTGTGGGAGACAATGCATTTGAGCTCAGCATTCCCCCATTCCTTGGCCTGCATCCGGTGTTCAATGTCGACCGCCTTCGGCCATACTTTCCACCATTACTAGACACGTCCGACATTGCAGAACAACTCACACCCACAGAGTTAAATCCAGCTTGCATGGAACAAGTTGCAACTGATCGGATCATGGACGCACAGATCAAGCAAACTCGCCAGTAGAATATCCAACTGTATCGAGTTGTCAAAGCAGGAAAACTCCTTCACCAGGGCAAGTGGCTCACCAGGGACCAAGTGCAGCAGAAGTTCCCTCATCTCATGGAGGAACTCAAAGCAATGGGGACCATTGCTTCCTAAGGGGGGAGGAATGATCCAGGTGGATATTGGTGGCCACCCGCTAATTCCACTTGGATCCCCTCTAGTGCTTCTTACAATTTTTTTCAGTTTCCTTAATTATAGCACAGTTTATTATTTTTAGCCGTTTTTCGGGTCCTAAACTTCTGGAGCCGTTTTGAGGCCCTAAATGACGTTTTTTCTCATAAAAATTGTCTTTTCCGTGGTAGTCCTCGGAGATATCTTTCCAACGGGCTATCATGCATGTCAAACGGAGATAGTACGACCAATTCGCGACCCTGGGAAGTTGATGTACCAACTTACCCAAAAACGGGGCCCACAATTTGGCGTTTCATCTTCTAGAGTTAGGTTTTGGAATGTGAAGGGTTTTCCATTGTTTCTTAACAATAAATAGGCCTCCGAGCCTCATTGTAAGACAGTTCAAAGGCATGTAGTCACCACATCTCTTCTCAGAGATAAGCTACCATCGCCCTAGCTGGTTTATTTCCATTTCTGTTTGTAAGCATATTTCAGTATTTTACAGTAATGAATTGAGGTATTATTTCCGCTGCATATCTGTCTTTATGGTTATCTTTGTATTTTATTGTGTTCCTATTTAAATATGGATCAGTGGTATCAGAGCGGTCTGCTTTTCTTCTCTGTTTTTCTTTGCATGTCCCCAACGAGGTCGGGATAAGGAGTTAGGGCTTGAACTGGTCGAACCTTTGCAAGACCAGCCTCGAAAATCCCGACGGCCTCCCATGGCGGATGAAAAGAAAGACGAGGGGGCAGGAGATCCTATCAAAATCTTGCTCGAAGAAGCCCTCGAGCGACAAAGGAACGCGATGATGGACAACTTTGCCCAAATCCTTCAGCGGCTACCCAGGGGCGACGCATCGGCTTCCAAAAGCAACTCTGGAAATGCCACACCATTTAAGGTACAAGTTAATTTTGAAATCCCCATATTCGAGGGTCAGATAGATGCAGATGCCGTCGATAAATGGTTAAATGTGCTAGAGGGTTATTTTTCTGTTCATGCTTTTTCCAGTCGGGAAAAGATTATTTTCGCTCTTCTCAAAGCAGCCCCCCACGTCAAGGATTGGTGGGAAACCTACTGCGAGCAGAAGGATGAAAGTACAGGCTCACTATTTTCAGTCGCACCGAATTGGGATTCATTCCGAGATGCCATCAAGGAGCAGTACTACCCTGTCGGAAGCTATGAGGATCAATACATAAAGTGGACCATGCTACGGCAGGGAAGGGACCAAGACGTACCAGAGTTTACCAATATTTTCCATACCCTTCGCACAAAGTTGGGTATCAAGGATACAGAGCAGCATTTGGTACTCAAATACCGTGGCTGCCTGCACAAGTACATCCAAGAAGAAATAGAATTCCTGAACATCTCCTCGCTCGGCACGACATACCGATATGCCGTCAAGGTCGAGCAAAATTTTAAACAGAAGAAGCGAGACTTTGGGTCTGCGAATCCGAAACAAGGGAAAGGTGCCCCCAAACTGCAGAACAAAGGACAAAGCCTAAGCGAGGCGTCCCAAGACAACCCGCCAAAGCTGCAAGCAAAGAACAACGCCGTGAAGCCGGGAAAGGACACCAGAAAGTGGTGTGAGTTCCATAAGAGCTCCACTCACAACACAAGTGAGTGTCGGGCCAAGCAGTCACTGGTGGCCGAGCTAAAGGTTTCTGAATCAGATGCATGTTCTGACTCTGAGTCAGAACTCGATAAGGGGAATGACAAATGGAAGCAGATTATCGATGCGGAGCCCAACGCCACCGTTGCCACCACGAAGATCCAGAAGGAGGAACCTGAAGATCCAGAGGAGGAGGAGCGTCTTTTCCACTCTCAGATGTGGGTAAAGGGATCCCCGCTACAGTTCATTGTCGACAGCGCGAGCCAAAAGAACCTCATTTCGGCAGAGGTCGTGAAACGGCTGGGCTTACCAACCACAGCACATCCACAACCATACACCATTGGGTGGCTGCACCAACGACGGGATCTTCGCGTGAGCCAACAGTGTCGCCTTCCATACAACATCAAGCCCTTCACGGATGAGGTATTGTGTGACATTGCTCCCCTTGAAGTTTGTGATGTGTTATTAGGACAACCATACTTGTGGAAGCGACATGCTGTGTATGAGTCAAGGCCCCGTGCTGTTATTGTTACTTTGGGAAATAAGTTGTACAGGATACCAGAGGTAGCACCGCCTACTGCCATCTCTTTGGTTACTGCAAAACAATGCAGTAAGCTCATTTCCAAAACCAGGAAGTTTGTTTTCCTGATGATACGCCCTCAAGAAAAGAAGAATACAGTGGCCACGACCTCCAGACAGGGCCCCTCCGCACGACAACTACAGATGGACAAGGTCGTGGAGGAGTATGAGGACATCTTCACCTCCCCCGCAGGGGTTCCTTTGCACTGTCAGGTCAAGCACTCCATTGATCTGACCCCAGGTTCGCCACTGCCCAATGGACCAATCTATCGGCGCTTTGTTCTGGAGAACAATGAAATCAAGAGGCAAATTCAGGAGCTGCTGTAAAAAGGTCACATCCGTCCAAGTTCATCGCCCTGAGGGAGCCCGATCGTGCTGGTACAAAAGAAGGATGGGACTTGGAGACTCTGTATTGACTATCGGGCGTTGAACAAGATCACTGTCCATAATAGGTACCCAATCCCACGGATTGATGACCTCCTGGACCAACTAAAAGGGGCAAAATATTTCAGCAAGATCGATTTGAAGTCAGGATATCACCAGGTACCAATCGAACCCTCCGATGTGTGGAAGACTGCGTTCAAAGCCAAGGAGGGCCTTTTCGAATGGTTGGTTATGCCATTCGGATTGACGAATGCTCCTGCAACCTTCATGAGGCTAATGGACGAAATCTTGTGGCCATTCACCAACTTATTTGTAGTGGTATACTTGGATGACATCTTGATCTTTAGCAAGACTTGGGAAGAGCACCTCCACCACATCCGACAGGTTCTCCAAACACTACGACAACACAAGTTATGTGCCAATTTGGAGAAATGCAGTTTTGGCATGACCCAAGTTCAGTATCTAGGATACATTATTGATGAACGGGGGGTGCATGTGGATCCAGCCAAGATCCAAGTCATTCGGGATTGGCCATCTCCAACCACTCTGACAGAGCTTCGCAGCTTTCTAGGCCTTGCCAACTTCTACCGCAGGTTCGTGTTGGGATTTTCTCATATCACTTGTCCCTTGAGTCAGGTCACCAAGGGAGGAGCGAAAGATTTTTTTTTTTGGTCTGAATCTCAACAGAAGGCATTCACAGAGTTGAAAGATCGACTCTGCACAGCACCAGTTCTTGCATTACCAGACTTGCAACAACCATTTGAGGTCGAGACAGATGCCTCTGACTATGCTATTGGGGCAGTCCTTACTCAACACGGGCATCTAGTGGCATATCACAGTGAGAAACTTTCAGGCACAGTCCAGAAGTATCCCACTTATGACAAAGAGATGTATTCCATTGTGCAGGCCTGCCGACAATGGAAGCATTACATTTTGGGGAAGGAAACAGTCATCCACACGGACCACCGATCCCTGCAGTTCATACAGACCCAAGGGAAATTGCATAATGATCGATATCAGAAGTGGTCCACATACCTGCAACAGTTCCATTTTAATATCAAGTATAAGAAGGGTAGCACCAATAATGTTGCAGATTGCCTCAGTCGACCACCGATCATGGCGTTAACCACCGTGCTCAACTCTTGTGGGCACGAGACTTCTGATTGGCCACTGCTCTACAAAAGCGACCCGGAATTCAGCCACACATACTAGACACTCTTGGAGGGTCAGCATGTTCCAGATTTTCACCTCCAAGATGACCTGTTATGCCACCTGGGTCACCTTTGTGTTCCTTCAAGCGAGCGTGCCAAGATGATATGGGAAGCACACTACAGTCGGGCCGTTGGGCATTTTGGGGTCGAAAAAACTGTGGCAGTACTGCAGAAATATTTCTATTGGCCGAATGTTCGACAAGATGTCAGGAAGTACATCAGATCATGCACTTCTTGTGCCATTGCCAAACCGACCATCAAGAAGCAAGGCCTCTATACCCCGCTGTCTACCCCTAGTCGACCTTGGGAATCCATCTCCATGGATTACATGTCAAGCCTCCCTTCCACTAGGCATGGAAATGACTGTGTTTTTGTGGTCGTCGACAGGTTCTCGAAGATGGCCATTATGGCGACCTGCAAGAAGAATATCACAGCAGAAGCCACTGCTAAACTCTTCTTTGAACGAGTATGGGTACACTTTGGGATCCCACAGTCTATCATTTCAGATCGGGACAGCAGGTTCCTCAGTACATTTTGGTCTAGCCTCTGGTCGATGCTGGACACCAAACTCACTAAGTCCACAACCTTCCATCCTCAAACTGATGGCGAGACTGAGGTCGCCAACAGGATGATCGTACACATTTTGCGCATGTACAACTCAAAGCATCCACGCACATGGTGTTGAGCCTCAACCTTGCACTCATTTACCTGTCCTCCCAACAGCTTTTCCCTATTCACTTCTCTCTTCTGACATCATTTCCTCCATCAACTTGTTCAATTCATTGCATTATATGTCTTTTTAACATGATTTGTTGATTGTGCTAATGATTGACTATTTGTTTAGAATTTTGGTACATGTTCAGTAATTCCGCAGCTGTTCTGCAATTCCGCAGCTACTCAGCAATTCCGCAGCTGTTCAGAGATTCCGCAGCCTTTTTGTTGTTTGCTATACTCCACGTGTCTTCTCAAGGAACGGGCCACATGGGCACGTTGGTATGGATGTATACATGGTTCGTATGCTATTGGTTGGGCCAAATCAGTCACGTATGCCCCCGGTCAACGCAGGAGTACCCACGGTCAAACAGTTAAAGTTCCAGACAGTGGCACGGCTCTGTGTGAGCAACTGAGACACGGAACCACAGCTGGCACTTCCTCCATGCCACGAAGACAGCAAGGGACAGGATCTAACCATAGATTTACTCCCCATGATGACCGTTTCCTCCAAACGTGCACGGAGTTGCCTGCGTGTTGCTGCGTAGTTAATTAGTTAAGACTGTAGTTTCTTAGTTTACGCAGAGGACAGTTTGTCCCTGTGCCTATAAATAAAGCGTTTGCCAACGCTTATAGATTAGCTTTTTGATATTGTAATTTCTGTAATTGTTTTGGTTATCAAACTCTGTTTTAAGAAGACTGTTTCTACAACACTTTTTGACTGTATTTTGACATGCTGATTTAATATAAGAAGACTGTTTCTGCTCATCTCTGCGTAGCTGATATTTAGCTGGTTGAGTGGATGGAGGGCCCCCATCTACCACAACCTATGTACAGTAGCATTTAACTTTATTTTCCTGCCTTTCTTTGTTTTCATTTTCACATGTACAATAATGTATAGTTTGATTTCTGCAGTTTTTCATTTCTTTGAACATGTATAATAATGTACAGTTTGATTTCATGCCTTTACATTTCCAACACTTTTCAGAACTGATCAGTTTGTTTATGCAGGTGTGTTAGGAGCCCGGGATAGTGTGTTTTTATTTCTTTTTATCACTGATGGTATTTGAAGTTGTCTTGTCTTAGCTGCTGATTTTTACCTTGCTTATTTAGTTTCATTGCTAGTTTACTTTATCAAGTTTTTGACAAGTTGCTTACTAACCTTTTGATGGTCTTCTCATCATAATTGACTAACCTTTATTGGACCAAAATATCATTAAGTGGCAGCTTGGTTTGATTAGCTTTTTGACTCATATTACTGATTCCTTCTTAACTGTTTTTCACATGAACAATTTTAGCTAGAGGCAGAGTGTTAAGAAAGAATGAAGTGTTATGATTTGTCATTTAAGTTTTGCAGTTAAAGTAGTGTTTTTCACTTTCCATTGAGTTAACATAGATGCTATTTTTGTTCTTATCAGCAGCATAGATAGTGGACTAGTGCCATTAGTCACTTTGTTTAATGCTTCGCTTTCATTTGAAGTTTCAATTCCATTGCAAGTCACTTTTCAAGATTTCTCTTTAAAAAGTTCTAGAAGCATTTAGAAACCACCATATGCACACACACGCACTCATTTGTTTATAAATCCATCACTCCATCTTAAGAAGTTAAATCAACCACAAACATCATCCAAAAACGACAAAAAGAACTAGGAAAGGTTGCTTAAGTACATACTATACATCTCACTTCATCAGCTTACGAGCCCCGGGTTGACAATTAATGATAGCAATTTAGACAACACTAAATTGACCAAACATTTTGGCGCCGTTGCCGGGGAAGTGAAATTAGGTAGCCAATTCTAAAAAAAAAATTTAAGAAAATTTCAAGAAAGGGAAATTGATAACCTCTCAAAGTATGCTCTCCTCTTGCACCTAGAGTGATCTGGAGGATCAGAAAAGAGAAAGTTATTGGTTTAATAGTTTCTTAAGTATGCTCTCTTCTTGCACCTAGAGTGACCTGGAAGATCAGAAAAAGAATTATTAGCCTGACTTGAAGAGAAAATAAAAAAATGACATGCATAGAGCTAGAGATTCTAGGGGAAGGTTTTTAGCTAGAGCAAAGAGTTCGATTTTTACAAGTCCATCTACTTCAAGGGATAGACAAGAGTCACCTCCCTTATCTCCAACTGACACTCCTAGCCCTAGGATTCCCGGAATTCAAGAAGCAGGCGTCGACTCTCCCATACCTTCCATCGAGTCTGAATTAGAAAGAGATCCTTTCCTTCTTTCTCCAGAGAGGCAAATTATAATTGAAGAAGTAGAAACACCTGAAGAAGAAGGAAGGAATCCTTCTCATACACCCTTAGTAGAAGAACCAGAAGACTCTAAAGTCTCTGGGGAAACTACCATGGCAAAGGAAGGAGCACCTGGATTTGGTAGAGGTAGAGGTAGAGGAGGAGGAGGAAACAATGGAGGAGGTAGAGGTAATATTGGAGGAAATAGGAATGGGGATAACTCATTCGGGTTCCCTATAGTCGATGAGGATTCCCGAGCCACCATGAAGAACATCTCACCATCTGTCCTCCCGAACTTTCATGGATCAAGGAATGAGGACCCTGAAACATTCTTATTTGAGTTTGAAGTCGTATGTAGAACTTATGACTATTTAGATGACACTCAAAAACTCAAATTGTTCCCTTCCACATTGAAAGGACAAGCTTTGAAATGGTTCATGGGGTTAGTCACTCAGTCCATTAGGTCTTGGAATGATATGAAACAGACATTTTTGGATAGGTACCTGGACTATTGTATGCCCACCAATCACAAGGATGAGGTATTTAAAATGGTACAAGGAGAAGATGAGAACTTGGAGGAGTTGATTGAAAGATTTCAATATAATTTGAAAAGAGCAAAAATGAGTAACTTAGATGAAGAGACCTTGAAAGCCCTATTACTAAAAGCCATTAGAGATGAATGGATAGATCTTTTGAATATGATGGGGAAGGGAGATATATCTCAGCTTCCACTTTCTGATATAGCAGAATTATGTGTCCATCTCTCAAGGGGCAAATCAAAAACTCAAAAAGGGCCTAGAGATCCTTCTCTCCTCAGAGCAAATAAATCTGCAACTGGATCAGTAAGTAGGGCCGAGATCGGCAATATGCTTGATGAATTCAAAACTGACATCTTAGGGAGTTTGAGTGAACAATTAGACACCCTTAAGATCCACAATAAACAGAAAGCAGAAGCCAAGGCCTTGGCCATCTTTTTCCCGAAATGTAGGAAGAAACATGCTTTAAGGAAATGTCCCTTGGAAGCACAAGTTGTGGAAACATGTGTAATTTGCTCAGAAAACCATGAGACCAAGGATTGTCCTTCAATCCCTGGGCTCAAAGCAGTCTTTCAAGAAGATCCAAATACACTTGAATCTCTCTGTTTTGTTGCAAGGAGACCTTGGCAGGGGCAACAAAATCAAGGGTTTAACAACTCTATGAATTTTCAACCCCAACCAAATTGGAATCCTTGGCAACAACCTTGGCCTCAACCTCAAAATCCTTTTCAATCATGGATGCAAAGCATTCAAAATCCTTATGGGAGATTTGCTCAATTCTATCAATATCCTCCATCTTTTCAGAATCAGCAAGCTCCACAACTTCCAAACCAAAGTCAACAACTATCATTACCATTCCCTCAACAACAACAACCTTCTCCACAAAATCAAAATTCTCAACTCTTGCTCCAATCCCAACAAAAGTCAAATCAACTTCCTTCTCAGCCATTGCCAAACCCCAATAATAGGAACCCTCAAAATGCTTACATGATGGAAGGTCAACCATTCCCTACCTATATGATTGTTCCTCTCAATGAAGTACAACTCAGATCAGGTAGAATCCTAGATCAACCTTCTATAAATGTTCAACAACCAAGCATTTCTGAGGAAGAATCTCTTAGAGCTAATAAGGGTTCTGAAGCATCCCTTCAAAACCCAAACACTCAAAAAGAAAAAGAAAAAGAAAAAGAATCAACCCCCACAACTCCCATAGTTGAGCAACCTACATCTTCATCCACACCTCCTTTTCCTCAAAGGTTACAAATCGACAAAGGAGTGGAAAAGCAAATTTGGTTGCCTGACTATAATTTTCTAGATGAATTGAAGAATGTCTGTATCAAGATCCCCTTGTTACAAGCCATTAAAGAAATTCCCATTCTAGCCAAAACAATAAAGGAGTTGAGCCTTAAAAGACCAGGAAGGAAACCAAGAGATACCAGAAGGATCCACCTGGTAGGAAAAATTGCAGACATTATGATGGGAAAGATTACCATGCAGAAATATGTAGATCCCGGTAGTCCAATTGTCAAAACACATATCAATGGGGTAGAAATACCAAATACTTTGATTGATTTAGGGGCTGCTATCAACATTATGAGTAGACAGACCATGGACCAGTTAAAACTTCCTAACCTTCTCTTTACACCTACTTTACTGCAACTTGCAGATAGATCAATCATTAAACCTGATGGTGTATTGGAAGACATTCCAGTCTCCCTAGACTCTTGGGAATATCCAATTGATTTTATGATTTTAACTCCCAAGAACAATCTAGGAGGAAATCCTCTTATTTTAGGAAGACCTTGGCTGGCCACAGCTGATGCTTTCATAAGTTGTAGGTCTGGGGATATGTATATTTCTGATGGCAATTCAACAAAGAAGTTCAATCTGTATCCTCCAGCGAAAGCAATTACAGAAATAGGAGATAATGAGTGGGTTGATGATGAAGATACTATACAACCTGTCTTTACCATTTCTGAGATTAGTGAAGATAGTCAAATTCTGAATACATTAGAAAATTTTGAACCATCTTCAGAATATGACTCTACACAATTTCAGTTGGATTCTGACATAGAGTGTCTATCATCTAGACAAATGTCTCTTTTCTCTATGGAAGAATTTGGTAGTTTTGCCATTGAGATCTTTCCAGGAAAAACATTAAACATTAACAAAAACTTGGAAAAATCCCAACAGGAAGAGTGTTATAGACATTTTTGTGCCTCGCATCATGGAGCATGAAATGTCAATAATTACAGGGATCCTCAGTCCCTAAACATGTTGTTCTTACCCCTAAAGGAACAAGGTCAGCAAACCACAGCACTTCCTATCAGTTCTCCACTTGAAAACACTTAAAAACGGGCTATTTTTGGATCATGTCAGCTGCTCCACTGAGCATCTGCGCTGAATGTCAACTGCTCCTCATTGTACCTGCGCTGAAAGTCAACTCTAATGAAGGCTACCTGCGCTGGGCGAGATTGGCCAAGTGGCACAGTCATTCTGCAAGGTGTCAATTGCCCAGGAAGCTTCCAAACTGACACTTATTCGCCCTGTGATGAGTAAGAGGTACTTGATCTCCATGTGGAAGCAAGGATCTCCAAGTGGACTCAAGAACTGAAGTTTAACTGAAGAGGGAGAGGACACAAGGCAGCTTTATGTCAGTCTCAAGCTGACTCATCCTTTCTCCTTCTACCCTATATATAGAGCTCTTCTATGAGGTCTAGGGAGGCTGGAATTTTGTGCAAAGCAAGGAAGTGCTGTTGGTTTACAGTTAGAGCTATTGGGTGATTGCTTTTATAGAGGAGAAGAGGAGATTTCTTGCTGCTGGGGAGGTGCTGCTGGATTGGAGCCATTTATGGTTGTAACCTTCTCAGAACCTTTTTCTTCTATCAATAAAGCTTTCGATGTTCTCCTATATACTTGTATTGCAATGATGTATTGTTTTCATCTGTATATTTGATTCATCCTAATCCATGCATCAGTTATGAGTACATGTTTCTTGTAGTTTCCTTCTCTCGTTTTTGCAGGATCTGTGTGTAGCTGGGCCGGCAAGAGAGCAAGGAGCTGGGAGCAAGAGGCAAAGAGAGAAGATGGGATCGACAAAAGCGAAAGACATCGGTTGGTCAATCTTTTCTTCCTTCTCTGTATTTTCATAAAGGAAAACTATCAAAGCTTTACTTTCAGTTGTTGCTAAGGAACTATCACCCTTAGAGTCGGGATAGGGTCATTCCGAGTCGGATACTTTTCCCCACAACAAACTGGCGACTCTGCTGGGGACCTAGTATCTTATTGGTTTATTGTGTTTCTTTCTATTCATCTCATAAACAAGGAGAGCACCAAATCGAACTGCAATTGAGTCCTTCAATTGCAAAGTAGAGGGCAGCTGCTCTGGCTCAGTTTCTGAGCAAGTTTATGATTTGAAGAGCTGATCCACAAAGACTCTTGTGCTCTTTGTGATAGCTTTTCATCCTCTTGATCATCCCTTAGCTTGTACTTGACCTATAGCTTTTTATTTCAGCAAAAACAGTGAATTTTTGAGCTTTTTATGACCCGGAAACCCTTGTAAATGCAACTCTCGTGTCTCAGTGCAGGCTGTCCAAAGGCAGTCTGCATTTCAGCGCAGGTACTCCCTTCGGGAACTGCACTGAGAGTCAGTTTGACAGACCAGAGCCTGCGCTGAACCAGTTAGGCTATGTCTTCCTGAGGTTTCCCACTGAGTCTTGGCCCTGTTTTCACTGTTGTTTTGCTGCTGATTGCTTGTCATTTGTACTTGCTGTAAACCAACTTTCCTTGACATTATTCCGCCTCAATTGTGTGATGAAACTGTGATTGTTCTTTCAGTATTTCTTGTTTCAGTTACAGTTTCCCATTGTGAAAAGCAAACCAGTATAGCTGTGGCCTCTTAGATCCTGAACTGTAAAAGTGTCTTTGTGATCTTAAGAGCTAGTTTTATTACTGTTCATGGCTGTTTGAGTTTGTTTGTTTTTCATTTTATGGTTTGAATTCATACATTTTTAGTGTCAAAACAAGTACCTGTAAGGCGTCTTTTGATTTTAGACAAAACTTGTTTGTTTACGCTTCAAATTGAATTCGAAAATTATACGACAGTTTCCTTTTTGTCTACATCAACATTAAGGGAAAAGAAAAGAAATACATGCATCTTGCATTTGCATTTTTTGATAAGTTTGCGTGATTGATCTAGGGAAAGTGCATTAGTTTGTGCTTTGTGCTCTGTGTGGAAAGATAATGTTTTTCTCTCCCCTCAGTAGTTAGGATTTTCAAAGCTAAAAAGATTGTAAAGCTTGCTTATCATTTTAGCTGCATTTAGGAATTTGTACCAATACATCTCGTGGTGATCCTGAAAGACAAACTGCTAAACAAGATCAACTTAAAATATATTGAATGAATCTAAAAACGCTTTGTAACATAACGCTCACAATAGAGGTCTAGGTAGAGACGTGTTCCGGCGTCGTTAAACGTAGTGACTGTCGATCTCTACGAAGGTGGGTGATTCCTCCTGAGAGACGATAGCACTAATACGGACTTGTGCTCCCGCGTACCGTCGCGTATATTGGGAGACCCCTATAGGCATTTATCCTTTATCCTTAGGAAGCCGTGTCGGCCGCCCTACTGATCGTGATGCAGTGAACACAGCATTCACGAAGATCGACCACCCGTACCGTAAAACGTATTCTGTGGTTTCGCGAAAGGTTTGGCACACCCTCTGCCTAGATCTCCAGAGCAGTTTCTTTTGGCCTTTTTCAAACTCTATAACTGAAAAAGTCCAACCGAGCATTTGTCACTTCGGGCTCGTTAATACATCGAAGGCGACTAGAGTCATCTTTAGCTTTTTCTCGACTCTTAAAACATGAAAAAGCAAAGTTGTGTCTAAAAGCGTCTAATAAAATTCATTCAATACGGAAACATAATTCCCCTTTTTATATTTTAGTTGATCAAGTAATCCGCAACCGTGGAGGAAAGTCAATTAAAACTCCGTCGTTCGAGGAGACTCGCGAGTCAACCGTCTTTGTCTCCGGAATCGAGAGTAGTACGGACGAAGCGAACTCGCTTGACCGGGTCAAAATCTCCCATTAAAGTT
Organism: Pinus tabuliformis; assembly: GCA_031772625.1. Lineage (NCBI taxonomy): Eukaryota > Viridiplantae > Streptophyta > Pinopsida > Pinales > Pinaceae > Pinus > Pinus tabuliformis. The sequence goes on from CM062816.1 coordinate 353,703,562, forward strand.
AGAACAACAGTTCCGACAACATCTGAGATTCTGGTCACTCCTAATATTTCTGGAATCCCTGCCTCTATTGAAGAAGTTCAACAGCAACATAGGGACAGTTGTACTGATCCTAGTCTGAGGACAAGTACTTGCATAACTGAACCAGTCCCATCTGAAACCGGTCCACAGAGTCTTGTTGTTCAAACAACTGTCGTTGTCGAAGCAACCCCTTCTTCGGCACCAGAAATCTTTTACGGACCTGACGGTCTTCCTCTTCCTCCTGGTCTGATTGCAATAGAGGAAATCGTAGAGGACCAGCAAGCAAACACTCCAACTCATTTTGGAGTAGGTGCCACTCTTTTTCCTTCTGCATCAGAAGTTTATCCATCGCCACTGGAAGTTCCTGTAGAATCGTTAGGCAGTTTATTGGATAGACTTAAAATGTCTGAGCAACCGTCGACATCTAGGACTGTGCCAAATGACACAGCGACAGCAGAAACTCCTGCTGTCACTCCAACGATGTTTGCCGGCATACCAGCTGTCCCGACTAGCTCTCATCAGCTAGAAGGAGTCCACCCAGGGACTATTACGACAACTTGGTCTGTTCCAGTTTGTTCTTCCGGTATAATACCCGGTAATTCTTATGTTGAAACTAGACAAATTGATCCCTTTGGAAATCAGTTTGGGCCATCCAGTCCTCAAAGGCAATCTATACCCTTGAGTTCTGGATTGTTACCATATGGGGGGCAATATGCCCTTTCACTTCCCCTTCCGGGGGGATACCCATACGGCAGTTTTCAACAACATTCAGGTTTGACTGAAGTAACGATGAGTGGTTGGGTACCTATGTTACCCCAACAACCAAGAGTTGTATATTCCATGCAACAGTGTGTACCTATGTCTAGTATCCCGACGACGCCAGCAATTGTAACCGTGTCGCAAGTTCAATCGATGCCTGTTGTATGTCAACCCCAAGTTGTAATGCAACAGCCCATTGAACCTGCACCACAACCACAATTGCCAACTGCCGGGACGACACAGACACAAACGGGAAACATAACCCCGAATCTTGGTCCGTCGGTTAGTATCGCACAGCAAAACATGGCTTCGCAACCATGGATGGTGCAATATCAACAACCTCAGTTTCAACAGGTGTACCAGGGATCTGAACAACAGATCTTTGCGAATAGTGGGCAACCCTATATTCAGAACAGGTTAAATCAACCACTTTACAGTGGCCAAGCCCACCAGCCATATCAGTCATATCAACATCAGTTGCATTATGCTGGTATGCAAAGGCCTACTGCTCAGGCGATTCCATCGTATCCTGGGTACGCCTCGCCAAACCTGAATCAGCAGTTGCCATTCGTGGCAACTCTAGAATTACCAGATTTACATCGATTGACGAACGATCCAATCGCCTATGCCCATTGGTGGCCAGCGATTCCTCACAAACTTCCTTCGGACATTCCTAAATTCAATGGAAATCCTGGCGAGGACCCGTCGAATCATGTTATGACATTCCATCTGTGGTGTTCGTCGAATACCTTGAATGATGATTCGATAAGGCTTCGCCTTTTCCAGAGGACATTGACTGGTCCGGCGGCTAAATGGTATATTGAATTACCTAGAGCCTCTTTCGACAATTTTAGTTCCCTAGCCACGACTTTCTTAACACACTTTCAGTTACCTATAAGGTACGAAACTGGAACAGAGATCTTGACCAATTTCAAGCAGACAACGGCCACACATATATCAGATCATATACATGAGTGGCGTCGTCGTCGCAGAATGGTAAAGACCTATGTTCCAGATCAGCTATTAGCTGAGTGGTTTATAAAGTCACTTCTTCCTGCTATAACAGAAGATGTGGCCAAGGGAGGCGTCGTAACAGAGGAGCAGGTTATTGCTCGTGCTCAATATTTGGACTTAGTATATACTCAGTCGGGCACGCTCTATGATAAGATACCTGACGCCCCCAGATCGGAATTTTCAATCCCTCCTCCTCCCGGATCGAATAATGACTCTCATGCCGGTGATGGCGTGATTGGAACTGCAAACGCTAAGTCGACAAAGGATTCAAATAAGAAAGCCCGTAAGACTTCGAATCAAAAAGCAAATCAAGAGATTCTTGCTTCGGAGGTAAATACTGTATCTACGGATAAAGGCAAAAACTCCAATCAACCAGGAAGCAAGAAGAAACAAAACAAAGGGAAGAAGAAGAAACAGGGTGAGTCATCCCCTCCAAAAACTCCTTCAAACCCTCCTGGGCAAGGGAAACAAATTTATCCATGTCAGATATGCGATGAAAAGGATCATTCAACAAAAAACTGTCCGTTCAAAGCTGAGTTAAAGAGGTTCTTTAAAAGTTCCCAAACTTCAGCCGTGTTGACTGATCCATTTCCCACCCCAGGTCAAAATATGGTTGATAGTGGAAACGCTTCCCCGTCACAAGTGCTTATGTTGTCGGTTTCTAAGCAAAATGATGCTTTGATCTCGACCAGGAATAAAGATTATGGGAATCCACCGGTGTCGAACGACAAAGGGAAAGATCAACCCAGTAGTTCGACAACAACTTCGGCAGAAGCTGTACCCCCCCTCACGCATGAATTAACAATAAAGCCACCTAAGGGAGTAGTACACAAGTCGACATTTAATCCTCGCGCCAGAGCGGCGCAGCATTATAACATAGTGGAAGATTTGGCCCAATCGCCATCTGCTATGTCGACTCTTGAGGTACTGCAAAATTGTCCATCCCAAAGGCAGGCATTGTTATCAGCAATTGGTGGAGTGGATCCTAAAGATTCCAATCTAGTATCCTTTGATCACAGAGGATATGATCCTCAGTTACCAGCGCAACTAGCTTTCCTTATTCAAGTGAAAGCACTCAACAAAACTGTTCATAGAACGATTATTGATGAAGGAGCATCGACATGTATCATGTCGATGAGTTGCTGGAAAACTCTTGGATCTCCAACCTTGTCGCGATCTTCGACGACATTGAAAGCATTTGACGGTAGGACGTACACTCCGTACGGTATCCTAAATAACTTTAAGGTTGAACTAGGAGGAAAAACAGTGGAAATTGATGTTGAAGTCATTGATGGCAATCTTGACTATAACATCCTACTGGGAAGACCATGGATATATGCCATGGCAGCTGTAGTGTCGACTTATTTTAGGAAGATCGCATTCCCGTTTGAAGGAGGGATTACGATCGTCGACCAACAGAATTTCCTCCCTAATGGTTCACAAGTTACAGGAAGCATTCCCATGATCCATGGGTGCGACCATTCGATTCAAGATATCGGAGTAGGCCTATTGAAAGACCCCACAATGATGGGAACTTTCGCTTTGCCACCTCCTCCCCATGTAGGGAATGTCCCGTTTGTAGCAACATGCAACATGGTTTCTTCATCGAAAATCGCAGAAGACAAAGTCGTCATGGATTATCAAGTGGTTTTACCACCTAGCCCTATAGAAATATTGTAGCAATCAATGTTTCAGGCATGGGAGGCGAGCCCAAATCAACGCTCGTCAAGCGTTTGGGTAGATAGGTCTGGAGAATATGGTACCCCATTAGATCCATGATCAAAAGTTCATGGGACTGACGAAGGAATCTTACAATCAATGATGATTGAGGGGGCACCATGGAATGATCACCACCATCGTTCCCTTCTTCCAGAGTGTGAAGAAGAAACTCAGCACGACCTATATCACCCTTCAGTGTTTGAATTCCTAACAAATACTATAAATACGGTGGATTCAGAGCGAAACCTATCCAATATTGAAGAGACCGTAGCCATAAACATCTCGACAAAACTTGATGTTGTAGAGAATATTCATGTCGGCAAAAGTTGTTCCCCTTCAGAACTGGAAATATATGGTGCTCTCTTTCGCGAATTTAGAGATGTCTTTGCATGGTCATATGATGAAATGCCAGGCATTGACTCGAGCATAGTTGAACATGAGATTAAAATGTATCCTAATGTCAAACCAGTAAGACAACGGCTTCGGCAGGTGCACCCCAAGAAAGCCGCTGCCATTAAGACAGAAGTTGAAAAACTTCTCCATGCTGGATTCATCTACCCAGTTCCTCTAACCGATTGGGTATCGAATATTGTCCCTGTTATGAAAAAACAAGGGACGATAAGAGTGTGCGTCGACTATAGGGATGTAAACCAAGCTTGTCCAAAGGACAACTACCCTACACCCTTCATCGACCAGATAATTGATGAATGCGCCGGATGTGAGATCTTTTCTTTTATGGATGGATTTTCCGGGTATAATCAAATAAATATCCACCCACAGGACCAGTCTAAGACTGCATTTATTTGTCCGTGGGGCACATTCGCTTATCGAAAATTACCCTTTGGTTTAAAGAACGCAGGGGCGACGTTTCAGAGGGCAATGAATTATGCCTTCCATGACATCAAGAACATCGTTCAACCTTACCTCGACGATCTTCCGGCTCATTCGCGGAAGCAGACTGATCATCCACGGCATTTGAGAGCAATATTTCTACGTTGCCGACACTACAAGATAAGACTCAATCCACACAAGTGTGTGTTTTGCGTCGGTTCTGGTCGTTTACTTGGCTTTGTAGTCTCTAAGGATGGGATTCGTCTCGACCCCTGTAAGGTTCAGGCAATCATTAATTTGCCTCCACCTTCAAATTTGCTTCAGATTCAGAAACTCCAAGGGAAAGCAAACTTTCTGAGGAGGTTCATTCCAAATTACGCAGAACTTGCCAAAGGTTATACTCGTCTTTTGAAAAAAGATGTACCTTTTGTCTGGGACCAGGTTGCGAAAGCTTCCTTTGACGCTCTGAAAGATTCCCTAGTAAGAGCGTCATTAATGTACGCCCCGGACTATCAAAGAGATTTTAACCTGTATCTAGCTGCAGCAGATACGACCATTGCGATGGTCTTAGTGCAAGAAGTCGATGGAATTGAACATCCTATTTATTATTTAAGTAAAAACTTAAATGACACAGAAAGTAAATATTCCTATGTTGAAAAACTAGCGCTTGCTGCTGTTCAAGCGATTCAAAGGTTTCGACATTATGTCCTCTTTAGGAAAACTACCATTCTGTCAGATTGCAACCCCATGACGTATATACTGTCGCGACAGTTGCTTGGGGGCAAATATTCAAAATGGATAGCGATCCTTCAAGAGTTTGATTTGGATTTTGTAAAATCCAAATCGAAGAAAGCTCTAGTTTTCGCGGAATTATTATGCGATCTCCCATCGTCGTCCAACGATGAAACATCAGAAGAGTCAATCGTGGATGAAAATTTGTTTCTGATATCAGTAAGCGACGAGTGGTATGGAGACATCATTTTTTATCTCCAAACCCAAAAATTTAGGCCTAATACCTCACACTCGGAACAGAAGCGCATACGATACCAATCTAAAGACTACATGATCGTCGGTGATACACTTTACCGTCGTGGTATCGATACGGTCCTGAGGAGGTGCCTTACCCATGAGGAGGCCGAGAAAGCCCTGAATGATTGTCATTCAGGCGCGTGTGGGGGGCATCAATCTGGATATGCAACAGCACAAAGAATCTTACGAGCAGGATATTTCTGGCCAACTATGTTTAAAGATTGTATAATAGCTGTCAGAAGTTGCCATGCGTGTCAGATCTTTGATAGCAAAACCAGGAGACCGCCCGCACCTTTGCAGCCTATAGTTGCTGTTGGGCCTTTCGCCAAGTGGGGCATCGATTTCATGCAATGTAACCCCACCTCGACCGGGGGGCATGGGTATATTATAGTCGCTGTTGACTATTTTACCAAATGGGCCGAGGCGATGCCTACATTGGATAACACTGGTGAAATAGCTGCCCTTTTCTTTTTTAATCATGTAGTCGCCAGGTTCGGCGTTCCGCAGGCTATAGTGACAGATCATGGATCGCATTTTCGCAATCACATGATGGTTGAATTAGCTGCCAAACTAGGGCTATCTCACGACAGCTCTACCCCATATTATCCACAAGCCAACGGACAAGTTGAGGCAATCAACAAGGTCCTGAAGCGTATGTTGCAAAGGATGATCGGGGTTCACAAAAGAAGATGGCACCTACTCCTGTACTCAGCATTGTGGGCTTACCGAACCTCGGTAAAGAACGCCACCGGGTTCACACCATTCCAATTGGTGTATGGCCTGGAGGCAGTCTTACCGATCCAGTGCGAAATTTCGTCTCTTAAACTCGCAATTGACCTCCTCCCCGGAACCTCAGAAGAAGAGGCTCGTTTCTTGGAATTGATCCAGTTGGATGAAAACCGTCGTGACGCCGCTTTGGCGAACGAAGCCCATAAGAAACGAGTCAAGGCACAGTTCGACAAGAATGTCAAACCTCGTATCTTCTCTGAGGGTGACTTGGTTTTGCTTTACGACCAAGAATCCGACAAATTAGGAGCAGGAAAATTTAAGTCCTTATGGATGGGTCCCTATATTGTTAAAAGGGTGTTAGCAAAAGGAGCCTACGAGTTAATGGATTATGATGGGATACCACTGGCGCAACCCCGCAACGGGTTGTACCTCAAGCGTTACTATGCCTGAATAGTAACCTGAGTGCTTTTGTTGTATTTTGTTTTCGCTAAAGTGTTTGTTTCGGTTTAGTAATCCACCCTTCTCGTTTGTTGCATATGTCGAATTTTTCTGAGACATATGTAGGATATGCCGACGGAGCGAGTCGTAGTACGCGGAATTTGTCCTCCGCAGCCTGGGCCATTTTTGATCCAAGCGGCGAGTTAGTGAGTTTCAGAGGTGTGTGTATTGGGCAGTCAACGAACAACATCGCTGAGTATAGCGCGTTGATTGAACTCCTCTCTGATACCATCGCTCATGGTATACGCCGACTAATTGTTAGGCTAGACTCATAGCTTGTGATACTACAACTCACTGGTATATATTCAGTCCGCAATCCAGCTATTTATCGAATGTTTCTAAGGGTTAAGATTTTGGAAAGAGAGTTTGATTCAATTCAATACCAACATATTTCCAGAAACTTGAACACATTAACAGATTCATTAGCAAACTATGTATTAGATAGACATTTACGACATATATAAAAAGAGATGCATCGGTGCTATACAAGTGGATCACAAATAAACCAGAATAAACCCCGAAAATCAAAATATATAAAGCTGTTTATAGTTTGTACATGGTGTGCTGTAATCAAGACAAAATTGGTCGTATGACCTAAAACTCAAAAAGATGCTAGGGGGCACCCTAGCCTAGTGGTGCTCATGATAGTACGTCACGGTCTGTGCAATCATGCGCAAGAGACGAGTCCATCGTCTAGGCACGCCAATAGTGTGCCGCTGCAACTGTAAAGGTAACTCGTCAATCTGTACATCCGGAAGACCACGAATAAGGCTCTCAACCTGCTCCTGCACAGCTGTAAGTGTCTCAGTATCACCAAGGTCGTGAATAACAACTCTCCTAGCAGGCTCTGCTGCTGGGGCAGCAACTGGCGATCGTGGACGGGCTGCTGGACGAACAGGACCAACATCTGCATGCACCCAAGAGTTTGATTAGTTTTGCACAGTAACATCATGAGTAAAAACAATAAACAGTGATATGGTCAGAGATTTTACCAATAGCGCCCCATCGCTCGCCATCCGGTAGCACCAAATCCGGATCACCTCGGTAGTCCATACCCACATATGGATACTCAGAAAACACCATCTCCTGACGCTCGAACCACCTAAAGAAGGCCTCAGTGAAAGTAATCTGAGGTTGACCAGCATGTCGGGACATATGGTCAACCCACCTCTGCATGCGTGGCTCGGTCGGAGAAGGCAAGTCAAGTATGATGTACTGAGGCTGCATCAATGGGATTTTCTCCAAGGCGAAGGCAGTCAGAATAGAACCAAATCCAAAGTTCTTCAGCCTCCCGTCCTTTACCTTGGTCAATTGACTTTTCATCTGAACAAGTACTGCATCACACCAGTTAAACACTTTCGGTTGGAGACACTCCAAGGCGTGCTGCATGTAAGATCTGTTGGCAACATGTAAAGCTGCGCTACCGGCCATCCTACCAATGGTAAACAGAATGGACCTAAGAGACCTGTCAGTGATGTCACGGATATTGATCTTGCCGTCTTTGCTCGGCTGTGAACCTTCCCGGCAATACTGACGGATATAGTCTCTGGTGGAATTAGTACCTCGAGCCATACCTGACAAAGAAATGGGGGCACCCCGCCTTGACAACCCAGTCAAGAAGTACATGTCCTCTATGGTCAAGGGGATGGTTTTCCCCCTAATCTGGAATACTTGGTTAATAGGATCCCAAGCATCAAGCATATACTGCAGTAAAGAAATCTGTGCTCTCATGCTAGAGATATGGAAGAACTTCAGTAGGCCACAGTTCCGAAGGGCGTTCACCGTGACCGGATCATGGAGTGCAACCATGTCCTCTCCTTCATGTTCTCGTTCTCGCCATGTAAGGGACATTTTGTTCAAAGTTCCCTGCAAGCAAACAAGAGAAGGAGTAAGTTCCTAATTTTGATGAAAAAACTGGCGAAAAATCATCGAAAATCACATGCAGGATCAGTTTTTCTAGGCCCAGCGCAGGCAGAGAGTCTCTCCCTTGCGCTGAGGCGCAGTCTGCCTTAAGACAACCTGACATACAACGCAGATTTCGAAAGGAGAACCTGCGCTGATGCCAGGGCGCCTTGATGAAACCCCTGAGGCTCAGAAACCCTGAAAAATGTGCATGAAACTGAAAAAGGAAACCATAAAAGTGAAGGGCTAAGGTTTAGCTCCTACCTGGTCCAAACGGCGCCGAAAATCGTCCACGGAATCTCCCGGAATCAGCTGGTGAAAATCAAGGAAGAAGAGGCACCTCCAGAGCTTCAACAAGCAAAATGCAAATGAAATGGTAAATGAGAGGTAAAAACACCTTTTTATGATTTTTTACACAGTTTAAAGTTAAATATTAAGGTTATAATCTCATTTTCATGCAAATATTGTCCATTTCTAACAAAGTTTGTTGCAGCAATTGAAGGTGAAGTACTACATTTGAAAAGAGAAAAGCTAGTAAAAGTAAAAAATCAAATTTGACCATGAATCGAGCAGTTTTAGCACATGGTTCATGCTCGTTAAAAAATAAACGCAAGATCCGAGCAGTTTTAGCGCATAGTTCATGCTCGTTAAAAAATAAACATAAGTTGTGAGCAATCTTCCCCTAGAGTTCAAGCTCACCCAGAAAAAATGAACCGGTAAATAACCTTGGTGAACGTAACCTTTGACAGCCATATTAAAGCCCTTGGTCGTGTTCTTGCAGTCTCACCTCCATCCGTTCATTTGGCCAATCGTTCATCTCCATATGTTTGTTTACCCATTTTGAGGAACAGCTGCGAAGAGTGATTTCACTTAGCCATCCTTGTGACACTGCCGTGATTGGAATATTCCAACTTGTACCTGGAATCTGCTGCTATCCCTGTTTATCACTCGTTCCTCAAAAGACGAGTCTTCTTTGAGCTCTTTTCACTGACTCGTAAAATATGAAAAGTTTGCCGAGTTTTGGCCTTCCAGCTCGTTAAAGCGACCGGAAGAGCTATCCCTCCTCTAGATTTTAATCTTTTTGGACCTGAGGGATTATTGCACAAAAAGATCAAGCGCTTGTTTTGTTCGGCTCGTTAAAGCAATCGAAAATTCATCCCTTCTGTATTGTTTTATACTTTTTCGGACTTAAGGGATTAGATGACGAAAAAGGAATTATGGAGTTAACTTTCTGTACCTTTTCAGACTCTCTAAAAATGAAAAGGACCGAGTTTTCCTTGTCGTTAGACTCGTTAAAATGATTAAATGGCGACAAACTTGTCTTTAGACGAGAACGAGTTTCCCTATCGCTAAGCTCGTTAAATCATAGCGATGGGCTTGCCCGAAGGGCAGGTTATAGAACAAGCATATGTTATCCTCCTCAAGCTTGAAAAAATAAAGAGGTACTGGTCAGAAATGACTGGGGAAAAATTGGGAGAACATCAAAGCTTAATGGTAGCAAGTCGCTCTTGAACATGACACTTTTCTTCCGTACCACATCGGGTTGGGTTGTTTCATTCACCGGTCTCATCACCATGGTCTTCGCCAAACCATCCACATTTTGGGGTAATGCTACCGATCCATCGCATCAGTGTCGTTATATGTTCAAGAGAGGTCATTCTGAAAATGTCAACCGTGTCCCATCCACTGCCATACATTATCCTTCATCCATTCATGATCGCCACCCTGAATCATATGTCACAGTTTGTTTTCACCTCCACTAAAATCATTAGCTCCGTTCTGTGTCATTGATGTGGGATTCATTAAGGCCCTCCTTTGACGGATCGCTTCTTGTCGACTTCAACTCATTATCCAAGAAGTTGATCTAGGAACAACCCCATCAGTACTTTGAAGCTTGCATGCCTCAATGGCAAGTTTCTCACTTCCGGCGACAGGTATACATCAATGACCTTCGACCAGAAGATTTTGCGTGGCGTTCGACGCCAAGTCCTTTATTCACGCCACGTGAATTGTACTGCAGTACCTTGAGGGTCATTATCATTATCGGTGATTCCTCTCGCGCTTGTTAACGGTTTTCATCATTGACCGGTAATCAAGCGATGTCTTTCCATGTTCGACTTCAGCGAAATTCTCACATGGATCGACTTGTACTTAGAGTGAAGATCGAACGAGTTTGAAGACCCCGGATCTAGTTTCATCCATCCGGGCTGCGATACATATTCAGGAAATATAAAAGCATTTGTCATGTGCATCATTGCAGCAGATGATCATCCTACTCAAGGATGATAATTTCAGCAGAAAATTATCAGTCTACCATCAGACGATCGTCTGTTCTATGTACCAAAATGTATTTATAAAGCTGAGCATGGGAATGCCCGCCTCAGCTAGATCATGAAAACAGAATGAAAAATAATGTATTGTATTGTATTGTATTACAGGGCACCTCTCGGCACTTGAATGAACTTCGGACCCTCTAGATAAAGCATTTCACCCGATAAACGGCCTCATACTTTAGGGGGCAACTATTATAGACATTTTTGTGCCTCGCAGCATGGAGCATGAAATGTCAATAATTACAGGGATCCTCAGTCCCTAAACATGTTGTTCTTACCCCTAGAGGAACAAGGTCAGCAAACCACAGCACTTCCTATCAGTTCTCCACCTGAAAACACTTAAAAACAGGCTATTTTTGTATCATGTCAGCTGCTCCACTGAGCATCTGCGCTGAATGTCAACTGCTCCTCCTTGTACCTGCACTGAAAGTCAACTCTAATGAAGGCTACCTGCGCTGGGCGAGATTGGCCAAGTGGCATAGTCATTCTGCAAGGTGTCAATTGCCCAGGAAGCTTCCAAACTGACACTTATTCACCTTGTGATGAGTAAGAGGTACTTGATCTCCATGTGGAAGCAAGGATCTCCAAGTGGACTCAAGAACTGAAGTTTAACTGAAGAGGGAGAGGACACAAGGCAGCTTTATGTCAGTCTCAAGCTGACTCATCCTTTATCCTTCTACCCTATATATAGAGCTCTTCTATGAGGTCTAGGGAGGCTGGAATTTTGTGCAAAGCAAGGAAGTGCTGTTGGTTTACAGTTAGAGCTATTGGGTGATTGCTTTTATAGAGGAGAAGAGGAGATTTCTTGCTGCTGGGGAGGTGCTGCTGGATTGGAGCCATTTATGGTTGTAACCTTCTCAGAACCTTTTTCTTCTATCAATAAAGCTTTCGATGTTCTCCTATATACTTGTATTGCAATGATGTATTGTTTTCATCTGTATATTTGATTCATCCTAATCCATGCATCAGTTATGAGTACATGTTTCTTGTAGTTTCCTTCTCTCGTTTTTGCAGGATCTGTGTGTAGCTGGGCCGGCAAGAGAGCAAGGAGCTGGGAGCAAGAGGAAAAGAGAGAAGACGGGATCGACAAAAGCGAAAGACATCGGTTGGTCAATCTTTTCTTCCTTCTCTGTATTTTCATAAAGGAAAACTATCAAAGCTTTACTTTCAGTTGTTGCTAAGGAACTATCACCCTTAGAGTCGGGATAGGGTCATTCCGAGTCGGATACTTTTCCCCACAACAAAGAGCTAACTAAAGTCTTGCAAAGACATTCTACTGCTTTTGCATGGGAGTATACCGACATGAAAGGTATTGACCCTAAGACTTGCATTCATCACATCTACATTGAGGAAAACAGTAGACCAATCAGACAACCTCAAAGAAGGATGAATCCAAATATTAGGGAGATAGTGAAAGAAGAGCTCCAGAAGTTACTCAATGTAAACTTCATTTACCCTATTTCAGATAGCCAATGGGTTTCTCCCTTGGTTATAGTACCTAAAAAGAATGGTAAATGGAGGGTTTGCATTGATTACAGAGAATTGAACAAAGCAACCTTGAAGGATCACTTTCCTTTGCCCTTTATTGATCAAGTATTAGATACTTTAGCAGGTAAAAAGTTTTTCTCATTTTTGGATGGTTTTAGTGGTTACAATCAAATTCAGGTAGCACCTGAAGATCAAGACAAAACCACATTTACTTGTCCTTGGGGAACTTTTGCTTACCGAGTACTTCCTTTTGGATTATGCAATGCACCCGCTACATTTCAAAGGGCTGTACTAGGAATCTTTTCAGATCTAATTCATGATTGTGTAGAGGTCTACATGGATTATTTCACAGTTTATGGTAACACATTTGAAGAAGCATTAGAAAATTTGGAAAAAGTCCTAATTAGATGTAAAGAAACAAATCTTTCATTAAGTCATGAAAAGTGTTTTATGATGTTTACTGAAGGAATTGTTTTAGGACATCATATTTCAGGAGATGGAATTAAAGTTGATAGATCCAAAGTTGAAGTTATCTCCAAGTTACCTGTTCCAAATTTCCAGAAAGATGTTAGAAGTTTTCTTGGGTTTACTGGATATTATAGAAGATTTATTGAAAACTTCACTAAGATAGCATCTCCTCTTTTCAAATTACTTACCAAAGACTATGAGTTCAAATGGGATCCTGAATGTCAGTCTGCCTTTGAAACTTTAAAGACTAGAATATCTGAAGCACCCATTTTGAGAGGGCCAAATTGGAAACTCCCTTTCCACATTTCTACTGATGCTTCAGATACAGCTCTAGGAGCTGTCTTGGGACAAAAAGATTTGGTCCCTTATGCCATTTATTACACCAGTAAAAATTTGACTCCCACTGAGTTAAATTACACTGTGACTGAAAAAGAATTCTTAGCCGTTGTTCATGCAATTAACAAGTTTAGACATTATATAACCGGCTATGAAACTTTTGTCCATACTGATCACTCTGCAATTAGATATCTCATGAACAAACCTATTGCTAATGGCAGAGTTACAAGATGGCTTTTACTTTTACAAGAATTCAACATTACTGTGTTAGATAGACCAGGGAAACAAAACACAGTAGCTGATTTCTTGTCTAGAATCCAAAACACTAACGAAGATTCTCCTGTAGAGGATAAGTTTCCAGATGAATACTTGTTTGCAGTAACTACCAAGACTCCTTGGTATGCAGATATTGCTAATTATCTAGTTACAGGGAAGCTACCTCTACACTTATTTCCTAACGAGAAAAGGAAAATCATTCAGGAGAGTTCACATTATTCTTGGATTTCTAATGAATTGTTCAAAACAGGGCCAGATTGTATGATCAGAAGATGTGTTCGGGAAGATGAAATGCCTGACATCCTTAAGGCATGCCATGATGAACCGTGCGACGGACACTTTGCTGACAAGAGGACAACCTATAAAATCCTTTCTTTAGGATATTATTGGCCTTCTCTCTTTAAAGATGCAAAGCAATATGTCAGAAGGTGTGACAGCTGCCAAAGAGTTGGGAGACCAACTCCTTCAAATGAAATGCCACTACATCCACAGGTATGCATCGAACCCTTTGAGAAATGGGCTCTAGATTTCGTTGGACCTATTAATCCACCATCTAAGCAAAAGAAGTATATATTGGTTTGCACTGATTATGTTACTAAGTGGGTAGAAGCCAAGGCATTACCTTCTGCCACTGAAAATTCAGTTGTTCAATTTCTTTTTGAGGATATTTTTACTCGTTTTGGTGTCCCAAGAGAAATTGTGACAGATCAGGGAAGCCAATTTACATCTAAATTGATGGAGAAGCTGATGGAGGAATACAAAATCAAGCACAGAACATCTACTCCATACCATCCGCAATCAAATGGTCAAGTGGAATCTACAAATAAAGTCCTTGAAGGAATTATCACCAAGACTGTTCATCTTCATAGAAGAGATTGGGAGGAAAGGCTTCCTGAAGCCTTGGGCCTATAGAACTACATGGAGGAACACAACAGGACATTCTCCCTATGAACTTGTTTATGGGAAAGAAGTCCTACTCCCCATTGAGTTCCAAATCAAGACCTTTAAGATGGCAGTTCAATTGGGGATGAGCCTATCAGAAGCCCAAAAACACAGAATGGACCAGCTAAATGAGCTAGATGAAATAAGACAATATGCAATTCTAAGGACCGATCTAGTTCAGCACCAAAGGACTAAATGGCATGATCGACACATCAAAGAAAGAAAGTTTCAGAAGGGAGATTGGGCACTATTGTTTGATTCCAAGTTTAAGGACTTCAAAGGAAAATTGCAAACTCATTGGCTTGGGCCATATGAGATTGATGAAGTCTTTAAAAATGGAGCAGTTCGAGTGAAGATCATTGACGAGCTTCAGACTCCTCTCATTGTGAATGGCCATAGATTGAAAGTCTACCACAAGCCACTCTCAAGGGAGGAATTTGTTAAAATGTTCCAAGAAGATTCTGCAATGAGGCTGGTGGAGAAGAATTCTTCTCCTCCATCAGCCTAGTTTTTGTTCCTTTCAGTCGAAAAAAAAAAAAAGAAAAAAAAAAATCTCTTGTATAAGCCTGAAAACCAATCTTGGATTGGCAGTCTTATGCAGAAAATATGAAGTGAAAATCAGGGTCACCTGACACTTTATATTTTCCAAAAAAAAATCTCTCTCTTTTTCTGTCCATCTCATCCATCTCATCCATCTCATCATTTTCATTCCACTTCATTTTCTTCCAGTCCATTCATTCCATCTCATTATCACCAAATAAAGTCCCTCTCAGGACTATTCCATTCAGTCAAGTTGTTTTAATCCTCTTTGTGCAGGCAGAAAAGTGTTGCTGCAATTTCCACAGCTAGGAGCCAATTCCGCAGCTGATATCAAGATTCCGCAGCTAATACACTCTGTTCCTGCAACAAAAACAAACTCTGTTTCAAAAAGAAAAATCTGCAGTCAAAAACACCAGCATCATTAAAAGAGCAAGGACACATGGCATATACAAAGGCAGCAATCAATCAAAGGTTAGCATCATAATTAGCAAAGGGATCAAAATGCAAATACATGAAGGTATGTTCTAAATTTCTAACTAACAGTTATATCATTTATGTATGGTTTTCGGATTATGGTAGGAGGCACGTAATGTAATGATTGACAAGACCCCCGTCCACTCCTCATCCATTATGCTGCGTAATCCACCTCACCACCTTCCTAACGGTTCCCTAATTGCTGTTGATTTGAACTTAATACGGCCTGCTCTCTCTCATTAATTCTTCGTACCAGAGTGACGTGTATTGTTGTACCACGGCTCTCCAATTAATCATTCCGCAGCCAGGTGTACACAGCCACCCGACGTCCATGGGATTCGGCCGTTTCATCCTTAACACCCTTCTATGCATGCATAACCCCATTTCTATTGCCGTTCACTCCCTCGATTTCATTGTTTTTCACTCTCACTACTCTGTTTCACCGTAAACATACTCTGTTCCATTTTCCTCACCTCTCCACTCAAAACCCTGACCACCAGCTTCGTAATTGCATTACAGCCATTCTGTTGTAGCCGTAATACCCACTGCTGAGCATTCTGTTGCAGCCGTAATACCCACTGCTGAGCACTGTTTTTCCCGTATAGCTCTCTCTCCAGTATTCAAACAGCGCTGTCAGAGCAGCAAGAGAGCTGGTAACCGAAATGGGCAAGTTATTAAGAGCAGAGCCAGAAGGTTCTAAGTTTCTAGATGGTTACTCACAAACGAAGAATGCCCTGCAGAAGGCCAAGTGGTTAAAATTTATTCAGAAGTTCAAAGGATATCACAAGGAAGTTACCAAGGCCTTTGCTCGGTCGTTTGATGGAAAAACAAATACTGTGGAGATTGGAGACCTACAATTCACTGTCACAGAGAGCAGCTTGGCTCAAGCAATTGCTTTGCCTCGTACTGGGGAACGTTGGTTCAAAAATCGAACTGTTGAAGGCCAAGAGTGGAAGAACATGTTGAAAAATCCAGGTATGGATACCACTATCTTCACCAAAGGAATACCTGTAAGTGTCATTAAAAAGGAATGGACTGCCTTACTTTTGCTAGTTCGGAAATTTTTAACATGTGAAGGCAGATTTGGTATAATGTATATTTATCATACAAAGATAATGATGCATTTTATGGGTGAACATACCATCAATCTTCCTTATTTCTTGCTAGCTAGTCTAAGAAAAATGAGTGCCACTGTTCAGAAACACGTGGGAAACATTGAGCCCCACCTATATCACCATGGACTCATTAAAATCTTGATTGAGGAGCAGTTAAAAATTAGAAAGGATACATGGGAGAAATTCCTTGTTAGAAACCATTTTCAAGAGGCAGCAGAAGCCTCTAGTAGCTCTCCTAGGGTGCCAAAAAGAAGTAGAAGAAAAGGGAAAGAAATGATTACCCAAGAAGAGACTGCTGCCCAAGACACTGCTGTAGAAGTTGAAGAAACTGCCCAAGAAATTGTTGCAAAAACTCTTCAAGAAATTGCCCAAGAAACTGTTCAAGAAACTATTCAAAAGGAAAAGAAAAAGGGAAGCAGAACAAAAAGACAAAAGGGGGATAAAGGGAAAGCCATTTTGCAAGAGTCATACCCTTCACCTGAACCCTCAAGTGAAGAAGATACCCAAACATTAGCTCATAGGCTTGCTCAGCTTCATGAAACTGCCATCTTCAAAAAGAAACAAAAGCAAAAACAGCAAGAACCAAAGAGTACTAGCCTGCAAGTAAGAAGAAGCAGTAGACTTATAGGGAAGAAGAGTGTGACTAAAGAGAAACAGTCCCATTTCATTGATTTGGGCACACCTGAGAAGACTCCAATGCAGCTAGATATTGAGCTAAGTCCTCCAAGAGAGGAAAGTCCTTTCCAGCAAGAGAGAGAAAGCAGTTTTCAAGGATTTGAATTTAAGCCAAGACAAACACCTGACATTGACCCTGTCCAGCAGGAGGCATATGATTATTTGGAAACATTAGAGCAATCTGTTGCTGGTCCTAGTACTGTCTTGCCCCTTGAACAGCAGGTTCAATCTCTGAAACAAGAAGTATTTTAGCTAGAGGTCCTGAATCGCCACATCAAACAGGAAAACGAAAAATTGAAGGAACAAGGTAAAGTGGACAAAATGGTCCACGATAACACAATGCTTCATTTGGGTCTTTGGCAAAGAAAGAACAGGAAATTGAAGAGGAAATGCAAGAAATTAAGTAGGGCCTTGGTCAACTTGAAATTCAGGTGCTTGGTTAGGAAACCAAGAACAAATTTGGCAATAGGAAGGAAAAGGAGAAGGTTGGATGTCTTGGCAGAGGCATCTGAACATGTGAACTGAAAGATTATGACAAAATTTTGGTTGCATGAGGACATGCAACACCCTCGCAGTGGGGGTATGTTGAGCCTCAACCTTGCACTCATTTACCTGTCCTCCCAACAGCTTTTCCCTATTCACTTCTCTCTTCTGACATCATTTCCTCCATCAACTTGTTCAATTCATTGCATTATATGTCTTTTTAACATGATTTGTTGACTGTGCTAATGATTGACTGTTTGTTTAGAATTTTGGTACATGTTTAGCAATTCCGCAGCTGTTCTGCAATTCCGCAGCTACTCAGCAATTCCGCAGCTGTTCAGAGATTCCGCAGCCTTTTTGTTGTTTGCTATACTCCACGTGTCTTCTCAAGGAACGGGCCACATGGGCACGTTGGTATGGATGTATACATGGTTCGTATGCTATTGGTTGGGCCAAATTAGTCACGTATGCCCCCGGTCAATGCAGGAGTACCCACGGTCAAACAGTTAAGTTCCAGACGGTGGCACGGCTCTGCGTGAGCAACTGAGACACGGAACCACAGCTGGCACTTCCTCCATGCCACGAAGACAGCAAGGGACAGGATCTAACCATAGATTTACTCCCCATGATGACCGTTTCCTCCAAACGTGCACGGAGTTGCCTGCGTGTTGCTGCGTAGTTAATTAGTTAAGACTGTAGTTGCTTAGTTTACGCAGAGGACAGTTTGTCCCTGTGCCTATAAATAAAGCGTTTTCCAACGCTTAGAGATTAGCTTTTTGATATTTTAATTTCTGTAATTGTTTTGGTTATCAAACTCTGTTTTAAGAAGACTGTTTCTACAACACTTTTTGACTGTATTTTGACATGCTGATTTAATATAAGAAGACTGTTTCTTCTCATCTCTGCGTAGCTGATCTTTAGCTGGTTGAGTGGATGGAGGGCCCCCATCTACCACAACCTATGTACAGTAGCATTTAACTTTATTTTCCTGCCTTTCTTTGTTTTCATTTTCACATGTACAATAATGTATAGTTTGATTTCTGCAGTTTTTCATTTCTTTGAACATGTATAATAATGTACAATTTGATTTCATGCCTTTACATTTCCAGCACTTTTCAGAACTGATCAGTTTGTTTATGCAGGTGTGTTAGGAGCCCGGGATAGTGTGTTTTTATTTCTTTTTATCACTGATGGTATTTGAAGTTGTCTTGTCTTAGCTGCTGATTTTTACCTTGCTTATTTAGTTTCATTGCTAGTTTACTTTATCAAGTTTTTGACAAGTTGCTTACTAACCTTTTGATGGTCTTCTCATCATATTTGACTAACCTTTATTGGACCAAAATATCATTAAGTGGCAGCTTGGTTTGATTAGCTTTTTGACTCATATTACTGATTCCTTCTTAACTGTTTTTCACATGAACAATTTTAGCTAGAGGCAGAGTGTTAAGAAAGAATGAAGTGTTATGATTTGTCATTTAAGTTTTGCAGTTAAAGTAGTGTTTTTCACTTTCCATTGAGTTAACATAGATGCTATTTTTGTTCTTATCAGCAGCATAGATAGTGGACTAGTGCCATTAGTCACTTTGTTTAATGCTTCGCTTTCATTTGAAGTTTCAATTCCATTGCAAGTCACTTTTCAAGCTTTCTCTTTAAAAAGTTCTAGAAGCATTTAGAAACCACCATATGCACACACACGCACTCATTTGTTTATAAATCCATCACTCCATCTTAAGAAGTTAAATCAACCTCAAACATCATCCAAAAATGACAAAAAGAACTAGGAAAGGTTGCTTAAGTACATACTGTACATCTCACTTCATCAGCTTACGAGCCCCGGGTTGACAATTAATGATAGCAATTTAGACAACACTAAATTGGCCAAACACATGGGACGAGAGCCTCCCCTATGTTCAGCACAGCTACAACCGGGCTCTCCACAGCTCGACTGGCCACAGCCCTTTCCAAGTGTGATTGGGATTCCAGCCACTATGTCCCATCGATGTGGCCATGCCATTTGCAGCTACTCACGCAGATTCTGCTCATGTCCAGTTTGAAACAGATAAGGCAAACAGCTTCATTGAGCACATCCAACATATTCGCCAGCAGGTCCATGACATTCTGGAGAAATCAAATGCCAAGTACAAGCAGCGACATGATCAACATCGGGTGCCACACAAGTTTCAAGTGGGCGACAAAGTCTGGTTGCATTTGCAAAAGGAACACCTTACCAGAGCCTATTGGAAACTCAGACCACTCCGATATGGCCCTTACACCATTACCAAGGCTGTGGGAGACAATGCATTTGAGCTCAGCATTCCCCCATTCCTTGGCCTGCACCCGGTGTTCAATGTCGACCGCCTTCGGCCATACTTTCCACCATTACTAGACACATCCGACATTGCAGAACAACTCACACCCACAGAGTTAAATCTAGCTTGCATGGAACAAGTTACAACTGATCGGATCATGGACACACAGATCAAGCACACTCGCCAAAAGAATATCCAACTATATCGAGTTGTCAAAGCAGGACAACTCCTTCACCACGGCAAGTGGCTCACCAGGGACCAAGTGCAGCAGAAGTTCCCTCATCTCATGGAGGAACTCAACGCAATGGGGACCATTGCTTCCTAATGGGGGAGGAATGATCCAGGTGGATATTGGTGGCCACCCACTAATTCCACTTGGATCCCCTCTAGTGCTTCTTACAGTTTTTTTCAGTTTCCTTAATTATAGCACAGTTTACTATTTTTAGCAGTTTTTCGGGTCCTAAACTTCCGGAGCCGTTTTGAGGCCCTAAACGATGTTTTTCTGATAAAAATCATCTTTTCCGTCATAGTCCTCGGAGAGATCTTTCCAACGGGCTATCATGCACGTCAAACGGAGATAGTACGACCAATTCGCTACCCCGGGAAGTTGATGTACCAACTTACCCAAAAACGAGGCCCACAATTTGGCGTTTCATCTTCTAGAGTTAGGTTTTGGAATGTGAAGGGTTTTCCATTGTTTCTCAACAATAAATAGGCCTTCGAGCCTCATTGTAAGATAGTTCAGAGGCATGTAGCCACCACATCTCTTCTCAGAGATAAGCTACCATCGCCCTAGCTGGTTTATTTCCATTTCTGTTTGTAAGCATATTTCAGTATTTTACAGTAATGAATTGAGGTATTATTTCCACTGCATATCTGTCTTTATGGTTATCTCTGTATTTTATTGCGTTCCTGTTTAAATCCGGATCATGGCGGGAGCCGGGAGGCGGAGCGACAAGCTAGAAACGACCAACCAGACTGCATGAATCATGGCCTTCATACACTCCCCCCCAATCAGTGCAAAGGAGATCCGCGGGGAGCCAATGCATGGATAGCTCAATCTCAACCTACACGTACTCTTACTCCAGAACTCCACTGATAGCTCATGCACGTCTCGAGCTTTTTGTGCTCGCCATATGCCAGGATTGAGCTCTCCCTCTCCATGCCATCCGATGGAATTACACGTCTCACTCTTTCACTATCAAGCCTCGTTCCCTGGCAGCAGCTATAAGTTTTCATCTCTGCAAGCAGTGTGAAAGTTTGGCCAGCTCTCCTCTTCCCCTGCGTGCTCTGGCACCGGGACTTTCCTTCTGCTCGCCTTATCTCCTATCTTGTTCTCACTCATCCCCGGCTCTGCGGTTCTGGTTTGGTCTCGCTGGAGGTTTCGCTAATGCTCTGCTCCTGGCTATCGCTCTGTGAGATGATTACATGGAGATGTCTTTTCAACATCCTATACAGGTTTCAAAGGGCCACTGGTTTACAAATTAACAAGTCCAAATCAATTCCATACCACAACGATGCCAATATGGAATTGGTGCAATGGATTTCTGAGTTGTTTGGAGTCGGTATAAGGTCTATCAAGAATGGAGTAAAATATTTGGGTTTCCACCTAAAGGCAAAGGGTTATTCCAAAGACGACTGGAAGTGGCTCATTGATAGATATTATAAAAAGCTATCCGCGTGGGAATATAAATGTCTATCTCTGGCAGGAAGAATAGTCCTAACTCGAGCAGTCCTCTTGCAACTTGCTGTATATTGGGCCCACATTTTCTTCCTCCCAGCGAGCATCATACAAAAAATGAACAAGATCACTACAAATTTCATATGGGGCGGAAATTCAGCTCAAGGAAAATATCATCTCGCCTCTTTGGAGAAGATTTCCAGACCAAAGACTTCTGGTGGTTGGGGCTTATTGGACTTGAGAACCTTTGGGAAGGCACTCCTGTGCAAATCCTTGTGGAGGGGGATCTACGGGGCAAGTCCTTGGAGCCATACCATTAAGATGAAATATATGAGAGGAAAAGGAATAGAATACTGGTTCCGTTTAGGAAGGATTGGGGTTAAGTGCGGCTCTGCCATCTGGACCAGTCTTCGCAAAATAGAGAAGTATTTTATAAGGAACCTGAAATGGTGCTTTCAGTCCGGCAATAGAATCCTCATCGGAATTGATCCCATCATGAGCGGGCGCGAGACTATATCTATCCCCGACAGGTTTCTATTTTTCCTCCATGGCAAAGGCTTCTTCACATGGGATAAGTTGATTTCAGGTTGGCAAGGCCCCCTTCCTATATGGAAATCGGTCGCTGAACTGGTTTTGCCGGAGTCACTGTCGAGCCAATGGGACTCGATCAAGATTGTTCTGAGAAGTTGCGGCTTTATCAGATCCATGCCTCAGGACTTCTTGATCTGGAACCTGTCAAATGCTAATATTCAGGTATGTGTAAAGAATATATATGCTGATATGATTGGCTCAAAGCCTATGCTCTCTTATCCCTCTTTCCCATCAGCGTTTTGGAAAACAGGTTGCACTCCCAAATTCATATACTTCTCATGGCTGGTGTTTTATAATAAGAATTTGTCCTGGGAGAATTTGAGGAAAAGACAGTGGCATGGGCCGAGTAGATGCCAAATGTGTGAATTAGAAGAGGAGTCAAATCTTCACATGTTCTTCCAGTGCAACTCTATTCAGCAAATATGGCGGGATCTGGCATTTCTATATGGTTTCCCTCTTCTACTACACGTTTCTACCCCTGCTGCTTTTGATTGGTGGAGTAGGCAAAGAGAATCATGGAGATCGATCATTATTATTGCTTTATGGTGTGCCTGGAGGTGGAGGAATAATAAAATATTCAATGAAGCAAAGGAGCCCCTCTCGGATATATTGCATCACATAGTTCTCATATATGACTTCGTCCCCAAAAGGCTTCCAAAACTGAAAAATGCCAACAGAAGTGGATTGACAGTTTCCCTCCTTAGAACCCCGAGGGCCTTCTTTGATGGTGCTGCCCATCAAAATACATGCAGTTGTGGGGTGGTCATTATTATGGATGAGAACCTACATTACAACCTGTCTTGGAATGCAGGTAAGGGTACAAACAGCTTGGCGGAGGCAAAAGCACTCACAGGTCTTCTCGCTTTCTGTACTTTCTTTGACACCCATCCCATCTCAATCTTCAGGGACTCAAAAACTATGGTCGATCATGTCAATTGCAAAAGCCTCATCCAATGTCCTCACCTCACATGCTGGTTGGATAGAATTATGTTCTTTTGGGGTCAGATGGGAGGGAGCTCCATTCAACACGTCTACCGAGCCAGGAACCAAAAAGTGGATTGCTTGTCAAAGGAGGGCCTTCATCTTGGAACAGGATCATGGTCATTGAAGGTTTTTGTTGGCAAGGAGTCCTTTTCCATACAGGACTTCTGCATTCCGGGTTTTTAATTCTCCTTTCATCTGTCTTTATGATCTATCTCTGGCTTCTCCATTTTTTATTTTTGACTTACCTGTATCTGTCGGAATATGTATGGCTTCATCTATCACTAATTCTTCTCATAGCTGGCGCTGGTGTCCCTTGCATGTGTGCATCTCTGAGTTTATTGGAAATCTGCACAGAAGAACCTCTCCTCTGGTTTTTGTCCGGTGCTTTTCTTATATGCATAATATGTATAATCTGGAACTGATTATTCAGACGTAATATAACACTCTATAGCTTTTTCCTTCTGAAATATATATATATATATATATATATATATATATATATATATATATATATATATATTCAATACATTTTTTTGTTTTAGGTCTATTTTTTCTCAAAATTCTCCAAATAATTAAAGATCATAAATTTCTAAACCCTAACCTCCATCATCCAATATATATCATCGTGAAATCCACCACAACCTCCATTATCCAATATGACAATCCACCACAACCTACATCATCCAATCTAAATCAATAATCATGTGAGGTGAGGTCGCATGAGTAAGGGAGGCACAACCACGATGGACTCGTGACTCAGGGAAAATTAGTCATGTGTATGGCGTAAAGTTTATAAAAACAAACGTGAGACCCCTATGTGGGGGCAATCAAGGATCTCGCAGGTTACAGTGAAATAATCACGATAAAGTCGTGATTGTATGAAAAACAGGGATGAGGCATCCTCACACCTGTTAATGGAAAAGGCATGAGGCCCGCATGGCTATTTATAAAAGAGCCATGCAGGGCATCAAAATTTCCCAAGCCATAAATTTTTTACCACACAAGCAATAAGCATAACCACCACTCAACCTAGAAATATTGAGATTCTCCAATTAAAAATTTTCATAGTCTACAACGAAAAAACATTTTACCAACATCCCATCATAAAAAAAAAAAAAAACTATAATCGGTCATACCATGCTACAAAACTCTAAAACATATAATCAAAACTATATATACAATTTTCATGCAACATGATGGATAATGCCTAGATCATTCAAAATTATTTATACAATTCTCATGCAATATGGTGGATAATATTGTGATCCAGAAGCCCCAAGGGTTAGTTTAGTCGGTCGAGTTCATGTTGCTAAGTACCTTGCCATAAGGAGGTCACAAGGTCAAATATTCCTGACGCCCTTGGGGTTAGGCCCTGCTTGTTTGGCCTACGGGTAGATCCCTTCAGGTTGATTTGCCTGTATTTTCCCGTGGATGTAGCAGCCACCCAGTGTCCATAAACCACCCTTAAAAAAAATTTTATGATTTAGATCAAAAGTTTGTATTAAAATTAAAAGTTTTCAAATGGTTGTGATGGGTTTGTTTGTGGAATATAGATGCAAACCTGATGAATCCATTTTTAGGAGAAGATCATTTTGGACAAGTGAGAGAATGGAAAAAATAAGGAATTATTTGTCAACGTAAATAGAGAAATGCTTGGAAAATTACCTTAAAATCATCAACATGACAAATAAAAAGGATGTTGTAATTGTAACATGTGGCAGAAGAGATGTTGTAATTGCAAGTGTTGTGGGGATGTTTTTAGAGGTGCCAACGTGGTAGAAAAAGTAGATATATAGATTAATCCCTACACTGGTATGTGTGCTCCTCCACTCTTGATTTGGTCATAGGCTCCATGACCAATGCGTCGTATATTTCACACAACTATACATATACACAATGTATATACAGACTTGGAGAGTCCCCACACCTCAAGGCTTCTTCTTGGGTCGAATGCTTGTCTGATTTACCCTCGGCCAACTAAATGTCAACGACCTATAATTATAGAAATTCAATAGCATGGGTTAGCGATGGCTAGATTGTGGTGTGCCAGGTATTTAAAATTTATTAATTGTTTGGGTTAATTTGTATGGAGTTGTTTTTAGTGCGATTTTTTTGGAGTTTCTGGTGTCGGAATCCGGTAGAAAAAAGTGTGTTGAAATCTTGATTTGTGTTATTTAAACTAGTTTTTTGACTGTATATATGGATTTAGCATCCTGGAAAACCCCTAAGGCACTTCTATTGTGCAGGAGTTAACCATCAAACTTGTGATTTCAATAAATTCTTGCCGGATATTAGAGAAATTACACTGGAAAAATCCACCAAAAAAACTTCTACAAATTCACACTAAAAACAACTGGAATTTGTATTGGAGTGAAAGGCGGCTTCCTCGAATGTGTGAAGTATTGAAGTATTTATTGGTTAATTTTTTTGGGGGTCAAAGGCAGGTTCCTTGAAAGTGCGAAGTATTTATTGGCTAA
The DNA here is from genome assembly GCA_031772625.1 of Pinus tabuliformis. Lineage (NCBI taxonomy): Eukaryota > Viridiplantae > Streptophyta > Pinopsida > Pinales > Pinaceae > Pinus > Pinus tabuliformis. Next base: position 353,729,233 of record CM062816.1, read on the forward strand.
TTTGTTTTGAGGTCAAAGGTGACTTCCTCGAATGTGCATGAGACATTGGTTTAGTACGAACATAACAAATATGTCAAAACCAGTAGACACACTACAACGTGTTGCATTGACAACTTCAAATTTAGTTTGATGCCTTAAAATGAGGGAAATAACATGGATCATGATCAAGACAACAAAACGGATAAGGAGCAGTTTAACTATTATGTCTACTTTGAATTCATCTTTTTTTTGTGATATGTTTACTGAAAGCACTTCACAAACCTTGTTGGGGCAGTGTAATATTTAGGGTTTTTGTCCGATTTGATGATTTAATTGTTGGTAACATTTTGAATTTTAATTATTTTAAATATATAAATTAATTTAATACGAGGGAAAAATTATGATGTTTTTAATTTTACATATTATAGAATAAAAATTAACGGTTACAAAATATCTTTAAAAAAAATAAGTATTAGACTCTTGCATATTTTTTTGAATTGATAATTATGAATACAGGGAAACACCAACAACGTGTCATCATTGTAGGATTATATGAGGAATGAAAGTTTATGAGTCCTGCATCATCATCTTAGGATACTATGATATTGGAAATTAAACTAGAAATTTTCCCTAAAGGTGAAAAGGTACACCGAAGGAATAGAATATTTGGGAAGTGTTGAGTTTTCTAAGACACAACTAGAAACAATTTTATAGAGTTCAGGCTTCTGTGATCCATATCAAGTTTGTGAGATATTTTCGGCGTAAATCACATGGAAAACCATTTGTCGACGCGTTGCGAACCAACTAGTGTGGTTCATCGTCAGGAAATGGTTTTCCATGTGATTTACGCCGAAAATTCTCACAAACTAGAAACAATTTTTTTTTCAACAAATAACTACTTTCAACGATCAATAAACATTAGTTTCACATAACATTGAATTCAATATCATTTAAGCAGTTATACAGAAGAAAAATGTCAACTAATAAACATGAAAGAGCAATAAAGTAACTATGAAACAATGAGACAAGAGACACAAAATTAGGCACATATCAAAGGCAAAACCCACAAAAAAAACCAGGCAAAAGTTCTTCCTTATGTGAGAGAGACAGAGAGAGAGAGAGAGAGAGAGTTTCCAAATTCATCAATACATCATAAATAAATATAGCAGAATAATAGTAAACCAATAACCAAAATCATGATCAAGTGCCATGTTAAAATCAAGGTTCTTAAAATTTTGACCCTACCTAGAATTTTGGTTTCCTCTTGAAATTTCAACCCTCAAGTAATTTCACTGGATTAGAGATGCATGATGTAACATCCTTGTTGAAAATTCCATGTAATAAAAGTTGATAAATGCAAAATAATAACCACATTTATGGGAAACTTATTTCAAGTTGAATGTTGGGAAAGAAATCCTAGTGTGGGTGTTCATTGGTTTATTATGGCTAAGGAAATTGGCAAAGGAAATGGAAAAGGCTTTGGAAATGAAAAATGGTATTTTTGGCACATTTGTTTATGAAAATAATGGAAATTAGGAGAAAAGGAAGGTGAAAGGTCACATGTTGCATGTGAGGAGGAAAATGAAGGAAAATAATGGGAAAATGAAGAAATTAGAGGCCTCGTTAATAAAAAATTTGAGGATCAGTTGGTAACTTTTATTAGTTCAGTTTTGGGCCTCTCTCATTATTCTCTCTCTCTCACACACTCTTGGACGAGTTTTCTTGGATCACTTTGGCATTGGATCAAGAAGGGCAAAGAAGGCAAGAGGAAGGAAGGAGAAAGCAAGAAAGAGCATGATCAAGTAGCTACAACTGGATTCTTTGCAGGTATCAATTTGCATGTGTGATTTCCTTACTATATTTGACATGCATGGTATTGCATGTAGTTCTTTGCTTTCATGGTATGGGATTTCTAGGTGTGATAGTGTTTTCAGCCTAGCCTTGACATATCCGGATAGCCATGGTGTGATGGGGTTCTCATGTTTTGGTTAAGTTGGATTGTCAGATGGATTTGAAGCTGAGAGAGGTGGATCTCCAAAAGAAATAACACATGGCCTAGTGATCCCTAGACTAGACCGTGGGTTGTGATAAAGCCACTAGCCTGGTGACCCCTGAACCAGACTGTGGGTTGCAACAAAGCCAAGTATTGTGTGCTTCGATGGGACTAGGAATCATCTACTGATTAATGGCGGGATATACGGTAAAGCCTAGAGGTGGTTTCCCTATATTAGGCCTAGGAATCCTTACCAGTGAATGGCGAGATATACGGTAAAGCTTAGAGGGTGGAGTCTCAATTAGGGCCTAGTGATCCAGTGTGGATTGCGGTAAAGCCTAGAGACTAGGAGACAAGGAAATTCCTCATGGTGTAGGTGGAGAAATCCGGTGGCATCCATGCTTGTTTTATGGCCTAGTGATCCGGGATGGATTACGGTAAAGACTGGTTCTATTGATGAGGGTGAGGTGGTGTAGCCTCGGGAAGCACTGATTGATTTTGGTTTTAAGTCCCACATTCATGCTTGGAATATGGCATGGGGGTGATTAAATGAAAGAAATATTTGGTTCAGCCAATCTATGGTTGGTTGGTTCATGGAAGTCCCAAACCTGGTTGGTCGTTGCATTCATTAATATGAGGTTATTTTTCCTTGTTATTTCACGAGTATTATATTGGTTCATATGTGGATTATATGGTTGTTGTTTCCTTGTTATTTATGTTGTTATTATGCTAGTTATGAACATGTATTATGACAGTGGCTACGTATGGCTCTCATCATGTTTTTACTTGTAAATGAATGAACAATGTATCTATAGCCTAATAGATGATATTGCAGCTAATGTGATAGGGAAGCAATGTCTCATAGTGAATCTCATATAAGTATGAGACCCCTATGCACAATTATGTTGTTAATAACTTTAGCTTTCATGTTTGTGACATGTTTTATGAAATGCCTGTCATGGCTAGTAGGGGTCCAGTCTAGTCATTGTCAATGTTTTTGCAAATGTATCATTGTTTTGTAGTGTAAATTCATTTCTGAAGGTGTCATTGAGTTATAGGTAGTGACCTGGGCTCTGCACCTGAAAAAGTGGCTCGAATCTCGCAATGACAAGCACAACACTGGGGAAAAAAGTTCCCATAAGTTATCCTTCCCTTGTTGTGGGAGCTTCTAGAGCCTCCTAGATGCACCCTTGTCCATATCAAGGGAGCATCCAGGGGATTGATGCACTAAAACTTTAGTTGGTCTTAGGGGTTGGTTACTTGAGTGGTTGGGATGGCTCCTAAGAGTTTTTTTGCTGATGTGGAAGGTTTGTGTGGTGTGTTTCTGTCGATTCCACTTCCTTAAGGTTACTTAGGAGGTTGAATACCATAGTGGCATCTCATCGCATATTTACTCTAGCTGACTGGTTACTTGGGTAGATGTGGGATGAGGGTGTTACAGAGCAGTATCAGAGCATGGTTCACCCCTTGGAATGGATGGCCAGTGTGTGTTGGTCCTACATTTATGTCGGTTTCACATGTGATAATCATCCTTGCGGTCTATATTTTTTTTGCATATGCATGGTGTCAGTCATGGTTGTAGTTATGTCGCCATGTGAAAGAGGATGTTGTTGTTGTGAAGTGTGTCGCCATGATTTTATGATTGGTTATGCATTTCTACGTGTGTCAGTTCTTACATGTTGTCAAATGTGAATTGATATGGTTGTTGTTGTTGTCATGCATGAGGTCATGGTATGTGTAGTTGACATGGTCATGCATTGATGACTAGACTCTAGCTAGAATGATGGTTATATGCTTATGTATTATATGTATATATGTTGTCATGATTATGTTATACATGTATTATGTTGATTGGTTGATCTTGCAGACGAGGTATCCTCCCCGAATTATGCTAAGGTACGTTGGTTTATTGTGATTTGGTTTAGCTAACATGATATACCTTGCAGGAATAATATCAAAGATGAATAGCATAATGGTAGACTATAGTTCATGAGATTCTCCTTATGGGTCAGATGAGCAGCATGTTGTTGGGAATACTTCTGACTTAGTAGATACACTGAGAATATTGAAGGCGGAAATAAGGAGTTGCAAAAAAGACAATGACATAATTATATAGGTACAAGAGAAACAAGCAGATGTGAATGCAATGATACTTCAAATTTTGTCAGAATTGCAGCGACAGGGGCCACTACGGATCAACCATGGGATGGAGGACAGAACTAATGCGGCATATGGCAGTAGATCTCATGGTGGGCACAGGTCGGATATATATGACACGAGTAGAGATAGAAAATTTTTGGATACTTTGGATAGGAGAGGTGATGATACATGTATTATTCTAGTTTTGGTTCTGAATGGCATCATGATTATCATTGTTATCACCCTTATAGGAGGAGTGATAGAGGATACTTTCTAGATAATTTTAAGAAATCAAAGCCACCTACTTTTGATGGAGACTTGAAAAAACCGGAAGATGCAGAGGCTTGGATAGTTGGAATGAACACGTTATTTGAATTGCATGAGTACATAAAAAACATGAAGGCCATAATTATTATCTTCATCCTGAAAGGTAAAGAAGATATCTAGTGGGAAAATGTGAAGTGAGTCAAAGACATTAGGATGGAGGACTTAAGTTGGCATGAGTTCAAGAGGATTTTTAGGAAGAAGTACTTGTCAGAAAGGTACTATGACAATAAGGCCAAAGAATTATGTAAGCTAAAGATGGGATCAATGACAGATGAGGAGTATACGACCAAGTTCCTAGAGCTATTGAGGTATGTACCGTACCTTATAGATGATAAGGCTATAGTTCAACGATCTGTCAGTGGATTTCCATTAGCATTTAAAGATCGAATTGAGTGTGATGAGCCTCGGTCACTCAAGGAGGTTATTGGGAAATTGAAACATTGCTATGAATAGTCAAAGTGTAAGAATAAATCTCAGCAAGAATGGAAAGGGAACAATAAGGATAAAGGTAAGGGTAAATGGAAACCGAAAAGAGCAAGGCCTCGAAATGCAAAAGAGAAAGAGAATGTGGCACCTTACAAGAAGTGCAATGTAGCTAGATAGGGACATGGATCACAACAACAACATAGAGGCGATGGTACTAGAAGTTGGAGTGTTGTACATGTGGTAAGGAACACCTTAAGAGATATTGTCCACAAAGCTTTTCTATAGTGCATAGGAGGCATAGACTGTTGGGGATATCGGGTAGAGCATTCCTCGCATCTATGCCGCGCTGGACAACGAATAGGAAGATCATCAGGCATCTATCATTGAGATGGACAATAAGCTTTGTCATCAATTTGTTTCTATTTTGATTGACCCTACATATAATTATAGTTATGTTAGTCTTGAATTGGTTGATAAGTGTGGTTTGAATAAAGAAGTGCATGCAGAATCTCGGTTAGCGTAGCTGGATATAGGTACAAAGAAAAGAGTTCATCATTGGGTAAGAGCTTGTGCATTCATTAGAGAACTTTTGAGGTCTAAAATGGGCCTCCTAAGAAAAATGTACAACCAAAATAAAATTTATAAGAACCAATAGGATTCAATATGATGATGCCAACCATGGGGGATGATTCAGCACTTCTGGGGTAAAAAAACAAAAAGATTAAAAAATAATAAAATAATAAAACTACTTTTTCAACTTATCTCCCTAAGGTTTTACTCAAATTTCGAGCAAGAGTGATCGTTTGATGAAAAATTTAATTCCTCATCCAAGGAGTACCCATGTTGCATACTTTCGATAGACCATGCTACACGAAAAATGAGAAATACATGAAAAAATGTGATTGCAATCACATTTTTCATGTATTTTTTTATTTTTCGTGTAGCATGGTCCATTGAAAGTATGCAACATAGGTACTCCTTAGATGAAGAATCAAAATTTTCATCCAGTGAGTGTTCCTACTCGAAATTTGAGTAAACCAATAGGGAGATAAGTTGAAAATATGAGTTGAAAAGGTAGTTTTTCCTGTATTCCCTCTAAAATTTGATGATGTAATCTAATATTATTTTATTATTTTATAATTTCCTTAGGAGGCCCATTTTAGACCTCAAAATTCCCCTAATGTGAGTTTAATGGCATGTTTACATCAACGCACTTGAAAGTATTATTGTTGGGATCATATAGTATGATATTGGGTACAGACTCACTATACCTTCACAGGACCAAGGTGGATTCTTATGACAAAGCCATCAAGTGTTTGGATAGCAATGGGGAACCAAGAGTATTACAAGGAAAGCAGAAAGACACATCAGTTAGGATGGCGACAACTATGCAGGCCAAACATAGTTGCAGGAAAGGGTGTGTGTTATTTGTAGTACATATCCCTAGTGACAAAGGTAAGGAATTTGAGGATGTAGATGTTTTTGAGCAGGTACACAGTTCTACAGCAGTTTCAGGATGTATTTCCTACAAATATTTTAGAGTTTCCACCTCACAGGAAAGTATACTTTTCTATTGAGTTGGTGCCAAGGGCAACTCCAACATCAAAAACACCTTACAGGATGAGCACACTTGAGTTGGTAGAGTTAAAGTTGCAACTAAAAGAGATGCTTGAAAAATGATACATTAAGTCAAGTGTATTGCCTTGGGGTCCACCAATATTGTTTGTGAAGAAGAAGGATGATACTCTCAGGCCATGCATAGACTACATGTAGTTGAACAAAGTAACCATCAAGAATGTTTTTCAGGATTGATGACTTGTTTGGTTAGTTGAATGGAGCAACATTGTTCTCAAAGATGGTTTGAGATTTGAATATCATCAAGTACACATTAAAGAGGAGGACATTTACAAGACAACTTTCGAAACCAAGTATGGGCATTATGAGTTTGTTGTAGTTCCATTTGGTTTGATTAATGCTCCAACTACCTTTATGTGTTTGATGAATAGTGTGTTGCATCCCTATTTGGAAAAGTCTATTATGGTGTTCATTGATGACATATTGGTATATTCTAAAAACGAGGAAGAGTATGTCAAGCATTTAGCAGCAGTGTTGAGGTTGTTGAGAGAGCATCAATTGTATGCTAAGCTCAACAAGTGCAGTTTCTTTCAAACTAAGGTACATTACTTGGGACATGTTGTCTCCAAGTAAGGAATAGCAATGGATCCAGAAAAGGTAAGAGATGTTATGGAGTGAGCAGCTCCTAGAAATGTAAATGAGGTGAGATCCTCCATGGGATTGGCAGGTTATTATAGGATGTTCATCAGGAGCTTCTCACAAATTGCTTATCCTATTACATCATTGCAGCAGAAAGGTAAGAAGTTTGAATGGAAAGAGGAATGTCAGGCTAGTTTTGAGCAGCTTAAGTAGATGTTGACACATGCTCCAGTGTTAAATATTGCAGACCCAGACAAAGAATTTGTAGTTTATACAGATACTTGCAAGATAGGACTTGGTGGTTTCCTTATGCAGGAAGGACGGGTAGTGTACTATGAGTCACAAAACCTGAAAGAGAACAAGCAGAAATATTCGACGCATGATCTTGAGTTAGGAGCGAAGATACATGCATTTAATATGTGGAGGCATTATCTTGTTGGAAGGAGTTTTGTATTGATGAGTGATCAGTGTGGTTTAAGGTACCTATTTGACCAACTGAATCTAAACACCAGGAAAGCTAGATGGTTGGCCATGATCAATGATTACAAATTTGAGATCAGGTATATCAAAGGCAAAGAGAATAGGGTGGAATATGTTCATAGCAGACAGATACAGGTAAATCACATAGTAGCTATGAGCTCCTATGGGACAGATTTATAAGATAGGATCTTGTAGGCAAGTGAACAAGATGACAGGTATATGGAGATTGTGCATAGGTTGCAGCAGAGTACAGGTATAGGTACAGGTGCAGGTAGTGGTACAAGTACATGTACAGGTACAGGTAGTGGTAGTGGTATAGGTACCAGTACAAATGCAAGTGCTCATGATGTGGACTATTGTCTCACAGAATATGGATTGATTAGATTTAGAGACATGATATATGTGTCTGTTACATAGTAATTTGTCACCGACCCCGCATTCCCTGATCTCGGATACTGCCGGTCCATATTACTGACATCTATTTTGTGTCATGTTGCCAATTATGTGTCAATACCTTCCTCGTAATCTCAGGAAGAATGTTTCAGTTCATTATCCCTGAAGCAGACCCCTTTTTACCTAAGTTTCCGGGTCGTCGCGGGTCAGCAGTTGTCGCACCTGCAATGATGGTCAAGTTTGCACTAGCCTTAGTGAAGTTGTCGCTCTGTCCCTATGTTTCACCCGTGACGATCTACTTTTGGCAAGTTTTTTAACAACTCGTCGAAGCTTTGAGATGAAACTTCTTCATGGGCAGTCCTAGGGCTGGTTGTTGGGTTAGACGAGCTCACTTCTCTCCTTTGGGGTAGTTGTTACACCTTTTGTGCAACCTCCCTAAGAGATAGGATCTTCCTCCCATCTCTTATGGAACCTCTCCCTCCTATAAATGTCTCCTCCATGAATGAGATCAGCTAGCTTGGATGTAACTTGATGATATCTAGATGTAATTTGGTAGCTTCATGATTCTAAGAGAGGAGTAGAGGTAGAGAGTATCATTGGAGTGTGGAAGTAGCCTCCCATGCATTTTGGCTTAAGAGATGTTTGAGTAGAGTTGGTTTGAGAACTTTCTAGCATCAATCTTTTGAATGAAAGAGAGAGTCATTTGTTCCCTTGGGAGACAGTTCACAAGTAAATTCTTACGGAGACATGCCGACGGGACCCTTCGAGGAGACTTACGACGTCAAGGCTCGGTTGTAAGTTTTACTTTGATTTATAGTAATACAAAGAACTAGCTTGTTTCCTATATCGTATGTTGAATTGTATGTCGATAGCTTGAGGGTCCTTGACTCTTCAAGTAGACTATTTGGTCATTTTCTATTGCGTTTGTGGTGTTTCTCTACATGTTGTTTTCAGGTACAAGTAATTAGAAGAACAAGAGTTGGAGCGACACGACGAGGACTTCATCGAACATCGATATGAAGGTAGGCCTTCATAACACCATCTTTCTAAGGAAATTTGCTTTGGTATTTGTTGGGCACCAAATTGGCCTATCTTTTCCCTGCATTTCCACTATTCTTTTCATCCCTTTTTGTATTCATTGGCATATATTCACTATGTAAAACTATGAGGTAATTCCCCTTTATCATCTCTTGAGATATTTAATTAATGAAGTAGAGTTATGAGGGTTTTTACCTATGCGAACTACTAAAACATGTGATGACCGCAGATTGTGGAGCGCAGGTGTTGACCGAACCGCATATCATAGCTGTTCTGTGATTCATAGCAGCTGATCAACCACGACGAAACAGCATAACTGATTGTAACTGTTCCAACCTGTTTTTGGACCATTCCTGTTCTTGTTCTCTCGGTGCCAGTACTGTGATGGAACTGATGTATATCTTTGGGCATATAGTTGCCAGGTTTTAGGGAGAGATGTTATTCTCCTTTGTATTGTATAAAATACGGGTCATTCCTGTATCGGGGTTAGCTAGACCCTGCACTATATTGTAACAACATTATTGAGATTAATAAGATACAAGTCATTCTGTTGATCTATTATTCGTTGTGAGTAACGCAGTCCTGATCAAAGAGTTGGGCCCGCTCTTCTGATCAGGTTTTGCATGTTTTCTTGTTGTGTTTATTTCTTGTTGCTGTCACAGATTTCTCAGATAATTGTGAATACCCTTTTAAGTTCTGCAGTTGAGTTTTTGTGTCTATTTTAGCAATGTTTTGATTGGTAATCATGAACTCTTGGTTTAAGGCAGACTGTAACCTTGCTCCTGCATATACCTTGCATGTTTCCTTGAAAAGAATACGCACCTAGATTGATACATTAATGTAAGAAAAAGGGGTGGATAAATTGTTCACACTTTGACACCAACATTTTGGCGCCATTTCCGGGGAGGCTAACGAGGTGCAAGACATGATTTGTATTAACCAGAGGGTTAATCTCTCATCTTGGGGAGAGAACGAGTTTTCTCACTCTGCTCCAGGTCTTGAGCGTAGGTATTCTATTTACTTCGTGTTGGGTCCCTATAATACTAGTGATTACCCCATTACTATTGTAGTTGTATCCCTTATTAATATTTTTGTGCCCCTATTGTCCCCATATTGTGATTACTATGCCCCATAGAATCCCTCTATTGTTATTTTTGTGGCTTTATATTATTATTGTTAGGTCGGCTGGGTTATATTGTGACTCCTTAGACTCCTATATATAGAAAGGAGTTTTTTTCATTTGAATCATCCAAGAATTGTTCATTTATGTAATGTAAAGGAGGTTGCCCCGTCGAAGAGGATGAATTCTAAGGTGTTGATCTATCTCTTCTATCTTTTTCTTGAGCTAGTTTCATAACATTTGGTATCAGAGTTTTGGATTCTAGGGTTTCGCTACTCCAAATAGGTCATCGTGGCATTTTCGCTATAAATTTTTTTCTGTGACGTTTCAGAAGCTAAAAAAAAAACCATTTGAAAAGAAATCGCTCTGAACCTCGAGTCCAAATTTCAGAGCTTTTCATGCTATATTTGCCGAGATATGATATGAGGAAGTTGGTCTTTTTGCAAACTCCTGAATTACATTCTAAACAGGTGACCTGGGGAAAATCGTCATAAATTTGTCTCTAAGCATCGGATTGAAATTTCATAAGAAGGTACAGAAAGAGGATGTACTTTAGTTTCTTGTATATATTTTTCAGAGCAAAAGGTCGAAACAGTGACTCGTGGCACGTCGTAAAACTTTCCTCCACTGAACTAGTCTATAATCAGGTCACTGTGGGAGATTTCGCATAACTTTTCCTTGGAGAATCCAATTTGGATCAGACTGGTGGCATTGGAAAGAGGACACAGAGGGCTACTTCAGGTTGCAATTTTAGAATTGGATGATTCGAAAGTACAGAGATACATCAAAGGAAATATCGAGCTCCTACAAAGTGAAAAAGGGTGTGTAGATTTTAAAAAAAATTTGCTTCAGCTTGGTTTGAAAATTTATTTTGAAGGAATTAAAAGGGAATAGTAGAGAATTATTATCGATAACTGATGCCCCAAGGAAAGAAAATTCAAATACCTAGTAAGAAACCTGAAAGCTCTAGCATGACTCATGAAGAAGAGGAAGAAATGCTACATGATATATCACAATTACAAGACCAAGTGAAACAAATATCACTCTCACAAAAGCTAACAGAAGCTAAGATAAATGGCATGGAATCTAAGATAAAGGTCGTGGAAGCTAAGATGGATGATTTGAAGACAGATTTGAAGAGAGACATGGCAGATTTGAAGACAAATTTGAAAACAGACATGGCAGATTTGAAGACAAATTTGACAAATTTTCTACAAGAAATACTTACTAATGGTGAAAAGGTAGTAAAGGAAACTCATGATGCGAACAAAAGAAATGTTAATCATGATTTCATAGACTCTAATGTGGGATCGAAAACCCACCATATTCCAAAAATTTATATGAGGAGTTTGATGGCAAGGATCCCGCAACATGGATATTACAGATGGAGCAATTTTTCAATCTCAATAATGTGCAAAACACACAAAAGGTATGTATTGCAACTTTATATTTGGAACCAAATCAGTTTGTATGGTATCAATGGCTTTACTCTCGTAAACAAATTATCACTTGGGCAATTTTTACGGAAGAATTGACAGCACATTATGAGGATACAAAAAGCAACACTTTTTTTAGCCAATTGATAAGTATCAAACAAAAGGGTTCAATAATGGAGCACATTGAGGAGTTCCAAAAATTGAACATAAGGGTAAAAAATATTCCAGAGGAGCATAGGATTGATGTGTTCATAGGGACTTTAAAGGATAATATCCAACATGATGTTCGCCTTTGGGAACCTGATTCATTAGAGAAGGCATTCAGGTTAGCAAGAAAAATGGAAAGCAAAATTATGGCAACCAGGAAGCATACCACTCACAACTATAAAGACGGAAGTGTTGTTGCCCCTAGTCTTCCACAACCTATAAGGTTGACACCACAACAATTGGAAGAAAAAAGAGCAAAAGGGCTTTGTTACAATTGTGATAGCAAATACACTTAAGGTCATAAGTGTGCTGAGAAGAAATTATTCTACATAGATTGTGAAGAGGAAGAAGAAAAGGAGCAAGAAAGGTCAAAAGAAGAGGATATACTCCAGGAACAAAGACTAGATAAAGAAGAAATGAATCAGACCATATCTTGTAATGCATTGGCAGGAATTACCACTCCTCAAACCATTAAGATAGAAGGACAAATCAAGAAGAAAAAGGTAATAGTGTTGATTGATTCAGGAAGTACCCACAATTTTATTCATTGTAAGGTAGAAAAAGAATTGAATTGCTTCTTATATCCAGCACCAGAGTGTCAAGTGATGGTTGGAAATGGAGGAACAATAAATTTCTCTGGAAAGTGCCATAATATCAAGCTATCCATGGGAGAATATGTATTGACTAGCCCAATGCTTTCCATTCCAATGGGAGGTGTTGATGTTGTACTAGGAGTCCAATGGCTACATTCCTTGGGTACAATAGCTTTTAATTTTCAAGAAATTTTCATGAAATTTTCTGTGGAAGGAAAGGAAGTTGAATTAAGGGGTATTGCAGGGAAACCGAGAAAGGTAATCAGCTCTAACAGTATGACAAAGCTTCTAAAAAAGGAACAAAGAGGTGTAATTGCACAATTATGTTCGCTAGATGTTTCCACATTGGAATCATCTATTTCTCCAGATCTCCAAAAAGTCTTGGACAATCATTCCAAGGTATGTGAGACTCCCACAGGTCTCCCACCTATACATGATCATGATCATGCTATTCATCTGATTCCAGGAAGTGTTCCTCCAAACATCAGGCTGTACATATATCCCTATTCCCAAAAGAGTGAAATTGAACGTATGGTTGCAGAAATGCTAGAGGCTGGTATAATTCAACAGAGTCAAAGTTCTTTCTCTGCTCCAGTAGTATTGGTGCACAAGAAGGATGGATCATGGTGCATGTGTCTGGATTATAGGGAGCTCAACAAGCTCACTATTAAAGATAAGTTTCCCATTCCTGTCATTGATGAATTACTAGATGAATTGCATGGATCAATTTACTTCACCAAGTTTATCTTCGTTCACGATATCATCAAATCAGAATGAAGACTGAAGACATTCCGAAAACAACATTTAGAACTCATGAGGGTCATTATGAATTTTTGGTCATGCCTTTTGGCCTTACCAATGCACCTTCAACATTTCAAGGTTTGATGAATTCCATTTTCAAACCATTCCTTAGAAAATTTGTGTTAGTATTTTTTTATGATATACTAATCTACAACAAGTCTTGGAAGGATCATGTTGAACATGTTGACAGGGTGCTACAACTATTGGAGGAGAAACAATTATATGCAAAAAGATCCAAATGTTTCTTTGGAGTACAAGAGGTGGAATATCTGGGTCATATTGTATCTCATGAAGGAGTTAAGGTAGACCCTAGCAAAATTAAATCCATTAAGGAATGGAAAATCCCCACATCCATAAAGAATCTGCGAGGATTCCTCAGGTTGACAGGGTATTATCGCAAGTTTGTTAAGAATTATGGGAGAATAGCAGCACCTCTAACAACATTATTGAAGAAAGATGCATTTTCATGGACTCCCGAAGCAACAAAGGTCTTCAAACATCTTAAAGAGGCAATGTGCCAAGCACCGGTCTTAGCTACACCAGACTTCACAAAAACATTTATTGTGGAATGTGATGCTTCAGGAAATGGAATTGGTGTTGTTTTAATGCAAGATGAAAGACCCATTGCTTTTGAAAGTTGTCCAATCAAGAGAATTTTTTTACACAAAGCTATTTATGAGAAGGAAATGTTGGCAATACTCCATGCACTTAAGAAATGGCAACCCTACCTAATGGGAAGACACTTCAAGGTAAAAACAGATCATGATAGCCTTAAATACTTTTTAGAACAAAGATTATCCTCTGAAGAGCAACAAAAGTGGGTCACAAAGATGTTGGGTTATGACTTTGAAATCATCTACAAAAAAGGGAAGCAAAATGTGGTGGCAGATGCACTCTCAAGAAAGGATGAGCATGTGGAAGCATTGTTGTGCGCCATTTCTATTATCCAACCAGATTGGATAAACAAAGCAAGAGAGGAATGGAAGAATGACGAAGAAGTGTGGGCATTTATTCGAAAGTTACAACAAGATTCCAGTACGTCTGATACATTTAGCTGGAAAAATGATTCGTTTTGGTACAAAGATCGCTTATACCTCTGTAATAATTCCCAGCTAAAACAAAAGATTCTTATGGAATTGCACACTTCTCCCTTAGGAGGGCACTCAGGATTTTTAAAAACTTACCACAGGGTTAAGAAGGAATTTTTTTGGGATGGCCTTAAATCGGATATTCAAAAGTTTGTGGCGGAATGTTTGGTTTGCCAACAAAATAAAGTTGAAACAATTAAGACAACGGGTCTATTACAACCTTTATCCATTCCAAGTCAACGTTGGGAGGATGTTTCAATGGATTTTATCACAGGTTTACCCAAGTCTGAGGGAAAGAGTGTCATCATGGTGGTAGTTGACAGACTTACCAAGTATGCACACTTTTGTGCATTATCACATCCATTTAAAGCCAGTACAGTTTCTACTGCATTTATGGAAACAATTCAAAAGCTACATGGAAACCCAAAGATTATTGTAAGTGATAGAGATCCCATTTTCACTGGAAATTTTTGGACAGAATTATTTTCTTGTCTTGGTACTCAGTTAGCTCATAGCTCATCTTATCATCCTCAATCTGATGGGAAAATTGAGATAGTAAACAAATGTTTGGAAGGATATCTTCATTGCTTTGTATCTGATAAACAAACACAATGGGTCAAATGGTTGCCTCTGGCTGAATGGTGGTATAACACTTCCTTCCATACAGCAACAAAAATGACCCCATTTATGGCACTTTATGGATATCAACCACCATCCATCACATCATATTTAAGAGAAAATTCTAAGGTTCAGGCAGTGGAACATCATATCGAACATCAACAATAAGTCCTCCAACTCTTAAAGGATAACCTCGTGTTGGCACATAATAGAATGAAACAACAGGCAGATCAAAATCGCAGCGAAAGAAGTTTTGATGTAGGTGATTGGGTATTCCTACGGCTACAACCATATAAGAAAATGTCCCTCAAGCAAGCTAAGAAGGATAATAAATTATCACCAAAGTATTATGGTTCGTACAAGGTGTTGAAAAAGATTGGTACTAGGGCATACAAATTGGAGCTTCCTGCAGCTTCTAGATTGCACCCATTTTTCCATGTTTCATGTTTAAAGAAGGTTATAGGCGACAAGCTCCCAGTTCAAACAATATTGCCAGAACTTGACGAGGAAGGAAAAATTATATTGGAACTGGAAGCAGTCACAGAAACAAGAACTCAACAGCTACGAAATCGATCAATTTCGGAGTATCTTATAAAGTGGAAGAACTTATCCACTGAAGACTCCACATGGGAGGATGAGAATTTTATACAGAAGCATCCAGAACTACTCAAGCATTGAGGACAACACTTTTTTGAAGGAGAGGGTCATGTTGGGTCCCTATAATACTAGTGATTACCCCATTACTATTGTAGTTGTATCCCTTATTAATATTGTTGTGCCCCTATTGTCCCCATATTGTTATTACTGTGCCCCATAGAATCCCTCTATTATTATTTTTGTGGCTTTATATTATTATTGTTAGGTCGGCTGGGTTATATTGTGACTCCTTAGACTCCTATATATAGAAAGGAGGTTTTGTCATTTGAATCATCCAAGAATTGTTCATTTATGTAATTTAAAGGAGGTTTCCCCTCGAAGAGGCTGAATTCTAAGGCGTTGATCTATCTCTTCTATCTTTTTCTTGAGCTGGTTTCATAACATTTCACGCTTTTATTATTTTCCTATTTTATTAGGGCCGATCTCTTGCTTTGGGGAGGGAGGAGTTTTTGATGCCCTACTCCAGGCCCTGAGCTTATATTTCCCTAGCATTTTTGTTGTTTTGACTTACATAAACCAAATTTCTCACCCTAGGGAGGGAAGGCTCCTTTGACGCCCTACTTCAGGTCTTGAAGTGTTAGGTTTTCTCGTGTGTGTGTTATTTTCTCGATTAGATTCTTGTCTAGGGGAGGGAGGAGCCTTTTGACACCCTACTCCAGGCCTTGAGCAGTGTGATCTGATCACAACATCTATCATCACACCAACTTTTATGAAAAGAAAGCCAAATAAAAGGGGTAGAGGAAGAGCCCCAAAGAAGGGGCGACAAGATTTGGGAAGGAACACCTACATCCAACAAATTATTGCAAAAGATGAGTCAGAAGTGTCTTCCCGTGCAGCCATGAGGCCAGGAGTGCAAACAAAATCTGAGGGACAATCTGTAGATTAACTAGTGCTGTTCACAGCACCCTCCACCAATTCAATACAAGAGACCCCTCCAATAGTTGGAGAAACAAGCAACAGTACGCCTATTAAAGGGATCATGTTGCTTGTAACAAAAGAAGAAGAAGTTGCAAGTAAAGCATCCGAAGGAATGGTCCATCCCAATAGGGAAGAAGGAGTCGCAGAAAGGAGATCTAAAGGGTCCAACCACTATGACAGGGAGGAAGAGATTGTAGAGACATTTCTATCACCAAAGGATAGAGGAAGCGCTGTGAAGGCAGCTCGAACCCCTGTGATAAAATCCCTTCCTGTGGAGCCGGTTGAAATCCTTAGTGAGTATTGGAGGATATTCATGGGACCTACAACCTCTACTATTGACTTCCCAATTGGGGATTTAGGGACTGGTGCACCAACAAAGCCCATTCCCCTGACATCTTTACCCAATTTCCATGGGCTTACTTCAGAATACCCTGACACATTTTTGCTTGAATTTGACATTGTGTGACGAGGGTATGACTATACCACGGATGCTCAAAAATTGAAAATCTTCCTTGCTACGCTAAAGGAGACAACCCTGTGGTGGTTTATGTGTCTTGGGGGAAGGTCCATCACCACATGGGAGGCAATGAGAACTACGTTCTTGGAGAAATACCAAGACTACTGTAAATCACGAGATATTAAAGAAGAGCTTTTTAAATTTACACAGAAAGAGGACGAAAACATGGAAGACTGTGTGGAACACTTTAAATACACATTGCAGAGATCATGTCACTCTAACCTGGATAAGGATATTTTGAAAATTATCCTTCTCTGGGCCTTCCGAGAAGACTCTTTGGAATTGTTGAATATAGTCAGAAGGGGAGATATATCAAAGGAGGACTTTGACACCATCTGTGAGTTGTGTATCCAATGCTCAAGAGGAGTTGCAAGAAATAAACAAGGAATTCGATCAATGAAGGTATCTGGTGGAGGTGTTACAAAAGTAGAAATTGGGAATCTGTTGGACAGCCTAAGGACTGATATCCTGAGTACCTTGTCTGAACAGATAGACACATTGCAGGTAAAACAGAAACAGTTAGAATTGGAAATAACTATGGCCATATTCTGCCCCACATGTAGGAAGAAACACCCAGAGAGGGAATGTCCATTAAACTCTGTAGAGGGGTGTGTAATCTGTGAACTGAAGAATGTGACAAGTTCATGCTCATCCTTGCCACAACTAAAAGTGGTTTTTCAAGGGACAAGCGAAGAGATGGAGCAGTTGTACTTTATGGGACCTAAAAAGCTGTGGAAACCTCAGCCGTCAATGGGAAATCAAGGTATGTTTCTGGATCCATCTCAATATTTTAGTAATTTTAATATGGGTCCCCAAGCTATGCCTTACCCGCCCATGTGGCCCCAATACCAGTTTTCACCTTGGCAGTAGTGGGCTCCTCAAGCTAGTTCAAGTTCCTCATGGACTCCAAACTGGCGGGGACCCTCTCTTCCTGGTCAGTTTCCCCAGTCGATGCCACAACAGCAACTTCAGTTGCCCTCTAATGTACCTCCTGGTAATTAGTATGTTCGTCCCCAACTCCCTATCCAACCCAATCCAAATCCTAACAATAAAGAGGCTCAACAAGCTGACACCCTCAACCTGCCTTCATATAGCATCTCTACCGCAGAATTTTATGAGATGCATTTACGATTTGGGTGGATAGTAGATGCTCAACCCTCACCAGTTATCATTGAACAGATTGACAGTGAGGAGAAGGAACTAGAAATGGTTGGAGAGGAACCAACCCGAGTTAACAAAAATAAACCACCTCCTCAACCCCCAACTACTCAGAAACACCAAGTTGAACCTTCCTATCCAGAAAGGTTGGTTGTGTGTAAACCAACCCCTCAAGCTAAGTTTGACTTGCTAGGGGAGTTAGATAATTTATTTGTCAAGATTCCCTTGTTGCAAGCTATGAGGAATGTACCTATATATGCCAAAACTCCTAGGGAATATTGTGGTAAGAAGCCTAAAACGAAATCAAGAGATCCGCTCACCATTCACGTAATGGGGAAGCTATCAGATTTCATTATGGGAAAATCTATGCCTGTAAAGTATGGGGATCCTGGGAACCTAATTTTGACCGTGAAAATTAATGAGGTAGAAATCCCAAATGTACTCGTAGATTTGGGTGCTTCCATAAATGTCATCATTGTTGAAACCATGTATGCATTAGGACTCCGTAACTTGAAACACACACCTACAGTGTTAGAACTGGCAGATTGATCTATAGTAAAACCAGCAGGGAAGTTAGAAGATATCATGATTCTAGTCGATTCATGGCACTACCCTGTGGACTTCCTAGCACTCCAAACGCACTCTCCAGCTGGAGGCCATCCCTTGATTCTTTGAAGACCATGTATGGAAATTGCAGACGCTTATATTGGGTGTCGGTTTGGACATATGATTATTTCATATGGGAAAAACACTAAGAATATAGTGTTATATCCTCTAGCAGAACCTAACCCATTAGCAAAAGCAGCAAGCCACAAGAAATCTTCATATAAGAAAGAGTCTGAATCAGAAAATGAAGAGTTAAGACCAGTTCTCACTATTGGGCAAGCCCTCCAATTGAAATCTGAAATAGAAGATGACGCAATTACTACTTTCATCGGTGATCCTTGTTCTATTTTAGATATGAATCAGAAAATCCTGGAGTCTGTCTTAAGCTGTAAGACTCAGGAAAGTATTGGAACAGCAGATGGATTTGACGATCTACCTACGGTTTCGCCTGATGATAGTGTTTCTATGGAAATGGGACCAGAAAAAACCCTGAATATCAATCCAGAGCTGTCGGGTTTCCAGAAAGGTCAACTCCTGGATGTTCTTCGGAAACACAAAGAAGCTTTTGCCTGGGACTACTCAGATATGAAGGAAATTCCTCATAATCTATGCACCCATCACATATACAGTAAGGAGGACTATCATCCTGTGAGGCAACCCCAAAGTAGAATGAATCTTGCTCTGAAAAATATTGTTAAGGAAGAGCTCCCAAAGATGTTGGACGCGAGATTTATCTACCCTATTTGAGACAGTCAATGGGTTTCCCCATTAGTAATGGTCCCTAAGAAAATTGGTAAATGGCGAATATGTGTGGATTATAGAGAATTAAATAAGGCAACTCAGAAAGACCATTTTTCGTTGCCATTCATTTACCAAGTCTTGGATACATTAGCAGGGAAGAAGTTTTTCTCCTTCCTGGACGGATTTAGTGGGTACAACCAGATCCAGATAGCACCTGAAGATCAGGATAAGACCACCTTTACATGCCCTTGGGGAACGTTCGCATACATAGTCCTCTCATTTGGTCTCTGTAATGCACCTGCAACATTTTAGAGGGAAATTTTAGGGATTTTCTCTAATTTGATGGATGATAGTGTTGAAATTTATATGGATGATTCCACAACATATGGAGATTCATTTGAAGAAGCATTGGGGAATCTAGAAAAAGTCCTTGAAAGATGCAAGCAGGTGCATGTCTCCTTAAGTACGGAAAAATGCCATATGATGATGAATGAAGGAATAGTCCTGGGACATTTGCTTTCTGCTGCAGGAATCCGAATGGACCCAGCCAAGATAAAGGTAATACAACAGTTTTTGATACCCAAAACACCCACTCAAGTATGTGGCTTTATCGGTTGCACTGGTTATTACAGGCGCATTATAGAAAATTTTCTAAAACAGCACATCCACTTTTTCAATTACTAACAAAAGATGTAAACTTTGTATGGACAGATGACTGTAATGCAACCTTTGTGAAGATCAAGGAATTGGTCTGTAGTGCTCCAATCCTTAGAGGACCTGACTGGACATTACCATTCCACATTCATGTTGATGCTTCCTAGACAGCAGTTGGGGTAGTTTTGGGGCAGCAAGCGGACAAGGTACCATATGCAATTTACTATGTTAGTAAGAACTTGGCCCTGCCAAGTTAAACTAAATAGTGACTGAAAAAGAGTTCCTTGCCATCATCTACGCCATCAATAAGTTCTGGCACTATATCACTGGGTACCCCACCTTTGTACATACGGATCATGCAGCCATCAAGTATCTAATGAATAAACCCGTTACTCTTGGTAGTATTACAAGATGGCTTTTGCTACTTCAAGAATCTGATATAACCATAGTAGATAAACCAGGGAAAGATAACGTCATTGCTGACTTTCTGTCTAGATTAGAAAATGATGCCAAAGGTACAACTATCAAGGATAGCTTTCTAGATGAATATCTTTTTGCAATTTCCACTAACACTCTGTGGTATGTAGATATTGCTAACTATCTTGCTACAGGGAAGGTACCTCGTCATTTGTCATATAAGGACCAATGGAAAATTATTCATCATGGCACCCGATATTCATGGATGGCAAGATACCTCTTTCATACAGGGGTTGATCAATAGATTTGGCGCTGTGTATCAGAGGAGGATATTTATGAGATATTGAAGGCCGCCCATAGTGGACCTTGTGGAGGACATTTTGCAGATAAAAGAACAGGCCACAAGGTGTTGCAAATGGGATATTACTGGCCTTCTATCTTTCATGATGCTAGAGATTACGTCCGAAGATGTGACAATTTTCAATGGGTGGGACAACCTGGGAAATCGAATGAAATGCCACTATAGCCCCAGATAATCCTTGAACCTTTTGAGAAGTGGGCTATTGATTTTGTTGGACCCATCAACCCACCTTCCCATCAGAAGGTTCACATCCTGGTCTGTACGGATTATGTGACTAAGTGGGTGGAAGCCAGAGCGGTTGTGAAAGCAACATAACAGGTGGTGATTGATTTTTTTTTAAAGATATTTTTTCCCAATATGGTACCCCGAGAGAAATTGTTTAATATGGAGGAGCACAGTTCATGTCCCACATGATAGAGAGGCTTATGCAGAAATATGGGGTTAAGCCCAAAGTGGCAACTTCTTACCATCCCCAAGCGAATGGACAGGTAGAAAGTACAAACAAGGTATTGGAAAACTATCTTGACAAAAACTATAGCAAGTCATCATCAGGATTAGTCACAGAAACTTCCAGAAGTTCTTTGGGTTTATAGGATGACATGGCGGAATATATCAGATTTTCACCATTTGAGTTAGTCTACGGGAAATCCTCCTTGTTTTTGATTGAATCCGAAATCAGTACGCTCAGAACAGATGAAGTGGGATTAGACTTATCAGAGGCCTAGAAACACTGGCTGGAACAACTCAATGAGTTAGACGAGATTCATTCAGTAGCTGTCCAGAGAACCACTGCTGTCCAACAACAGAGAACGAAATGGCACGATAAATTTATCAAGAATAAGGTGTTTCTTCCAAGGGACTGAGCACTGTTATATGACTCCCAGTTCAAATATTTTAAAGGAAAGCTTCGCACTCATTGGATGGGACCTTATGAAGTGGACAATGTATTCAACAATGGTACAGTAAGATTGGTGACAATTGATGAAAATCATACTCCCTTCCTAGTGAACGGCCACCATCTGAAGTTATACCACTGTCCAACTTCTAAAGACACCTTCATAAAACATATTTCTGAGATATCTGGTTTCATGGTTGTTGGTGCAGAGGATGCTCTCTCTCTCTCTCTCTCTCTCTCTCTCTCTCTCTCTCTCTCTATATATATATATATATATATATATATATATATATATATGTTGTTACTACTCGTTTGCCTTTTTGCAGGAATAAGAACTGAATTATGATAAGGAGAAATGGAGAAATTTTTCCAGTAACTGTTGTTGTTGTTACTCTGCTAGTGTTGTTACTCCACTGTTATTGTTACTTCACCAGTGCTGTTACTCCACTGTTGCTGTTACTTTGCTGGTGCTATTACTCCACTGTTGCTATTACTCCGCCAATATTGTTACTCCATTGTTGTTGTTACTCCACTGTTGTTGTTACTCCGTCGGTGTTGTTACTCCACTGTTGTTGTTACTCCACTGTTGCTATTACTCCACTAGTGTTGTTACTCCACTGTTGCTGTTACTCCGCCAGTGCTATTACTCCGCTATTGTTGTTACTCCGCTAGTGTTGTTACTCCACCGTTGTTGTTACTCTATCGTTGTTGTTACTCCATCGGTGTTGTTACTCCGTAGCTATTGTTACTCCGCCGCATTGTTACTCCTCCATGTTGTTACTTTGCAGGTGTTGTTACTCCTTCAGCGATGTTACTCCTTCATTGCTGTTACTCTGCCAGTTATCTTTGATGTTACTCCACTACCAGGTAGGTCACCAGGTACGCCTTCATTGGCTCTTATAGATTTAATTAAAATATTCCAAGAAAAGATACTAGTATGTGCCGCGGACGGCCGTATTTAAGTTGGGGGGGGTCCCGTCATAAAGAATGATGACGTACCTAAAATCGTAATCATATCTCCTTATTACAAAATCTAATGAGGACGAAAACCAAAAAGTGTCCGATTTTGTAATCATAACTCCTACGCATTCAAATTTAAAATTGTATGCCAAGAGCTTTACCGGTCATTTCCCCAGTACGCCACATTTAATTACCATAATCATTCACCTGTACTGCCACACCCTACCATTAATTGATGTGTTTTTCGAGGCGTACCAGTCATCATTACCATTCCTTTACCCCACGGCCACCATGCTAACAATATTGTCATCATTAGTTGGGTTGTTGTTACTCTCCCCTACCAGCCAACTGTATCCATCGTGTTGATCCAATTCTTATAGCGATGGGTGGATTGGTTGTGCGCCATGAGCCGGAGGACATGACAATGGTCAGAAACAATCCAGAAGTATGGCAGGTTTTTGAAAATGTAGGATGGAACGTCTATTTTGACAGATTGCAAGGATTCAACAAGGCAATTACGATTGAATTTGCACTCAATTTGGAGGAAAGGAGCTCTCGGGTTCGGGGGATAGAAATCCCTGTTACAGAAGAAACCATTGTAGAGGTTAGCGGTCTATCCCAACAAGGGAAGTAATGGTTTTCACGAAGAACCACCCTTCCGGAGTTCCCCGAAGCATTCTTGCAGGCTAGAGAAAATGTTGTGCAGAAAGGCCAGGTGTACAACTGAAATTCATTACCACACCCATGGAGTGAGGTAGCAAGTTTTGTAATGAGATACATAACCTACAAGGGGAGGTATGCCACCATGTTTAAATACCATTTCAGAATGTTGGCTCACCTCTGGTTCCCACTGGCGAAAACGTTCTCATTGAATATGCCTTTCTTCCTGTTAAGAAGTCTCCAACTAATGGCGCACTCTGCTCAGCGTTCACGACAAGTGGAAGTAGTTGTTACCAACCATGGTCTAGTCTAGCTGTTAGTCATGCATGCAATCAGTCGATTTCAAATCCCGTGGGAAACATTCCGGGATTCTACAGAGGAAGAAATAGCGGCTGCTAGAGGCGCTAGAGAAGAAGAATTGGAAGAACAAATGGAGGAAGGGATCGGAGCAGAGGATGATTAGATAGATCAAGAAGAACTGAAGGAAATGGAGATGGAACCCGAAGGGATAGAACAGAACCAGGAGAATGAACCAGGGAGGATAGCCGTGGCTATCCCACAAGAACCAGCCTCGACCATGGAGCCAGTAGAGCAAATCAGCAGGACTATAATAAGTGAAGAGGGACCACATCAGGCTAAGGTGGAGGAATTCAAGAATATTGTGGCTAGGGGTGTCCCATAAGAACCACCCTCAACCATAGAACCAATGGAGGAAGACGAACCAAAACGAGAGGGGCCTGAAGCTGGAAGGATCGTGGGGTCGACAGGAAAGGAGGCTATGGGTATAATGGATGGAATTGATGTGATTATGCAAGAATCCATCTATACCAATGCTGTGCTGGAAGAAACAGTGCCAACATCACCTGTTCAAGAACTACTAGACATGGAAGGTGGTGTCCCATAAGAACCACCATCAACCTGTCCGACCCTGGAGACCACAGAAGAATTAAAAGTTGGGATTGATGTTGTTCCACAAGAACTAGCGTCAACCTCAGAACAAGGGATTACACAAGTGGAGGTTTTTACTTAGATCATAGATGCTGCAGACAGAGGGAAAGAGCTCGAGACCATGACTGGGGCCGAGATGGAGCAGGTGGAAAAATTCTTTCAATTTTCCTACCACTTCTCCAATCCAAAAGGGGCAAGGGTGTCTCGCTCCACCCGACACATAGAAGAGGATGTGGTCGTTCCGCCAATTTTGAAATATGATGGGTCGAAGAAAGGACTAGTTGTCATGGGCTTGTCACTCGCAGATCCCCACAGAGATCTCTCTCAAGAACCCAGAATAGAGGAAGAAGCAGATGTTCTTGAAATGAGGGAACCTGGAAAGGAAAGTTTGGCGGAACCACCAATGGACATCCACCGAGTGAGCCAGCCACCTGTCAAGCTAGCCTCACAATAGGACAAGGTAGGAGATAGTAAGGAAGTGGCTGCTCCCAAGGAAGAGAAAGCAAGTGAAGAAGCCTCGTCAAGTAACCTTGTGGATACCCCCTCGAGTAAATCACCACCTGTCGAACTGGCTGCAATACCAGATGAGGTGGTGGTTAAACAAGAGTGGGTTGAATTGTGTGAACAACGAAGGCCGCCTAGAAGCAGAAATACCAGCTACAATTTAAAGAAACAATGTGGCTTAAAATAGAGGTTAATAAGATGAGGAAGTAGATGCACCGGATGAAGAAACAGGTAGATCCCACAGCCACGATGATCGAAGTAGGGACACAGGTATATGGAGTGGAAACAATTTCAGTTGCCACTCAGCCAGGCCCTATAGAATATTTGTTTGAAGACCGTGAATTTTCTTTGATGACCGAATTACAAACATGGAAATCGACCGTGACGCGATACCAGAATGAAGCAAAGAGAGCCCAAGAACGAGCATCCGTAGCAATCTTTGAATATGTGGAGCGCATTGATATAATACGATTAAGGTATGACAAGCAGCAACTCAAAGTGGAGCAATTGGAAAGGCAAGTAGCAGAGTTGAAAACTAAAAAGGAGCAGATGCTCTATTTAGCACAAGAGGTGATGGCATGTCACCCTCCCACTCCCTGTTATGCTTTATTTTTCCATGAAAGTTTTCTTTTCTTTTGTTTGGAAAGTATCCAAAAGGAAATTAGTCATGAGATTGAGGACGGTGTACAGTTTCTCCAGATAATGAGATCCCATGATGTGCCAACTCAGCATTTGATGTGTGAGCTTTACATGCATGGGTATCTCTTACGGGTGGAGAGAGAATTTAATCCGATTCCATATGTGGGGGACATTCATTTAAGGGCCCTCACCTCTTACACTTTTAATCAGATAAGCTGGCAGAAGGCTTCTGACATGTTCGAGTCAAATTAGGCTATGAAGCCTTTTATGGTAAGAGGAGAACCCGAGAGATCAGTGACTATGTATAATAAGCACACTACATTTTTGGAAATTATGGGAAACAAGGAATAGATGCTGAGGACATAGAAGTGGTGTATCGATCTTTGTGTCAAACAATTGGTCACGTTTCAAGATGAGGCCCTGGATAGTTGTTAGAAAAGGTGGATGATGTCACCCACATCTGTCTGGAATAGAGAACCGTTTGGAGCACCTAATTTTGCATGAGCATTCAGCAGGGTGCCAAGGTATGTGGTGTGCATCCAAACATGTGGGGTCTGGTGGATGGGAATTCGATTCCAGTACCCTATCCTATGGTTGCCAGTAGAACACTACACCCCAGCTTATAATGTACCAAATGATTCATGGAAGGAAGTTCTCCTCTCAGAAGGGTTTAAAGTTCCAGGAACAGAAATGGTTGAGGAGTACGATCTCGCTCGACTTCAGGAAGCACACAGACTATCCAACCCAGACCTGTGGAGACGGCGAGCTGCATGAGGGTGTGCAGAAGGATAGTTGGGGGGAGATGTTGGGTGCCAAATTAGCCTATCTTTTCCCTGCATTTCCACTCCTCTTTTCGTCCCTTTTTGTATTCATTCACATATATTTACTATGTAAAACTGTGAGGTAATTCCCCTTCACCATCTCTTGGGATATTTAATTAATGAAGTAGATTTATGAGGGTTTTTACCTATGCGAACTACTAAAACATGTGATGACCACAGATTGTGAAGCATAGGTGTTGACCGTATTGCATATCGCAGCAGATCTGTGATTCATAGCAGCTGATCAACCACGACAAAATGGCATAACCGATTGCAACTGTTCTCAACCTGTTTTTGGACCATTCTTGTTCTTGCTCTCTCGGCACCAGTACTGTGATGGAACTGATGTATATCTTTGGGCATATAGTTGTTAGGTTTTAGGGAGAGATTTTATTCTCCTTTGTACTATATAAAAGATGGGTCATTCTTATATCGGGGTTAGCTAGACCCTGCACTATATTGTAACAACATTATTGAGATTAATAAGAGACAAACCATTCTACTAATCTATCATTTATTGTGAGTAACACAACCCTGATCAGAGAGCTGGGCCTGCTCTTCTGATCAGATGTTGTGTGTTTTCTTGTTGCGTGTGTTGTTTATTATTGTGTTTATTTCTTGTTGCTATCATAGATTTCTCAGATAACTGTGAATACCTTTTAAAGTTTTGCAGTTGATTTTTTGTCTATTTCAGCAATGTTCTGATTGGTAATCACGAACCCTTCATTGAAGGCAGACTGTCACCTTGCTCCTGCATATACCTTGCATGTTGCCTTGAAAAGAATACGCACCCAGATTGATACATTAATATAGGAAAAAGGGGTGGATAAATTGTTCACTCTTGGACACTAACAGTATTGTTTTTGCGGTGACTAGACCCACTCGAGGGCTAGAGGGGTTGCCTCTATCTGCAGAGGGAACTTGCCTGTGTCACAAGTTGGGGACTCCACTGGGGACTTGTCTTTTGTCTTTTGTGTTGATTGTTTTTGTTTGTTTATTGTCTCCCTTATTGTTTGGGTAGCATGCTCTATTCTGGAAATTGTTAGACTACTCATGTAGTCTTCCCACTCTCATGAGTGATAGATCTGGCCTTGCCTCAACCAAACTTTCATTTTTTGCCTTTGATCTGAGGTCATCGTTGTTTATTTTCTGACAGTCGCGAAGTAGTCGCACCTTTGTTGTCTTATGGTATGTGCCTTTTACTGTCTAGCGCGATTAAATTGCCTAACAGTCGCAATGAGTCCTGAAATTAGCTCTGCGCAACAAACTGGTGTACTTTCGCGACGACGTCACAAAGTGCTTAGTTAGAGGGCTGCGATGATTTCTTATCGGTGCATGTTGTTAGTTTTACACTCACGATGATTCCTGTAAGTTTCAAATATTGAAGTTTGTTGGTTGATTGGCCAGTGTGTTCTATCCTCTGAGCTTGTGTTTTGCCTCTTTATTGTATCAGAAGTGTTGGCTATTAGGATTTTTGATTCTGGGTTTCAAGTCTTCTGAAACCCTTCCTCTTGAACAGTGTGACCTAAATACCTTAGGGTTTCTTGAATGATTGGTTTGCTTGGGTCACTCATTCATTGGGATCTTTAGACTCTGCTTGGCATAATCTCTGACTTTGTTTGAGGCTTCTTCCTATTCACTGTTTGTCATCTTCCTGATTGGTATGTGACATTTGGTTACCAAACTTTCATGTCTTGTTCGTTCGGTTCCTTCCTTCACTTGGCATAGATCACATTGCTTCCTGTTCAATGAGATGGTTTTCTAGTTTTGCAAAAAGAAATATCTCCTTAGTTTTGAGTCTAATTCGTTTTGCATTTAGTTGCTTATCATTTATTTGGAAAAATAAAAAAATTGCATTCATCTTGTATTAAGATTTGAAAGACGATTTTTACATGAGTAAATTCTTGAGATTAAGACATTGAAAAGCAAAAATTGTGTTTTCCATTTTCTTGTTTAGAGTGCTTGCAAGTTTAAGTAAATGGTAGAAGTTTTTTCTTCCTTGATTGGTTTGCTTTCTTGCCATTTAGTTGTTATGAATTGTGTAGAATTTCCCACTGTAGATCAACAAAGTCTACAATATACTAAAGAAAAATACAAGATATACTTCTACAACAAACTTTGTGGAAGCTTAATCGAATATGAGCAAGATCAATAGAAAAAATATAACTGAGAATGAGAAAGCAATCACACATGAACACAGAAGAATATTCTGGGGAAAGCCTCAGCCTAAAACCCCGATCTCTGTAATATCATACAAGTGGAAATATGTGTAGATTACACAAAGCTTCAGCTCACAAGCCATCCAGCTCTCAGCACAATCGAACAATACAACTCACAGACTAAATAGACACAACATATGCCTTCCTCCAGCCCTCCAAGCCTCCTATTTCCTTGCACAGTTTCTCTTGGGGTCCAATGCTGCCACCTGTGTGAATTGGCCTCATCACATAACCATCAAACTCAAAAGTAATTGTGCAATCTCCATGGAATGAATTCCTTCTGCATGCAAGAGATATCCTCCAAGGAATATTCTTGCAACTGATAGTACACTGTCCCATCACCTGATCTCAACTGGGTCTCTGACTGAACTGACATGCATGAGTTATTTATGAGAGAATATTCAGTTATCTGAAGTGTAGCAGTTACATGCATGCATGCATTAACGAACTGAACTCACAATCAGTTCCACAAATGGTTGGAACTAATCTAACTATACTTAGATAATTGAGCTAACTAATTACAACTCAAAGTACAACTCATCGTGATCTCCTTTAATCAAGGGATAACTTCCTCAATCAATGGAGAAACTGTTGCATGTCTTCACATAAACTTCATGTTTGATTTCCTACAACTAATTAACTCAAGATTAATTAATTAATTATTTTACAAACAACTGCTAAGATCAAATTCGAATTTTACTTCTCAATTTTAGTTCAGGGACTAACTAAAATTGGAAGGTATCCCGAAATTCTATTTATAGCAGTGCTATCTTTAGCACTTCTATTTTTATCATTTCTTGTTGCTATTTTCAACACTCTTTCTGAACAAGAAAGGGATTATCGGTAACCCCAATCCTGTCTCTATGGAACTCGAACTTGCATTTTGACAAAGCCTTCATCAAAATATCTGCATCCTATTCCTCGATCAAAACATATAGCAATAACATGATCCTTTTGACCACACAGTCTCGAAGATGGTGATACCGGATATCAATGTGCTTGGACCTGTCATGAAAAACTAGATTCTCAGAGAGTTTGATACAACTCTAATTATCGCAGTAGATCACAGTTGGATCCATCCTCTGACCAAACAATCCCACTAGAATATTCCACATCCAAATGGCCTCACATGCAGCCTGACTGTCAGCCATGTATTCAGCCTCTGCTGAGCTAAGTGCAACTGACCTCTGTTTCTTGTTGTACCAAGAAACTGCAGCTGAACCAAGGTTGAAGATTCCTCCAGAAGTGCTCTTCTGTTCTGATGGACTCCCTGTTGGAGAGGTAAATCCCCTCTACGGATAGAGGCGATCCCTACTAGCCCAGAATGGGTCTAGCAACAATCAGTCAATGCTACTATGCAAGTTCCTAATTGCAAATAAAAGGTAGGTAATGAACACCTACTTGGATTCCAACGCTATCGTTTGATGAAGAAATACCGCTCTCGCTCCTTCGCTTTGGCTGGTCACGATCCTCCACGATCCCTGTGGATAGATACCTGCACACACGAAGAGAAAGACAAACACAAGCGTGAAATCTAATAAAAGCAATTATACATCAGTCAGAAAGGACGTAACTCACATTAACCATTACAAAGACAAATGAGAGTGGAACCATAATAGTAGTCATCTATTATTAATCAATAATAGAGAAGAGTACAACCAGAGTTCTGACGTTGAATCCTTCTCAAGAGGGTCCAGCCAGCAAGTCTCTTAAGCATTCACCCTTGGAGGTAGATCTCCCAAGACAAAAACTCTCTCTCACACAAGCAACACTTCACAACCTTCCTTAAGCTCTAGCAATCCCACACTTGTCACACCAACTACCTACTAGCAGCAGCACTCTAAGCACTATCAACTCCACACTATCCAAACTAGCTGCTCATGGAAATGGTAGAGGTTTAAATAGGAGAAGGAGTCTCCATGAATGGTGGGAGGATGAGCTTATCTCCAAGGAAGGTGGCTCAAATGACGAACAGACATGCCATAGAAGGGAGGGCGACATTTACAAGGCCAACAACCAGGTCTGGAGTCATCTGGAAGGCTGGCTGTTAGAACAAACTCGCCCAAACTGGATCAACGCGGGTGTATAACTGCACTGGAGCGCTGACATCGCATCTGAATAATGGAGAAGGTTGTGTCAGCGCGACTAAATACAAAGAGAGGATGCGCTGGATCATGAAATTCAACCAGCGCGGAAAACACGTGTGCTTCCGCGCTGGAAGCGCATCAGTTGCACTATGAGGCGCCAGTCAGCGCGGTTATTTTAATAACAGTCGCGATGATGGAAAAAACTTTGGCAAAGTGGGTCATTTGGCCAGATTAGAGAGCATGAGCATGATTAATTTGAATTCATGACACAGTAGGGAGACTGACAGGGAGATAGTGACAAATTACTGTGTAACAGATGCCCCCTAAAGCATGAAGCCCGAGAGAGTGGGAGGGGTGAAATGCTTTACAAAACTCGCTGAACTGGAACACCACCAGGAAGAACCTACACGTATGTACAACTGATATCTCTATTACATGTAGTCTAGGCATGGGCGCAGCCATCCAAAAGACATACGGAAAAGGTTTGTGGTATGGACGCAGCCACCCAGCTGAAGAGACCATGATGATAAAAAAGGCATGGTCGCAGCCATCCAAAAGACTCAGGTATGGGCGCAGCCATCCATCAATGAGTCATGTAATAATAATCCACAAAATCGCAACCTGGTTTGCAAGAGACAAAAACCAGGGTCTTGCGCTCCATCCCAACCCGAACAAAGTACAAGTCCAAGCATGCGAATACATGAGCTGAAGTCGAACATGCATGGACATCGTCTGATTACCAGCCGATAATGAAAACTGTTAACAGACGCAAGAGGTACCACCAATAATGACAATGGTCCTCAAGGTACTTATAGGTACAATCAGCGGCGTGTGAATCAATGAGCTAGTGTCGAACACCCGCAGAATCATTCGATCGGGGCCAATGATGAAAACCTCGCATCGAACACGAAGAACCTGCCATTGAGGCATGTAGGCTCTAAGGCACCTGAAGGGAGTCTCTAGGTCACTTTCCTGGATAATGTGTTGAAGTCGACAGGAAGTAACCTTGATCGAAGGTGGGCCATAATGTTTCCCACATCATCGACACAAGACAGAGAAGGATAAAAGATTTTGTGTGAGGCATCAGAGGGAGGTTGTAAGTTTGCAGAGGTCAACTTCTCTTGAACATATCGGCGGTACGACAGCGGATTTGGCAGTATCTGACATCAACTGAGCAGAGGTCATGGTGACAAGGCAATGAGCAGATGAGAGGTCAAAATAGGATAACCCAAACCCACGGAGGCGAGTGTAAAACAAGATGAGAAATTCCCCACCCAGACACGAAAGTAGACGAGTGCCATGTTCAAGAGTGACATACTGCCGACACGACCATTATTACAGTTCCATTTTCCCCACCATTTCTGGCAGGTGCCCCGATTATTTTTGGACAACAAGCTTGACGGGGATAGCATATGCTTGGAAAGCGTCATTTCGACGGTGTCCGATGTCATTAAGTTTTAATGAGTCTGACAAAGGAAGAACTCGGCGTCTTTTCTTGTTTAGAGAGTCTAAAAAGACAGCGGAAAAGAAAACTCTAGGGGGGTCCTTTTTCGTAAAGTTGTGTCTCTCGAGCTCGAAAAAGTATAAAACAATGCTCAAAAGAACCGCCCGACCAGTATGATCGAGGAGTACTTTTCGTAAGTAGTGACTTCGACCCGAAAAAGTAGAAAAGCGGTCAGAAGTACATCGTTTTGGAGCCAATAACGAGTTCGAAACAACAAACACCCGACAATCTTTTTAGTTTAAACGGTCGAAAAAAGAGCTTTAAAGGTGACCGCCTCTCGCTTTTTTAACGAGTTGAGAGGGAGACTCGGCTATCTTTTCGTCTTTAAACGGTCAGAAAAGAGCTGAAAGAAGACCTCCATTTTTATTCTCATTAACGAGTCAAAAAGGGAAAAATACTCAGCAATCTTTTCATATTTTACGAGTCAGAAAAGAGCTTAAAGGCGACTCGTCCTAGAGGAACGAGTGGTATAAAGGGTAGCAACTGGTTCCGGCAATGGTGGAACTGCTCAAAACATGTAATGGTCAAGAGGCTGGCTAATAAAACCACTCATCGCTGCAGTTCCTCAGGAAAGGAAAAACAACCAAGTGAAAGCATATGATCGGCCAAAGAGATGGCGGCGATGGAATGAAAACAACCAAGGCTCATCTAGTAGAATTCAGCGGATAAACATGGCAATCACGAGATGTAAATCGGGTATGGGTTCATTTTTACACAAGCTTGAACCATGGAGAATTCTGCTTGGATTTCGTTTCATGTTTACACAAGCTTGAAACGAAAAACTATGCTTGTTATAAGTTCGCATGCCCCCAACAGAATAACGCAAATCGAGGTACATGCCCCCCAAGCTTCATTGCATTCAACAAAGTGGATGGAATGAAGGTTCACTATCGAGATCGATGAAAGACTCGACTTGTATTGTACGAGATCTTAAGAAA
The DNA here is from genome assembly GCA_031772625.1 of Pinus tabuliformis. Classification (NCBI taxonomy): domain Eukaryota; kingdom Viridiplantae; phylum Streptophyta; class Pinopsida; order Pinales; family Pinaceae; genus Pinus; species Pinus tabuliformis. The sequence continues at coordinate 353,762,289 of CM062816.1, forward strand.
AAGACTCGATTTGGAAAGGGAGGTGTTTCATTGTTTAATGAGGTTGACACAGTAAAAGAACTATCCTCATAACCCTTGTTTCATTTTTTAAGGAGCTTGACATAGGAAAGTGAACTATGCTCCAACCAGACCCAATTTCATTTTTTAGGGAGCTTGACATAGGAAAGTGAACTATGCTCCGACTGAACTGCATCATAATGAACAGGAAGTCGGTGCTTCCAAGAGTGTTACTCCTGGTGAAAGGACCACATCTTGGAAGTCAGGACCTAATGCCCCCAGGACACTATGCACGACGGTGTCATCACTGGATACAGGCACGGGGTAGGTGGCCACGTAGTTGATCTGTGGTGGGGCATATACAACTGGTGGATAAAAACTAGGAGGGGACGACAACTGCACAGGAGGCATTGGGGGACTAACGAACGACAATTGATCGATAGTCACAATTCTTCCATCGTGCAGAAAGCAAACCACACGGAAAAGTGAAGAAACGAGGGCCCCCATGGCATAAACATAGTCGCGACCAAGGAGAAGACTAAAGTCTAAAACACCTTGGGTAACCAAGACGTCTATATAGACGGTTTTGCCTCCCAAAGTAATAGGGAACTTCGGGAGAACTCCTAGAGATGGACAGGCTCCTCCGTCGAATGCCAACAGATTCTGAGTGACTGGCCCAAGCTGTGGGGAACCTAAAGCTTGCCAAGTAGTGTACGGCATAAGACTGACATACGCCCCTTCATCCAAAACAGTGCCAGGTACTGCCGTAGCACAGGCATGTACTGTGACCTGGAAAGGCATATGGGATGGAAGGGATTCCAATCAAAGGAAGCGACCATATTACTTGGTGGGGGAATCGTATGATTGCCCCCATGTGCTAAAGGAACTGAAGGAGAACCTTCGGGAGCAGCTGGGTTAGGAGAGTCATTTCGGGACTCAGGAGAATCTGAAGAGACGAGAAGAACATGGGCGTGATTCTCTTCTGAAACAGAGTGAGCGAGCGGCAGACTTGAGTCAACACTCTCTCCGACCAATGGTTGGTCTGGAACAGGCTGGACACAGCCGGGTTCGGGAAGAGGGGCCTGGACAAGAGAAGAATGTGAACCAATCTCATTGTTAGGAGGCAGATGATCTGCGGCTGCAGAAAGACGTTGATATCCAATGGGGAGTTGGGGTGAGGGAGCTGGGAGACTTTCTAAGACAACAGAGGCTTTATCCATTAGTGGACAAAGGTGAAGGGGATGATTGCCTTCACAAAGTCTAGAGGGGATTCGAATCTTCCCTTTTCCCTTACCATTCCCAACTGATAAGGTAGCATCGCCGTGAGCTTCAGAGGACGATGAGGGGTGGGCCAGATCGCGAGACCATACTTCTAGTACCCTGGGAATGCCAAGACAATCGCGAAGAAGATGGTCCTCCTTGCATAATCGACAAGGAAACTTAACCTTCCGCGGAGGAGCGGAAGGGGGCCCGACTTCAGGTGTACTCGAAGGAGTAAGAGTTATACTTGTAGCCTCTCCCTTAGGAGACTTCTTCTTCTTGGTCTTCTTCTTCTTCTTCTTAGCCACCTGGTTATTCGAATCGAGACTTTCACCAGGCGAAGTACAAGAGGAAGACGTAGAAGTAGGCGTCGAAGGGGAGAGATCCACCTTAGGATCAACATGACGTTGTTCAGGTGGAGGGACTGATGGACTAGCAGCTGATACGACAGGGACCAAAGAGGTTGAAAACAACCAAACAGGCAACCCGACAGTTAACCCCGGAAGGGATAACGTTGCCATATAAGGAGCACCAACATTCCCGAGAGGAGGGAAATGACCAGGATTCCCATCAGGAGGGGAACTTGGGTTGGTGAACCCTGGAAAAGTTGCCATGGCAAACAAAAAGAAGCCTACTCAAGCTAACGCACACAAGATCTAACCAGGTGATGTTAACGTGGCCGAATAAATTTTTAAGACACAGGAACTAAACTTGACCTTTTCATGTTTCAAGAGTCGAGAAAAGGACGAAAAGATGACTCTAGTCTCCTTCGAATGTTTAATGAGCACGAAGTGACAAGACGCTCACTGGCACCTTTTCTTTTAGGGAGTCCGAAAAGGATCAAAAGTGACTACTCTGGAGACTCTAGGCAAAGGGTTTACCAAGCAATCCGTAAAACTACTTATACACCTTGGCAATCGTATGAGAACCAAGGACTTTCCATACTGCAGTCAATCTTCCCGAATGCTGTGTTCGGTGCGTTACGGTTTGCAAGGCAGTAGACTCGGCTTCCTATGGATCAAGGATAAAAGCCTAGTGGGGTCTCCCTATATACGCGACGGTACGTGGGAGAACAATCCGTGTTAGACCACTATCGAGTCACAGAAGGAGGAATCACCCAACCGCAATGTGAAACAATAGTGACTATGTTTAAAGACACCGAAACACGTCTCTAGCCTAGACCTCTAGATGTTTGCGTTAAGTTCCAATGCGTTTTTAGGTTTATTCAGTTTATTTTATGGTTGATCTTGAATTAAGTTTTGGTTTCAGGCCCTACCGTGTGATCTCTCACAATTGCCTAGATGCAAGCTATAATGAATGAAGTATCCTTTTCTTCGATGAATACCTACCTATGGGGGGGTAGAAATATCATTCCCAAACCAAGACAAGCGAATGCAAACACTAAGAAACACAATGCATCAATACACTAATCTCACGATGCATCAATACTACTAATGAAAGATTTAAATTTTGCTTTTCAATTTCTCAAACATGAAAATTCGTAATGCAAATGCACTTTCACTTTCGTATGCTAAATGAATGCAAATTTTTTTGTGAATTTAAGAAGACAAACAAGCAAGTGTGAACTGATCGATCCAAACAATTGTGATCTATGCTTGGTAGTGAAGAAATCGAATCAACATAAAAAAGTGGTTCAATAATCGACACTGAAAATCAACCAGCAACAAGCAGTGGAAAAAGCCTCAAGCAAATCAATAAGAGGGTTGTGGATGAACCTTGAATAGACAAGTAACCCAAGCAAATGGTTTCTCGATGAAAATTCTAAAGGGCTAGGTCACATGGTCTAAAAAACACAAGACTCACTCGAATGAAATCAAAGAGAGAGTGCCCCTAACCAAAAGTAATCAAAACAAGCTAATGGGAGACAAGAAACAACAGGGGATAAGAAAGATTGATGAATTCAGGAGATAAAGTTATAAAAACAACTTTTCAGGAATCAGCGCAAGTTACACACTGAGAACCCGAGATGATCACAATGTCAGCGCAATTTTTACACAGACAACCCGCGATGATGCGATTTCAGGAGTCGTCGCAAGAATTAAGCTAGCAACCCAAGATCAGCACGGGTAAAAAGCTACCAAGTGGCGCTGACGTCGCGACTGTACACGTCTTTTCCGCGCTGATCCAATTTCCAGGATCGTCGCGATTGTTAAGCTTAATTACGCGATGAATAGGATGTTGCAATAGGGTGAGCGCAATGACAGCGCGACTGTTAAAATTAAATCCGCGATGGAGCTCAAAAATAGTGACAGGCAAATCAAAACTCCCAAATCAAAACAGCCAATCTTTCAATCAAACAGGGGCATTTCCCAGATCAACCCAGGAAACGCAAAAGACTGATAATTAATCCCCAAAACTTCAAAAGAGACCAAAACAAAAACTCAAAGCAAGAATGAACAAAAAGGGACAAAGGCCAGCTCCCCAACGGAGTCGCCAAATTGTTGGAGAGGTAAATCCCCTCTACGGATAGAGGCGATCCCTACTAGCCCAGAATGGGTCTAGCAACAATCAGTCAATGCTACTATGAAAGTTCCTAATTGCAAATAAAAGGTAGGTAATGAACACCTACTTGGATTCCAACGCTGTCGTTTGATGAAGAAATACCGCTCTCGCTCCTTCGCTTTGGCTGGTCACGATCCTCCACGATCCCTGTGGATAGATACCTGCACACATGAAGAGAAAGACAAACACAAGCGTGAAATCTAATAAAAGCAATTATACATCAGTCAGAAAGGACGTAACTCACATTAACCATTACAAAGACAAATGAGAGTGGAACCATAATAGTAGTCATCTATTATTAATCAATAACAGAGAAGAGTACAACCAGAGTTCTGACGTTGAATCCTTCTCAAGAGGGTCCAGCCAGCAAGTCTCTTAAGCATTCACCCGTGGAGGTAGATCTCCCAAGACAAAAACTCTCTCTCACACAAGCAACACTTCACAACCTTCCTTAAGCTCTAGCAATCCCACACTTGTCACACCAACTACCTACTAGCAGCAACACTCTAAGCACTATCAACTCCACACTATCCAAACTAGCTGCTCATGGCAATGGTAGAGGTTTAAATAGGAGAAGGAGTCTCCATGAATGGTGGGAGGATGAGCTTATCTCCAAGGAAGGTGGCTCAAATGACGAACAGACATGCCATAGAAGGGAGGGCGACATTTACAAGGCCAACAACCAGGTCTGGAGTCATCTGGAAGGCTGGCTGTTAGAACAAACTCGCCCAAACTGGATCAGCGCGGGTGTATAACTGCACTGGAGCGCTGACATCGCATCTGAATAACGGAGAAGGTTGTGTCAGCGCGACTAAATACAAACAGAGGATGCGCTGGATCATGAAATTCGACCAGCGCGGAAAACACGTGTGCTTCCGCGCTGGCAGCGCATCAGTTGCACTATGAGGCACCAGTAAGCGCGGTTATTTTAATAACAGTCACGATGATGGAAAAAACTTTGGCAAAGTGGGTCACTTGGCCAGATTAGAGAGCATGAGCATGATTAATTTGAATTCATGACACAGTAGGGAGACTGACAGGGAGACGGTGACAAATTACTGTGTAACACTCCCTGCCCAATCCGCATCTATGAATCCTTGAAGCTTCACTCCCTCTGTCTATTTGTACCACAATCCATACTGAGATGTGCCTCTGAGGTATCTTAGCACATGCTTCGCTGCCTTCCAAAACAACGTGGTAGGCTGAAACATAGCTTGACTCAGCTGGTTCACTGCAAAGCATAAGTCTGGTCGTGTGTTCACCAAATACATAAGTGAACCTACAAGCTGCCGATAAATAGAATCAGCTACTACCTCACCTGAAGTAGCATCCTCCTTCCTCCAGTTCCTAGCTAGAGGAGTCTGCATGGGCTTGCACTTCTCCATGTGGAACTGCCTGAGTATCTCATTGGCATACTTTCCTTGAGACACAAAAACTTCCCCATCTCTCTGCCACTTCCATGCCTAGAAAGTAGTGCATAAGACCCATGTCTTTCATCTTGAACTCTCTTGCAAGGTCCTCCTCGCAAGACTAGATCAGCTGATCATCACCTGTCAAAATCAGATCATCAACATAAAGAATAATGATCAATGGCTTACCTTCTACCATGATGTGGTAAAGGTTCACATCTGCTTCACTCTTGGTGAAGCCCAACCCAGTGAAATAGCTGTCGATCTTGGTGTACCAAGCACGGGGTGATTGCTTTAGCACATACAAAGCCCTCTTGAGTCGGCACACATGCGACTCACAATCAAAGGTCTCAAAACCTTCTGGATGCTCAATGTACACCTCCTCCTCAATCTTCCCATTGAGGAATGTTGTCTTCACGTCCATCTGATGGATCTTCCAACCCATCTAAGCTGATAGTGCCAACATCAATCTGATAGATGAGTACCTTGCTATAGGAGCAAAGGTCTCATCGTAGTCAATCCCCTCGACCTATGAGAAACCACGGGAAACAAACCTTGCCTTATGTTTCTCAACACTGCCATTAGCTACCTGTTTTACCTTTTAAAGCCATCTGGAACTCACCACTGACTTGTCCTGAGGTCTTGGGATTACATCCCAAACACAGTTTTGAACGATGGAGTCGTACTCCTCCACCATTGCATCAACCCACACTAGTTGTTGCACTGTCTCCTCAAATGAAGAAGGCTCTGACTCTACACACTCCCCAACCAGGGCCATGTAACCAATGTATCACTCGAGCGACCTCCTCTATCTGTGCTAAGAAGATGGCTATCCCACATTCTTCCTTCCATCCAGCATCAACCTGTTAGCTTCCCTTGAGTGTTTCCACCCATCTCTGGAAGACTCAGCATGAGTGGATGTCTCCACTCCTGGATCCTCTACATTCAGCTACTCCACATCAATCTGAGGTTCCTCCTCCTTAGGAACTGAAATTTCCTCCTCTGCATGCAACTTGAGCTCCCTCTCAAGTGATATTTAGATGGATTTCTACTCGTCGAACATCAGATCCCTGCATACCACTGTCCTCTGACTGGTAGGTAGGAACACATGATATTTGTGGGGTGTATCTTGTACCCCACAAGTATTCCCAACTCAGCTGTTGGATCTAGATTCTTCTGGGAATCTTTGGTCACATGGCAATAAACCGATGATCCAAAGATTCAGAAGTGACTCACATCTGGTCACTTCCCAGAAAAGGCCTCCATAGGTGTCTTCATTCCCAGTATATGGTGTAGGCTTCTATTCTGTAAGTATACTATTGTATTGCATGCCTCAGCCCACAAATGCAGTGGTAGGCTTCGGTCATGCAGCATCACTTGAGCTACTCCCACAATCGATCTATTCCTCCTTTCAGCTACCCCATTCTGTTGTGGGTTATGGGGTGCTGTCAACTCCCGTTTAATTCCTTATGTAGCACAGAATTCCTTAAACTATTGAGAGACATACTCTCCACCATTGTTGTATGCAAGGCCTTTATTTTCTTTCCATATTATTTCTCTGCCAAGGCTTTAAACTCACAAAACCTCAAGAAGTTCTGATCCTTCTTTTGCATAAAGTAGATCCAACATCTACAAGAAAAATCATCAATAAAAACAACATAGTACCTTTTTTTAGCAATGGAGGCTGTAGAGAATGGTCCACAAACATATGAGTGAACTCGCTCCAGCATTGCTCCAGCTCTACTGTCTCAATCCAGAAAGGAAGATTTCACATACTTACCCAAGGTACAACCTTTGCATGTATTTTTCTGCTCCAGTTTTCCCTTGGGAAGTCCGGTAGAAATCTGCGGCATGATCTTCAGGGCTCCATGGTGCAAGTGGCCCAATCTTCTATGCCATAGCTCGCCAACATATTGGCTCTACACCATCTCAGCTTTGGAACTCAATGCAGCAAAGTCATCTACCTCCAGCTTGTAGAGATTCTTTACTCAAATCCCGGTTCACTTGGTCTGTCCAGTGCCGATATGCCTCAAGAATACCTTTCCTTTACTAAAGACTACATCATGGCCTTTTTATTCTAGCATAACAACGAACACAATATTCTTCTTCAGACCTGGTACGTACTTTACATCAGTCAGGGTGAGAGGAGCTCCATGCTCCCTCTGAAACACAACTGTACCTTCACCTAAAACACAATACTTTCCATCATCGGCCATCTCGATCCGCATCTGGAGATCCTTCTCCTCCAAGGTACTGAAAATATTCTTGTCACCTGACATGTGGAATGAATCTCCATTATCCAAGTAACAAACACATCCCACCATGGATGAAACCAAGCATGCGATAAGAGAGAAATCCAACTCAAACTGTGAGGCCAGTGCCTCACCATCAGATCCCTTCAAGGATCTCCTCTTAGATTTATTCTATGGACAATTCGTAGCATAATGGCCCACTTCATGACAATGAAAGCATCGCACTTTCGATTTGTCAAACTTATTCCTACCATGGTAAGAATTGGATTTGGAATGGGATGCCTTCCCTTTCCCCTTCCTCGCCTTACTCGCTAAGGCTAAATTTTCCTCATCATCTTGCTTTGATGAGGATCAATCTCTGGTGCTTCTTCTTATCTCCTCCTGCATCAAAGCCAACCAAAGTCATTCCCAATTTGGCAGTTTTTCTCTTCCATTTACCAAGTCTTGGTAGCTATGCCAACTCTTAGGAAGACCAAGGAGTGCAAGACTCACCATGTCATCATCGACTTTCATGATCCCTACACTTCCAAGCTCATCCCTACAGGTGGTGAGCTTGCTCAAATGTGTAGATATCGTGTCGCCCTTTTCACACTTGATTTTCCAAAGCTTGTCTTTCAGCGCAAGCTTCCTTTGATCGTTGCTATTATGATATAGATCTTTCGATGTTTTCCACATCAAAAATGGTGTCTCCTTCCCATGGAGACTCGAGACTATGTGGTCTCGAACTCCCTCCAGAAGGATTCTCCTTGCTCTAGCCACACATTTCTTCCATTCTGCCAATTCTATAGCATTAGCCGTTGTCGGCTTAGGGACTTCTTGATCAATGAAGTCCTTTAGACCGTTATCCTCTAATACTGCTTCCATGCAATCCTTCTAGGCTATATAATTTGAGCTGCCATCAAGGGCATACTCGAGTCTTAAACCATTGAATGCCATTGGAGAAATTGGGATGTGATAAGAACTCAGTTTCTATATTCAGGAAATTCAAACTTCGAAATTCTCCCTTCTTGTATATTGTTCTCTCTTTTGATCACCTTTTCTCTGATACCATGTAGAACTCCCCACTATAGATCAACAGATTATTCAATATACTAAAGCAAAATACAAGATCTACTTCTACAACAAACTTTGCAGAAGCTTAATCGAATATGAGCAAGATCAATAGAACACATATAACTGAGAATGAGAAAGCAATCACACATGAACACATAAGAATACTCTGGGGAAAGCCTCATCCTAAAACCCCAATCTCTGTAATATCATACAAGTGGAAATATGTTCATATTACACAAAGCTTCATCTCACAAGCTATCCAACTCTCAGCACAATCGAACAATACAGTTCACAGACTGAATATACACAACATATGCCTTCCTCCAGCCCTCCAAGCCTCCTATTTCCTTGCGCAGTTTCTCTTGGGGTCCAATGCTGCCACCTGTGTGAATTGGCCTCATCACACAACCATCAAACTCAAAAGTAACTGTGCAATCTCCAAGGAATGAATTCCTTCTGCATGCAAGAGATATCCTCCAAGGAATATTCTTGCAACTGATAGTACACTGTCCCATTACTTGATCTCAACTGGGTCTCTGACTGAATTGACATGCATGAGTTATTTATGAGAGAATATTCAGTTATCTGAAGTGCAGCAGTTACATGCATGCATGCATTAACTAACTGAACTCACAATCAGTTCCACAAACTGTTGGAACTAATCTAACTGGACTTAACTCAAATAACTAAGCTAACTAATTACAACTCAAAGTACAACTCATCCTAATCTCCTTTAATCAAGGGATAACTTCCTCAATCAATGGAGAAACTGTTAGGATATTCCGACACATAGGAAATAGTTAAGTACAACTTAGTCTAGTATAGAGTTAGGTATAGAGTTAGGTAAAGTGTGTTTCTTTACCGTTGTACATTTTGTAACTTACAATCCGACGGTCACGATATGTAGTGATCCGATGGTTCATTCTCTCCTCGGTATTACCGACACTTGATCCGTGGCTTGACACCCGATTGGTCCATGAGTTCTATTTAAAGCGCATGGAGGGTCATTTGTAGGGTAATCCGTGCATGAGAGAAACATATGTAAATTTTCATTCTTTTATTAATAAATTTCCTGAAGTGGCCGCGTTGGCTCAGGCCGTGGACTGTTTCCCTCTTTGAGGGTTTTAACCATGTCAAAATACTGGTGTATTGATCTACGATCTGGTTGTGAGCGGTGTCCTTTTGGTGTTCTATCTGAGGAACTTACCCTGTAAATTCCTACATGGTATCAGAGCTATTTGAGGGCCGCGTCCGTTGGTGATCCAAATCTAAAGCCGGTAGAACTGCATCCGGCTGTTGTTTCCTAGATCTGTTGTTTCTGACTGCTTTCAGGCTGAGGGGAATGCTCTGTTGTGTTGGGAGCATCTGTTCCAGTGAGGAACCCCTTTTGTTTCACGCGAAAAGGTTTCCGGTAGCCCTAGCTGCGTCATTTTTAAGATCTGGAGGTATACAGTGTTTATTTGCAGTTTACTGTTATTTTCTCTCTGTTTATTTCGGTTTCGGTTTATTTAGCCTTTTTTATTACCGGATCTATACCTTTTATTTTTGCGTATGCTCTTTGCCCTGCAACTCTGTGCGATCTGGGCAAATCAGAAACAGAAAGGAAGGATTTTTCTCATGCGTATGCTCTTTTCCCTACGCCTTAGGGTGATCTCGGAAAATCAGAAACATTGAGGAAAATATTTAGTTTCCGGCCAAAGCTAACTTTGAGCCGCAAGGTTCATTTTTGAAAATATTTAGTTTTTCGGCTAAAGCTAACTTCAAGCCATAAGGTTCGTTTTCTTTGCATGTCCATGTTGGGTTTTGTGTTTTTTGTTTTGTAGGGAAAAAGAGCTTTCTCAAGGCAAGCACGCAACCCAAAGCACCCCCCTCTCTCTCTCTCTCTCTCTCTCTCTCTCTCTCAAATTTTTTGTATAGATCAATTGGTTCAAAGCTATTTTAAGAGAGTAGAGGTCTTGGGTTCAAGTCTCCATTTTGTGGGGGCGGACTTTTTCATTTCCGCACATTCCCGCACTTCGTCGACAACTTCAACAACTTTTTTTCAAAAAGCCATAACTTCTTCATCCGAAAGCCGTTTTCAGAGCCGTTTTTTTTAAACCAACCTAATTTTTCGAGATCTATCCATTGGAGAACTTATTTTCAGCATCTTTAGCTTTAGTTTCCATTGAAATGGAAAGTCAATACCAAGTTACCCTTGACAACACCAACTACTTCCAATGGTTGGCTTACATTGAGGATTTACTTAGAAATAAAGGTCTCTACAGAATATCCTCAGGCCAAGAAAAGAAACCGAAGGATGAAGATAAGGCTGCTAAATGGGAAAATAGGCAAGATCAAGCACGTGGATTGATAGGGATGTCTATTTCTCCAGATCTTAGATTCCATATTGCAGAAATTGATACTCCCGATGAAGCAATGAAACAAATCAATAAAGTTTTTGGGATTAAAAATGAAATTAGAGCCCATCAACTTGAAAATGAGTTGCTTACATTGGACCCTAATAATTTTTCTTGCATTGAAGATTTCTTGTCCAAGTTCAAGACCCTTAGATATCTTTTGGAAGGTGTTAAAGTTAAGAAAGAAGATAGTAACCTTATCTATTCCATTCTTACAAAGTTGGGACCAGCCTACTCTATGTTTGTTTCCACCTTCCATTCTACAAGAGAAACCTTCATTTCTCAAGGAACAGACTACAAGCCCCCTTCCTTTGACTCTTTTTGTGATTATTTAATAAGAGAACAAGAAAAACTCTTACACCTTGGTCTTCTTAATCTTGGAAACTCTTCCAAGAAAGCGTTAGCCGCCCAGCAGCAACCAAATTCAAAGAATCCTAAGAAGTCATATCCTAAAAAGAATGGTCCTAAACCAAACAAGGGTCCTAAGCAATTTCAGCCCCAAAATGAAAAATCATTTCAACAAAATGATAAGACAAATAAAAACAAAGGGAAGAAGACTGATAGACATTGCAATTTTTGTAATCGAGATGGCCAATTAGAATCAAAATGCTTTAAGAAGATGGAAGCCTTGGAAGCAGCAATGAAGAAGCATAACATCCATTTGGGGCAATCTTCAACTTCAACTTCATCTTCAGGAATGGCACTTTCTACATGTGGTTTTCAAGCATCTCGGTTTGGCTATGCATTAAATGTATCTTCTTCTTCTCATTCTCATGAGTGGCTCATTGATTCTGGAGCTTCTTATCACATGGCCAAAAACAAAGCCATGTTTTCTTCTTTAAATGATTGTAACACCAAAAATATATATGTTGGTGATGATAGATCTCTTAATGTTGTAGGGACTGGAACTGTTCATCTAGACAATGGTCAGTTTAATGATGTATTATGTGTTCCAACCTTATCCTGCAACCTTCTATCTGTATATCAGATAACTCATTCAGGTGAAGGTAAAATTGTTGAATTTTCACTTCATGATGTTGTAATCAAGGACTTAAGAGATCCTAAACAGATTTTGGCTACTGGCATTGCTGATGATTCTACAAGGTTGTATAAGTTTCACAACTTTGGGTCATCAAATCTTCCCTCAGTATTTGTTGCTCATAACAATGAAGTGAGCAAACTTTGGCATGAGCGATTTGGTCACTTAAACTATCGCTCCCTTCAGCATCTATGTAAAGAAAATATGGTGACAGGTCTTCCTATGGTATCTTGCAGAGATGGTGTTTGTTCCGGATGTGTACTCGGAAAACATCATCGGGACAGTTTTGAAAAACGTGCCTCTTGGCACGCCTCAACCCCTTTACAGCTTGTGCATAGTGATTTATGTGGTCCACTTCTTGTTGTTTCATTCTCTGGCTGCAAGTATTTCTTAACTTTCATTGATGATTTCTCCAAACGCACTTGGGTATACTTCTTAAAACTCAAGAGTGAAGTATTTAACACATTCTTGGCCTTCAAAGCCTTTGTTGAAAAACAATCTGGACATCAAATTCTTAAGTTAAGATCTGATAATGGCGGAGAATATGTTAAAAACACATTCATCAACTATTGCATCGAGAATGGAATTCAAATGCAACATACTGTTCCATATACTCCACAACAAAATGGTGTAGCTGAAAGGAAGAATCGCACCTTAAAGGAAATGGCTAATTGTATGCTACAATCTAAAGGACTTGGTCTTAGTTTTTGGGCAGAAGCAATTAACTGTGCAAATTACATAATAAATCGCACTCCTACTAAGGCTTTAAAGAATATCACTCCAGAAGAAGCATGGAGCTCAATCAAACCAGATGTAAGTCACTTTCGTGTTTTTGGAAGTGAAGCGTGGGCCCATATTCCAGATGAAAAGCATAAAGCTTTAGAACCTAAGAGTGAAAAATGTACTTTTGTTGGATATTCTGAAGATGTCAAAGGCTATAGACTTATTCCATTTAAGTCCAAAAATGTTATCATTAGAAGAGATGTAAAATTTGATGAAAATATATCGGCCTGTGAGCCTAGTTCGGCGGTTGTGCCACCTCTCCCTATCTCTTCTACTTTTGAAAACATTTCTTCTTCAGATGATGAAAGTGAGGATGACAATCCTCCTCCACCATCTCAAGATCCTCCTTCAGCTCCTGAGCTTCCAAAATGTGTTCGTGCTACTCGAGATGCAGCAGGTGATCTTGCCGGTGATCCTACAGATCATCGACGTACACGTTCTCAGTTCGAGAGAGCCTCTTCTTTACTGGCTCAAGCTCCAGTAAATTATGATCCTGACACCTTTGCAGAAGCTTCAGGCCATCCAGATTGGGAAGCAGCTATGAATGAAGAATATCATTCATTAGTGGCAAATGATACATGGGATCTTGTTCCTCTACCAAAGGGACAAAAACTTGTTAGATGCAAATGGGTTTACAAAACCAAGTATGGACCAGATGGGAAAGTTGATAAACATAAAGCTCGTCTTGTTGCTAAAGGTTTTTCACAGGTTGAAGGCATTGAATACACTGAAACCTTCTCCCCTGTTGCCAAAATGAACTCTATCCGCCTTGTTCTTTCCCTTGTTGCCTCTTTCAAATGGGAAGTCCATCAGATGGATGTTAAATCTGCCTTCTTGCATGGGGACTTGCATGAAGAAATCTATATGGAACAACCCATTGGCTTCATACAAACAGACTCCAGCCTTGTATGTCGACTTAAGAAATCCCTTTATGGTCTCAAGCAAGCTCCTCAGGCTTGGTATGCCAAAATGGATAGCTTTCTTTTAGAATCTGGCTTTTCTAGGTGTCATTCTGACAATACTGTCTACACCAAGAAAGTGGGCAACTCTCTTATCATCCTTGTTCTTTATGTTGATGATCTTATCCTTACTGGTAGTGATCCCAACCTTATAAACCATGTGAAGTCTAGCCTTAAAAGGAAATTTGAAATGACAGACTTAGGACACTTACACTATTTTCTCGGTCTTCAAGTCTTGCAATCCAAGGAGGGTATTTCCCTTTCCCAGTCCAAGTATGCTTGTGATATTCTACGTCATTTTCACATGGAAGACTGTAAGCCAGCCCCTTCTCCCTTTCAGTCTAGAGTCAAACTTTCAGTCACTTGTACTTCTCCTGAAGTTGATGCTACATTATACCGTCAACTTGTAGGAAAACTCTTGTAGCTAACTCATACTCGTCCTGACCTTTCCTTTGCTGTTGGTCTTGTTGCTTGGTTTATGCAAAACCCACGTGAAAGTCATTGGAAAGCAGCTAAAAGAATACTTCGTTATGTTCGAGGTACAGTTCAGTTTGGGATTCATTACAGTGCCGAAGTAGCTCCTCTATTGGTTGGTTTCACTGATTCTGATTGGGCTGGTGACCCTGATGATCAGAAGTCTACTGCCGGTTATGTGTTCACTCTTGGTTCAGGACCTATTACATGGGCTTGTAAGAAACAAGGTGCCATTTCTCTTTCATCAATAGAAGCAGAGTATCGTGGTGTCGTAGAAGCTAGTAAGGAAGCCTTGTGGCTTCATCAGATCCTGTCAGAGTTTGGCTTTAAGCAGCAGCATCCAACTACACTTTGGTGTGATAACCAAAGTGCCATTTAGCTATGCAAAGATCCAGTCCAACATCAGTGCAGCAAACACATTGAACTGCACATGCACTTCATCAGAAAGCTCATTCACGACCATGTTCTTGAAGTGCAATATTGTTCAACAGATGATCAAGTTGCAGACATCTTCACAAAGGCTCTCACAGAGGCGAAGTACACTAAACTTCGATTTATGGTTGGAGTTCAGGAAGTTGTCACTAAGGGGGGATAGGCTCTAGTGCCTCCTTCCTTCTCCTATTGTGTCATATTTGTAAATCCTTCAATCCTATCCCAAGTTGTTCTTAAGGGGGGATGTTAGGATATTCCGACACATAGGAAATAGTTAAGTACAACTTGGTCTAGTATAGAGTTAGGTATAGAGTTAGGTAAAGTGTGTTTCTTTACCGTTGTACATTTTGTAACTTACAATCCGACGGTCACGATATGTAGTGATCCGACGGTTCATTCTCTCCTCGGTATTACCGACACTTGATCCGTGGCTTGACACCCGGTTGGTCCATGAGTTCTATTTAAAGCGCATGGAGGGTCATTTGTAGGGTAATCCGTGCATGAGAGAAACATATGTAAATTTTCATTCTTTTATTAATAAATTGCCTGAAGTGGCCGCGTTGGCTCAGGCCATGGACTGTTTCCCTCCTTGAGGGTTTTAACCACGCCAAAATACTGGTGTATTGATCTGCGATCTGGTTGTGAGCGGTGTCCTTTTGGTGTTCAGTCTGAGGAACTTACCCTGTAAATTCCTACAGAAACCGTTGCATGTCTTCACATAAACTTCATGTTTGATTTCCTACAACTAATTAACTCAATATGAATTAATTAATTATTTTACAAACAACTGCTAAGATCAAATTTGAGTTTTACTTCTCAATTTTAGTTCAGGGACTAACTAAAATTGGAAGGTATCTCGAAATGTTATTTATAGCAGTGTTATTTTTATCTCTTCTATTTTTAGCATTTCTTGTTGCTATTTCCAACAAACTCTCTTCCTTAGCTAGTTGTTCATTCAACGAGAATGGTCTTTTTTCTCATTTAGTTGCATTCTAGGAGTTTTTGAAGATACATTCGATAGGGCCTTAAAACCGAGACTTAATTCAAGATTAATTGTTAAAATTTATTGAATTAACCTAAGGAAGCATTGAAACTTAATGCTTATATCTAGAGGTCTAGGCTAGAGACGTGTTCCGGTGTCGTTAAACCTAGTTGCTATTGTTTTCACTAAGGTTGGGTGATTCCTCCTTTTGTGATTCGATAAGTACTAGTACAGACTTGTGCTCCCTGTACCATCGCGTATATGATGGGAGACCCCACTAGGTTGCAATCCTGTTATCCATAGGAAATCGAGTCAGCCACCTTGCAAACGTGACACACCAAACACAACAGTCGCGGAGATTGCCTGCTCATATTTCTTGGTTTGTCGGGAGGTATTCTGCAGTTCACGGTTGTTTGGTAAACCTTTTGCCTAGAATTCCAAAGTAGTCACTTTCGTTCCTTTTCAACTCTCCGAAAGTAAAAGGATCATCCAAGCACTTGTCCTTTCGAACTCATTTCCAATCGAAAGCGATAGTCACCTTTTGTCCTTTTCTCGACTCAGAAAACATGAAAAGGCAAAGTTTTGTTTCAATGTTCTAAAATTCACTTCCCATGAAACATTCCTGATAAAGTTGACTTCCTTAGTGATTATTTAGGGCCAATTCCAATGGAAACTTCTCTAGAGTCTACCAATCAAGGATTCCCCTCAGAAGGGAATCCTAGTCATTTTCCTTCTTTTGGAAACATTGGTGCTCCTTATATGGCAACGTTGTCCCTTCGTGGGTTAACCATTGGTTTACCTATTAGTGATCCCGAGTGTCTCAACTCCTGCTCCATTGTCTCCTTCATTCAAATCATGGCATGATGATTCTAAGGTTGACCCCTCGCCTCCTTCCCCTGTTTCTTCACCTTCCTCTTCTACTTCACCTGTGAAAGTTTCAAACCTAGTAACCAGGAGGCTAAGAAGAAGAAGAAGACGAAGAAGAAGAAGTTAGCTAAGCAAGGGGCCGACTGTGTAGCTATTACATCAAATGCACCTCCTATCGGCAAACCCTTTGATCCTCCAAAGAAGGTCAAGATCCCTTGCAGGTTGTGTAAGGGTGATCATCTCCTCTGAGACTGCCCTGGCATTCCCAGAGTCTTGGAGGTATCGTCCCAAAATTTGGATTAACCATCCCATCGACTTCTGGAGATCATGTCAATGTTGTACTCTTGGCTAGTGATGGTAAGAAGAAAGGGAAGATTATATTTCCCTATAGGTTATGTGAAGGACATCATATTCTTCACCTTTGTCCCCTTATGGATAAAGCTTCCAAAGTTTTGGAAAACCTTACAGCTCATCAAACCCAACTTCATGTTGGTTATTAGAGGCTTTCTTCTAACCCTCCCTCGGTTGGTAAAGAGATTGACTTGGATTCATCTCTTTGCCATCCTGCTCTTCCTAAACTTGACTCTCTTATGTCTGTTCTCGACCAACCATTGGTCGGAAAGAGTGTCGACTTGATTTCACCACCAGTTTCTCACTCTGTCCTGGAAGAATTTGGTGATCATACTGCTCATGTTCTTCTCGTCTCCTCAGATTCTCATGAATCAAAGAGTGACCCTCCCGTCCCAGCTGTTTAGGAGATTCTTTCTTCTTTTCCTACCAAGCATGGGAGCAATCATATGATACCCCCACCAAGTATTTATGTTGTTTCTTTCAATTGGAGTCACTTGACTGCTTTCTGTGTCCCATATATTGTGCCTTTCTAGATCACAGTACAAGCCTATAATATGGTAGTACTTGGGACTGTCTTGGATGAAGGTGCGTCTGTTAGCATCATGTCTTCCACTACTTGGCAAACTTTGGGCTCCCCACAGCTTGTGCCTGTCACCCAAAATCTATTGGCTTTCAACAGAGGAACCAGTCAACCCTTAGGGATCCATCCAAAGTTCCCTATTACTTTGGGAGGAAAGATCGTCTATATAAATATGATGGTAGTCCAAGGCCCGTTAGATTTCAATATTCTCCTTGGATGTGACTATGTTTATGTCATGGGAGCTCTTGTTTCTTCGCTTTTCCGTGTGGTTTGTTTTCCGCATCGAGGAAGAATTGTGACTATTGATCAATTGTTGTTCATTGGTCACCAGGCACCTCCTTTGCAACCATCATCCCCTATCAGCTCTTGTTTGCAAGAATTACCTTCCCCGCCAAAAGTCAATTATGTGGTTACCCGTTCCTTGTCCGCATCTGTTGATGATCACACAGATGGTATATCACGTTATGTACTGTGAGCATTGGAACCCGATCTATCTTTGGTACCAAATTACATGTATTCCTCCAAAAGTGTGGTCGTTCTGTTTAGTGAAGACCTCTTGGGAGACATGTTCTCATATGGTCCATGAGCAGTTCATGAGGAGGGTTCCTTGTCTTGTGTCAACCTCGTTAAAAAATGAAACAAGGGTTCAGAGCATAGTTCTTTGTCTTGTGTCATGCTCGTTAAAAAATGAAACAAGGGTCTTGAGGATAGTTCTTTTATTGTGTGTTAGGTAATAGAAGCCCTGTGTAATGGTTCTGGGGCTCAAAGCCCGAAATTTTGGGTAAAGATATGGTAAAGGCTCTGCGAGATGCACGGAGCGCGAAGTCAATGAGTCAAGTCAAAGGGTTGTCCGCCCAAAAATAATGTAAATTGAGTCAGCCTGCCCATGGTCCACAGACCATGGAAATGTATAAATAGAGCAAGGCTCTATGGCTAGGAAGCAGTTAGTTTTTGTTATGCATTATTGATCTGAATTGTAATGGCTTTATGAGACAAGAATTTTTGGAGCGTCTATAAGTTCGAGTCAAGGGTGTTGGTGGGTAGATAGAGGCTCTACAGATGTGTGCGTAGAGGCCTGGTAGAGTCCGCAGCTGTGTGCGCGAACCCTTGCAGCTGAGTGCATAGGGCAGATCTAGTTGTATTAGCAAAAGAGTTAAATAAAGATAAGTTGGTTCTGAAATACTGTGTTTAATTTGAAATATTGTGGATCTGGTTAATTTATGATAATTCTGTGTAATATATGCATTTATGCTTATAATTTTATGCGAATCTATATCTTTTCTGGGTGTGTGCACTGGTTATATCTATTAAATGTTTGCTTAAATATCGTAACAAGTAAATCTGATCTAAAAGAACTCATTAAATAATAAGTATTAAGGAATTGCCCGATTCCAGATCTGTGCGAAAGCAAAGTGGTGAGAGGCCCTAGAACAGCGCACGAACCCTCCAGACCACATCAAGACAGCCTAAGGGTGTGGAAACCTAGTTCTAGCACCCTCCCCTACTACCTCGGGTAAGACCTCAGTCTGCGCTCCACGGGCTGTTGTCGAAAGGGCCGGTAGCTGCAGGATTTGTTTGGCTAAATAACACTTCTGAACCTGGGTCAGGCCCCAATAATCCAACAAATGGTTCCATTGCCAAGACCAAGATCTACCTAAGGGATGTCTGATGTCAGAACACTGGAACCATACAAAGAAAGAGCTTGAATATTGGTTGGATCAAAAGCTTCACGAGTTCATGGTTCAGGAAAACAGAAACCTATGAATATTGGAGGAAGAGTGGTTGGATCGTTACATATACACAGATATCCACGAGATCTTCCTCACGACATTCTCGATAGAGTTGTACGAGTGGATCGCGAGGTTAGCCGACAGGGTGGGGAGGTGTAGATTAGATCAACCTATTGTGTGGACTCTAGAATTGGTGCACCGACTAGAAGCATCAGAAGATAAAATCACACGCGCAGTAGATCACTGGTTGGATCGAGTAATAGGAGGGTTTATCACTAAGTTCATGATAGACACAATTGTGAGTTATAATGAAGCAGAAAGGCACTTTCTCCAAGGACTATAGGATAAATATATCAAATCATTGAATACTTGGATTAAAATGTTGTTGTGTGAAAAATAGATTATGCGCATTTATTGATGTCTGGTGTAATGCGGAGCGGAAGAGGTTACCGAGGAACCGAAGGATTAGAGAACAGTCCTCTGATTTCTATTTCACAAGAAAACGAGGAGGAGCTCGCAGGGTTGTCTCCAAGAAGTGTAGTCCGGTTGATTAAGGGGCGCTTTCCACTGATACCACCTCCGTCCATGCCATCACCTACTTCACCTACATCAAATCCATCTTCATCAACCCCTCCTCCGCCACTACCGAAGGTTGGGATGGCGAGCGCAGTCAAGCTGCTAGTATTTAGGGGCATAGGAAATGAGGAACCAAGTTAGTTCTGGTTTGTGGTAAAGGTTGTATGGGAAGCTGAAGGCATAATGGATGATAACATCAAAAGGGCTACTCTAGTTAGCACGTTGTAGGACCACACGTTGATGTGGTATATAAAGTACTCAAGCAATCATCCGAATGCAGGAATAGCAGCGATCCGGGATGCATTGAATAAAGAATTTGGTCAGCCGAAATCAGAGACATAGTCAGTTATTGGGTTCAAGGAGATCACGATGTTACCTGGTGAAACCCTGTGGGATCTGGATCAGAGATTGAAAAGCATTATTTGTGAGGCTAACATGACATCGACAGATGCGCAGCACTACGTGTGGTTTATGGCATCTTTGACACCACATTTGAGGATGGCGCTATCACAACGAAAGATCTCAACCCAAGCCAAAGCATTAGAGACCGCAATGAGGTTGCACGAAACTCCAATACAGGATCCAGGGTTGGGAGTTCAGCAAATCCACGCACAAATACAAAACCTATGTCTAGAGATGCGAAGTTTGAAACAAGGATAGGCGCCTCAGTTAGAAGTGCGTGAAGAGGTGTGGTGTATCAAATGTAAGGGCCAGGGCCACGATAAGGATCACTGCCCGATCTTTGTGAAATATGTTGCAGCGGGGGGACCAATATCATTGCGACCAGAGGTACAAGCAGGGCCAAGCGCAGTGCCCGCACTCTGGTGCATGATCTGCTAGGTGGGAGGAAAGCATGCCAGGGACAATTGTCATCTATTGCAGAACCTAAGACAACCCCCCCCCCACAACAGTTATTTTGTAACTTCTGTAGGACGATGGGTCACAATGAAAGAAATTTCCGTAGTTATGAGATGTTGATGGATCAAACACCTGCTTACAAGATGCAGATGGAGGCGCATGGGAAGGATCCCACCACAGCAATCGGGCGAGGTGGATTCCAAGGACACGGACAGGGGCGCAGGGGAATGAGACCCGGACACGGACGGGGACAATTAATCTACTATAATTGTGGAGGACCGGGGCACTACTCACGTGATTGCAGGAGCCTGACCAGAGCCTGTTGCCCATACTGTTGCCAGTTTGACCACGAAGTAGTCGATTGCCCCATGCTAATTGCTCAGGTACGGGAAAAAGGGGTGCTTCTAGCTACCTCCACTCAGAACATCCAAATGATGAAGGCTGAACCACGCGAGGAAGACCCTAACATGAATATGATGCTTAGAAGTGCCGCAACTATAGGGGAAGATAAGGGGAAGAAGCCAGAGGAGGATGCATGGGTTTGTAAGGCCCCCACAAAAAAACTGAAATTTTATTTGGAGTGTGCGAAGGAAACATTTATGGAGGCTAAGAAGAGCTTCGCGGAAGCTTCTACTTCGGGCAGCAAGGATCAAGCAGAGCCGGAGAAGGATACTTCTATGTTAACCACCTTCTTAGAGACATGCATGAAGTTACTACGGGATGCTAAAGCAATGAAGGGACTATAAGAATTGATAACTAGGTGCGCAGGATCGGATGAACCCCGAATGGTCTAGAAGCTAGGCAAGCATGCATTGTGCACCGGACGGGAAATGCGACTAACTACCCAGATTGGGGACTATGAGATGGATCAGGTTTATTCTGGATTTGGGGTCAGACATGAATTTTCTACCTAAATAGACCTAGGAGTGAATGGGCAGGCCCGCACTACAATGGTCCCCTATCCAATTGCGAATGGCGAATCAACAAATGATCCTGCCCATGGGAAGACTACAAGGAGTTACAGTAGACATCGACGGTGCAAGCACACAAACCGATTTTGAGGTCATAGAAATTGTGGATGATAGTAACCCATATCCTGCATTGTTAGGGACAGACTGGGCAACGGATATGAATGGAGTCATCAATATAAAGAAACGAAAAATGATATTTGAAAAGAAATCTCTCCGCGTAGTAGTTCCATTGGACCCAGCCGAAGGGGCGTGCTATACTGAGCCAGTGCGCGACGAGGACAGTGATGGTGAATTGGACTGTATCTACCAGATCAAAACGCAAGATCAAGACCGGGTGAATCCAATAGTAGATGAAAGAATCTCATGGGGCCATGATAGTTCTTGCACGTCAACTCAGATGAAGAGATTGAGCGATGGCAGAACTGATTACATGAGGTAACGACACTAAATTGTAATAGGATGGTTAGATCACTACACCAAGTAACAATAGAGGCAAGGGAGCGGCTAATTGGTGAGGTTGCCACGAAAGCGAAGGAACCAGTCGACCAATGCGAAACAACGAAGCCGAGACAAAATCCACGGAAGTATCTACGGAGGCACTGCGCGCGACAATTGCTTCAGGAAAGGGTACATGCCCAAAGATGCGGTGGAAGTGGCGCGAATGTCGAAGGCAGGTGCGTGCACAGGTTGGAGGGAAAAATGGGGTAAGCATCCATTACCAGTGTAGGCTGCAGGTTTATGTTGTGCAAACACCCAACTAGATTAAAATCAAAAGCCCGAAGTCACTGCAGCAATCCGGTTCGCCAGCGGTCCGCAACAAAGTCAGGAGGGGACCAAGGGGAAGCATGCACCGCATCCAGCGACCCAATGGGGAGTTACAGATACCACGGGTTCGATGGGCCTATAATAGAAGGAAAAAGGAAGCCCAGAAAAAGCGGGGTAGCAACCAGCCTCACGAAATCAATCAACTATGGGCGCGACTAAGAAAGAAAAGCACGCTAATAGGGGAGGGAATCAGCAGGATGGCATGTAGCGATGCCCACGTTGGTCGCAGGCATGAACACAGAAGGGAACCAGGCCTGGTCGGGCCTCCCGCAGAACTAGAACGGGTCTCGATCCTACTATCATGGCTGCGCCCACACCTACGAAAAGATACACCCCACACAGTAGTGCACGAAGCAATAAAAGCTCCAAAGGCACTCGAAAGGTGCTCGTATCTCAGGCTAGTGGGAAAGTTAAGACATCGCACCTAGGGTATGACCACCTGACTAGTTGTAGAAAGCACGGTCTCAGTGCCCCAAGCAGTTGAAAGAAGGCGCGAGACTATAAGCAAGTCTGCGGGAAGATGGCGTGGAAAATAGGTTCTGTACAGAGTCGTTTGGTCCGCAAGATCATGGCTACACCTGGAGGGCTGCACTACCGTGAGGAAATGTCAAAAGGTGACTGTTAACACCACTATTCCTAACAAAAAATTTAAGTTATGGTAGGGAGGAGCAGGTGGTGGGCCATTAAGACAGGAGTTCCGAGTAAGATCCGAAAAGATCTGCCACCTAGACATTGGTACTAAACTGAAAGTGGAGGGAAGGGATCTATTCAAAGTTACGTGCTCCTCTAACAACCTGTGGATGGCACTGGGATATTTGCGATTTGAACTAGTGAAGAACAACAAACACTTGGCTACCAGGCACCCCATGAGTACCATGGCCAGAACCCGAGCACGGTTCGCGAAGGAACTGCATCCAACTCAAGAAGAGCCAGATGACGTGACTCAGGCCCCCGAGGTTCCAAAGTCCCCACGCACACCACGACCCCAGAAAAACAAGAAGATGATAGGGCCAGTCAAGGTATCATCGAGATTCAACAAAAGGTCAGCAGTCGAAAAGGGCAAAGTAGTCACCACTGAACCCGCCGAGGACGAAGAAGATTTACAAGCCCTAATTGACCAGATTGAGGCATAGGATGAGGAAGAAGAAGATGTGTTCCAAATCCTTTCATTACCCCCATATGTCTCTCCGTGAAATGGGACGACCAAAATACCGAAGGACTTGGATGCTTCAAAGAGTACGTTATAGACCTCGCTTCTCCCAAATGAGATAATGTTTGATAGTTTGCCGCTAGGCTACATACCAAGTATCAAGTTCGAAGATTTGGATCTGGCTGACAGCGACAAGTTCCCCCAATTGACCATAGACAAGTTACTATCGTGGAAATGGCTACTAGGTGTGGAAAAGGCGGGCTTACTCAATCTGAGGTGGATACCCCACTATCACCACGCGACCATCACCATATTTGTGATCTGACAGTTGCTCTGTCTGATACATGATGGGTATCTATGGTTGGAAGAGCCAATTCTGATCATAGCCAATTTAGTCCACCGAATTATGCACCTGCTAGTTAAAGGGAACGACCCCACAGACATAGCCGGAACAAATAGCGAGGTGGGCCTCACCGAAACAATGAAGGCTACATATTAGCTGGAAAAAGGAAAGTGTGGGTATGTAATAGAAAGCATTAACGACCACGCAGTGCGAGTCACTACTCAGCTACTAGCCAGTAAACTCATGAGGAAGTGTCGCGCAGATAAGGTGTGGAGTAGTGCGCAGGAGGGGGTTCAGTTCAACTGGGCACAGTTTTTATGACAATTTTTTGACAAATTGTCAGGAAGAACAAGATACATCTCATTATGCATGGTTGCTACAATCAATCCTTTTGGTTGCAGGAGAACTATTGTAGGGTAGCCAGTTTCTCAAAGGATGCAGCGAGGGTTTCTGGAATCAAGGTTTTCTGGACCTACATGGAAGGGAGTATCTAGACATAGATCGCTCGCAGACCACAGATGTCTCCAATGATATACAAAAATTTCCAAAGCAGTTCCCTATTCAAAGCGGACATGCATCACTTATATATCTGGGCGCAGAAGGATCCAAAGCGAGCATGGGTCACACTTCCGTTCATTGCAACAGACGATGCCATTTAGGAGGTATTAGCAACATGGCCTCTAGAGTGGCATGCCCCAGACAACGTCGTCCTAGAAAAAATGGCAGCACAGTAGGGGAAAAAGGAACTCGAGCAGCGACTCACTCAATTGGCAGAAAAGACACGACAGGGACAAAAGGCAGCTTCGCAGCAGGAGGCAACCAAGGAACCAATAGTCGAAGAGACCCCGGCAGATCAGGAAATGGCCTTGGAACAGGACACGCAAAGGGAAACAGAGACACAGGAACACACAGACCATCTTACAGAATCGACCCAAGTCAAGCGGCCACGCGGTAAGGAATCGTCGCACACACGCAAAAAGTCCAAAACAACGAATGCTTTGGAGAAAGACTTTATTGACAACAGCCAGTCAGCGAGCAAGTCCCTACCAGTGCATTGGCAGAGCTAATCACAAAATAGACAACTGTGTTGGGGGAGATCTGAGCGCAGTTGTAGGCACTACAAGTGCGACCCCCAGGCGGGGTCCTCCTAAACCTAGCAGAGGACACAGTTGCAACCGAGCAGATGGTGCGCACTCACACAATGAACACCTTAGCATTATCACTAGGTGCTGTCATAGCAGAAGTCGCAGGCGAAGAGCGTAGTTGGGGATTGAATCTGGTCGCCCTTCCAAGAGAAACACTATACCAACTACAGGATGAGGTAACTAATGAGCTTCGTACCAGGGAAAGCCACACCCTCAAAACCTTGACGGATCACAAGGAAAATTTGGAATAGGTCACTCTCTAGCATGATGACTTGGTCGCACACTACCAGGAAGTGGAACAAGCTATGATGGAGGCTTGGAACAAGATACTGGAGCTAACTATTGCCGCGGACCTTCCAACAATTGCCAAGATTCATCACATGGCCATAGGATTCCGTACGGCCTAGGAGGAGGCTACGAAGGCTCAATGGGAGTTAAATTTACAAATTGCAGAGCTAAAACTAAAGGCGCAGCTACCCACACCTCCAAAAGTTAGAGAACAACGTAGTGGAAAAGTTCAAGCTGGAATGAAAATGATAAAACGCGTTGTCCAAGATTTCTCGGGACTATTAGATCAGTCCCTCCTTACAGTCACCTCCCACCAGGAAGACTCAACCATACAACAAGTAGAAATCGAAGCACAGGAGTTGCAGTAGGCTTATGACACAGTTCGAGGAGCTGCACAGACGGTCGCTATCATGCAGCGGTTGGCCAAAATGAAGGAGGCCCAAGCTCTCAAGGCACAAGTTGACGCTATGCGGCAATAGGAAGCAGTGCTTAAAGAACGCATCCAGCCCTGGCTCAATGAAGCATTCGCGGTCTCTACAACCATTGAAGGCAAGTTAGTACACATGCAGGCAGTATGTCATCCCGAACAGGCAACTGCAAGTGATACGGATGCATCAACAGCTTGCTTAGAACAGGAACAGAGGATAGCAAAAAAGTTTGTTGAAAGCACACGCGACGTGCAGAAATTGTTGACCAACCTCCACATGAAGATTACCGCACCAGCCCAGTGACTTGGGATGAGTCACGATGATTGTTTTGGGGGACTATTGGGTAACAAAAGCCTCGTGTAATGGTTTTGGGGCTCAAATCCCAAAATTTTGGGTAAAGATATGGTAGAGACTCCGTGAGATGCGTGGAGTGCAAAGTGTAATGAGTCAAGTCAGAGGGTTGTCCGCCTAAAAATAATGTAAATTGAGTCGGCCTGTCCATGGTCCATGGACCATGGAAATGTATAAATAGAGCAAGGCTCTATGGTTAGGAAGCAGTTATTTTTTGTTATGCATTATTGCAATTTTTATGAGGCAATAAGTTTTGGAGCGTCTGTAAGTTTGAGTCAAGGGTGTTGTTGGGTAGATAGAGGCTCTGCAACTGTGTGCGTAGGGGCCTAGTAGAGTCTGTAGCTATGTGTGCAGACCTCTGCAGTTGAGTGCGCAGGGCAGATCTGGTTGTATTGGCGAAAGAGTTGAATAAAGATAAGTTGGTTCTGAAATACTGTGTTGAATCTGAAATATTGTGGATCTAGTTAATTTATGATAATTCTATGTGATATATGCATTTATTTTTATAATTTTATGTGAATCTATATCTTTTCTAGGTGCGCGCACTGGTTATCTCTATTAAATGTTTGCTTAAAGACCATAACAAGTAGATCTGATCTAAAACAACTCATTAAATAATAAGTATTAAGGAATTGCCCTGTTCCGGATCTACGCGGAAGCAGAGT
Source organism: Pinus tabuliformis (assembly GCA_031772625.1). Taxonomy (NCBI): domain Eukaryota; kingdom Viridiplantae; phylum Streptophyta; class Pinopsida; order Pinales; family Pinaceae; genus Pinus; species Pinus tabuliformis. The sequence continues at coordinate 353,788,976 of CM062816.1, forward strand.
ACCCCGAGGCCCCAGAATGGAGCGCAAACCCTCCAGACCACATCAAGACATCCCAAGGGTGTGAAAAATTGGTTCCAGCACCCTCCCCTACTACCTCGGGTGAGACCTCAATCTGCGTTCCACTGGCTGTTGCCGAAAGGGCCGGTAGCTGTGTGATTTGTTTGGATAAATAACTCTTCCAAACATAGGTCAAGCCCCAATAAGCCAACACTATGTCAACCTCATTAAAAAATGAAACAACCTCCTTTTCCAAATCAAGTCTTTGATTAAGATCTCGTAAAATCCCAGTTGAGTCTTTCCATGATCTCGAAATTGAACCTTCATTCCATCCACCTAGCTGCATGAAATGAAGCTTGGGGGGCATGTACCTCGATTTGAGTCATTATGTTGGGGGCATGTGGACTTATAGTGCAAGCATATTTTTTTGTTTCAAGCTTTTGTAAACATGAAACTGAATCCAAGCAGAGTTCTACATGGTTCAAGCTTGTGTAAAAATGAACCCACACCCGATTTACATCTTGTGATTGTCGTTTTAATCAGCTGATTTCTACTAGATTAGCCTTGGTTGTTTCATTCCATCGCCACCACCTCTTTGGCAGATCATATGGTTTCACTTGGTTGTTTTTCCTTTCGTGAGGGACCGCAACGATGAGTGGTTTTATCAACCAGCCTCTTGACCATTATGTGTTTTGTGTAGTTCCTCCATTACCAGAACTAGTTGCTACCAAGCCATTTTCACAAGATGACTTCGCGTCTCATGTTTCCTTCATTGGGTTGGCTCATCGCACCTTTCGCACGCACCCTCAACTCGCTGTTCAACCACCTAGCTCGTCACTCGCCCGTCGTGCGCTTGTGCCAACTCCCACTGACTCATCGATTAAATGCGCCCGCCCGGCACGCCCGACTCATGGGCCTGACATACTCCCCCACTCTAAATGGTTGTTTTCCTCAACAAAACCATCATACAACATCACAAAGCATCACTAGCTCCAACATCCAAAGATGCCCATGCTGCCCACCTCTACTCTGCCATTGCAGAAAACCATCAAGGCTCATGTCTCCATAAATCGGAAAGTCTCCTCAATCCATGACCATCAACCACATCCGTCACAATCTCCACATGCTACCCCACCATGGAAGGCTTGTCCCTCCAACTCTAGCTACATGCTCACTGCAACATATCGTGTCAACCCCATCATGTATCGTCCTCGTGTGAACTATTGTCGTGATACTCCTGTAGGTTTTAACCCTGTACAGAAATAACCTGCATACGAATTCTTAAACAAAGAAAATAAACAATGCGAGAGCATAACCCATAAAACACATATGCACAGAGATTTTTCCCTGGATCCCAAAACTGGGACTACCAGCTTGATTTTTCATTATTGTCCTTTCAATGTTACAATACATATTTATACATGCCGAAGCATCCAATACCATGGACCGAAAACCATCGCGTCCAAAAAACATGTGCAAAAATCATGCACAAAACCATAGGTGGGTCCGCCCAACCTAACATATGGTCCAAAAGTGGGGTTATGGGTGCCCTTCAAACCCCCTATTAACTACGTGGAAAGAATATAACACAACCCAACAACTCCAACACAACTCAAGCATACATCGGTACATTGTTAGCCCCCATGAATCGAATTAGTTGAGTAGTGAATCCAACTGTCACAGCCAAACCATGAGAATGAACCTCCTCATGCCATCATCGGTCATTTCTCTCAGCCTCTTGTCACAACATCAACTCGATCAATAATCCATATCCATATTCATCAAAATGTAAGCCATGCCCAAGTCCATGAAGTAAACTCCATCTCGTCTGCAACATGCTACTCATGATGTTTGGTGTTAATGTGCTACATGAAATCAGTGGCATCTGTCCCAACATCATCAGCCATATGTGTAAAATCCATCTCCTCAAAATGAGGCGATCCTCTCATCAAATCGACTATCGATATGCCACATCCAGGACCATGAAGCAACCTCCATCATATCTGTAATGTGCCATCCCTCAAGTCTGCCAAAGAAACAAGTATACACCTATCTCATCATCCATGTCCTACCCATGATCATAGATCAATCAGCTCCCATGTATCAAAAGTGGTTAAGTCTCGGTTCAACTCATGCCCAAGTGTTGCCACCAAGGCATCATCATATCTGCAACTTTGTCACTCCAAAGTGTCTCATATCGATCCTCCACATCAAGTCACTCTCTCAAGCACACCCATACATGTACTCAAAATATGCACCCCATACTGCATCAAAGTCCCTAACCTCATCACCTCAATGCATCAGATCCTCCGAGTCCACCATAATATGAAGTCCCCAAAAGTCACAACCTCATGTCATCATGAGCTCCATGAGTCATCTCCAACCAACATCTCAGCAAGCATGCATGTCTCGGCCCAAAGGTCTCTGCAAGGTGCCTCATCTCTCCATGTAGTAGGAATGCTCCATAGTTTGCTCACAAATCCAACCAAGTCCATGGCCTTGTTGTACAAGAGTGCACAACATCTTCATCAACTCATAAGTAAAACATCTCCATGTCACATCAACAAATCCATCCGCATAACATCCCTGCCTTGGCACTCCTCAATGGATTCCCATAAGTGACACCTCTACAAGTGCTCCTGCATAATGTCCCTACATAAGACTTCCATGCTTCATGTCCCCAACTCGATGTCCATGACTCAAGTTGCCCATGTTGTCCAAATAAGTAGACCCATCACAAAATTTGTCATACTCATCCAAGTTTGTAATCTGGTCTAGTGAACTTGGTCACCCAAACCATATCATCATCACATGAGTCTCTCCCACCATGGCTCCCCCATTGAAGGTTCCACCAAGAATTCCTCTTGGTCTCGGCCATGAGAAGTCCACCCAAGTATCATCAAACTCAAGTGTGTACCCTTTCTCCAATTTATCCATGAGTAATGTCGGGCACTTAGCCAATTTCCCCATATGGCTAAAGCATGACCCATTCCTCTGCAATGATCATTATGTTCCTCCCTTGTCACGGGCATTTGCACCTTTTTCCATAAGGTCACAAACAACCCCAACAAGCTCTACAATAATCAATGTTCCTTGCTTCTTCATACAAGGCTTCATTGTAGACATCCATGGTAAGATCCTCCATCTCATTGGCAAACTTATTTTTCTCTTCCCTGCATATGGTCCATCTACCAAAAGCTCAAATGAAACACAAGTATCAGTAGTACTTACTTCATCATGAGGCTCCTCCATGTGAGTATCTTAATCCACCAATTTCTGGAAACTGCATGATCCTAGTCCAACTTGAACAATTTCAAGTTCATCCTCCATCGTTTTCATGCTTGCAACATCCTCAAACATCACAACTTCCTCTTCTTTGTCATCGCAATCTGCAGCTGCAACCTACTCCATTGCCCAATCAAGTCGAAGAAGTTCGTCTTCAACATTCCTTTCCAAGACTTCAAGTTCATCTTGAATCCGTGGGTTCTCTTCTTTCATCCACTTCAACCTGTATAAGGTCAGCAAGAGCCTCCCTTCACATTCTTTCAAACCTGCCATGTCTTGTTGTTTAGCTTGGCCCAAGCACGAAGCTTCACCCCAGATAAACCTATCAGGAAGTATAACACTTCCTTCGGTAAGCCTGGTTCAACTAAATCAAACTATGATACCACCTGTCACGCCCCTACACTGGTGGTGCTCTTCCAACCGCACTATAGGAGGTGCGGCACCACCGACCACTTTTTTTTACCAATACTTGCAATCATGGACTACGCCTACTTTCTATACTTAGTTTATTTTTCAACTTTCATAAGTACACTTTCATTAGCACAATGGAAACATTCATACATCATTCATCATTATTATCTTTTAACATTTATGCATAGTGGATAATAAACTGGGAAGGGAACTACCTGAAATATGACTCTGTCCGATAATATCAATATTTCACAAAATAATCAGTTTTACAGTCTTTGTAGGAAACCCCAAGTTTCCTTGGTACAATATCTGTCAACTTTTGCAAGTCAACCTGCACCCTTCGGTCCACTCGAACCACCGTTCAAAGTGCCCAAGGATACTTCCACCCGTCGCACCTCATTCACCATCACACTCTTCAGCATGTCGTTCACCTACAGCTCATTCAATTGAATGCCCTTAACTCGTTCAGGTGGATGCCCTCGCTCGTTCAGATGTTCAGACCAACCTCGCCCATTGAGTCGTTCAGTCCAACGCCCTCACACGCCCTCACATGTTCGATCATTCAGCCTGACACCCTCGCACACCCTCGCCTGTTCAATCGTTCGGCCTGATGCCCTTGCATGCCCTGGCTCGAACTCCCTCGCCCGAACGCCTTCACATGACTTCGCTCGAACGTCTTCAAACGACTTCACCCATTTGGTCGTTCAGCCCAGCACCCTCACACGCCCTCGCCCGAATGCCTTCACACGACTTCGCCTGAATGGTCATTCAGACAAACACCCTCAGACGCCCTCCTCTGTTTGATCGTTCGGCCCGACACCCTCGCATGCCCTTGCCCAAATGCCTTCGCACGACCTACCACTCCATTTTCTGTGTTTGCCCTGGCTCAATGCTTCGGCCCAAGAGTCCACCTGCACTTTGCCAAATTTCAGTCCCTTCCAAGTTAGCTCGCCTTCCAACTCGCATGAAAACTTGGAAACTTCACTTGATGCCTTTTGCCACCACTCCAACGCTTTACTTATATGCCAGTTGGCCCATCTTTTGGAGTGTTGACTCACCAAGCCGACCCACCATTTCGTCCAACTAGCCCCAACTTCACGTCTGCCCATGGTGTGGGCGCCCATGTGCGGGACCGCCCTCACATATAAACTTTCCACTGCCCAACACTTAGTCATTTTCACAAGATGACTTTCACGTTGCACGTTTCCTTAGTTTGATCGTCTCGTCACACCTTTTGCACGCGCCCTCAACTCGTTATTCAACCAGCCAGCTTGTCACTCGCTCGTCGTGCACCCGTGACAACTCCTGCTGACCTGCCGGTTAAACGCACCCGCTCGGCACACCTGACTCATGGGCCTAACATACTCCTCCACTCTAAATGGTTGTCTTCCTTGACAACACCATCATACGACATCCCAAAGTGTCACTAGATCCAACATCCAAAGATGCCCATGCTGCCTACTTCTGCTCTGCCATCGCACAAACCATAAAGGCTCATGTCTCCATAAATCGGAAAGTCACCTCAATCCATGATCATCAACCACATCTGTCGCAATCTCCACATGGTGCCCCACCGTGGAAGGCTGCTCCCTCCAACTCAAGCTACATGTTCACTACAACATATCGTGTCAACCACATCATGTATCGTCCTCATGTGCACTGCTACTATGATACTCCAACACAACTCAAGCATACCTTGGTACACTGCTAGCACCCATGAATCGAACTAGTTGGGTAGCTAATCCAACTGTCATGTCCAAACCATGAGAATGAACCTCCTCATGCCATCATCGGTCATTTCTCTCAGCCTCCTATCACAACATCAATTCAATCAAGAATTCATCTCCATCTAAATGTAAGCCATGCCCAAGTCCATGAATTAAACTCCATCTCGTCTACAACATGTTGTCCATGATGTTTGGTATCAATGTGTTGCATGAAATCAGCCACATCTATCCCAACATCATCATCCATATGTGCAAAATCCATCTCCTCAATATGAAGAGATATCCTCATCAAACCCGACCCTCGATGTACCACATCCAGGTCCATGAAGCAACCTCCATCATATCTGTAATGTGACATCCCTCAAGTCTTCCAAGGAAACAAGTATACACCTATCTCATCATCCATGTGCTGCCCATGATCATAGACCAATTAGCTCCCATGTATTAAAAGTGGTTAAGTCTCAGCTCAACCCATGCCCAAGTGTTGCCACCAAGGCATCATCATTGTTGCAACTCTATTACTCCAAAGTGTCTCATATCGATCCTCCACATCAAGTCACTCTCTCAAGCACACCCATACATGTACTCAAAAGTATGCACCCCATACTTCATCAAATTCCCTGATCTCAGCTCCTCAATGCATCATATCCTCCAAGTCCACCATAATATGAAGTCCCTAAAAGTCACAACCTCATGTCATCATGAGCTCCATGAGTCATCTCCAACCAACATCCCAACAAGCATACATGTCTCGGCCCAAAGGTCCTTGCAAGATGCCTCAGCTCTCCATGTAGTAGGAATGCTCCATAATCTGCTCACAAGTCCAACCAAGTCCATAGCCTTGTTGTACAAGATTTCACAACATCTCCATCGGCTCATAAGTAAAACATCTCCATGTCACATCAGCAAATCCATCCGCAAAACATCCCTGCCTTGGCACTCCTCATCGGATGCCCATAAGTGTCACCTCTACAAGTGCTCCTACATAATGTCCCTACATAAGACTGCCATTCTCAATGTCTCCAACTTGATGTCCATGACTTAGGTTGCCCATGTTGTCCAACTAAGTAGACCCATCACAACAATCGGTCATCCTCATCCAAGTCTGCAATCCAGTCTAATGAACTCGGTCACCCAAACCATATCATCATCACATGAGTCTCTTCCACCATGGCTCCCCCACTGAAGGTTCCACCAAGACTTCCTCTTGGTCTCGGCCATGAGAAGTCCACCCAAGTATCATCGAACCATGTGTGTGTCCTTCTCCAGTCTATCCATGAGTCATGCCAGGCACTTAGACAATTTCTCCATTTGGCTAGAGCATAACCCCTTCCTCTGTAATGATCATCACGTTCCTCCCTTGTCACGGGCATTTGCACCTTCTACCATAAGGTCACAAACAACCCTAACAAGTCTTGCAATAGTCAATGGTCCTTGCTTCTCCATACAAGGTCTCATCGTAGACATCCATGGTAAGATCCTCCATCGCATCGGCAAACTGATTTTACCCTTTCCTGCATATGACCCATCTACCAAAAGCTCCAATGAAACACAAGTATAAGTAGTACTTACTTCATCATGAGGTTCCCCCTCATCCATCAATGTTTGCAAGCTGCATGATCCTAGTCCAACTTGAAAAATTTCAAGTTCATCCTCCATCGTTGTCATATCTGCAACATCCTCAAACATCATGGCTTCCTCTTCTTTGTCATCGCAATCTGCAGCTACATCCTACTCAATTTCCCAACCAATTCGAAGAAGTTCATATTCAACATTCCTTTCCAAGACATCAAGTTCATCTCGAATCTGTGGGTTCTCCTCTTCCATCAGCTTCAACTGTATAAGGTCAGCAAGAGCCTCCCTTCACATTCTTCCAAGCCTACTATGTCTTGTCATTCATCTTGGCCCAAACAAGATGCTTCACCCTTGCTAAACCTCTCACGAAGTACAACACTTCCTTCGGTAAGCCTGGTTTGACTGAATAAAGCTCTGATACCAACTATCACGCCCCTACACTGGTAGTGCTCTTCCACCCGCACTATAGGAGGTATCAGAGGTATTGATATGTGACGAAGAAAGTTGAATACTTGACATTCATGACAGGTGATTCAGGTTTGCAGAAGGAAGTGTTACACTTCGTGACAGGTTTAGCAGGGGTGAAGCATCGTGCTTGGGCCAAGCTGAACAACAAGACATGGTAGATTTGGAAGAATGCGAAGGGAGGCTCTTGCTGACCTTATACAGGTTGAAGCAGATGAAAGAAGAGAACCCACGGATTCAAGATGAACTTGAAGTCTTGGAAAGGAATGTTGAAGACAAACTTCTTCGACTTGGTTGGGAAATGGAGCAGATTGCAGTTGTAGATTGCGATGACAAAGAAGAGGAAGTCGTGATGTTTAATGATGTTGCAGATACGACACCAATGAAGGATGAACTTGAAATTGTTCAAGTTGGACTAGGATCGTACAGTTTGCAGACATTGGTGGATGAGGAAACTCACATGGAGGAGCCTCATGGTGATGTAAGTATTACTAATACTTGTGTTTCATTGGAGATTTTGGAGGATAGACTGTATGCAGGAAATAGCAAAATCAGTTTGCTAATGCGATGGAGGATCTTACCATGGATGTCTACAATGAGACCTTGTATGGAGAAGCAAGGACCATTGACTGTTACAGAGATTGTTGGGGGTGTTTGTGACCTTATGGTAGAAGGTGCAAATGCCCGTGACACGAGAGGAATGTGATGATCATTGCGAAGGAATGGGACATGCTTTAGCCATATGGATAAATTGGCTAAGTGCTCAGCATGACTCATGGACAGATTGGAGAAGGGCACACACTTGAGTTTGATGATACTTGGGTCGACTTCTCATGGCCGAGACCAAGAGGAAGTCTTGGTGGAACCTTCATTGGGGGAGCCATGATGGAAGAGACTCATGTGATGGGTATATGGTTTGGGTGACCAAGTTCACTAGACTGGATTGCAGGCTTGGATGAGGATGGGGGATTGTTGTGTTGGGTCTACTCAGTTGGACAACATGGGAAACTTGAGTCATGGACGTCGAGTTGGAGACTCGAAGCATGGTGGTCTTATGTAGGGACATTATGAAGGAACACTTGTATAGGTGTTACTTATGGGCATCCAATGAGAAGTTCCAAGGCAGAGATGTTGTGCAGGTGGATTTTTTGATGTGACATGGAGATGTTTTACTTGTGAGCCGATGGAGATGTTGTGCACTCTTGTATAACAAGGTGATAGACTTGGTTGGATTTGTGAGCAAACTATGGAGCATTCCTACTACATGGAGAGTTGAGGCATCTTGCAGAGACCTTTGGGCCAAGACATGTATGCGTGCTAGGATGTTGGTTGGAGATGACTCATGGAGCTCATGATAACATGAGGTTGTGACTTTTGAGAACTTCATATTATGGTGGACTTGGAGGATCTAATGCATTGAGGAGTTGAGGTGAGGGACTTTGATGCAGTATGGTGTACATACTTTTGAGTACATTTATGGGTGTACTTGAGAGAGTGACTTGATGTGGAGGATCGATATGAGACACTTTGGAGTGATGGAGTTGCAGCGATGATGATGCCTTGGTGGCAACACTTGGGCATGGGTTGAGCTGAGACTTAACCACTTTTGATACATAGGAGCATATTGGTCTATGATCATGGGTAGCACATAGGAGATGAGACAGGTGTATACTTGTTTCTTTGGTAGAATTGAGGGATGGCACATTATAGATATGATGGAGGTTGCTTCATGGACCTGGATGTGGCACATCGAGAGTCAGGTTTGATGAAGAGGATCTCTTCATTTTGAGGAGATGAATTTTACACATATATGGATGATGATGTTGGGATAGATGCGACTGATTTCATGCAGCACATTGACACCAAACATCATGGACAACATGTTGCAGATGAGATGGGGACTACTTCATGGACCTGGGCATGGCTTATTTTGATGGAGATGGATTCTTGATCGAGTTGGTGTTGTGACAGGAGTCTAAGACATGAATAATGATGGCATGAGGATGTGCATTATCATGGTTTGAGCGTGACAATGGTTTTAGCTACCCGACTAGTTCGAGTCATGGGGGACGTTAGTGTATAGAGATGTGTTAGCATTGTGTGGGAGTATCATGGCAGCAGTTCACATGATGATGATACATGATGAGGTCGACACGATATGTTGCAGTGAGCATGTAGCTTGAGTTAGAGGGACCAGCCTTCCACGCTGGGGCAGCATGTGGGGATTGCAACGGATGTGGTTGATGATCATGGATTGAGGAGACTCTCCAATTTATGGAGACATGGGCCTTTATGGTTTATGCGATGGCAGAGCAGAGGCAGGTAGCATGAGCATTTTGATGTTGGAGATAGTGACACTTTGCGATGTCGTATGACGGTGTTGTCAAGGATGAAAACCATTTAGTGTGGGTGAGAATGTAAGGCCCACGAGTTGCGGTTCATATGGTGAAGGGCGCATGATGGGCAAGCGGGCGACGAGCTGGGGTAACCAACAAGTTGGGGTGCACCCACGCGGTGCGACGAGCTGACCGAATAGAGGAGACGAGCCAACATGTGATGCGAAAGTCATCTTGAAAAATGACTAAGTGTTGGGCGGTGGAAAGTTTATACATGGGAGCGGTCCCGCACATGGGCACCCACACCATGGACCAATGTGACAGAGGGGCGAGTTGGATGAAATGGTGGGTCGGCTTGGTGAGTCGATGACCCAAACGATGGGCCAACTACCATATAAGTAAATTGTTGGAATGGTGGACAAAATCATTCAAGCAAAGTTTCCAAGTGTTTGTGCAAGCTAGGAGGGCGAGCTACTTAGGAAGACTGAAATTTGGCAAAGTGTAGGTAGACTCTTGGGCCATAGCACGAAGCCACAGCAAATGCAGAAAACAAAGCCGTAGGTTGTGTGAAGGCGTTCAGGTGAGGGCGTCAAGCCGAATGACTGAACAGGTGAGGGCATCTGAGGGCGTTTTTCTGAACGATCATTTGAAGGGGTTCAGGCAAGGGTGTGCGAGGTCATCCACCTGAATGACCAAATGGGTGAAGTTGTTCAAAGGTGTTCAGGCGAGGGCGTGCGAGGGCATTGGGCCGAAAGACTGAACAGGAAAACTCATTCGAAGGTATTCGGGGGAGGGCATGCGACAGCACCGGGCTGAACGACTGAACGGGTGAAATCATACGAAGGTTTTTGGGCAAGGGTGTGCAAGGGCACTGGGCCGAACGACTGAACGGGTGAGGGCATGTGAGGGTGTCCGCCCAAACGACGAAATGGGCGAGGGTGTGCAAGGGTGTTCGATCGAACGACTGAATGAGTGAAGTTGGTCTGAATGTTCGAACAAGCAAGGGCATGCAAGGGCATCTGCCCAAACAACTGAATGAGTGAGGGCGTCTGACTGAACTAGTTGAGGGCGTTCGGTTGAATGAGCGGAGGTTGAATGACATGCTGAAAAATTCAAGGGTGAATGAGTTGCGATGGACAGTAGAATTGGTGGGCACTTAGAACGGTGGTTCGAGTAGTCTAAACGGTGCAGGCTGGGTTACACGGTTGTGACAGATATTGTACCAAGGAAACTTGGGATTTCCTGCAAAGACTATAAAACTGTATATTTTGTGAAATATTGTTATTATCGGGCAGACTCATATTTTAGGGAGTTTCCCCTCCCATTAAAATATTCGTTGTGCATATGTGTAAATGGTAATAACGATAAAGATGATTACATGAATGTTTCCGCTATGTATGTGAATGTTATACTTAGGAAAGTTGAAAAATAAACTAATTATAGATGTGTTAGCATTGTGTGGGTGAATCATGTAAATAGTTCACATGATGATGATACATGATGAGGTCAACATGATATGTTGTAGTGAGCATGTAGCTTGAGTTGGAGGGACCAGCATTCCACGATGGGGAAATATGTGGGGATTGCAACGGATGTGGTTGATGATCATGGATTGAGGAGACTCTTTGATTTATGGAGACATGAGCCTTTATGGTTTATGGTACTCTTCCAACTTTCTATATTTAGTTTATTTTTCAACTTTCCTAAGTATACTTTCATTAGCACAACGGAAACATTCATACATCATTCATCATTATTATATTTTAACATAAATGCACAGTTGTTGGGCATGGAATCCCCCCACAACATGTTTTGGGGCTCAAAGCCCAAGTTTTGAGTAATATTATTGTAAAGCTCCGTGAATTGCAGGCACGGAATGTATGATAGAGTCATAGGGTTGTCTGCCCTAAGTTTTGAATGTAATGTCGACCTACCCATGGTCCGCGGACCATGGGATTGTATAAATAGAGCGAAGCTCTAAGTCTGAAAGAAAGGGAAGAAGAAGGAAAAAGGAAGAGAAAAGCATAAAGCAAGTATCTAAGTGTGTCTTGGGTCATAGTAGTAGGAAGAGGCTCTATAGCTAAGTGTGCAGAGGCCTAGTAGAGTCCGCAGCTGAGTGCATGGACCCCTGTAGCTGAGTGCACAGGGCAGAATAGAGTCTATAACCGAAGAGGAAGAATAATAAAGAGAAGTTTTTTCTGAATTACGTGTATCTGTCTTGGGTTATTATCTATTGGATATGAATTACAATTATACAGTTTATTTACTGCACGCACTTGTATGAATTGTGAATATTGTTAAGTATAACTGAAAGCATATTAATAAGCTAAGCTAATCAACTCAGAAAGGATTACTAGTAAGGACTGGGGTAATAACATTGTACGGCCCTCGAGTAAGGATTTGAGAAGGAAACATCTCAGGCTGACGGGTACGGCTAAGTGCGTCTAGCGACGTGCATGCAAGGTTGAACCGTGGACCACTTGAAAACATCAAACATCTCCATGGTGCGGAAACCTGGTTCTAGCACCCTCCCATACTACTTCATGTGAGACCTCAGTCCGCGCTCCGTGGACTGTTGCCGAAAGGGTCAGTAGTACCAGGATCTGTTTGGCTAAATCACCTCTAAACCTGGGTTTGGCCCCAACCAACCAACAAATGGTTCTATTCCCAGGATCGAGGTCTACATGAGGGATGTCTGATATTGTGTCGCTGGAATCCGATGAGGAAAGAAATTGAAGGGTGGTTGGACAAAAAGATTCATGAGTTCGCGATGCAGGAAAGTAGGAATCCGTGAGTATCAAAGGAACCGTGGTTGGAGCGCTATTTATATATGGAAATCCATGAAATTTTCTTTTGCATCCTTCCCCTCTGAATTGTACCAGTGGATCGCGAAGCTAGCAGACAAGCAGGGAAGGTTTAGGCTCGACAAACCGATTGTGTGGACTCCAGAATTAGTGCATAGAATAGAAGCGTCGAACGATAAGATCGCGTGCATTGTGGACCATTGGCTCGATCGAATTATAGGAGAGTTTATCATAGAGTTCACTGTAGATACGACCGTCAGCTATAGCAAGGTGGAATGACGCTTCCTCAAGGGACCGCGAGGTAAGTACATTAAATCATTGAACACTTGGATTAAAATGATGTTGTGTGAAAAGCGGGTTATGCAAATAAATTAATGTCTGGGACTACACGAAGTGGGAGGATCTATAGAAACGAAGGTAGTGCAGAGATAGAAAATAGTCCCTTGATTTCTCCATCGTGGGAAAGTGAAGAAGAGCTAGCGAAAGTTTCTCCGAGAAGCACGATCAATTTGATAAGGCAGTGAATTCCGCACATACCACCCCCACCTACACCACCACCACTCTCACCACCATCACCTCCATCTCCATCCACACTACCTTCGCCACCACCACAGTTCAATATGGCGAGCGCGATTAAATTCTCGGTATTCAGAGGAGTAGGAACGAAGATCTGAACCAATTTTGGTTCGTGGTAAAGGCCGTATGGGAAGCACAAGGAGTTATGGATGATAATATAAAGAAGGCAATGTTGGTAAGCGCGTTGCAGGATCACGCACTAATGTGGTACATTAAGCACTCTAATGACCATCCAAACACGGGGATCACAGATATCTAGGCTGTGCTGAACAAGGAATTTAGAAAGCCAAAGTGGGAGACGCAATCGATTATCAGGTTTAAGGAACTCGCGATGCTTCTAAGTAAGACCCCATGGGATCTGGATCAGATACTGAAGAGTATGATCTGCGAAGCCACCATGAAATTGACGGATGGACAACATTGCGCATGTTTTGCAGCATCACTAATGCTACATTTGAGGACGGCACTGTCGTAGCAAAAGTTATCCACCCAGGCCGAGGCTTTGGAGATTGCAATGAGACTACACGAGACTCCAATACAAGATCCTAGCCTAGGAGTTCAATAAATCCATGCACAACTGGGGCCAAGGGTAAGTACGATGTGTAAAATGAAAAGGCCAGGGGCATGACAAGGACCATTGTCTAGTTTTCGCGAACTACTTGGCAGGAGGAGGGCTGATGCCCTTAAGACCATAGGCACAAGAAGGATCGAGTGCAGCACCTACATTATGGTGCATGATTTGTCAGATAGGAGGAAAACACACTACAAATAACTGTCAACTATTACAGAAATATACACAGACATCCCAACAATTTTTCTATAATTTTTGCAGGTCAGTAGGCCATGATGAGCACACCTATAGAAGTTACGAGCTAATGATGGATCAGACTCTTGCCTACAGAGTGTAGATAGAAATGCGAGCCCTCAGCCCAAATGCAGGGATGGCGCTCGCTAGATCTTAGGGGTGCAGACGAGATTGAGGTGGAATGGGACCAAGAAGAGGTCGCGGACAACTGATTTGTTACAATTGCATAGGGCGAGGGCATTATGCCTGTGATTGTACAAATCTAACGAGAGCATAATGTTTATATTGTACTCAGTTTGATAATGAGACAGAGGACTTCCCTACACTGATAGCGAGGCTAAGTGATAAAGGGACACTCCAGCCTCCCCCAACTCAGAATTTGCAAATGATGAGGTCTGAGCCACGCGAAGAGGATCCGAATGTAAACATAGTGCTCTGAAGTGGTATCATGATAGGAGATGATAAAGGTAATCAACCTGAATAAAGCACGTGGGTTTGCAAGGCTCTGACAAAGGAACCTAAATTTGATTTGGAGCGTGTGAAGGAGACATTCATGGAAGCTAAGAAGAGTTTCATAGAGGCCTCCAATTTAGGTAGTAAGGATCAACTAGAACTGGGGATGGATCCTTCAATGCTCACTACCTTTCTGGAGACATGCATGAAAATGTTACGCAATAGCAAAGTAGTGAAGGGACTGAAGGATCTTATCATTAGGTGTGTTGGGTTGGGAGAACCAAGCAGGTCCAGAAACTTGGAAAGTATGCATTGTGAACAATAAGGGAAATGAGATTGAATACATAAATCAGGGAGTATGAAATGGATCAAGTAATTCTGGATCTAGGATCGGACGCGAATGTACTGCCAAAGCAGACATGGGAGCATATGGGTAGGCCCATGTTGCAATGGTCCCCTATCCAATTACAAATGGCGAACCAACAGAAGATCTTACCGATGGGAAGATTACATGGAATAATGGTAAACATCGAAGGTGCGAGCGCGCCTGCATATTTTGAGGTGATAGAGATTATAGATGACAACAATCCCTATCCTATGCTACTGGGAATAGATTGGGCCACTGATATGAATGGAGTCATAAATCTAAAGAAGAGTAAAATGATTTTTGAGAAAAGGTCACTACATGTAGTGGTACCTTTACATCCTGCAGAAGGATCACGCTACACAGAGCAAGTGTGCGCCGACGAGATACACTATATCTATAAGATAACCGCTTGGGAACGGGATTGGGTAAATCCAATGGCAGATGGAAGAACTTCATGGGAGCACGAAATCTCCTACACATCAAATTCGGATGAGGAAATAGAACGATGGCAGAACCGGTTACAGGGGGTAACCACACTTAATTACAACATCATGGTAAGATCGCTGCGTTGCGTGATAACTGAGGTAAGAAATCTGCCTATATATGACGGGTTAACAATGATGGATGAATTCCTAGACAAATTTGAAAGAGAAGTGTCCGAACAGCAATAGTTCGATGCTTTGAAATGGGCATTGCGCACTACGTCCTCTAGGTGGTGGGGTACGCGCCAGTAGAGTTTCAAGGACTGGTGCGAATGTCGAAAGATGATGCGCTTTTGGGAAGCCTCAGAGGAGGATGGAAGCCATGAAATATGGATGAAACGGCCTACATGCCCACCTTTCCAGATGGGTAGAAGCATATGGTACACAACCTACACGAACGCACGTCACACTCACGATAGGAAGCAGGAACAACAAGCAAAAGTAGGTAGGACAAGTGTGCTAACGGTGAAGTATGATACAACCTAGCGCACCAGAAATCATACACGTGGAAGGCCTAGATCACCCTATCACGTTTGCAAGTCAGAGGTTGTCCAAAGCAGAGAACAACTATTCCACCACTGAGTGCAAGGGGTTTGCAATGGTGTACGCACTCCAAAAATACCGACACTATTTTCTCGGAGGAAATTTCAAGATGTATACCGATCATTCTTCGTTGAAATACCTAGTCAATAAGCCTGTTTTGGGGGAGCACATATGCAGGTGGCTCTTATTGTTCCAGGAATATGATTTTGAGGTTGTAGTAAAGATGGGATTCCTGAATGTAGGACCAGATCATTTATCGCGCATTGAGATAGGCGAGGAACCCACTAATATGGAGGAAGGATTACTCGATGCACAACTATTTGAGGTGCGCGTCGCGGATGGGCACCTCAAAGATATAATCCATTTTTTGACAACAGGAACCACGCTAAAGGAATACTTCATCCAACATAAGAAGGAATTGGTGGTACGGGAGGTGGATTTTTCTGTCATAGTGGGGCACCTATAAAAAATGGGAAATGATGAGATATTGCAAAGATACATACCTAAATTTGAACGAAGCTAGATCCTCATGGAAGCATATGGGGGTGCTGCAGGAGGACACTATGTAGGATGAGCAATAACACAAAATATTCTCCGCGCAGGGCTGTGGTAGCCAACCCTACACTAGGATTCGAAAGCACACTATAAGGCCTGTGATATATGTCAAAGGACTGGAAAACCATTGCAAAGAGACGAGATGCCATTAAATCCACAAATGACACTACAACCATTTGAAAATGGGCTTTCGACTTTGTGGAACTGATCAAACCTCAAGGAAATATGGGCGCATGCTACATCATTACCACAACGGAGTACCTAACACGATGGGCAGAAGCATAGCCGGTCAAAGACTGCACAACCGCTATGGCTACGAATTTTTTGTTCAAAAACGTGTTGACCCAATTTGACTATCTAAAAATCTTAATGAGTGGTCACAAAACACATTTCTTGAATGAAACCATCAATAGGCTCACCGAAGAATTCCAGGTGTATCATCAGAAAAGTACACCGTACCACCCACAAGCCAGTGGGATTGTAGAAGCTTTCAACAAAATACTAGAGACTGCGCTAACCAAAGGGTACAATGCACAGTGAAACAATTGGGATTTGCGCGTACCTAACGTGCTATGGGCTTACAGAACAACGTGCAAGAAACTTACAGGACAAACACATTTCCTGTTAGTTTATGGCGTGGAAGCTGTCATACAAATGGAATATATCATACCTACTCTGCGAATAACAGTGCTCATAGGAATGACGGATCGTTAAGCTCTGGAGGAACAGCTCGCGCAATTGGAAGAACTTGAGGAAGAACGGTTTTTGGCTGGATTTCATCAGCAGGTACAAAAGCAGCGTGAAAAATCCTGGCACTACGGCCATATCAAGTTACGCACCTTCAAGGTAAATGACTTAGTGTTGCTATATGACAGTAAGTTTGGAAAAATTTATGGGAAAATTCAAAATTCACTGGCTGGGACCATACATGGTTAAGGAGGCCACAGATGAAGGTGCAGTCCAGCTAGTCAAGTTGAATGGAGAACCCTTCCTAGGCAAAGTAAATGGAAACCACTTGATTGAAGCCCTACACAGGTGGGCCAACTATCTGACCAGCCGGCCAAAGCACAGTCTTCGCGAACCGAGGAGCCGAACAAGGGTGTGGGACTATAAACATATGCAGCAGATGCCGATATATATGTAAAGAAACAATTCAGCCACAGAGGTCTCAGAAGAACGGATGCAGCAGGTTCAACAAGCAAAAACACAGTGCGCTGCCGACATCAGTACTGTTCAAGAGTAATTGGAGGGACTTTGCGCCAAGATTGCCTCACTGACCGAGTAACTCGAGGGTGAGTCACAATGTTTTTGTTGAGGGCTTGTTGGGCATGGAATCCCCTCGTAGCATGTTTTGGGGCTCAAAGCCCAAGTTTTGAGTAATATTATTGTAAAGATCCGCAAATTGTGGGCGCGAAATGTAATATAGAGTCATAGGGTTGTCCACCCTAATTTTTGAATGTAATGTCGGCCTACCCATGGTCCGCAGACCATGGGATTGTATAAATAGAGCAAAGCTCTAAGTGTAAAAGAAAGGGAAGAAGAAGGAAAAAGGAAGAGTGAAGCATAGAGCAAGTATCTAAGTGTGTCTTGGGTCATAATAGTAGGAATAGGATCTATAGCTGAGTGCGCAGAGGCCAAGTAGAATATGTAGCTAAGTGCACGGACCCCTGCAGCTGCGTGCGCAGGGCAAAATAGAGTCTGTAACTGAAGATAAAGAATAATAAAGAGAAGTTTTATCTGAATTATGTGTATTTTTCTTGGGTTATTATCTGTTGGATATGAATTGCAATTATACTATTTATTTACTGCGCGCACTTGTATGAATTGTGAATATTGTTAAGTATAACTTAAATCATATAAATAAGCTAAGCTAATCAACTCAGAAAGGATTACTAGTAAGGACTGGGGTAATAACATTGTTTGGCCCCCAAGTAAGGCTACTCAAAGACAGCATCTCAGGCTGCAAGGTATGGGTAAGTGCGTGTAGCGACATGCGCGCAGGGTCGAACCGCGGACCACTTGAAAACATCAAACATCTTCAGGGTGCAGAAACCTAGTTATAGCACCCTCCCATACTACTTCGGGTGAGACCTTAGTCCATGCTCCACAGACTGTTGCCGAAAGGGCCAGTAGTACCAGGATTTGTTTGGCTAAATCACCTCTGAACCTGGGTCAGGCACATACAAGCCAACACATTCAACACTTTGAGGCTCCAAAGTCTTCCTCTTATCTGTCGGAATGTGAGCCCATGCTCGTGAACCAAAAATGCGAAAGTGCGACACTTTTAGTTTCTTACTGGTCCAACATTCAAATGGAGCAGTGCCTTTGAGTGCTTTGTGAGGAATGCGGTTCTGAATGTATGCTACACAATTAATAGCTTCAGCCCATAGATTAGGAGGTAATGATTTGGATTGTAGCATACAATTGGCCATCTCTTTTAACGATCGTTTTTTCCTCTGCGTGACATCATTTTGTTGTGGTGTATATGACACTGTGTGTTGTAGCTGTATACCTGCATCAATACAAAGTTGTTGCACATCTTTGTTGACATACTCCCCCCATTACCAGTACAAAGTATCTTAATCTTACACCTAGAATCATTCTCAGCAAGTGCTTTAAATTCTATAAGGCATTCAAATACTGGAGACTTACCACAGTATTAAACGCATTCAGATGCTCTGTCACCGAGTCTCCATCTTTCATCCTCAGGTTATACATCTTTTTCCGCAGGAACAGTTTATTCACCAGAGACTTAGATTGGTACAAAGTCCCTAACTTGACCCACAAAGCCTTTGCCGTAGCTTCCCCTGATACATTCAACAATACTGAATCTGAGACACATAATCGTATTGTGCTCTTTGCCTTCCGATCCAAATTCCTCCATTCTTCATCGGTCACTCCCGATGGTTTAGTACCCGGATCTACCGCGATCCACTGATCTTTATCCACTAACAGATCCTCCATCTTAAGTTTCCACAACTCAAAATTCTGACCATTGAACTTCTCAATCTCTATCTTTCCACTGCTCGCCATCTTCTTTCACCACCAGAATCGATCTCGCAGATCTCCCACTGAACAGGGTCTACCACAGCGAAACCCCTCAGCAACAAAGGCGTCCCCTTGAAGCCAAAACAGGCTCCGATACCAAATGTAGGTTTTAACCCTGTACAGAAATTACCTGCATACGAATTCTTAAACAAAGAAAATAAACAATGCGAGAGCATAACCCATAAAACACATATGCACAGAGATTTTTCCCTGGATCCCAAAACCGGGACTACCAGCTTGATTTTTCATTATTGTCCTTTCAATGTTACAATACATATTTATACATGCCGAAGCATCCAATACCATGGACCGAAAACCATCGCGTCCAAAAAACATGTGCGAAAATCATGCACAAAACCATAGGTGGGTCCGCCTAACCTAACATATGGTCCAAAACCAAAATTTTCCGAGGCGCTGCCCCGGACCCCATAAAGTGCCGTTACGGGTGCCCTTCAAACCCCCTATTAACTACGTGGAAAGAATATAACACAACCCAACAACTCCAACACAACTCAAGCATACATCGGTACACTGTTAGCCCCCATGAATCGAACTAGTTGAGTAGTGAATCCAACTGTCACAGCGAAACCATGAGAATGAACCTCCTCATGCCATCATCGGTCATTTCTCTCAGCCTCTTGTCACAACATCAACTCGATCAATAATCCATATCCATATTCATCAAAATGTAAGCCATGCCCAAGTCCATGAAGTAAACTCCATCTCGTCTGCAACATGCTGGTCATGATGTTTGGTGTTAATGTGCTACATGAAATCAGTGGCATCTGTACCAACATCATCATCCATATGTGTAAAATCCATCTCCTCAAAATGAGGCGATTCTCTCAGCAAATCGACTATCGATATGCCACATCCAGGACCATGAAGCAACCTCCATCATATCTGTAATGTGCCATCCCTCAAGTCTGCCAAAGAAACAAGTATACACCTATCTCATCATCCATGTCCTACCCATGATCATAGATCAATCAGCTCCCATGTATCAAAAGTGGTTAAGTCTCGGTTCAACTCATGCCCAAGTGTTGCCACCAAGGCATCATCATATCTACAACTTTGTCACTCCAAAGTGTCTCATATCGATCCTCCGCATCAAGTCACTCTCTCAAGCACACCCATACATGTACTCAAAATATGCACCCCATACTGCATCAAAGTCCCTAACCTCATCACCTCAATGCATCAGATCCTCCGAGTCCACCATAATATGATGTCCCCAAAAGTCACAACCTCATGTCATCATGAGCTCCATGAGTCATCTCCAACCAACATCTCAGCAAGCATGCATGTCTCGGCCCAAAGGTCTCTGCAAGGTGCCTCATCTCTCCATGTAGTAGGAATGCTCCATAGTCTGCTCACAAATCCAACCAAGTCCATGGACTTGTTGTACAAGAGTGCACAACATCTCCATCAACTCATAAGTAAAACATCTCCATGTCACATCAACAAATCCATCCGCATAACATCCCTGCCTTGGCACTCCTCAATGGATTCCCATACGTGACACCTCTACAAGTGCTCCTGCATAATGTCCCTACATAAGACTTCCATGCTTCATGTCCCCAACTCAATGTCCATGACTCAAGTTGCCCATGTTGTCCAAATAAGTAGACCCATCACAACATTTGTCATACTCATCCAAGTTTGTAATCTGGTCTAGTGAACTTGGTCACCCAAACCATATCATCATCACATGAGTCTCTCCCACCATGGCTCCCCCATTGAATGTTCCACCAAGACTTCCTCTTGGTCTCGGCCATGAGAAGTCCACCCAAGTATCTTCAAACTCAAGTGTGTACCCTTTCTCCAATTTATCCATGAGTCATGTCGGGCACTTAGCCAATTTCCCCATATGGCTAAAGCATGACCCATTCCTCTGCAATGATCATTATGTTCCTCCCTTGTCACGGGCATTTGCACCTTTTGCCATAAGGTCACAAACAACCCCAAAAATCTCTGCAACAATCAATGTTCCTTGCTTCTTCATACAAGGCTTCATTGTAGACATCCATGGTAAGATCCTCCATCTCATTGGCAAACTTATTTTTCCCTTCCCTGCATATGGTCCATCTACCAAAAGCTCAAATGAAACACAAGTATCAGTAGTACTTACTTCATCATGAGGCTCCTCCATGTGAGTATCCTCATCCACCAATGTCTGCAAACTGCATGATCCTAGTCCAACTTGAACAATTTCAAGTTCATCCTCCATCGTTTTCATGCTTGCAACATCCTCAAACATCACAACTTCCTCTTCTTTGTCATCGCAATCTGCAGCTGCAACCTACTCCATTGCCCAACCAAGTCGAAGAATTTCGTCTTCAACATTCCTTTCCAAGACTTCAAGTTCATCTTGAATCCGTGGGTTCTCTTCTTTCATCCACTTCAACCTGTATAAGGTCAGCAAGAGCCTCCCTTCACATTCTTTCAAACCTGCCATGTCTTGTTGTTTAGCTTGGCCCAAGCACGAAGCTTCACCCCAGATAAACCTATCAGGAAGTATAACACTTCCTTCGGTAAGCCTGGTTCGACTGAATCAAACTATGATACCACCTGTCACGCCCCTACATTGGTGGTGCTCTTCCAACCGCACTATAGGAGGTGCGGCACCACCGACCACTTTTTTTTACCAATACTTGCAATCATGGACTTAGCCTACTTTCTATACTTAGTTTATTTTTCAACGTTCATAAGTACACTTTCATTAGCACAATGGAAACATTCATACATCATTCATCATTATTATCTTTTAACATTTATGCATAGTGGATAATAAACTGGGAAGGGAACTACCTGAAATATGACTCTGCCCGATAATATCAATATTTCACAAAATAATCAGTTTTACAGTCTTTGTAGGAAACACCAAGTTTCCTTGGTACAATATCTGTCAACTTGTGCATGTCAACCTGCACCCCTCGGTCCACTCGAACCACCGTTCAAAGTGCCCAAGGATACTTCCACCCGTCGCACCTCATTCACCATCACACTCTTCAGCATGTCGTTCACCTACAACTCATTCAATTGAATGCCCTTAACTCGTTCAGGTGGATGCCCTCGCATGCCCTCACTCGTTCAGATGTTCAGACCAACCTCGCCCATTGAGTCGTTCAGTCCAACGCCCTCACACGCCCTCACATGTTCGATCATTCAGCCCGACACCCTCACACACCCTCGCCTGTTCAATCGTTTGGCCTGATGCCCTTGCATGCCCTGGCCCAAACTCCCTCGCCCGAACGCCTTCACATGACTTCGCTCAAACGTCTTCAAACGACTTCACCCATTTGGTCGTTCAGCCCAGCACCCTCACACGCCCTCGCCCGAATGCCTTCACACGACTTCGCCTGAATGGTCATTCAGACAAACACCCTCAGACGCCCTCCTCTATTCGATCGTTCGGCCCGACACCCTCGCATGCCCTTGCCCAAATGCCTTCGCACGACCTACCGCTCCATTTTCTGTGTTTGCCCTGGCTCAATGCTTCGGCCCAAGATTCCACCTGCACTTTGCCAAATTTCAGTCCTTTCCAAGTTAGCTCGCCTTCCAACTCGCATGAAAACTTGGAAACTTCACTTGATGCCTTTTGCCACCACTCCAACGCTTTACTTATATGGTAGTTGGCCCATCATTTGGAGTGTCGACTCACCAAGCCGACCCACCATTTCGTCCAACTAGCCCCAACTTCACGTCTGCCCATGGTGTGGGCGCCCATGTGCGGGACCGCCCTCACATATAAACTTTCCACTACCCAACACTTAGTCATTTTCACAAGATGACTTTCACGTCGCACGTTTCCTTAGTTTGGTCATCTCATCACACCTTTTGCATGCGCCCTCAACTCGTTGTTCAACCAGCCAACTTGTCACTCGCTCGTCGTGCACCCGTGCCAACTCCTGCTGACCCGTCGGTTAAACGCACCCGCCCGGCACACCTGACTCATGGGCCTAACATACTCCTCCACTCTAAATGGTTGTCGTCCTCGAAAACACCATCATACGACATCCCAAAGTGTCACTAGATCCAACATCCAAAGATGCCCATGTTGCCTGCCTCTGCTCTACCATCGCACAAACCATAAAGGCTCATGTCTCCATAAATCGGAAAGTCACCTCAATCCATGATCATCAACCACATCTGTCGCAATCTCCACATGGTGCCCCACCGTGGAAGGTTGCTCCCTCCAACTCAAGCTACATGTTCACTACAACATATCGTGTCGACCACATCATGTATCGTCCTCATGTGCACTACTACTATGATACTCCAACACAACTCAAGCATACCTTGGTACACTACTAGCACCCATGAATCGAACTAGTTGGGTAGCTAATCCAACTGTCACGTCCAAACCATGAGAATGAACCTCCTCGTGCCATCATCGGTCATTTCTCTCAGCCTCCTATCACAACATCAATTCGATCAAGAATTCATCTCCATCTAAATGTAAGCCATGCCCAAGTCCATGAAGTAAACTCCATCTCGTCTGCAACATGTTGTCCATGATGTTTAGTATCAATGTGTTGCATGAAATCAGCCACATCTATCCCAACATCATCATCCATATGTGTAAAATCCATCTCCTCAATATGAAGAGATATCCTCATCAAACCCGACCCTCGATGTACCACATCAAGGTCCATGAAGCAACCTCCATCATATCTGTAATGTGACATCCCTCAAGTCTTCCAAGGAAACAAGTATACACCTATCTCATCATCCATGTGCTGCCCATGATCATAGACCAATTAGCTCCCATGTATCAAAAGTGGTTAAGTCTCAGCTCAACCCATGCCCAAGTGTTGCCACCAAGGCATCATCATCATTGCAACTCTATTACTCCAAAGTGTCTCATATCGATCCTCCACATTGGTGGGCTCCAGTATTGTAGCAATAATGCTACAACTCCTGGAGCTTCCTTCTCTAATTTTATCAACCCGGTAGTTCGTAACAAACTTGGACGCGACGGTGTTGTATGCACAAGTACTAGCTCTTGCCGCAGCTGTCACTTGGTCAACTGGCACAAGTCCACTAGGATCTTAAGCCAACTTTTATGAGCTCTTAGAAGAAGCTTTTTAATTGATGGATGAAAGCTAACTCGAAGGAAGCTAATCTAATTGCAAAAAGAAACTGAAAGCCAAAAAGAAACGCAAACCCTAGCAAACCCTAATTCTACCAGCTAGTCCTACTGACGCAAAGGAGAGCATGCAAACTACTGAAAGAGATTCCATTACTTCTATGAAGGTAAAATGCATGTTTCTAAGTTATCACTATCTGAAGAAAACGTATTTTTGTATTTTTGATTAAGTTATTAGAATTATCATGCATGTGCTTTTAACTGGCTTTTCACTGTGCAGGGATGGATCAAGGAGGAGGAATGCTTGGAAAAGGTTGGGATGGTACAGAGAGGGTCTAAGGGATCCCTAACATTCTTTCCGAGAGTTTCACAAAGTCTGGATGCTATGCAACCGAGGTTATGGACTTCTACAGGAAGTCTGCAGGGGTTTCTACAGGATGTTCTGTAATTCTTCTACAGGATGTTTCGAAATGTGATTTTTGAGGATGGGTGATTGATGGAAGATGCATAGATGGTTATGGAGGTAGGATGGGGGTCTGAAGTGACCCAGGAACTGATGGATGGAGTGGTGAGATGATATGTTGAAGGCTGATTTGGCTTTAAGGTAGTTGAGACAACAATGGAGAAGAAGGTAGGGTTACGTGGGCAAGAGGATGGGTGTGAAGCGAGAAGCCTAGATATGGGATGAATCAGATGGCTTTGATGAAGCTTGACCATGTGAGTGAGTGATAGAGATGCCCTGCACAATGCACATTCAACCGAATCAATGAATTCTTGCAAACAAACTAAGTCCTAGCTAACTTAATCTAACTGTCAATGAAATGAATAAACAGCAGCCTCGTTTGGAAAGAGAACCATGTACATCACGTGAGCAAGAACATTCCGAAAGATCTAAATGCATGACAAACTCCTACCAATCGATTCCCAAACATAAAAAGCTACTTTAACCAACAAAAACAACCAAAATAACAAAGCAAGATCTAAAGAGCAGATTTTATTTTAAGAACGCAGCAAACACACATAAAGATAAACAAGGGAGGTACTGGGCGCTTGAGATGGGCCCAACCCCAAGAGCTACAGCCTCCCAAGAGAGATTTAGAGCTGGTGCAAAGCTGAATTCATCTTTATTAATCAAGAATGAAGAGTTACATCAAAACTGTCCACAAGGAGAGCTTGAGAATGAGCTGAAAGCAAAGCTAATCTATCGCATACAAATCGAATTACAAAATGACTACAACAAGGCTACGAAATGACTAACTACTAGCTACTATCTACTGGCTAACTAGCTAACATCCACTGGCTAACCCCCAAATGAGGCCCTAAGCCTTCTTATTTATACAAATTGAGGACCCAACGGTCCTCCTAAACTTTAGGGACTCGGCTGCCCAAAACTTGGAGTTAACAACAGTCCTACTTGACTTGCTTGGCTGCCCTTGTGCTGATTGATTCGGTGGCCCTTGAACTCCGAGCTGATGGTGGAGAATTTGGTTCGTCCAAAGGTTCTACAGGATGTTTCCTGTAGAAATACAGAGCTTCCTGTAGAAGGCACAAGAAAAATTCCTTTAACCTTGATTTGAGTGCTCCTCCTGTCATGAAACGTCCTTCTTGCAACCTGCAATTAGCCAATGGAATTAGTTTTATTTTTTTTTTTCTTTTTCTCTTTTGTTTTTTGTTTTTTTTTTAAAAACAACTAGGGCGCCTCATGGAGGTTTTCACCCTAATTGCCTGCCTTGGGCGCCTCCAAGGGAGGTTTTCACCCAAAGATCTTATTGCCTTTTTATTTTCTCTTCTTTCCAACCCATTGACTGCCTCATGGAGGTTTTCAATCAATGAGCCAATCTAAGGCGCCTCCGAGGAGGTTTTCACCTTAGATTTTTATTTTCTTCTTATTTTCATTTTTTCTTTTTTTTTTCTTCTTTTTTCCTACCCTACCCTACTTGAAAAACAAAATCATTTTCAAGTATAAGAATACTTCCAATGGAGTCATTTGCACATCGAGATTAGAGACAAAATGATGTGAAGGCTCAAAATGCATGCTTTGACAGGTATCCAGATCTCAGAGACCAACTGATCTGGATTTGAAGGGATCAAACATAGCTGAGGAAGAGAGTACCGCTGCAACTTAGTGACCTTCTGAAACCATATCTCAATATAGCTTTGATATCCTTGGTCATCTTTCTGATTTGGATCATTCTTCATGTCACCTTCTATCATGACCTTCTGATCTTCCTCTTTTTGTTGATCTTTCTCTTGAGTACATGGAGGATTTGATGATAACCATGAGGGAACTCTCTCGCTCTCTGATTCTGATCTCTTCTCTCCATCAAGTGCAGCCCATGGTTCTCTGATCTCTTCTTTGGAATCTTCTTTTTCCTTTGGTCCTTCAATGTTGTCAATATAATCTCCGTTTTGCAACACTCTTCCTGAGCTTTGGTGAACATCATTGAGCTCAAGAGGAGTCATTTGCACATGTTGTGCCTCAGCTTTGCAATTGGGTTGAGCTACTCCATTGTATGGCTTTGGAAATGGTACGGGTAGTTGAGTGGAGGTGTGAAATTGAGATGGAGATGGATGGCATTGTGGTTGGGTAGGCATTTGGGGTTGCCTTGGTGGAGGAGGAGGCGATGGTTGTGGATGAGCAGGTGGTGGAGGAAAATGAGCGGGATGAGAGTTGTACTGGGGCCTCCACTCTTGATAAGGTGCATTCCACTGAGGCTGTGGCTGAGCATAAGAGTGAAATGAATGAGCAACTGGTAGGGCATAATATGGATCTATGAAGGAACAAGGAGAATATGACCAACGAGGAGGTGTAGACCAGGAAGGATGAGCAGGGGGACCCAAAGGAGGCATGAAAGTGGCTTGATAGGGGTCATAATAGGTCTCGGATGTCCCTTGCACTTCCTGCTGATAAGATCTGGGTTCATGTGGCCTCCTTTGGTTCATATAATAGAGTGATTCAGTGGCTCCTTTAACTCTTTGATATGCAACTTTAAGTCCAGGCAAGGAAGGGCACTGATTCATAGGATGGTATTCTTCACAGACAAAACACACTTCTAGGGAGTGCATTGGACATTCATTCCTAGGATGCTTTCTAGTGCACCTAGGACAAAAGATGACCAAAGCCCTCTTGGCTTCCTCTTGCTTCTTTTGGATCCACAGGGTATCCAATTGCATGGCAAGAAACTGCCTCATATCACTCTTGAAATCTTCTATCTGATCTTCAAATTCGTCTTTGGACAAGGGACTGCTCCCAACATTTCTGCTTGTAGCCATTTGCTCTAGAGGAATGTTTTCTTCTTCTTCTCCCCTAGAGGTTCTTCAGATATGTCTTGATGTCCACCCAGGGGTTCTTCTTAGTCACAACCATCGAAGAAGAGAGATGGTTGGCTGTGTGAAGCAAAGGGGGCTGTTGTGAAAATATTTTTCTAACTTATCTCTACTCCTACCAGGCATGAAAGGAAATCTTTTTGGTTGATTTTTGCTTTTTTCTACTTCTACCTGCAAAACTGAAATAGATTGAACTGCAACTGACTATCTTGCTAAAATGAAAATGCGGAATTGAAATGAAAGCAGGAAAGGACTAATCTATTTTGCTCAAATGAAATTACAAGAATGAAATGCTAGTCTACGCTTGCAAAATTGAAATGCTAATCTACGCTTGCAGAAATGAAATTGCGGAATTGAAATGATAATCTATGAAAGCGAGAAATGCTAATCTACTTTTGCAGAATGGAAATGAAATAAACTACTTGGTAGAAGGCGAGAGTAAGAAAACAGAAGAAAAGCAACAATTACTAATACTCTGACGCTTCCCCGGCAACGACGCCAAAAAGGATAGTGGGCTCCAGTATTGTAGCAATAATGCTACAACTCCTGGAGCTTCCTTCTCTAATTTTATCAACCCGGTAGTTCGTAACAAACTTGGAAGCGACGGTGCTGTATGCACAAGTACTAGCTCTTGCCGCAGCTGTCACTTGGTCAGCTGGCACAAGTCCACTAGGATCTTAAGCCAACTTCTATTAGCTCTTAGAAGAAGCTTTTTAATTGATGGATGAAAGCTAACTCGAAGGAAGCTAATCTAATTGCAAAAAGAAACTGAAAGCCAAAAAGAAACGCAAACCCTAGCAAACCCTAATTCTACCAGCTAGTCCTACTGACGCAAAGGAGAGCATGCAAACTACTGAAAGAGATTCCATTACTTCTATGAAGGTAAAATGCATGTGTCTAAGTTATCACTATCTGAAGAAAACGTCTTTTTGTATTTTTGATTAAGTTATTAGAATTATCATGCATGTGCTTTTAACTGGTTTTTCACTGTGCAGGGATGGATCAAGGAGGAGGAATGCTTGGAAAAGGTTGGGATGGTACAGAGAGGGTCTAAGGGATCCCTAACATTCTTTCCGAGAGTTTCACAAAGTCTGGATGCTATGCAACCGAGGTTATGGACTTCTACAGGAAGTCTGCAGGGGTTTCTACAGGATGTTCTGTAATTCTTCTACAGGATGTTTCGAAATGGGATTTTTGAGGATGGGTGATTGATGGAAGATGCATAGATGGTTATGGAGGTAGGATGGGGGTCTGAAGTGACCCAGGAACTGATGGATGGAGTGGTGAGATGATATGTGGAAGGCTGATTTGGCTTTAAGGTAGTTGAGACAACAATGGAGAAGAAGGTAGGGTTACGTGGGCAAGAGGATGGGTGTGAAGCGAGAAGCCTAGATATGGGATGAATCATATGGCTCTGATGAAGCTTAACCATGTGAGTGAGTGATAGAGATGCCCTGCACAATGCACATTCAACCGAATCAATGAATTCTTGCAAACAAACTAAGTCCTAGCTAACTTAATCTAACTGTCAATGAAATGAATAAACAGCAGCCTCGTTTGGAAAGAGAACCATGTACATCACGTGAGCAAGAACATTCTGAAAGATCTAAATGCATGAAAAACTCCTACCAATCGATTCCCAAACATAAAAAGCTACTTTAACCAACAAAAACAACCAAAATAACAAAGCAAGATCTAAAGAGCAGATTTTATTTTAAGAACGCAGCAAACACACATAAAGATAAACAAGGGAGGTACTGGGCGCTTGAGATGGGCCCAACCCCAAGAGCTATAGCCTCCCAAGAGAGATTTAGAGCTGGTGCAAAGCTGAATTCATCTTTATTAATCAAGAATGAAGAGTTACATCAAAACTGTCCACAAGGAGAGCTTGAGAATGAGCTGAAAGCAAAGCTAATCTATCGCATACAAATCAAATTACAAAATGACTACAACAAGGCTACGAAATGACTAACTACTAGCTACTATCTACTGGCTAACTAGCTAACATCCACTGGCTAACCCCCAAATGAGGCCCTAAGCCTTCTTATTTATACAAATTGAGGACCCAACAGTCCTCCTAAACTTTAGGGACTCGGCTGCCCAAAACTTGGAGTTAACAGCAGTCCTACTTGACTTGCTTGGCTGCCCTTGTGCTGATTGATTCGGTGCCCCTTGAACTCCGAGCTGATGGTGGAAAATTCGAGGTAAGGGCCCATAAATGAAGGGGACACCTTCCTACAAATCCTCTAGCTTGTTCTCCCACGAATTTGGCTGCCAAGTGCTCATTAAGACCTTCAATTTTGTCTCCAAGTTGACCAAAAAGGCTACACAAAGCACCCATTAGACTTGTTGGCATAATGACTAACCAAATTCACTCTATTAACATAAATATAATCAAAAACATGCAATAAACTAATGAGAATGGTGGATTAAGTCAAATTAGGAGGTTGAATGAGCCCAAATAATTGTCCATTTTTGGGGCTCATCACACATCAAGTCACTCTCTCAAGCACACCCATACATGTACTCAAAAGTATGCACCCCATACTTCATCAAATTCCCTGATCTCAGCTCCTCAATGCATCATATCCTCCAAGTCCACCATAATATGAAGTCCCTAAAAGTCACAACCTCATGTCATCATGAGCTCCATGAGTCATCTCCAACCAACATCCCAACAAGCATACATGTCTCGGCCCAAAGGTCCTTGCAAGATGCCTCAGCTCTCCATGTAGTAGGAATGCTCCATAGTCTGCTCACAAGTCCAACCAAGTCCATAGCCTTGTTGTACAAGATTTCACAACATCTCCATCGGCTCATAAGTAAAACATCTCCATGTCACATCAGCAAATCCATCCGCAAAACATCCCTGCCTTGGCACTCCTCATCGGATGCCCATAAGTGTCACCTCTACAAGTGCTCCTACATAATGTCCCTGCATAAGACTGCCATTCTCAATGTCTCCAACTTGATGTCCATGACTTAGGTTGCCCATGTTGTCCAACTAAGTAGACCCATCACAACAATCGGTCATCCTCATCCAAGTCTGCAATCCAGTCTAATGAACTCGGTCACCCAAAC
The DNA here is from genome assembly GCA_031772625.1 of Pinus tabuliformis. Classification (NCBI taxonomy): domain Eukaryota; kingdom Viridiplantae; phylum Streptophyta; class Pinopsida; order Pinales; family Pinaceae; genus Pinus; species Pinus tabuliformis. The sequence goes on from CM062816.1 coordinate 353,819,905, forward strand.
CATATCATCATCACATGAGTCTCTTCCACCATGGCTCCCCCACTGAAGGTTCCACCAAGACTTCCTCTTGGTCTCGGCCATGATAAGTCCACCCAAGTATCATCGAACCATGTGTGTGTCCTTCTCCAGTCTATCCATGAGTCATGCCAGGCACTTAGACAATTTCTCCATATGGCTAGAGCATGACCCCTTCCTCTGTAATGATCATCACGTTCCTCCCTTGTCACGGGCATTTGCACCTTCTACCATAAGGTCACAAACAACCCTAACAAGTCTTGCAATAGTCAATGGTCCTTGCTTCTCCATACAAGGTCTCATCGTAGACATCCATTGTAAGATCCTCCATCGCATCGGCAAACTGATTTTACCCTTTCCTGCATATGACCCATCTACCAAAATCTCCAATGAAACACAAGTATAAGTAGTACTTACTTCATCATGAGGTTCCCCCTCATCCATCAATGTTTGCAAGCTGCATGATCCTAGTCCAACTTGAAAAATTTCAAGTTCATCCTCCATCATTGTCATATCTGCAACATCCTCAAACATCATGGCTTCCTCTTCTTTGTCATCGCAATCTGCAGCTACATCCTACTCAATTTCCCAACCAATTCGAAGAAGTTCATATTCAACATTCCTTTCCAAGACATCAAGTTCATCTCGAATCTGTGGGTTCTCCTCTTCCATCAGCTTCAACCTGTATAAGGTCAGCAAGAGCCTCCCTTCGCATTCTTCCAAGCCTACTATGTCTTGTCATTCATCTTGGCCCAAACAAGATGCTTCACCCTTGCTAAACCTCTCACGAAGTACAACACTTCCTTTGGTAAGCCTGGTTTGACTGAATAAAGCTCTAATACCAACTATCACGCCCCTACACTGGTAGTGTTCTTCCACCCGCACTATAGGAGGTATCAGAGGTATTGATATGTGACGAAGAAAGTTGAATACTTGACATTCATGACAGGTGATTCAGGTTTGCAGAAGGAAGTGTTACACTTCGTGACAGGTTTAGCAGGGGTGAAGCATCGTGCTTGGGCCAAGATGAACAACAAGACATGGTAGATTTGGAAGAATGCAAATGGAGGCTCTTGCTGACCTTATACAGGTTGAAGCAGATGAAAGAAGAGAACCCACGGATTCAAGATGAACTTGAAGTCTTGGAAAGGAATGTTGAAGACAAACTTCTTCGACTTGGTTGGGAAATGGAGCAGATTGCAGTTGTAGATTGCGATGACAAAGAAGAGGAAGTCGTGATGTTTAATGATGTTGCAGATATGACACCAATGAAGGATGAACTTGAAATTGTTCAAGTTGGACTAGGATCATACAGTTTGCAGACATTGGTGGATGAGGAAACTCACATGGAGGAGCCTCATGGTGATGTAAGTATTACTAATACTTGTGTTTCATTGGAGCTTTTGGAGGATAGACTGTATGCAGGAAAGAGCAAAATCAGTTTGCCAATGCGATGGAGGATCTTACCATGGATGTCTACGATGAGACCTTGTATGGAGAAGCAAGGCCCATTGACTGTTACAGAGATTGTTGGGGGTGTTTGTGACCTTATGGAAGAAGGTTCAAATGCCCGTGACATGAGAGGAATGTGATGATCATTGCGAAGGAATGGGACATGCTTTAGCCATATGGATAAATTGGCTAAGTGCTCAGCATGACTCATGGACAGATTGGAGAAGGGCACATACTTGAGTTTGATGATACTTGGGTCGACTTCTCATGGCCGAGACCAAGAGGAAGTCTTGGTGGAACCTTCATTGGGGGAGCCATGATGGAAGAGACTCATGTGATGGGTATATGGTTTGGGTGACCAAGTTCACTAGACTGGATTGCAGGCTTGGATGAGGATGGCGGATTGTTGTGTTGGGTCTACTTAGTTGGACAACATGGGAAACTTGAGTCATGGACGTCGAGTTGGAGACCCGAAGCATGGTGGTCTTATGTAGGGACATTATGAAGGAACACTTGTATAGGTGTCACTTATGGGCATCCAATGAGAAGTTCCAAGGCAGAGATGTTGTGCAGGTGGATTTTTTGATGTGACATGGAGATGTTTTACTTGTGAGCCAATGGAGATGTTGTGCACTCTTGTATAACAAGGTGATAGACTTGGTTGGATTTGTGAGCAAACTATGGAGCATTCCTACTACATGGAGAGTTGAGGCATCTTGCAGAGACCTTTGGGCCAAGACATGTATGCGTGCTAGGATGTTGGTTGGAGATGACTCATGGAGCTCATGATAACATGAGGTTGTGACTTTTGAGAACTTCATATTATGGTGGACTTGGAGGATCTAATGCATTGAGGAGTTGAGGTGAGGGACTTTAATGCAGTATGGCGTACATACTTTTGAGTACATTTATGGGTGTACTTGAGAGAGTGACTTGATGTGGAGGATCGATATGAGACACTTTGGAGTGATGGAGTTGCAGCGATGATGATGCCTTGGTGGCAACACTTGGGCATGGGTTGAGCTGAGACTTAACCACTTTTGATACATGGGAGCATATTGGTCTATGATCATGGGTAGCACATGGGAGATGAGACAGGTGTATACTTGTTTCTTTGGTAGAATTGAGGGATGGCACATTATAGATATGATGGAGGTTGCTTCATGGACCTGGATGTGGCACATCGAGAGTCAGGTTTGATGAAGAGGATCTCTTCATTTTGAGGAGATGAATTTTACACATATATGGATGATGATGTTGGGATATATGCGACTGATTTCATGCAGCACACTGACACCAAACATCATGGACAACATGTTGTAGATGAGATGGGAACTACTTCATGGACCTGGGCATGGCTTATTTTGATGGAGATGGATTCTTGATCGAGTTGGTGTTGTGACAGGAGTCTAAGAAATGAATAATGATGGCATGAGGATGTGCATTATCATGGTTTGAGCGTGACAATGGGTTTAGCTACCCGACTATTTCGAGTCATGGGGGACGTTAGTGTATAGAGATGTGTTAGCATTGTGTGGGAGTATCATGGCAGCAGTTCACATGATGATGATACATGATGAGGTCGACACGATATGTTGCAGTGAGCATGTAGCTTGAGTTAGAGGGAGCAGCCTTCCACGATGGGGCAGCATGTGGGGATTGCAACGGATGTGGTTGATGATCATGGATTGAGGAGACTCTCCAATTTATGGAGACATGGGCCTTTATGGTTTATGCGATGGCAGAGCAGAGGCAAGTAGCATGAGCATTTTGATGTTGGAGATAGTGACACTTTGCGATGTCGTATGACGGTGTTGTCAAGGACGAAAACCATTTAGTGTGGGTGAGAATGTAAGGCCCACGAGTTGCGGTTCATATGGTGAAGGGCACATGATGGGCAAGCGGGCGACGAGCTGGGGTAACCAACAAGTTGGGGTGCACCCACGCGATGCGACGAGCTGACCGAATAGAGGAGACGAGCCAACATTTGATGCGAAAGTCATCTTGAAAAATGACTAAGTGTTGGGCGGTGGAAAGTTTATACATGGGAGTGGTCCCGCACATGGGCACCCACACCATGGACCAATGTGACAGAGGGGCGAGTTGGATGAAATGGTGGGTTGGCTTGGTGAGTCGATGACCCAAACGACGGGCCAACTACCATATAAGTAAATTGTTGGAATGGTGGACAAAATCATTCAAGCAAAGTTTCCAAGTGTTTGTGCAAGCTAGGAGGGCGAGCTACTTAGGAAGACTGAAATTTGGCAAAGTGTAGGCAGACTATTGGGCCATAGCACGAAGCCACAGCAAATGCAGAAAACAGAGCCGTAGGTTGTGTGAAGGCGTTCAGGTGAGGGCGTCAAGCCGAATGACCGAACGGGTGAGGCCATCTGAGGGCGTTTTTCTGAACGATCATTTGAAGGTGTTCAGGCAAGGGTGTGCGAGGTCATCCACCTGAATGACCAAATGGGTGAAGTTGTTCAAAGGTGTTCAGGCGAGGGCGTGCGAGGGCATTGGGCCGAAAGACTGAACGGGAAAACTCATTCGAAGGTATTCGGGGGAGGGCATGCGACAGCACCGGGCTGAACGACTGAACGGGCGAAGTCATACGAAGGTTTTTGGGCAAGGGTGTGCGAGGGCACTGGGCCGAACGAATGAACGGGCGAGGGCATGTGAGGGTGTCCACCCAAACGACGAAATGGGTGAGGGTGTGCAACGGTGTTCGATCGAACGACTGAATGAGTGAAGTTGGTCTGAATGTTTGAACAAGCAAGGGCATGCAAGGGCATCCGCCCAAACAACTGAATGAGTGAGGGCGTCTGACTGAACTAGTTGAGGGCGTTCGGTTGAATGAGCGGAGGTTGAATGACATGCTGAAAAATTCGAGGGTGAATGAGTTGCGATGGACAGTAGAATTGGTGGGCACTTAGAACGGTTGTTCGAGTAGTCTGAACGGTGCAGGCTGGGTTACACGATTGTGACAGATATTGTACCAAGGAAACTTGGGATTTCCTGCAAAGACTATAAAACTGTATATTTTGTGAAATATTGTTATTATCGGGCAGACTCATATTTTAGGGAGTTTCCCCTCCCATTAAAATATTCGTTGTGCATATGTGTAAATGGTAATAACGATAAAGATGATTACATGAATGTTTCCGCTATGTATGTGAATGTTATACTTAGGAAAGTTGAAAAATAAACTAATTATAGATGTGTTAGCATTGTGTGGGTGAATCATGGCAATATTTCACATGATGATGATACATGATGAGGTCAACATGATATCTTGTAGTGAGCATGTAGCTTGAGTTGGAGGGACCAGCATTCCACGATGGGGAAATATGTGGGGATTGCAACGGATGTGGTTGATGATCATGGATTGAGGAGACTCTTTGATTTATGGAGACATGAGCCTTTATGGTTTATGGTACTCTTCCAACTTTCTATATTTAGTTTATTTTTCAACTTTCCTAAGTATACTTTCATTAGCACAACGGAAACATTCATACATCATTCATCATTATTATATTTTAACATAAATGCACAATTGTTGGGCATGGAATCCCCCAACAACATGTTTTGGGGCTCAAAGCCCAAGTTTTGAGTAATATTATTGTAAAGCTCCGTGAATTGCAGGCACGGAATGTATGATAGAGTCATAGGGTTGTCTACCCTAAGTTTTGAATGTAATGTCGACCTACCCATGGTCCGCGGACCATGGGATTGTATAAATAGAGCGAAGCTCTAAGTCTAAAAGAAAGGGAAGAAGAAGGAAAAAAGAAGAGAAAAGCATAAAGCAAGTATCTAAGTGTGTCTTGGGTCATAGTAGTAGGAAGAGGCTCTATAGCTAAGTGTGCAGAGGCCTAGTAGAGTCCGCAGCTGAGTGCATGGACCCCTGTAGTTGAGTGCATGGACCCCTGTAGCTGAGTGCACAGGGCATAATAGAGTCTATAACTGAAGAGGAAGAATAATAAAGAGAAGTTTTATCTGAATTACGTGTATCTGTCTTGGGTTATTATCTATTGGATATGAATTACAATTATACAATTTATTTACTGCGCGCACTTGTATGAATTGTGAATATTGTTAAGTATAACTGAAAGCATATTAATAAGCTAAGCTAATCAACTCAGAAAGGATTACTAGTAAGGACTGGGGTAATAACATTGTACGGCCCTCGAGTAAGGATTTGAGAAGGAAACATCTCAGGCTGCAAGGTACGGCTAAGTGCGTCTAGCGACGTGCATGCAAGGTCGAACCGTGGACCACTTGAAAACATCAAACATCTCCATGGTGCGGAAACCTGGTTCTAGCACCCTCCCATACTACTTCATGTGAAACCTCAGTCCGCGCTCCGTGGACTGTTGCCGAAAGGGTCAGTAGTACCAGGATTTGTTTGGCTAAATCACCTCTAAACCTGGGTCTGACCCCAACCAACCAACAAATGGTTCTGTTCCCAGGATCGAGGTCTACATGAGGGATGTCTGATATTGTGTCGCTGGAATCCGATGAAGAAATAAATTGAAGGGTGGTTGGACAAAAAGATTCATGAGTTCGCGATGCAGGAAAATAGGAATCCGTGAGTATCAAAGGAACCGTGGTTGGAGCGCTATTTATATATGGAAATCCATGAAATTTTCTTTTGCATCCTTCCCCTCTGAATTGTACCAGTGGATCGCGAAGCTAGCAGACAATCAGGGAAGGTTTAGGCTCGACAAACCGATTGTGTGGACTCCAGAATTAGTGCGTAGAATAGAAGCGTCGAAAGATAAGATCACGTGCACTGTGGACCATTGGCTCGATCGAATTATAGGAGAGTTTATCATAGAGTTCGCTGTAGATACGACCGTCAGCTATAGCAAGGTGGAACGACGCTTCCTCAAGGGACTGCGAGGTAAGTACATTAAATCATTGAACACTTGGATTAAAATGATGTTGTGTGAAAAGCGGGTTATGCAAATAAATTAATGTCTCGGACTACACAAAGTGGGAGGATCTATAGAAACGAAGGTAACGCAGAGATAGAAAATAGTCCCTTGATTTCTCCATCGTGGGAAAGTGAAGAAGAGCTAGCAAAAGTTTCTCCGAGAAGCACGATCAGTTTGATAAGGCAGTGAATTCCGCACATACCACCCCCACCTACACCACCACCACTCTCATCACCATCACCTCCATCTCCGTCCACACTACCTTCGCCACCACCACAGTTCAATATGGCGAGCGCGATTAAATTCTCGGTATTTAGAGGAGTAGGAACGAAGATCCGAACCAATTTTGGTTCGTGGTAAAGGCCGTATGGGAAGCACAAGGAGTTATGGATGATAATATAAAGAAGGCAATGTTGGTAAGCGCGTTGCAGGATCACGCACTAACGTGGTACATTAAGCACTCTAATGACCATCCAAACACGAGGATCACAGATATCTAGGCTGTGCTGAGCAAGGAATTTAGCAAGCCAAAGTGGGAGACGCAATCGATTATCAGGTTTAAGGAACTTGCGATGCTTCTAAGTAAGACCCCATGGGATCTGGATCAGATACTGAAGAGTATGATCTGCGAAGCCACCATGAAATTGACGAATGGACAACGTTGTGCATGTTTTGCAGCATCACCAATGCTACATTTGAGGACGGCACTGTCGTAGCAAAAGTTATCCACCCAGGCCGAGGCTTTGGAGATTGCAATGAGACTGCACGAGACTCCAATACAAGATCCTAGCCTAGGAGTTCAATAAATCCATGCACAACTGGGGCCAAGGGTAAGTACGATGTGTAAAATGAAAAGGCCAGGGGCATGACAAGGACCATTGTCTAGTTTTCGCGAACTACTTGGCAGGAGGAGGGCTGATGCCCTTAAGACCATAGGCACAAGAAGGATCGAGTGCAGCACCTACATTATGGTGCATGATTTGTCAGATAGGAGGAAAACACACTACAAATAACTGTCAACTATTACAGAAGTATACACAGACATCCCAACATTTTTCTATAATTTTTGTAGGTCAGTAGGCCATTATGAGCACACCTATAGAAGTTACGAGCTAATGATGGATCAAACTCTTGCCTACAGAGTGTAGATAGAAATGCGAGCCCTCATCCCAAATGCAGGGATGGCGCTCGCTAGATCTTAGGGGTGCAGACGAGATCGAGGTGGAATGGGACCAAGAAGAGGTCGCGGACAACTGATTTGTTACAATTGCATAGGGCGAGGGCATTATGCATGTGATTGTACAAATCTAATGAGAGCATCATGTTTATATTGTACTCAGTTTGATAATGAGGCAGAGGACTGCCCTACACTGATAGCGAGGCTAAGTGATAAAGGGAGACTCCAGCCTCCCCCAACTCAGAATTTGCAAATGATGAGGTCTGAGCCACGAGGATCCGAATGTAAACATAGTGCTCTGAAGTGGTATCATGATAGGAGATGACAAAGGTAATCAACTTGAATAAAGCACGTGGGTTTGCAAGGCTCTGACAAAGGAACCTAAATTTGATTTGGAGCGTGTGAAGGAGACATTCATGGAAGCTAAGAAGAGTTTCATAGAGGCCTCCACTTTAGGTAGTAAGGATCAACTAGAACTGGGGATGGATCCTTCAATGCTCACTACCTTTCTGGAGACATGCATGAAAATGTTACGCAATAGCAAAGTAGTGAAGGGACTGAAGGAGCTTATCATTAGGTGTGTTGGGTTGGGAGAACCACACATGGTCCAGAAACTTGGAAAGTATGCATTGTGAACAAGAAGGGAAATGAGATTGACTACATAAATCAGGGAGTATGAAATGGATCAAGTAATTCTGGATCTAGGATCGGACGCGAATGTACTGCCAAAACAGACATGGGAGCATATGGGTAGGCCCATGTTCCAATGGTCCCCTATCCAATTACGAATGGCAAACCAAAAGAAGATCTTACCGATGGGAAGATTACATGGAATAATGGTAAACATCGAAGGTGCGAGCGCGCCTGCATATTTTGAGGTGATAGAGATTATAGATGACAACAATCCCTATCCTATGCTACTGGGAATAGATTGGGCCACTGATATGAATGGAGTCATAAATCTAAAGAAGAGTAAAATGATTTTTGAGAAAAGGTCACTACATGTAGTGGTACCTTTACATCCTGCAGAAGGATCACGCTACACAGAGCAAGTGCGCGCTGACGAGATATACTATATCTATAAGATAACCGCTTGGGAACGGGATTGGGTAAATCCAATGGCAGATGGAAGAATTTCATGGGAGCACGAAATCTCCTACACATCAGATTCAGATGAGGAAATAGAACGATGGCAGAACCGGTTACAGGGGGTAACCACACTTAATTACAACATCATGGGAAGATCACTATGTTGCGTGACAACCGAGGTAAGAAATCTGCCTATATATGACGGGTTAACAATGATGGATGAATTCCTAGACAAATTTGAAAGAGAAGTGTCAGAACAGAAATAGTTCGATGCTTTGAAATGGGCATTTCGCACTACGTCCTCTAGGTGGTGGGGTACGCACCAGTAGAGTTTCAAGGACTGGTGCGAATGCCGAAAGATGATGCGCTTTTGGGAAGCCTCAGAGGAGGATGGAAGCCATGAAATATGGATGAAATAGCCTACATGCCCACCTTTCCAGATGGGTAGAAGCATATGGTACACAACCTACACGAACACACGTCACACTCACGATAGGAAGCAGGAACAACAAGCAAAAGTAGGTAGGACAAGTGCGCTAACGGTGAAGTATGATGCAACCTAGCGCACCAGAAATCATACACGTGGAAGGCCTAGATCACCCTATCACGTTTGCAAGTCAGAGGTTGTCCAAAGCAGAGAACAACTATTCCACCACCGAGTGCAAGGGGTTTGCAATGGTGTACGCACTCTAAAAATACCGACACTATTTTCTCGGAGGAAATTTCAAGATGTATACCGATCATTCTTCGTTGAAATACCTAGTCAATAAGCCTGTTTTGGGGGAGCACATATGCAGGTGGCTCTTATTGTTCCAGGAATATGATTTTGAGGTTGTAGTAAAGATGGGATTCCTGAATGTAGGACCAGATCATTTATCGCGTATTGAGATAGGCGAGGAACCCACTAATATGGAAGAAGGATTACTTGATGCACAACTATTTGAGGTGCGGGTCGCAGATGGGCACTTCAAAGATATAATCCATCTTTTGACAACAGGAACCACGGTAAGGAATACTTCATCCAACAGAAGAAGGAATTGGTGGTACACGAGGTGGATTTTTCTGTCATAGTGGGGCACCTATAAAAAATGGGAAATGATGAGATATTGCAAAGATACATACCTAAATTTGAACGAAGATAGATCCTCGTGGAAGCACATGGGGGTGCTGCAGGAGGACACTATGTAGGACGAGCAATAACACAAAATATTCTCCGCATAGGGCTGTGGTAGCCAACCATACACCAGGATTCGAAAGCACACTATAAGGCCTGTGATATATGTCAAAGGACTGGAAAACCATTGCAAAGAGACGAGATGCCATTAAATCCACAAATGACACTGCAACCATTTGAAAATGGGCTTTCGACTTTGTGGAACTGATCAAACCTCAAGGAAATATGGGCGCATGCTACATCATTACCACAACAGAGTACCTAACACGATGGGCAGAAGCACAGCCGGTCAAAGACTGCACAACCGCTATGGCTACGAAGTTTTTGTTCGAAAACGTGTTGACCCAATTTGGCTATCTAAAAATCTTAATGAGTGGTCACAAAACACTTTTCTTGAATGAAACCATCAGTAGGCTCACCGAAGAATTCCAGGTGTATCATCAGAAAAGTACACCGTACCACCCTTAATCCAGTGGGATTGTAGAAGCTTTCAAAAAAATACTGGAGACTGCGCTGACCAAAGGGTACAATGCACAGCGAAACAATTGGGATTTTCACGTACCTAACGTGCTATGGGCTTACAGGACAACGTGCAAGAAACTTACAGGACAAACACCTTTCCTGTTAGTTTATGGCGTGGAAGCTATCATACAAATGGAATATATCATACCTACTCTGCGAATAACAATGCTCATAGGAATGACGGATCGTGAAGCTCTGGAGGAACAGCTTGCGCAATTGGAAGAACTTGAGGAAGAACGGTTTTTGGCTGGGTTTCATCAGCAGGTACAAAAGCAGCGTGAAAAATCCTGGCACTACCGCCATATCAAGTTACGCACCTTCAAGGTAAACGACTTAGTGCTGCTATATGACAGTAATTTTGGAAAAAATTATGGGAAAATTCAAAATGCACTGGCTGGGACCATACATGGTTAAGGAGGTCACAGATGAAGGTGCAGTCCAGCTAGTCAAGTTGAATGGAGAACCCTTCCTAGGCAAAGTAAATGGCAACCACTTGATTGAATCCCTACACAGGTGGGCCAACTATCTGACTAGCCGCCCAAAGCACAGTCTTCGCGAACCGAGGAGCCGGACAAGGGTGTGGGACTATAAACATATGCAACATATGCTGATATTTATGTAAAGAAACAATTCAGCCACAGAGGTCTCAGAAGAACGGATGCAGCAGGTTCAACAAGCAACAACACAGTGCGCTGCTGACATCAGTACTGTTCAAGAGTAATTGGAGGGACTTTGCACCAATATTGCCTCACTGACCGAGTAACTTGAGGGTGAGTCACAATGTTTTTGTTGAGGGCCTGTTGGGCATGGAATCCCCTCATAGCATGTTTTGGGGCTCAAAGCCCAAGTTTTGAGTAATATTATTGTAAAGATTCGCAAATTGTGGGCGCGAAATGTAAGATAGAGTCATAGGGTTGTCCACCCTAATTTTTGAATGTAATGTCGGCCTACCCATGGTCCGCAGACCATGGGATTGTATAAATAGAGCAAAGCTCTAAGTGTAAAAGAAAGGGAAGAAGAAGGAAAAAGGAAGAGTGAAGCATAGATCAAGTATCTAAGTGTGTCTTGGGTCATAATAGTAGGAATAGGATCTATAGCTGAGTGCGCAGAGGCCAAGTAGAGTCTGTAGCTAAGTGCATGGACCCCTGCAGCTGCGTGCGCAGGGCAAAATAGAGTCTGTAACTGAAGATAAAGAATAATAAAGAGAAGTTTTATCTTAATTATGTGTATTTTTCTTGGGTTATTATCTGTTGGATATGAATTGCAATTATACTATTTATTTACTGTGCGCACTTGTATGAATTGTGAATATTGTTAAGTATAACTTAAAGCATATAAATAAGCTAAGCTAATCAACTCAGAAAGGATTACTAGTAAGGACTGGGGTAATAACATTGTTTGGCCCCCGAGTAAGGCTACTCAAAGACAGCATCTCAGGCTGCAAGGTATGGGTAAGTGCGTGTAGCGACATGCGCGCGGGGTCGAACCGCGGACCACTTGAAAACATCAAACATCTTCAGGGTGCAGAAACCTAGTTATAGCACCCTCCCATACTACTTCGGGTGAGACCTTAGTCCATGCTCCGCAGACTGTTGCCGAAAGGGCCAGTAGTACCGGGATTTGTTTGGCTAAATCACCTCTGAACCTGGGTCAGGCACATACAAGCCAACACATTCAACACTTTGAGGCTCCAAAGTCTTCCTCTTATCTGTCGGAATGTGAGCCCATGCTCGTGAACCAAAAATGCGAAAGTGCGACACTTTTAGTTTCTTACTGGTCCAACATTCAAATGGAGCGGTGCCTTTGAGTGCTTTGTGAGGAATGCGGTTCTGAATGTATGCTACACAATTAATAGCTTCAGCCCATAGATTAGGAGGTAATGATTTGGACTGTAGCATACAATTGGCCGTTTCTTTTAACGATCGTTTTTTCCTCTGCGTGACATCATTCTGTTGTGGTGTATATGACACTGTGTGTTGTAGCTGTATACCTGCATCAATACAAAGTTGTTGCACATCTTTGTTGACATACTCCCCCCATTACCAGTACAAAGTATCTTAATCTTACACCTAGAATCATTCTCAGCAAGTGCTTTAAATTCTATAAGGCATTCAAATACTTCCGATTTTAATTTCATAAAAAAACCCAAGTAAAGCAAGAGAAATCATCTATGAAGGTGAGTACATATCAAGCCTTACTGATTGAAGGCTGGAGGAATGGGCCCGTGATGTCACTGTGAATTATCCCAAGAGGTGAAGAAGCTCTTTTTTCCTTCCCTTTCTCAAACTTTTGCTCTGGATTGTTGCCAAGAATGCATGCTTAGCATACACCGTTTGTGAATTTAATAGCGGGCAATCCTTCTACCATGTTTTCCTTGCTAAGTTGATGCAAGTACTTATAGTTTAGATGGAAAAATATTTCATGCCATAACCTACTGATATCATTATATTGTGACAAAAATACAGTGCTATTAGATTTAGGAACAAAGTGGGAGAAGAAATACAAATGAGAATCATGATTTGCAATTCCATGTGAAAGTTGTGAGCCCGTGGAAATGTCGGTAATCACTGTGGAGTCTGGAGTGAACTTCACCTTCCTTCCAGAGCCGAAATGAGTGATCTGATATATCGAGAGAATATTTACAGACAGCGAGGGAACATGAAGCACATTTGTGAAGCAACCCCCTTCAAGGTCTACAATTCCTTCTCCGCACACCTTTGTGGGTGTGGCATCTCCCAAGTAAATTGGGGATTTGGTGCTTTCTTCGATGGAGGAAAATTCATCTTTTGATGCAGCCATATGGTTCGATGCACCTGAATCAAGGATCCAAGCTGATGGAGTGGATGTGATAGCCATTAAAGCATGACCATCTCATGCTCTCCCTCTCCCATCTCTCGTTCTGTTATCATCCTTCTTCTTTGCATTCTTGGGCATGGTGAGGTTGTGCTGCTGCAATTGCTTAGCCATCTCATCGATTGTTTTCCTCATGTGATTTTCTTCATGATGAAAACCTTTGGAACAGTAGCTACAAACTTTTATTTCCTTCTTCTTCTTACCCTTAGGTAAATAAGAGTTCTCTGAATATTGTACAGGTCTCTCCTTCTTCGATTCATTAAATTTACCCTTCCCTTTTTGCTTGTCTCTTCCACTGCTCTTTGGAGCATCAGTAGCTGCAAGTGCTTGGTTCTTTGAATGCTTGATGGCACCCATTTTGACTAACTTAGCTTTCTATTGAGTCAATTCTGCAATGAATTCATTCAATGGAGGCATTTTCCATTTTTCCTGAGTCAATTTAGATGCTTGAAAAGATGATACAAATACAGAATATTCAGGGCCTAATTTCGAGAGAATCGAAAGGATGTGTTGATCTTCCTCTTTCTTGACTCCACATGCATAAAGTTCAATGAGGATGGATTTAAACTTGGTGAAGTATTCTTGTAGGTTTCTAAAATGAGTTGGACTGAGGGATATGAGTTCATTCTCCAGTTGACGCACTCTCATTTCATCCTGCTTGCCGAATAGTCCTTCCAATGTGGTCTAGACTGCATTGGGAGTAGTGACTCCGCTGACATGAAAGAGGAGTTCTCTGGAAATTGATAGGAATATCAGCCCAATTGCTTCATCTAATTTATTGAAATACTTTATATTCTCCGCTGTAGAAGTCAGTTCAGTCTCTGTTCCCATTGTTACCCTGTAAAGCGCTTTGCTTCGGAGGAGTAGAGTGATCTTTGTATTCCAGTCAAAGTAATTGAAAGGATTTAGAACGAGTTTTGTAGGCTGAGAGAGATGATCCATTGCTTCTTGCTGCACCTCCTGATGATCTACACCTGCAAATAAAACTATGTATAATCCACTAGATTCGAACTAGCTCTGATACCATGTAGAATTCCTACAGAAACTCCGATAGATCTAGAATTCTAGTTAAATTAAACACAAGTAATTTTCTGATATTAAAGAGAGGAGAGAAAGAATTTTCTCCATAAAATCAATGTATTAAATTAATGAACAATAGTAATAAATGAGCAACTAAACCTCTAATCCCAAAGGGAGGTGGTATATAGAAATTGCCAAATCTAGAAAACTAGGAAAAAACTAGTAAAAAACTAGAAAAGGATAAGAAAAGCTAAAGGGAGGCCTAAAATAGCAAGAATGACTCAAGAAAACCTATGCCAACTATCAGCCATTAGGAAAGCATGAGGAGGGGCGCATTTCCCAAGGAAGGAAACTTTAAAACATGCTAGAATGGTCCGAGGGACCAAATCCCTTGATTTAAGGGGGGATCTTCATGTGGGGCGCCAATCCTCAAATAACTCAAGTGGATGAGGTGTGGTTAGGTGTGAACATGCACTTAGTTGTATAAATTATTTATGAAAGTGGTTGGACCAATATTTCCATAATATTAAGCCTTTAAAGGAAAACAAGGGAAAGTTGGTCCACCAAGCTAGTTTACCAAAAACCAAGTGTAAACATGATTTTTGGTGCATGTGGCTAAGTCAAGGATACTTAGGCTAAAAAATAAATGTAGATGTTAGGATATTCCAACATGCAACTCCTGGGGCTACCAAATTTACTTTATCAACTTGGGGTTCATACAAACTTGGAGGGGACAATGTTGTATACACAAGTAAAAGTGATGGTTCTGCCTTTTGTCATTGTTCAGCTCGTGAGAGACCACTATGGTTTGTCAAGCCGGACTTCTTGTGCATAGAATCCTACCTTCCTTTCTATCTCCTCCCACTGATTTATTTCTTCCTCTTCCTTCCTTCCTTCTAACATCCCCAAGAGCAGTGGTGGACTGAGTCTTAAGCCAATCCAATTGACTTTGAGCCTCTGGATGGTTTGCTTGTACATGGGTGTCATGTTCAATGCTTCTCTCATTCTTTGAGTAGAATGGTACCCTCTGATTTTCAAACTATATGGCAGAGTATTCCATCTCCTTTGGTAAACTTGAATGCTGTCATCCCCTAAGAGTCTGAACATATCCTCAAAACGCGTAATTTCTTGCTCTTGGGCAGCAAGATATCTAGGTGCAAGTTGAGGATCATTTTCAATTAAATTATGTGTGTTCATGATAGCCATTGGATTTGACAGCTCATCTCTTATCATGAGAGGCTCTGTTTGTTCCCTTGCCAATATCTTCTTCATTTCTGCAGCCCTTGCTTCCTCATGGTTCATCCATGATGCCAAGGCCATCAACTGTAAATCCCCTAGTTTTGCATTAGGGTCCCATACATTTAGATCTGTCAAGGCCATGTAATGCAATTAGAACTAAGACATCTTAGCCCTATCCTCCAATGTTCTTTGATCACAAATATCAATGAACCGTCTATAATCCTGGAACGGCATAGTGCCTCTCTGGGCTAGGGTCTTGATTTGGAACTACAACCACTGTTCCCCAAGGTATAATGCATATGAACTAGCTGGCATCCTGCACTAGATTACCTCTAAATATAGACTGGCCATGGTTGCCAATTTATTTTCTTTTCCTTGCAGTTGTCCTTTCAACCATGCATTTTCTGCCTCCAACTGATTTTTCATTATGGCCTCTCTGTCCCTCAGGCTGCTTAGTTCTCTACAGATATCTTTGAGCTTTTCCTGCATGTGACCTATGTCCTCTACTCCCTTGGACTTGGAAATTTGCATCCATCTATGTGTTCTGGCTCTTTCCTTCTCAAGATCAAAGAATAATGGGATGGAAAGAAATTTTGGAATGACCTTGCCTCCTTCAATAAATCTGTAGTAGGAGTCAAGGTTAGGTTGAGGGCTAGGTTCCCTTAACTCTGGGTCCTCCTTATTTGGTTCTTGCTGCATACTCCCTTCCTTATTCAATTTTTGAGTTTCCTGTAGGTTTAGAAGAGTTTCTTGTAGGATTGCTTCTACTTCCTGTAGGTCCTATTGTGTATCCTGTAGGATGTCTTTCCCTTGGATGAGGCAGATCTAGTCACAGGCCTTCTCTCATAAGTGATAGGATACTTAGGGGAGGTTTGTGTTGAGGATCTGTCTCCTTGAGTTTTAATAAGAGGAGCCATATTTTCCTACTGTTTAGGTGAGTCTTCAATGACAATGGAAACCTTGGTGGGAGTTTCAGGTTTTCCCTCCCTTATCCTTGTACTCTTTCTTGTTCTAAAACTAGGTTTCCACACCCTAGGGATCTCTGATATGTCGAGATTGATACGCGGTCCAACCTTCGTGCTTACTGTGCTACACGTACCAGTGGGCACCTCACGGCCAGCGATGTTGTCTTCATGCAGTCCTAATCACAGTGTGATCCTTGTTATTTACCCAAGTCTTTCCTAATTATGCACTGTTAGCCGGTTACTTAGATTATTTGCATATATAAGTATTCTAAACCATACAAGCATTTACTCAACTACGCGCAATAAATAAGCAAAGTAAAAATAATACATAACAATAGAATAATAATTCAAGAATAGATGCACAAAATTAGGTTAAACTTTTCTCTTATTAATCTTCAATCCCGATTACAGACTCGACACCAGCCTACGCACTCAGCTGCAGGGGTCCGCACACTCAGCTGCGGACTCTACTAGGCCTCTGCGCACTCAGTTGTAGAGCCTCTTCCTATCACTATGACCCAAAACACTTCGAATCCGATTCTAAGCTCGAACCATTCCTATTCTCCTCTCTTCCTTATTCACTCCCTTTACAACTTAGAGCCTCGCTCTATTTATACACTCCCATGGTCCGCGAACCATGGGTAGGTTGACATTACATCAGACTATTTCACCTAACTTAGGGCAGAATACCCTATGGCTTAATCATTTGTTTCATGCTCCATGCTCGTAATTCGCAGAGTCTTACAATATACTTGACCAGAACTTGGGCTTTGAACCCCAAAAACATGTTGCGGGGGATCCCATGCCTAACAGGCTCCCAACACAATCATCGTGACTTGTCCCAAGTTACTCTGTTGGTGCGGTGATCTTGGCACGGAGCCCCTCCAACTATTCTTGCGCTATGCAGACATCTGTAGCACACTGTTCCATATTCTACTGGATCTACTCCACTCTTTCAGCTGAATTCTCGCTGTCAAGGGCAAATCCCTGTCTTAAGGCATTCATCGCCTTCACCTGTGCAAGCTTTCCTTCGATGTCTACAGTGATGAGGAAGGCCTCATCAATCCAAGGCTGGATGCATGCTTTAAGGACTACCTCTTTCTGCCACGCGACATCCACCTGTTCCTTCAACGCCTTTGCCTGTTGTAGCTTCGCAAGCCATTAGGTCAAGACAACTATCTATGCCATTCCATGCACACTGTCATACTGCACTTGAAGCTCCTGCGCCTCCATTTCCAGGCATTGTATGTTGGGGTCCTCCTGTAATGAAGTGAGGACCGCGAAGGATTCTTCCAACATAGTGGTGCAGTTCTGTATTGCCTGTCCTATTTCCTCTAGCCCTTTTTGAATAGCGCCAGCGTGTTGTTCCCTAACTTCCAGGGGCGTAGAGGACTGCGCCTTTAATCACAGCTTGACAATCTGAAGGTTGAGGTCCAACTATACTCTCGTTGCTTCCTCCTTTGCCTCGCGAAATCCATTGGCTAATTTGTGGATTCGCACCCTAGCTGGTAGGTTAGTCATGATTTCTAGCTCTGGAACATGGCAACATGCTTCTTCTACCATTTGCTCCAACTGTTGATTCTGCACAAGCACTTCATCACGCTGTAGACTAAGCTGCTCAATGTTGATTCTATGTTCACTTAGAATCTGTACTGCACATCCTTCCCTAGCGGGAGTTATGTTGTCACTCCATTCTGCAGCTGATATAATGTATCCCGCAGAAGGGAAGCCAAGTTTAAGCACAATCCATTAATTCTTCCCACCGCGGCTCTGTCCTCCTCGCTTTCTGCTGTTACCGCTCCTTCCGGTAGCACTGTGGTGTTGGCCATTTTTGCACGCAGCAGCTTCTTCGCTATTGATGTACCTACAGCACAGTAGGAGACTATTGTTCCTTCCTATGGGGGCCACACCTGAAGTTCCCATAGCTGTGCCCTGAGGGCCCCCAACACATTTGGTTGCTCCATCATAGCTTCCTAGAGTGCTTCCTTGGTGACCTCGTGAACTGTGTCGCCGATGTTGTAGAGGTCACCCTCTATCATTGTGATTGGTTCACTTTCCAGTTTGGAAGCCTTGGTCTTCTTTTGTGGGCCTACTCTGTCCATACCGTGCGTTGTTTCGGCTGTGTAGATGTTGTCCTTGGGTTTGTGCCTTCTGTTGTGTCCTCTGCTCCTTGCCTTGTGGTCAAGTCTGGGCCTCCTTCCTCCCATGGCGTAGTAGCCCCTGTTGCGTGTGTTGTTGCTGCTTTTTCGGTGGCCATGGCCTGCTCTGTGGCTGCCTTCACTACCTCGTGGGTAGCCCTTACCTCCACAGCCAACTTCTCGTTGCTCTTTTGCTGGACCAGTTGGGTGATGCGCAACTTGGTGGCATCCTTCTGCTTTTGTGTTGTTGTTCTATCATGCTCCGCCAAATTCAGGGCGCACCATTTGGGAGGCCATGAGTTGAGCATGGAGAATATGGCATCATCAATTGCGATGAAAGGAATCTTGGTCCAGTTCTGCATCGGATCCTTATGCGCCTTGATATATACATTGTGCATATCTTCCTTGAAGTCTGCAAAGCTCCACAGACTGTTGTACACTGTGGGGGATAGGCGTAGCCTTCTGTTAATCCACATCCAGACGCTTTCCTCCATGAGCACCTAGAAGATCTTAGTATCGCAGATCCACACGGCTTCCTTCGTAGCCCAGAGCGACATGTATTTTGCACCCTCTGGCAAGTCCTGTTCAATATGAGGGAACTGACTGTCCTCAGGTAGTTCCCCTATCACTAGTAAGATAGACAAGAGCAACCACATGTAGTGGAAGGCCTTGCCCTACTCCTGAGCTTCCTTGCAATTCATTAGGAATTCTTCGCAAAGTAATTTGGCCCAATTGAATTGGACCCCTTCCGCGCATTGTTCTGCCAGCGCAACTACCGACGCTGGTACCTTGTCTCTGCTACATTTTCTCATCATCTTTTCTACCAACAGTTGGGTGGCTACACGCACCCCTTTGTCTTTAATGCTACTGATTGCGTAGCCTCTCTTCTTTTTTTCCAATTTGTACTTCTTCTTCATGGCCTCTACGAGCGCCACATCTCCACTTTTTCCAGCTATCTCCGGAGGGTCCTTTCCCTTACAGGGAAGCCAAGAAATCATGTGAATAAGCTCCATCATAATGGGAATAGGCTCCTCCAGCCATAACTACCCATCATGCACCATGGAAATCAGCTGCCTGATGACAAAGATTGTGATAGGTGTGCAGTGAAAATGCAGAATCCATAGTAGGTGGAGTAGTGCAGCCTTCTCCACTCCGCGCAGCCATTTCTACGGCTCTAGCGCCGTAACTGACCCCTCCTTGCTCTGTTTCATGAGGTTCTAAGTCTGTAAATGTGGGAACTTTTTGCTGTCTGCGAGGTCTTGTCTTGAAATTTCATTGTGGGCATGCGGCCTAGGGCCAAGCCTTCAAACAGAATTCCATCTGGGAGGAGCAGGGTTTGGAGTCTGCTCTTAGCAGCATATAAATCCTTGGGTACCTTAACTTTCCCTTTCCATGGAGGAATGAATTCGGGCAATTTTGTGGCGGCGTGCACCGGTTGGATATCCTCTGCCATTTCTTCATCCGCCTTTATCTCATCCACGAGAGCCTATAATTCCTCCTCCTCATCATATGTCTCAATAGTGACCTCCTTGCCTTTTTCTTCCATGGAAAGTTTACCAAACCGCGGATTTCGTGGGGACATGTGGACTGGTCCTGCTGCCTGTTTATCCTTCTTTGGCCTCGACGTCCGAGGTGATTTCAGAATTTCCGGCGCATCCCCAACCTGCACCGTAGGGTCCTGCGCGGCTTCCTCGATGGTACTCTCGGAAAATCTCACACTTGGCTTGGTAGCAGTCATCGTGTTTGCACGGGATATGTTCTATCGTGTACTCAAAGATGGTAATATTGCTCAGTGCCCAATACTCTGCAACTGCTCAAATCTCAACCAACCAAGTGTTGTCTCATGGCTAGCCTTGGGAGTTTTATAGCGTCTTTTGAATTTGAATTTGACCACTCCCCCCACTTCTGAGTCATTAATGCATTCTTGGTGGCAGATCGTCCCAAATCTAGTTCTTAATTCGTGTCTTAATTGCCCACCGCCCGCTCCCTTTTGCATTAAATTGGACATCTCGTCATGAACAGTGATGCCAATGGTCACTTCCCAGCCTACCCGCGTGACAGCGTAGCCTCCTATGCACGAGCGCGACCCTTGTGACATGTTGATCATGCGCGCAACTCCCTTATCACGCAACTCCCACACAGACTCTTTTGATAGTCCTGCGCTCTCTTTCAACTACGTGGAGCACTGAGACTGTGCTTCCTACAGCTAGTCAAGTGGTCTCACCACCTGTGCAAGACTTCAATTCACCTTCCAGTCAAGTCCATGGGCACTCCCCAATTACCCTCACGACAGTCACCGGTATGCTCCCCTAGTTACTACGGTTGATAAGGTGCGGTCGTAGCCATGGTAGTAGAGTCATAAACTCCCAGTGACAATCTTCTAATGCAGTGGTATGGTTGTCCGTTTCTTGCCTTGTTTTATCGATGAGACTTGCGTGCGTGATCTCGTGTTCTAGTTTTTTGATCTCAGTGTAACAATGTGAACTTTGAAACGGGAACCCATACTATTACCCGTTTTGTAGAGATAGCAAAAAAGTGACCCGATTTTGAAAAGGGGTGATGCAGAACACACATGTATTTTTTAGAGCTTAGTTTTTGGCACTATAAATTTTTTTATGTACATTGCATTTTATAATGGTAGTGTTTTTTATGCTGATTTAAAAACGTGGTAATTCTACAGTAGGCCCTTTTTTTAAAAGGATTTTTTTATTTTTTTATTTTCTAATGTATGAAGTGTAAATAATTATTTTGTAAATTTAATAATTTTTGAAGTGGTCTTTTTCTTCATATTTTCTTGTTTTTTTTTTGTTTTCTTTTTTGTAGTGAGGTTTTTATTGTTTCACATATTTAAAGAAGAAGGTCGATATTTTGAATTTTCGATATCCTACATATTTATACATCGTTAATTAATTTTTCAATCCACAAGAAATAATTGTTTCTAAAAAACAATATTTTTTAAAGTGGACATAAAAATAGCCATTTTTAACATAAAAATAATTTAAAAACTACACATTTTGATAATTTTTTGCTATAATTGACATGTGAAAATCACAAATTTTATATGAAAATTTTAACTAAAAATAGTTAAATGATAGTTTTTTTATGAATTTCATGTCAAAAAAATAATAATAATCATTTTTTTTTTCAAAAAATAATGATTAACTTAAAATTTAATGCGAAAATCACATATTACAAATATTGAACGCATGACAACCTTAATTGAGTGTATATTCTTCTCATAAAAAGTCAAAGTCAAAACATTGCAAGTATAACTATTTATTAGTTACAAAAAATGAGCTTGATTTCCAAGCATAACTTAAATTTAATCAACAATGTCACGTAATCCAAACTCTTTGTCCTCTAGAGTTTCATCATTGTCTTCTTCCACAATATTTTCTGTTTTCTTTTGCTCATTTTCGTCCTCTAATGGATCTTTGATGTCTGTGAATCTCCCAATGTATGTATTTCCAAACATCCCATGTAATGGTGGTTGAGGTTCCTTTGCTTTTTTTGCCAAATGTGATTCACTAAAGTCCCCTTTCTTCAACCCAATTTCTTGCATTGCATCTAGAAGAAATTGAAGAGCATTAATTCTTTGCTTAATGAAATTGCACTTTAATGGATTTTTTCAATTGCAATGCAATTTCTTCCTTTTTGAAGGCAGCATGATAGTGTTGTACCTAATTATCAAGCACAAAAGAAATAATGAAGTAAATTAGTACAATGACATATTAATTAAAAAAATAACATATTGAAATTCAATTCTATATAATAAAACTTACCTGAGCCAGAAAATAAATCCAGAACCCAATCCCCTTCATTTGGACATATGTCTATAAGATAGTTAATCAATAATTGTGGTTTTTGATAAATGTTAACTATCTCTCCTTTTTCTCCTTTGTCTTCATATGTTAGTTTTCTCACAACAGCATCATAAGTCAATATTTGGCTATGACTCTTTCCGTCTACCCGATTAAAAATCATAGACATATAGCTATCATCTTTTTCCCAACTATCAATATGAATGAACTCACAATCATTTATAAATACTTGATCGTCACGGTTAAGAAGATTTGACTTTTGCCTGTAACATGAAATAGTAAAAGTTCAATCAACTTGTACATAAATGAATTTTTCAAAATTAATCAAATATACATTTTAAATGTCTTACCATGTAAGCTGCATCCTTAAATTTGTTTTCCATTTGAAGCTTGACAATATCATTGCCAATTGTGTGTCAAAATGAAATGTCACAAATTTCCATAATGGTGATGACGTGACTTCTACAAATCCCGCAACCACTTTACTAAGAGCTTGATAAGTATAAGGGTCACTATCATAGTCAATGTTTGGAATATTGAAACCATGGGAATGTCTGCAATAACTAGGGCATACTCCCTTTTAGGTATGAGTTTAGCAATGTCTTCGCAGTCGCCTTGTATTACTTGATATTGAACATTGTCTAGCCCATTCCAAATGAAATGAGTAAGAGTTGGATCAAGTTCAACATTCTTAACACGTTGCTTCCTCAGTCTTTCGATCTTTATTTTTTCAATAGAGGTTCTGAATATAGTTGGCGCTCCATTATCATCCTTCTTCATCTTTTATAAAATAAACAAATATATGTGTAAGTTATAAATTAAAAATAGTACACAGATGAATAAAAATGAATGTGTAAATCAAGATACCTTTTTAAATTCAAGATAAAAAGTTTTTAATGTTGATGTAGAACTTGAATCTGGATAGTTGCGTACAACATCATCCCAACTATCTTCATTCAACAATCTAACCATTTGTTCTTGAATTTTCATGTAAACTTTGTCACTGCATAGATAAAGTAACAAAAAGTCAATATAATATTATGTATAACAAATACTACCAAGAACAACATGTTTTATTTAACAGAAAATTATAATCTATAAATAAAAAAAAATGATTCAACAAACTTACTTTTGAAATTCCTCAGACATTTCCTCCAATGATAATTCCCCTGACTTCACACGAGATAATATTGTTTTGATAATTTTTTCATCTTTCACTCCTTGCATTGTTCTCTAAGGTGTGATAGTCATATATTCTGGAAGTTGCTTCAATTCAGGACCTGATTTACTGTCGCCACATATCAATGGCTTAGACTTTTTGACCTTCTGGTTTTTAATGCCAATGTTTTCCCACATGCTAAAAATCTCATTAATCAACTTCCAAACATCCCCAGTTCTAAATGCCAATTGGAAAATGTTATCTACACCTCTGAATATATCACTAGGAAGGTTGCATTTTCCACCTTTTGAATTGGGTTTCTCTTCAATTCGATAGCCTATTTCCATACAACATTCCCTTTGGAAATCTGCAATAACATTTATCCTATCCCCACCACATTTTCTTGAAATTCACTATGAATAAATCTAACCCTTTGGATGAAAGTCATAGACATCCTATATTCATTATCTGAATTATGATCCCATGCCACTAACTTTGTTTCTATATTCGATAAACCAGCGTAAATAATACATTTCATTGTTTCAAAACATGGGTTATTGGGATATTCCTCCATCAATTGTCTTTGAGCTTGTACAGAATGGTTCCCCCCAAGCACATAATAATTGTATTCAAAACATTTTGACTTATCAAATGCTTCTTTGTTGGGAACTTGAACTGGATCAACAAGAAGCACATAATTAACCACATGAGCATATGGATTTTACCTCATCAATGTCTTCAAGTTGTGAACATGCAGATGGTGTGGCTTTCTGACTTGATATTGACATTGTCCTTCACTTGCCTTATAGGTTTGTCTGACATTAAGCTTAAATGTACGACCACTGTCAATTAAGTATTTCTTTGTCAAATTCTGTCGAATGGCATTTTGTTTTGTTTTTATAATGCCATCCTTTAAATCAGCTCCTGGTGTAACAATTTCTCTGCTTTCTTTTGAAGTTTCACTAGGTTCTTGACTGCTGGTAATGGCTACCTCAAAATCTTCAACTTTACTTTTCTTCGTCATAACATTCTCAACAGATTTATTCTTGGGCATTGTTTCTTTTGGTCTTTTACGGCTCTTCTTAGTTCCAATGTCATCTTCAGTAACGGCAACATATGCTTCACTATCAGTTTCAACTTCATCGCCCTCAAAAGTAACTTGTCTACCCTTGCTAGATTTATCCACTAGAGGCCTTTTTTCTAATCCTTTGGATGTAGTTTTGTAGCATCATCAATTACTACACTTTGCTTGTTTCCCATATCTTCCTCTGACACTAAGTAAAAACTGCTGACAACTTTCATGATATCATGCTCTATGAAATGAATGCCTCCCAACCTAATTGAAGAACTTTCAACAAAATTTTGCCAAACAAAATATCATATGTCAATAAAAACAAAATTAAAAAAATATAGTGAGACACTTTCAAGAAAGCAAAATACAAATATAAATAACAATACTTATGATGTTTTGTTTCATCTCATTTACGATTTGTTTACACAACTTTGTAGATGCCTCTCTTGTGTCATACAATGAATATGTTAGTCTATATTTAATCCTTTCAGTGACTTGGGAGCTTTTGTAAGTATGTAAACAACTTCAGTTTTCGGTACCGAACACATATCTTTGACTCTTCCCATCAGCTCAAAAATTCCATTTTCATTCGGTATAACAATATATAGATATATATTCACATTTTGGCTTTCTCTTTCTTTCACATACCAGATTCTTGATGGGAATTTCACCTCTTTTGAATTCTTTCAGTCTGAAATCATCTTCTTATCATTTGAGGCACTTGAAAGATTTGTAGCCATGAGCTCAGGTGGAGTTCGTTCACCAATGTTTTTTGAAGATGCACCTTTAAGAGTCTTTGGTCCAAACATATTCACAGAAATCTTCTTTGATGCCATTTTCCTGAAAAATAGAAACACATAAATCAGTAAATAATGAAAACATATTAACTTAAATCCACAATGAAAATATATCATAAATTTTTAATTTGTATAATCAGATAATTGAAATTAAAAAAATATTAACACTAAGAAATGGTAGAAGCCCACTGACACCACGCCGTCCATCCGTGGAGTGGCAGGTGATTGTTGCACCCCCTACCCCCGATGCCCTCCCCCCACCCCTCTTCTCCCCCAACTGACCCACGCCACACCACGCAACCCCACCCCGCAATCGGACGGCCATCCAACCCCACCCTTACCCCCCTTCCACCTCTCTCCCTACCCCCACGCCACCCCAACCCCCAACAACTTCCCCCCACCACGCCCCAACCCCCTACAGCCTACCCCACCATGCCCCCCCCACCCCACTTCCCCCCCTTACCCTCTGCCCCCCACCACCAACCCCCTACAGCCTACCCCCACTTCCCCTCCAACCGAGCCACCCCACCTCGCAATTGGACAGCCACCCCAGCCCAACCTAGCCCACCCTTACCCCCCTTCCACCTATTCCCCCTACCCCCCTCCCCCTCCAATCGACCCAGGCCTCCCCGCAATTGGACACCCACCGCATCCAACCCTTACCCCCCTTCCACCTACCCCCAACCCCCCAGCTCTCCCTCCTACCCCCCTAACCCAACCCACCCACCCCCCTCTCCCTCGGCCCTCCCACCCACCCCCCTCTCCCTCGACCCTCCCTCCTACCTTCCTTCCCTAACCCCTCCTCACCCTTCCCTTCCCCCAACCCCTTAACCCTCGGCACCCTCACCCTACCCCCCTACCCGACCCCCTACTCCACCCCCCTACCCGGCCCCCAGACCACCCTACCTGACTCCCCCACTGCACCCCCCTACCCGACCCTCTGCGGCCCCCCTTCCTTCCCCCTCGGCCCCCTTACCCTACCCCCTACTTGGCCCCCAACCGGGCCTCCTCCCTTCCCCCTCTCCCACCCTTCCCCCTCCATACCCGACCCCCCCACCCGGCCCCCACCCGCCTGATAGGAGGGTAGGGTGGGAGGGCCGAGGGGGGAGGGGGCCGGGTAGGGGGGTTGAGTGGGGGAGGCGGTGGGGGGGCAAGAGGGGGAGGTGGAAGGGGGATAGTGGGGTGGGATGGGGGGGCCGAGGGGGGAGGAGGGAAGAGAGGGGAAGGGGGAGGGGGAAGGGGGTAGGGGAGTGGGGTAGGAGGGCTAAGGGGGAAGGGAGAGGGGGCGGGTGGGGGTCGAGTAGGGGGGCCGGGTAGGGGTGCGGTGGGGGGTAGGGGTGAGGATACCGTGGGGGGTAGGGGGTAGGGAGGTGGGGTGGGATAGGGGTTGAGGGGCGGGAGGTGAGGGGGTGGGTGAAGGGTTAGGAGGGTGGAGTGGGATGGGGGTTGAGAGGCGGGAGGTGAGGGGGGAGGGGAGGCCGTGGGTGGTAGGGGGCTACGGACGGTGGGCCGTGGGGGGTAGGGGGTGAGGGAGGTAAGAAGGTGGGGTGGGATGGGGGTTCACAGGCAAGAGATGAGGGGGAAAAGGTGGGGGGGGGGGGGCAAGCGTGGGATTGGGGGCCAGCTGTCTGGGGGAAGGGGGGTAGGGGGGAGGACGTGGGGGGCAGGGGGTAGGGGGGAAAGGGTGGGGCTGGAAGGTGGAGGTTCGAGGGGACAGCATGGGTGAGTTTGGGTAGGGGGCCGGTAGGGTGTGCGGAGGGAGTGGGTGGCTGGCCAATTGCAGGATGGGGGTGCCTCGGGCCCACCATGCTCACGGCAGAAATATTGGTTAATTTGGCTGACAAAAAATCTTAAGTTTAAAAAAAAAATCTACTTCGTTAAACTAATTTAATATGAGAATTTTCAAGGAAAAAAATTTAACTGACCTTTCAATTGCGAGAATTCTTCGTTGAATATGTTGTTGATACCAATGTAGCTACTCCACAAATTCGCTCCAAGTCTTTCAACGAACCTCGGAAAACCTTGATGTAATGTGAGTAATAGTGATAATGGAATATATAGGTGAAATTACGGAGATGTTTTACCGTACGGTGAATGCGGGATTAATCAGTTTTAATAAATTTTAACATGTTAATTTTTTTATGGCGATGAAGGAAAATATGATAAAGTGAATATTATGGAATTGTTTTACAGCGGGGTGAATGTGGGATTAATTTGTTTCAGAATGTATTATAAAAATTAAAAAAAACATTCAATTGTTTAGTAAATATTATATACTTTGACTATTAAAATAATTTAGGTAGAAGTTGTAGTTTACAATTTTAACTTTAATGATTTATTTCATAAAAAAATTAAGTTTACATTTTTCATTAAATTGTAGAATAAAATAATGAAGAGAAATAAATCTCACAAACTTTTAGGAGGGAAATATTTTCGTGAAAGTTTTTGGGAGGAAAATTTTTGGAGGGAAATATTTGTGCAAAATTTTTTGAGGGGAGGGGGGGGGGAATTTTTTGAGGGAAAATTTCATTCTCTAAGCTATATAATATCTTTAGGGGACTCTCCATTTGTATCATTCAACATCTTCTATTTGAAAGGGATGGATTGTCCTAATAGTGAAGTTTCGAATTATACAGCATCAACATCTTCATCACGTAACAACTCTATTCATATGGATGAATATGGCAGGAATTCTTCCACTATGAATAGAAATTCAATTCTTCCTCTTAGTCCTAATCCTAAGGACTATGAGAGCAGCATCGATGAAAGAGGGGATGGATAATTTCAAATAAATAAAGAGTCGCAGGTTCCACTTAGTCCAAATTCAAAGGACTATGAAAGTAGTAGTGATGATGAGGTTGATGAAAAATTTCAAAAGAATGGAGTCTCACGGTGTCCACTTAGTCCTAATTCTAAGGACTATGAAAGCAGCAATGATGAAAAGCATGATGGTGAAGTTCAAAAGAATGGAGTGTCACGATGTCCACTTAGTCCTAATTCTAAGGACTATGAGAGCAACAGTGTTTAAGAGCATGATGACGAATTTCAAAAGAATAGATTGTCACGGTGTCCACTTAGTCCTAATTCTAAGGACTATGAGAGCAACAGTGATGAACAGCGTGATAACGAATTTGAAAAGAATGGAGTGTCAAAGTGTCCACTTAGTCCTAATTCTAAGGACTATGAAAGCAGCAGTGATTAAGTGCATGATGATGAATTTCAAAAGTATGGAGTGTCACGGTGTCCAGTTAGTCCTAATTCTAAGGACTATGAGAGCAGCTTTGATGAAGAGTGGGATGATGAATTTCAAAAGTATGGAGTGCCACAGTGTCCAGTTAGTCCTAATTCTAAGGACTATGACAGTAGCAGTGATGAAGAGCGGGATGATGAATTTCAAAAGAATGGAGTGTCACGATGTCCACTTAGTCCTAATTCTAAGGACTATGAGAGCAACAGTGATGAAGAGCGTGATGATGAATTTCAAAAGAATGGAGTGTCACAATGTCCTCTTAGTCCTAATTCTAAGGACTATGAGAGCAGCAATGATGAAGGACAGGATGATACACTTAGTCCTAATTCTAATGAGTATAAAGGTAGCAGTGATGAAGGATAGGATGATGCACTTAGTCCTAATTCTATGGACTGTGAGAGCAGCACTGAAAATGCACATGAGGAAGAATATCCAATAAACATCGAGTCAAATTTTCCATTGAGTCCGAATTCTAAGGACTATGATAGTAGCACTGAAGAAGGGGAAGATGAAGAATATCCTCCAAGTCAGTATTTGAAAAGCACAGTTGATCATAGTGTGGATAAAATTCCTCTTAATGATGATGAAAATCCTTATACAAATGATGATCCAATGATGGAGATGTTGCCAAGAAATATTGTATCGAGGAGTAGGAGCAGACCTTTTCGTATCAATGCAAGATGTTCTAGTTATACAAGGGGTAGAGCAGAATATCTGACGAGAAGAAGTTCTATCAACACACTCATTTCAAGTGAATGTTGCCAAAAAGATTACTTGAAACATATGGATTTCAAATTTGCATTAGAGAGTAGGAAGAGATATTTTTCAATGAATAAAAGCATGAAAAATTCATATTTAGTTGGGTGCATGCAATCTACATTGTCAGGTTATGATTATCATATTAGGACTTTATTTATCTGTAGAAAAGCTTTCAAAATGTTTCATTCGATTGGGAATTTTCGTCTCTCGAGAATTCAAGAAAATTTGGAAAAGGATCCCACATTTTATTCTGAAGTACGTCATAAAAGATAGTTTGGGCCATTATCAAATACTGCAATGTCATGGATGAAAGATTTCTTTTCAAAGCATGGAGAGTGTATGCCAAATAGAGAGATAATACATATTCCAGATAATTTTTCAAGACGAGAAATCTACAACTTATACAAAGAATATGCAGAAGGTGCTAAGGGACATGGCCGGTTTATTACATATCAATATTTTGTGAAGGTATGGAAGAAAGAATTCAACAATGTCCATATTCCTAAGAAGATAAGGATGGGGATTTGCAGTACATGTGCTTCTCTTAAATCAAAAGGGACAAATGTGAAGGATCAGAAAGAGGTAGGCATTCATAACTTTAACTTTTAAAATTTTATATTCATCAAGTATGAAAACATGTTTCTTAATGGCTTTCTTTTATGTTGTGTAGATTCAATTGTCAAAGAACTTCAGGAGCATCGCGAAAAACAAACAAATGAAAGGAAAAAGTTGTACAAGCATCGAAAGAAGTATTATGATAATCTGAATAAATATTTGGGTTTGATGATTGATGGTATGGACTAGAAGAAAACACTTTTACCACATTTTGTTCGCACACCCAAAAATTTACAGGAGGAAAATTTTATTCAGTATCAGTTGGTCAGTTGTATGGTCTTCAATGGGAAAATGTTGCCAAAGGTGTAAGTCACAGCTCCAAATATTCATAATGATGCAAATCTGACCATAACCATAATTCATGATGTGCTTTCTCATTGGTCTGCTAATCTTCCTGAAGTTTTGTATCTACAATTGGACAACACTTGCCGTGAGAACAAAAATCAGGTTGTTTTTGGATATCTAAACATGCTTGTTGAATTGAGAATTTTTCAGAAGGTAAAGGTTGGTTTCCTTCTTGTTGGGCACACTCATGACCATATTGATCAGATGTTCAGTCATTTTTCAGTCACATTGAGAATGAAGAAAGTTGGGAGCTTGCCATCATTAATTGAATGTATTAAGAAATCATACATGCCAGAGCCTACTTTTGATGTGTTGGAAGAAACTGTTGACATGCGAAGGTTTATTATGGGATCATATGGTGAGGGGAAATGCATTGAAAAACTTAATGACATTAGCTTCCAACATAAATTTCGTATCAAAAAAATTGATGGGAAAACACTAATATGGGGTAAGAAGTATTCAATTATTGCAGAATGGTCACCGTCATCAGGTTTGCAAATTTTGAAGTTCATTCCAGATCATCCAATATTTGCATCAAAAATATTGTTATTACAATCAGTTGGTGAAGTTCATAATGCACGCAAACAAAATAGAGATATAAATTATTCTGGTTTCCTAGAATAAATTAAAAAATGTATTAGATATACATATGAGTACTTTGACATTGCTGATTCAGTTTGGTGGGAGTCATTTTTCAATAATCAAAGTGATATCATTTCAACAACAACAAATGAAGATATACCTTTGAAAAATCCATTTGTTTGGCCACAAAATGTGTCGAATGCACATGAGGAAATAAACATTGTTGAACAGCAACAATCTCAAGGTA
Source organism: Pinus tabuliformis (assembly GCA_031772625.1). Taxonomy (NCBI): domain Eukaryota; kingdom Viridiplantae; phylum Streptophyta; class Pinopsida; order Pinales; family Pinaceae; genus Pinus; species Pinus tabuliformis. The sequence continues at coordinate 353,851,127 of CM062816.1, forward strand.
ATATTAATTCTTCACAGGCAGAGGAAAGAGAGATGTATATTGGTTCCAGAAGGTCTCGTGCACAACATGAAACCATGGAAGACCTTTACAGGGGTTCAGTACAGGATATTAAGGAGGGTTGCATGATCGCAGTGCTAGCAGATGGAGATCCCAATGGCTATCCATTTTGGGTTGCTAAAGTTATAAAGGTCTTTACAGAAAATGAGGATGTTACAAGTGTTCAAGTACATTGGTATGTCACAAATACACACCCATTCAATGGTGTGTATAAGCCAGAGATAGTAGTTGACAAAAAAAATGGCGGAAAGAGAAAAAGAAAGGGTACGAATATAAATCGTCGCCACACAGACATATTGAAATTGGAGGATGTTGACATACTTGTTTATGACTTCAATTTAATAAAGATAGGAACTCTTCGCTTCAAGACGATAGAGATTCTAAAAACGTTGTTACTAGAAGGAACAGTGTTGAGATGGGAGTCTGCTGAAACCAGTCGTAGATCTAGAATAATTTTGAAACCCGAAATGATGGGCATGCATGTGGACTCAAATGGGGCACTAGTTGATGAAAGGGAAGAATATGGAACATCTTCGTCAGCATCTAGTCACTCATCTGAAGATGTGAATTCTGATGGTGTGCAAGAAAATATGAGTGATTTTGAATAATTATTTAAGATAGTTTATCTAACTGATGTATGCATCGTATCTTGAAATAAAATTTTTGATTACCATATGGTGTTAAATGAGAAGTTATGAGTCATTTTTATGTTGTTGGATCATTTTACTAGCAATTTTTTTAAATTTTGAAGATTGACCCTAAAAAAAAATCATCGTTCCAATATAATCACTTTTTTGTTTTCAAGCTGTATTTTGCACGAAAATTTTGTTTTCACTGCCATTTTTAAAACATGTTCAAAATTGTCCCTAAAACAAAAAACCATCGTTCCAGTATACACACTTTTCGTTTTTAGCACTGTTTTTGATGTTTTTTTGGCATTTTTTGGCTAGAGTTCCCGTTTTGAGTTTATAGTTGTTGGAAATACTGAGGGGGGGGGGGGGGGGGTGAATCAGTATTTCTTATTTTTTAATTGTTTTAGTGATTGCCAAAAGCATATATAGATATGTATATGTATACACAGAACACAGAAATCAACAGTTGGAATTAATGCTTTTATTAAAAATCAAGACAGTGTAATGAAATAAATACAATATAAGTATATATCTGATTATGAATGGTTGCCAAGCTCCAACTTGGACTTCAGTGAGGCTCCAACCTCTAGAGAACCAACTCTATTTTGTAGTGGTTATGCACTTAGGAGCACCTACCCCTAATGACTTCAGTCTTATTCAATTCTGAGGCTCCAACCTCTTGGGCTCCAACCCAAGCCTAATATAAACTATTCTGTTGTTGTTCTCTACTCACAAGCCTGATGAGCTTCTGCTATTCTCCTGTTCTCTTGCTTCTCTGGCCTCCTTCCTCTTGCATGTTCTTCAGCTTCCTCTCTCACTGATTATACCTCCACCAATCACCATCTCACTTTGTTTTTATGTTTTTATGTATTTCAGATGTCTCTGACTCTTCGTTTCCGCTTTCCACCACCTCTTTGGCTTCCTCCTCAGTCGCTGTCGTTTCTTCTGACTTGATTGATCTTTCAGCTTCCCTCCTTGGTCGCTGTGGCTTCCTCTGTGTTGGCTTTCCATTCAACTTCTTGGCTTTACAGTCACTGTGTGTTAAAACTGTAACACATGCCCGTTTTTTCAATGATAACAGGCATCCACCAAGACTGTTTCATTTAACGGACATGTTATGCTCCAATCGCAATCTCCATCGCCCTGATACACCCCATGTAACTGATGCTCAGCCTTCTAATTCATCAGAACAGTTATCATAGGCCTTTCGGCCCAAAAACCTTGCGCAACCCAAAAAACTCGATTACACAAGAAATATGTGTGAAACAGTCGAAAAGACTGAAGGGGCAGACTTAGGGAAAATATTACACCCGCATCTATAACGACATCAGGTCTGCTCCTCCACAACATTACCGCAATCGGAAATCACAGCTTCCAGGAGTTCTTTATATAGTGACCTCATGACATCGTTGATGGCCGATGGGCCGATCCTCCTACGGACGCGATATGGTATTAAACAGCAGTTGTTATTCTCGTCGGGTCCACAACTGTTCATCGCAATCGGGGGTTGCCCTTGGCGGAGGTCTGATGCGATATCGCTATCAGCAATCGGGTGTGGCAAAGCTTCATAGCATATGTGATTGTGACGGATGCGATATGATATTAAGTTATATTGCAATGGTGTAGTCGGGTCCGCATGCATATCACTATCACAGTTTCGGGGGTGATAGCCCTTTGAGACTAGCGACACAGCGGATGCGATATTACATTAAGGCGGTTTATAATGGAGCCACGGGTCCGTGTTATTATATCGCATCTATATATATATATATATATATATATATATACTCCTCCGTTATACTCGTGGCATATGCGATACTCCCGATAGTTCTTCCTTTGGTTTTCGATAGCTCTACTCCTCCGCTCTTACACTTAATTGGCTTTCCTATGGCTTTCAATAGTTGTTAATGCATATATAGATGGGTTTTCTCCTCTGATGGCTCTGTTTATATATTGCTCCATGTGCTCTTCTTCTTTGGCTCCGATATGACATATACATATGTGGTTCCTCTTGGCTTGGTCTGCTCCTCGAATATTACCATATTGACATCAATGACAATCTGTGTCCAACAATCTCCCCCTCTGTTATTGATGGCAATATTCTTCTGCTCTCCCCCTTTGACATCAATGGCAAAGGAATGCATACGGACTCCCCCTGTCAAACTGCTCCCCCTGTCCTGCTGCATCTTTATGAATGAACTTGAGTGATGATAAAGAAATAACCCCTATCTTTTGACGCAGATGTTCGAATGCTTCTTGAGGAAGAGGTTTTGTGAAAATATCAACTATCTACTCCTTAGTACTGATATATTCCAGGACGATGTTTTGTTCAGCTACTTACTCATGGAGGAAATGATACTTGATTGGTATGTGTTTGGTTCTTGATTGCATCACTGGATTCTTGCTGAGGCTGATAGAACTTGTGTTGTCACAATAAATGGTAATTGGTTGATCTGTACATATGTCGAGATATTTTAGAGCTTCCTTCATCCATAGTATTTTAGTACAACAGTCTGCCACAGCAATATACTCGGCTTCGGTTGTGGATAATGATATGGATGATTGTTTTTTGCTGAGCCAGGATACCAAACAATCTCCTAGGAAGAATGCATTTCCACTAGTACTTTTCTGATCATCTATACTTCTAGCCCAATCAGCATCGGTGTATGCAGTTACAATTAGTGTTGAGTTCTTTGGGTACCAAAGACTGAAATCAGAAGTTCCCTTCAGATATCTGAGAATTATTTTTACAGCTAATAAATGGGATTGTTTGGTGTTGGAAATAATACTGAGAGGAGGAGTGAATCAGTATTATCAAGTTCTTTTAACAAATCTTCCTTATTTACACTTTGAATTGTTTTTGCATATTAGTACCATAAAATAATTGCATGAACAAGAAAAATAGATAGTCACACCAAAGAACACCAGATATAAGGTGGAAACCCAATGTGGGTGAAAACCACCTGCTGCAATATGTCTCTATCTTCTTTCAAATTAGAAACTCCTTTTACAATGATTTTTTACTGGTGCAGTCCTTTACCAGTACACAGGCTGCAACCTGCAGAGAGCTACAACTCTCTCTCGTTTCCCAGTCTCTCCTGGAAGGGAGCTACAACCCCCTACTTCTTTTCTTACAAGGACCACTTTTCATAAATTTTCAAACTGGATCCATAAACATCAAATGATCATCAAGTACATGTAAATTACACAGTCAACTACAGTAACCAGATCAACAATAACAGAACTAACCCAGAACACCTTATCAACAGAAAAATTCAGTCAACAGAAGATCTTAAGACAGATACGCAGTTTTTCTTTCTCTGGCCTGCGTTGCTACGCACTTCACCTTCTGCTTCCCTGCGTATACCCGCAGAGAGCCTTCTGCTGTACCGCGTGCCTACGCACTGCTTCTTCAATCGCACTTCGTATTGTTACAGTAGGTACGCACCCAGAGACACTATCGCACCACGTACTGTTACTGTAGCCACGCACTCATAGACACTATCGCGCCGCGTACCTTTACTGTGCGTACGCACCTGAACCTCTGTCGCGCTGCGTACCCACGCAGTTCTCCTTCTTCTGCTCTGCGTACCCACGCAGCTCTCCTGTTTCTCCTCTGCGTACCCACGCACTTGCACCGATAATCACCTGCGTACTTCTGATTAGGGCCGAATTGGCAGTTCACCAGTGTGCCACAGTTAGTCAGATGCCCAGATCTGATCATGCGCTCGAGAGATCACCCTTCACAGATTCTCTTTCAACTTCACTTTCATATAGATTAATCTTTTAAAACAATAACCCAATATTTCAGATCTTAAGATATTCAATTTGCAAAAGATGCATAGCCAAGTGATCTCCTTTGCTTTATATAGGCAAGCTCCTCCTAAAATCATGGATCAATACCATAGATAACCAATACAAGGGGCCCAAAAACATGGGGCTCAATAATAATAATAATATAAAACAATACCACGGGCCAAAACCATAGAATCAAGAGCGGCGTGCTAAATACCACGGGCCAAACATAGGAAACCCCACGTGAACGCGCTTCTCTGCCTTGAAGTAAGTGAAACTGGGGGTACGCACCCTCTGAACGGGTGACCTGCGTGGGTGGCCGCAGTTCCTTCATGGTGTACCTACGTGTACGCATTTTCTGAACTATTCTCCTGCGTACTTCTTAATTTTCAACATTTTGAGAGCCTGATCAGAGCATTGCCACTTGAGGGTGTTGCCATCAAGTACAACATCTGTAACATAGAGCCATACCAGAATCATAATGCCAACAATCTCCCCCTTTGGACTTGATGGCAACCTCAAAATCTTCAGCTTCATTCTCCCCCTTTGACATCAAGGGCAAAGGGTTATGCTCCCCCTAAGAACATGCTCCCCCTGAATATGAACCAGATCTGCAAAGAAGAACCATAATCCACCAAACACCATAAATGACCATGAAAGAGATAGAGACATATTGCAGCTATAATCAAACCAGCATCCATGATCTCCTTCTGTACATCCTCCATAATGCCAACAGTGCATTATATGCTCCCCCTGAACCTATGCCATTCAATCTTCAACCAATCCGCAACCCAGCACATGTACGCATATACCCCAGATGAACCATGCGTACAACCATCAATCAGAAGAGTTTCAACAATAAGATGATGCATCAACAACCCCCAGCTTTTGCCTGAGGTATTCAAAAGTCTCCCTGGGCAATGGTTTGGTGAGTATATCAGCAACTTGTTCCTTAGAAGGAACATACTCCAACTTGACCTTCTGTTCAAGCACTTGTTCCTGGAGAAAATGATACTTGATTGGTATGTGCTTGGTTTTTGAATGCATGACAGGATTCTTTGAGATGTTGATTGCACTTGTGTTATCACATAAGATGGGGATAGGTGGTGTACAAGTGATTTGAAAATCCTGCAAAGTCTGCATCATCCAAAGGAGTTGAGTGCAGCAAGATGTAGCAGCAACATATTCCGCTTCGGCTGTAGACAAGGAAATCGAACTTTGTTTCTTGCTGAACCAAGATACTAGTCTGGAACCCATAAAGGACGCACCACCACTTGTGCTTTTCTTGTCATCCACGCTTCTGGCCCAATCTGCATCTGTATAAGCATGAAGTGTGAGATCTGTATCTCTAGGATACCATAAGCCATAATTTTGAGTCCCTTGAAGATATTTGAAAATTCTCTTCACTGCCTGAAGATGAGTTTCCTTCGGATTTGCCTGAAATCTTCCAACTATTCCAACTACATGCATGATGTCCGGTCGGGTACCTGTCAGATAAAGTAAACTTCCAATCATAGATCTGTAGGTTGGTTGATGCACTGCTGCAGATTCATCGCTTGCACTGAGGCTACATCCTGTGACCATGGGTGTACATACTGGTTTTGCATCTTCCATGCCATATTTCTTCAAAATCTATTTGAGATACTTGGTTTGAGACAAAAAGATCCCTCCTTCTTTTTGTTGGATTTGCAAACCAAGAAAATATGTCAGTTCTCCCAGCAAGGACATTTCGAATTCTTTCTGCATCACCAAGGCAAAGCTTTGACTCATAGCTTCTTCATTGCTGCCAAAGATAATGTCATCTACATACACAACAAGTATTAGCAATTTGTCATTTTCAACTTTTATATAAAGATTGCTATCTGTTGATCCTTTTGAAAAACCTTGTTGATGAAGATATTTGTCCAAACGATAGTACCAAGCCCTTGGAGCTTGTTTGAGACCATAGAGAGCCTTTTTCAATCTGCATACAAGATTTGGATCATTTCCAAGAATGAACCCATCTGGCTGCTCAATGTATACTTCTTCTTCCAATTCTCCATTCTGAAAGGCTGATTTCACGTCCATTTGAAATACTTTGAAGTTTTGAAAGCTTGAGAGAGCAAGGAACATTCGGATGGCCTCAAGTCTTGCAACAGGAGCAAAGGTTTCTTCAAAATCTATTCCTTCTTGCTACGCATACCCTTTACAAACAAGTCTGGCCTTGTTTCTAATTACTTCTCCATCTTCATTCAATTTATTTTTGAAGACCCATTTTGTCCCTATAACATTCTTATCTTTTGGTCTAGGAACCAACTCCCAAGTGTTATTCTTTTCGATCTGCTCAAGTTCTTCATCCATTGCTTTGACCCAACATTCATCTTTGCATGCCTCTTTCACATTTTGTGGTTCAGTGGAAGAGAGTAATGCCAAATAGCTTGAAGCTTCTGCAATTGTTCTTCTTGTTTGTACACCTGCTTCTTTCTGCCCCACAATCTGAGATTCTGGATGATTCTTCTGAACATATCTGGATGGAGTCTTCTCTTCTATTCTTGTCTGCTCCTCTGGTTCTTCTTGAGGTTCTTCTTCTTCATCATTCTGTCTTTGAGGGTAGCCTTCATCTTCTTTGATGTCTTCATGATGTACTTGCTTAGGAATGTATCCCTTCTCATCAACCACTACATCAATGCTGTCAACAATTCTGCCAAGTCTTTTATTGTAGCACTTGTATGCTTTGCTATGTGGAGAATAACCAAGAAGAATGCCTTCATCTGCTCTAGGTTCAAGTTTTCCAAGTTTCTCATCAGTATTCTTAATATAACATCTGCTCCCAAAGATTTTGAAGTACTTTACCGAAGGAGTCTCACCACACCAGAGCTCATGAGGGGTTTGAGTGTTGTTCACCCGGACATTTGTTTTGTTGAGAATAACAACCGCAGCATGTGCAGCTTCACCCCAGAAAGTTGCGGGAGTTCCCGACTCATCAAGCATAGCACGAGCCATTTGTTGGATTGTTCTATTCATTCTTTCCACAACTCCATTTTGCTGAGGAGTTCTAGCTGTAGAGAATTCTCTTCTTATCCCATGTTCTTCACAGAAATCGAAAAATTCATTTGAGGTAAACTCTTCACCTCTGTCGGATCTGAGGCACTTAATTTTGTGTCCTGATTCATTTTCAACCAAGGCTTTGAAGGATTTGAATTTTTCGAATGCTTCATCTTTGTGCTTCATAAGTCCTAACCAGACAAACCTGGAGAAATCGTCAATGAATAATATCAAGTATTCTTCTCCTCGAGGTGTCCTTTTCCTGAATGGACCACATGTATCTGTATGTACTAGCTCAAGAGGCATGCTAGCTGATCCTTCCTTCTCCGGAAAGGTAGTTCTGGTTTGCTTTCCAAACTGACATGATTTGCATATGGTGTTGTCTGGAACTTTGATATCTGGAAGACCGTGAACTGCCTGATATTTGCATGCTTTCCTTATTTGTGAAAAGCTTAGATGCCCCAACCTCCGGTGCCATAACCAGTGCTCATCATCCTTGCTCAGATAGCATTGTTGTTGTCCTTCTTCAAATATGTATAGATTATTTGGAGTTCTTTTACCTTTTATCACTTTTTTACCTGTATCAAGATCACGAACAAGACATCCATTTGATCTGAATACTACCTCGGTTCTTTCATCACACATCTGGATGACACTTAGAAGATTATGCTTCAATCCATCAACAAACAGAACATTTCCAACTTTGACCTTTTCTTTTAACTGAGCAGTGCCTTTTCCTTTTATAGTTGCAGGAGTATCATTTCCAAAAGAAACTTTCTTTCCCTCTTCTAAAGCAGAATATGATTCAAGTTTTTCTTTATCACCTGTCATATGCTTCGAACATCCACTGTCAATGTACCATAGATTTTCCTGTCCCTCTACATAAAATGCTATCCCACATCTTTCTGTTTGTGGTTCCTTTATTCTCCATGTTTTGGTGCTTGAGGCATATTCCTTTGTCTGCTGAAACCTGCTCCTGCATTCAGAATCTTCATGACCAAAGTTATTGCAAATAGAACATTCAACTTCATTTTCAAGAACCGAAAAATTGTTATAGGTCCTTTTTGTAATCCCGGTCATACTTCTTTGTTTTTGAGCTTCTCTAGTCATGATCGTCTTATATGCAACACATTGAGCTTCTTTGTGACCAAAGTTATGGCAAGAAAATCATTGTCCATTGAAGAAACTTCTGCGGTTATCCAATCTTCCGGCCAAACGATTGTAATTTCTATTGTCATTCATTCTTGAAGCAAATTGAGAGGATTTTACCTGTGGCTGGTTGTAGCTTTTGTTCATCCTTAAGACGGATTGCCCCTGATAGTCTCTGTTTGCAATTCGTCCCTGTTTTACCTGATGGTCTCCATTGTGCTTTTGCTCATTCCTTCTTGCTGCATCAAGATAACTTTTTGAGGTGGATGCTTGAGAAGTTTCTCCATTATAGCCCAGACCTGTTTTGTTTAGTGGAGAACGCTGTACATTGATAATCTCATCCAAAGTTTCAGATCCTTTGACAAACTTAAGATTAATAGCTTTTGTTTTCTCAATATCTTTTCTAAGACCAACAATTTCACCTTCTAATTTTTCAAGATGTTTTTCCTTTTCATCAATTTGAAATTGTAGAGTATCAATGATCATATTCTTTTCTTCTATACATCTCTTGAGTCTAGTAATTTCTTCATAAAGGCTATCCACATCTATAGCATCCATATAATCATCATCTTCAAATGCCATTAACAGTTTATAGTCATTACTTCATTCATCTTCATCACTATTTGATAGACCATCACTATCTTCATGAGTGTAGTAGCTTTTCTTATTTGCACTCTGTTTCTTGTTCCATCTAGCAGGTTCCTTTCCTTTATCCTTATAAGGACATTTTGCAGCATAATGACCTACTATTCCACAAGCAAAGCATTTAAAAGGTTACTTACCTCTGAACCTTCTAGAACCCCTTTGAAGATTTCTGACAAAATTTGATTCTTCTTCTTCTTCTTCTGGCATGTGACTTGCTTCATAATAATCTCCTTTGCCTGAAGCCTTGAAAGCAGCTTCTCTTCTGTCTGATGGACCTCCCTTTCTCATTTCATAAGCAGTTAGAATTCCGTGTAGCTGAGACATAGTAAGAATTCGTAGATTTTCCTTTTCTTCTATTGCAGACACTTTAGATTCAAACTTGGGGGACAATGATCTTAGAACTTTTTCAACCACAATAGCCTCTTTTATTTCTTCACCCAAGTTTTTCATGCAATTAACAATCTCATCTACCTGAAGAAAATAGTTAGCCACACTTTCATCATTATACATCCTGAGATTCTCATACTGAATCCTGAGGGTTTGAAGTTTAGCACGCTTTACCTGTTCATCTCCTTCGTAGCTCAAGACAATCTTGTCCCATATTTCTTCTGCGGATTTATATTGCATAACCTTTACGAATTTTGTTTGAGATAAGCATCCCAGCAAAGTATTGACTGCTTTAGCATTTGTTTCATATTTCTTCTTTTCGGCCGTATCTGTAGGAGTGGCTGAAGGAAAAGTGTAGCCTGTATCTATGATATCCCAAACTTCTGTACCAAGAGATTGAAGATAGGCAGTAACTCTTACCTTCCAATAATTGAAGTTTGTCCCATCAAAAATTGGTGGCATGATTGATGCTTCCCTCTCGTAGTTGCTCATGATGAATGATCTTCCTTCAAGCGATCAAGCTTCTCCGAAGGACCTGCTCTGATACCAATTGTTAGAAATAATACTGAGAGGGGGCGTGAATCAGTATTATCAAGTTCTTTTAACAAATCTTCCTTATTTACACTTTGAATTGTTTTTGCATATTAGTACCATAAAATAATTGCATGAACAAGAAAAACAGATAGTCACACCAAAGAATACCAGATATAAGGTGGAAACCCAATGTGGGTGAAAACCACCTGCTGCAATATGTCTCTATCTTCTTTCAAATTAGAAACTCCTTTTACAATGATTTTTTACTGGTGTAGTCCTTTACCAGTACACAGGCTGCAACCTGCAGAGAGCTACAACTCTCTCTCGTTTTACAGTCTCTCCTGGAAGGGAGCTACAACCCCCTACTTCTTTTCTTACAAGGACCACTTTTCATAAATTTTCAAACTGGATCCATAAACATCAAATGATCATCAAGTACATGTAAATTACACAGTCAACTGCAGTAACCAGATCAACAATAACAGAACTAACCCAGAACACCTTATCAACAGAAAAATTCAGTCAACAAAAGATCTTAAGACAGATACGCAGTTTTTCTTTCTCTGGCCTGCGTCGCTACGCACTTCACCTTCTGCTTCCCTGCGTATACCCGCAGAGAGCCTTCTACTGTACCGCATGCCTACGCACTGCTTCTTCAATCGCGCTGCGTATTGTTACAGTAGGTACGCACCCAGAGACACTATCGCGCCGCGTACTGTTACTGTAGCCACGCACTCATAGACACTATCGCGTCGCGTACCTTTACTGTGCGTACGCACCTGAACCTCTGTCGCGCTGCGTACCCACGCAGTTCTCCTTCTTCTACTCTGCGTACCCACGCAGCTCTCCTGTTTCTCCTCTGCGTACCCATGCACTTGCACAGATAATCACCTGCGTACTTCTGATTAGGGCTGAATTGGTAGTTCACCAGTGTGCCACAGTTAGTCAGATGCCCAGATCTGATCATGCGCTCGAGAGATCACCCTTCACAGATTCGCTTTCAACTTCACTTTCATATAGATCAAGCTTTTAAAACAATAACCCAATATTTCAGATCTTAAGATATTCAATTTGCAAAAGATGCATAGCCAAGTGATCTCCTTTGCTTTATATAGGCAAGCTCCTCCTAAAATCATGGATCAATACCATAGATAACCAATACAAGGGGCCCAAAAACATGGGGCTCAATAATAATAATAATATAAAACAATACCACGGGCCAAAACCATAGAATCAAGAGCAGCGTGCTAAATACCACGGGCCAAACATAGGAAACCCCACGTGAACGCGCTTCTCTGCCTTGAAGTAAGTGAAACTGGGGGTACGCACCCTCTGAACGGGTGATCTGCGTGGGTGGCCACAGTTCCTTCACGGTGTACCTGCGTGTACGCATCTTCTGAACTATTCTCCTGCGTACTTCTTAATTTTCAACATTTTGAGAGCCTGATCAGAGCATTGCCACTTGAGGGTGTTGCCATCAAGTACAACATCTGTAACATAGAGCCATACAAGAATCATAATGCCAACATTTGGGAGCAGATTGAAATCTTCCCACCATTCCTACTGCTTGCATTATGTCTAGACGTGTAGTGGTTAAGTATAGAAGGGCTCCAATCATTGACCTGTAATGAGTTGCATCTACTAGAGGGGAGTCATCATCTTTGCTCAGTTTGCAGTTTGTGGTCATAGGTGTGCTCATGGGTGCACAGTCCTCCATTCCATATTTTTTGAGCATGTCTTTTAGATATTTGGTTTGAGATATACACAATCCTACTCTGGTTTGAGATATTTGAAGTCCAAGGAAGTGGGACAGCTCTCCTATCATTGACATCTCAAACTCTTTTGACATGTTTTGAGAAAATTCATGGCTCATTTCATCATTATTACTAGCAAAAATCAGATCATCGACATAAACAAGAGCAGCTAGTAACTTCCCTTGATCTGTCTTTGTTGAGTCCCTATAATACTAGTGATTACCCCATTACTATTGTAGTTATACCCCTTATTTATATTGTTGTGCCCCTATTACCCCCATGTTGTTATTTCTGTGCCCCATAGAATCCCTCTATTGTTATTTTTGTGGCTTTATATTATTATTGTTAGGTCGGCTGGATTATATTGTGACTCCTTAGACTCCTATATATAGAAAGGAGGTTTTGTCATTTGTATCATCCAAGAATTGTTCATTTATGTAATGTAAAGGAGGTTGCCCCCTCGAAGAGGCTGAATTCTAAGGCGTTGATCTATCTTTTCTATCTTTTCTTGAGCTGGTTTCATAACATTTGGTATCAGAGCTTTGGATTCTAGGGTTTCGCTGCTCCAAACAGGTCATCGTGGCATTTTCGCTATAACTTTTTTTCTGTGACATTTCAGAAGTCGCAAAAAAAAACCCATTTGAGAAGAAATGGCGCTGAACCTTGGGTCCAAATTTCAGAACTTTTCGCGCGATATTTGCGGAGATATGATCTGAGGAAGTTGGTCTTTTTGCAGACTCCTGAATTACATTCAAAACAGGTGACCTGGGGAAAATCATCATAAATTTCTCTCTGGGGATCGGATTGAAATTTCGTAAGAAGGTACAGAAAGAGGACAGACTGTAGTTTCTTGTATGTGTGTTTCAGATCCAAAGGTTGAAACAGTGACTCGTGGCACGTCGTACAAGTTCGCTCTACTGAACTAGTCTAAAAGCAAGTCACTGTGGGAGATTTCACATAACTCTTCCTTGGAGAATCCAATTTGGGTCAGACTTGTGGCATTGGAAAGAGGACGCAGAAGGCTACTACAGGTTGCAATTTCAGAACTAGATGATCCAAAATTACAGAGATACATCAGATTCAATATCAGGCTTCTATAAAGTGAAAAAAGGTGTGTATTTTTTTAAAATTTTTGTGTAAGCTTGGTTTAACAGAATTCAAAGGGCATAGTAAAGCATTATTATCGGTAACTGATGCCCGAGGAAAGAAAATGCAAACACCTAGTAAGGAACCTGAAAGCTCTAGCATGACTCATGAAGAAGAGGAAGAAATGCTACATGATATATCAAAATTACAAGAACAAGTGCAACAAATGTCACGCTCACAAAAGCTAACAGAAGCTAAGATAAGTGGCGTGGAATCTAAGATAAATGGCGTGGAATCTAAGATAAAGGGCATGGAAGCTAAGATGGAGGATTCGAAGACAGATTTGAAGAGAGACATGGCAGATTTGAAGACAGACATGGCAGATTTGAAGACAGATTTGAAGATAGATTTGAAAACAGACATGGCAGATTTGAAGACAGATTTGACAAATTTTCTACAAGAAATACTTACTAATGGTGAAAAGGTTGTAAAGGAAACTCATGATGTGAACAAAAGAAATGTTAATCATGATTCCATAGACTAATGTTGGATCGAAGACCCACCATATTCCAAAAATCGATATGAGGAAGTTTGATGGCAAGGATCCCGCCACATGGATATTACAGATGGAGCAATTCTTCGATCTCAATAATGTGCAAAACACACAAAAGGTACGTATGGCAACTGTATATTTGGAACCAAATCAGTTTGTATGGTATCAATGGCTTTGCTCTCGTAAAAAATTTATCACTTGGGCAATTTTTACGGAAGAATTGATAGCACATTATGAAGATACAAAAAGCAACACTTTTTTTAGCCAATTGATAAGTCTCAAACAAAAGGGTTCAATAATGGAGCACATTGAGGAGTTCCAAAAATTGAACATAAGGGTAAAAGATATTCCAGAGGAGCATAGGATTGATGTGTTCATAGGGTCTTTAAAGGATAATATCCAACATGATGTTCGCCTTTGGGAACCTGATTCATTAGAGAAGGCATTCAGGTTAGCAAGAAAAATGGAAAGCAAAATTATGGCAACCAGGAAGCATACCACTCACAACTATAAAGACGGAAGTGTTGTTGCCCCTAGTCTTCCACAACCTATAAGGTTGACACCACAACAATTGGAAGAAAAAAGAGCAAAAGGGCTTTGTTACAGTTGTGATAGCAAATACACTAAAGGTCATAAGTGTGCTGAGAAGAAATTATTCTACATAGATTGTGAAGAGGAAGAAGAAAAGGAGCAAGAAAGGTCAAAAGAAGAAGATATACTCCAGGAACAAAGCCTAGATGAAGAACAAATAAATCCGACCATATCTTGTAATGCATTGGCGGGAATTACCACTCCTCAAACCATCAAGATAGAAGGACAAATCAAGAAGAAAAAGGTAATAGTGTTGATTGATTCAGGAAGCACCCACAATTTTATTCATTGTAAGGTAGCAAAAGAATTGAATTGCTTCCTATATCCAGCACCAGAGTGTCAAGTGATGATTGCAAATGGAGGAACAATAAATTGCTCTGGAAAGTGCCATAATATCAAGCTATCCATGGGAGAATATGTATTGACTAGCCCAATGCTTTCCATTCCAATGGGAGGTGCTGATGTTGTACTAGGAGTCCAATGGCTACAATCCTTGGGTACAATAGCTTTTAATTTTCAAGAACTTTTCATCAAATTTTCTATGGAAGGAAAGGAAGTTGAATTAAGGGGTATTGCAGGGAAACCAGGAAAGATAATCAGCTCTAATGGTATGACAAAGCTTCTAAAAAAGGAGCAAAGAGGTGTAATTGCACAATTATGTTCGCTAGATGTTTCCACATCGGAATCATCTATTTCTCCAGATCTCCAAAAAGTCCTGGACAATCATTCCAAGGTATTTGAGACTCCCAAAGGTCTCCCACCTATGCGTGATCATGATCATGCTATTCATCTGATTCCAGGAAGTGTTCCTCCAAACATCAGCCGTACAGATATCCCTATGTCCAAAAAAGTGAAATTGAACGTATGGTTGCAGAAATGCTAGAGGCTGGTATAATTCAACCAAGTCAAAGTTCTTTCTCTGCTCCAGTAGTATTGGTGCACAAGAAGGATGGATCATGGCGCATGTGTCCGGATTATAGGGAGCTCAACAAGCTCACTATTAAAGATAAGTTCCCCATTCCTGTCATTGATGAATTACTGGATGAATTGCATGGATCAATTTACTTCACCAAGTTGGATCTTCGTTCGGGATATCATCAAATCAGAATGAAGATTGAAGACATTCCAAAAACGGCATTTAGAACTCATGAGGGTCATTATGAATTTTTGGTCATGCCTTTTGGCCTTACCAATGCACCTTCAACATTTCAAGGTTTGATGAATTCAATTTTCAAACCATTCCTTAGAAAATTTGTGTTAGTATTTTTTGATGATATACTAATCTACAGCAAGTCTTGGAAGGATCATGTTGAACATGTTGACAGGGTGCTACAACTATTGGAGGAGAAACAATTATATGCAAAAAGATCCAAATGTTTCTTTGGAGTCCAGGAGGTGGAATATTTGGGTCATATTGTATCTCATGAAGGAGTTAAGGTAGACCCTAGCAAAATTAAAGCCATTAAGGAATGGAAAATCCCCACATCCATAAAGCATCTGCGAGGATTTCTTGGGTTGACAGGGTATTATCGCAAGTTTGTTAAGAATTATGGGAGAATAGCAGCACCTCTAACAACATTATTGAAGAAAGATTCATTTTCATGGACTCCGGAAGCAACAAAGGCCTTTGAACATCTTAAAGAGGCAATGTGCCAAGCACCGGTCTTAGCTACACCGGACTTCACAAAAACCTTTATTGTGGAATGTGATGCTTCAGGAAATGGAATTGGTGCTGTTCTAATGCAAGATGAAAGACCCATTGCTTTTGAAAGTCGTCCAATCAAGGGAAAGTTTTTAAGCAAAGCTATTTATGAGAAGGAAATGTTGGCAATACTCCATGCACTTAAGAAATGGCGACCCTACCTAATGGGAAGACACTTCAAGGTAAAAACGGATCATGATAGCCTTAAATACTTTTTAGAACAAAGATTATCCTCTGAAGAGCAACAAAAGTGGGTCACAAAGATGTTGGGTTATGACTTTGAAATCATCTACAAAAAAGGGAAGCAAAATGTGGTGGCAGATGCACTCTCAAGAAAGGATGAGGATGTGGAAGCATTGTTGTGCGCCATTTCTATTATCCAACCAGATTGGATAAACGAAGCAAGGGAGGAATGGAAGAATGACGAAGAAGTGTGGGCACTTATTCGAAAGCTACAACAAGATTCCAGTACGTCTGATACATTTAGCTGGCAAAATGATTCGTTATGGTACAAAGATCGCTTATACCTCTGTAAGAATTCCCAGCTAAAACAAAAGATTCTTATGGAATTGCACACTTCTCCCTTAGGAGGGCACTCAGGATTTTTAAAAACTTACCACAGGGTTAAGAAGGAATTTTTTTGGGATGGCCTTAAATCAGATATTCAAAAGTTTGTGGCGGAATGTTTGGTTTGCCAACAAAATAAAGTTGAAACAATTAAGACACCGGGTCTATTACAACCTTTATCCATTCCAAGCCAACGTTGGGAGGAGGTTTCAATGGATTTTATCACAGGTTTACCCAAGTCTGAGGGAAAGAGTGTCATCATGGTGGTAGTTGACAGACTTACCAAGTATGCACACTTTTGTGCATTATCACATCCATTTAAAGCCAGTACAGTTTCTACTGCATTTATGGAAACAATTCAAAAGCTACATGGAAACCCAAAGATTATTGTAAGTGACAGAGATCCCATTTTCACTGGAAATTTTTGGACAAATTATTTTCTTGTCTTGGTACTCAGTTAGCTCATAGCTCATCTTATCATCCTCAATCTGATGGGCAAACTGAGATAGTAAACAAATGTTTGGAAGGATATCTTCGTTGCTTTGTATCTGATAAACAGACACAATGGGTCAAATGGTTGCCTCTGGCTGAATGGTGGTATAACACTTCCTTCCATACAGCAACAAAAATGACCCCATTTATGGCACTTTATGGGTATCAACCACCATCCATCACATCATATTTAAGAGAAAATTCTAAGGTTCAGGCAGTGGAACATCACATCGAACATCAACAACAAGTCCTCCAACTCTTAAAGGATAACCTCGTGTTGGCACAAAATAGAATGAAACAACAGGCAGATCAACATCGCAGTGAAAGAAGTTTTGATGTAGGTGATTGGGTATTCCTACGGCTACAACCATATAAGCAAATGTCCCTAAAGCAAGCTAAGAAGGATAATAAATTATCACCAAAGTATTATGGTCCGTACAAGGTGTTGCAAAAGATTGGTACTATGGCATACAAATTGGAGCTTCCTGCAGCTTCTCGATTGCACCCAGTTTTCCATGTTTCATGTTTAAAGAAGGTTATAGGTGACAAGCTCCCAGTTCAAACAATATTGCCAGAACTTGACGAGGAAGGAAAAATTATATTGGAACCGGAAGCAGTCACAGAAACAAGAACTCGACAGCTACGAAATCGATCAATTTCAGAGTATCTTATCAAGTGGAAGAACTTATCCGCTGAAGATTCCACATGGGAGGATGAGAATTTTATGCAGAAGTATCCAGAACTACTCAAGCGTTGAGGACAACACTTTTTTGAAGGAGAGGGGCATGTTGGGTCCCTATAATACTAGTGATTACCCCATTACTATTGTAGTTATACCCCTTATTTATATTGTTGTGCCCCTATTACCCCCATATTGTTATTTTTGTGCCCCATAGAATCCCTCTATTGTTATTTTTGTGGCTTTATATTATTATTGTTAGGTCGGCTGGATTATATTGTGACTCCTTAGACTCCTATATATAGAAAGGAGGTTTTGTCAATTGTATCATCCAAGAATTGTTCATTTATGTAATGTAAAGGAGGTTGCCCCCTCGAAGAGGCTGAATTCTAAGGCGTTGATCTATCTTTTCTATCTTTTCTTGAGCTGGTTTCATAACAGTCTTTATGTATAGATTACTTCCAGCCACTCCCTCTTTGAAGCCTTGTTGTTGTAGATAGTGATCTAGTCTTGCATACCAAGCTCTAGGAGCTTGTTTCAACCCATATAAAGCCTTTTTCAACTTACAAACTAAGTCCTTTCCTGCTGTTAGATCAAATCCTTCTGGCTGCTCCATGTAGACTTCCTCTTTGAGTTCCCCATTTAGAAATGTTGATTTCACGTCCATTTGATATATTTTGAATCCTTTTGAGCAAGCAAATGCTAAGAACATTTTGATAGCTTCCATACGGGCCACTAGTGCAAATGTCTCTTCAAAGTCAATTCCTTCAATTTGTGAATAGCCTTTGCAGACAAGTCTTGTCTTGTTTCTGATAACCTGTCCTTCCTCATTCATTTTATTTTTGAACACCCATTTGGTTCCTATTATGTTTTTGTCCTTTGGACAAGGTACCAGCTCCCATGTCTTGTTCTTCTCAATTTGGGACATTTCTTCTTCCATGGCTTTTACCCAATGAGGATCCTTACTTACTTCTGCAAATGTTTCCAGCTCTATCATAGATAGGAGGGCAATGACTTTTCTCTCGGGTGTGGTTGCTATCCTTCTTCGGGTCTGCACACCGTCATCTCTATCGCCAATGATCTGTTCTTCTGGATGATATCTTTGGACATACTTCATCTTTGAAGGGGTATTAAGTGGTTCTCTTTCCTCTTCTTCTTCTTCTTCTTCCTCACCTATTTCTTTTTCTTTAGGTTCTTCTTCTTCAATGAGAGTCATCTTCATTTTCTTCAAGTTCCTTTTCTGGAATATATTCATCAACCTTGACATCAATGCTTTCCACTATTTTCTTCAGTCGATAATTGTAGCACTTGTAAGCCTTTCTCCGTGTAGAGTATCCAAGAAATATCCCTTCATCAACCTGAGAATCAAACTTTCCTGGTGAACCATCATTTATTTTTATGAAGCACTTGCTTCCAAAGATCTTGAAATACTTCACCAAAGCAAGTCTTCCTTTCCATAGCTCATAAGGAGTTTTTTCACAATTTGGTCTTAATTGGGTTTGATTCAGTGTATAGACAGCTATCCCTATTGCTTCTCTCCAGAATCTAAGCTGTAAGTCTGTTGCTAATAGCATAGTCCTTGCCATTTCTTGGAATGTTTGGTTTCTTCTTTCAACTACCCCATTTTGCTGAGGTGTTCTAGCAGCCGAGAATTCCCTCGTAATTCCATGAATATTACAGAACTCACTAAACTCGTTTGATGTGAATTCTCCTCCTCTGTCTATTTTGAGACAGTTAATTTTTGAATCTTTTTCATTTTCTACAAGGGCTTTTAGATTCTTAAAACACTCAAAAGTTTCAGATTTATACTTTATGAAATATATCCACATCATTATAGTATAATCATCAACAAATAACACAAAGTACCTTTCTCCTTGGAGTGCTTGATTTCTAGTTGGCCCACACACATCAGCATGGATGATCTCCAAGGGTTTCGATGTACAGTGTTCCTTTGTCTTGTGGCTAGTTCTGGTCTGCTTTCCATGTTGACGTGGACCACACACTGCTTGATTTGGTTTGAACAGCCTTGGGATGTCTCATACAGCTTTGATCTTGCTGATATTGATCAGATTTTCGAAGCTCGTATGTCCAAGTCGCTTGTGCCACAGCCAACTCTCATCTTTCTGACTCAAGTAGCATTTATTTTCTTGAATCTTGTTCAGAATGTAAATGTTGTCTGATGTTCTCACCCCTTTTGCCACAACTTTCCCTGAGGCGGAGTTCCTTATTTCATAGTATTTGGTGCTAAAAACAACCTTATGTCCTTGATCACAGATTTGATTGACACTCAGGATGTTGTGTTTGAGTCCGTCAACCAGCAAAGCATCTTGAGCTTTTCCTTTTCCATTGATCAGAGTAATTGTTCCTTTTCCTGCAATTTTTCCAGATCTTCTTCCAAAGGAAACATTCCCTTCCTTTTTACTCAGTGAGACAAACTTCCTTTTGTCTCCTATCATGTGTCTGGAGCACCCACTATCCAAAAACCAATGGTTTCCATTATTATGAGCATATAGAGCCAGGTCGCATTTATCCATGCTATAGTTCTTGCTACTCGTCTTTCTTCCTTTGAGGGGGCAGTCTTGTTCATAGTGTCCATTATTGTAGCAGAAAGAGCAAATCAGATCAAATTTGGTCAAGGGATCAAATGAATTGAAGGTTTTGATTTGTCCCTGCCTTTTGGGGTCATATGAGTTGATTATTCAGTCCTTTAGCTTTTTATTTTCACTTCTGCGAGCCATACAATGTCTGGCTTGATGACCGAAGTTTTTACAGTGAAAGCAGTGTCTAAGGAAGATGGTTTTGTACTTGTTGAAGCAACCACAGTTTGAGTCGATTTCCATCCTGGGAATTACTCCTCCCTCGTTCTTTGGATTTGCGATGGGCCCCTGGTGGAGTACAGGTTTGTATTTGCTGTAGTGTCCATGATTCGACAACACATTCTTCTTTGGATTAATTCTCTCTTTATTCTTGGAATCTTGGATGCACTTTTGATAACACACTTTTTCATCTTTTGGATTGCAGGAAAGTGCATCGGCATAGCTTTTCGCACTATTCTTGGTGCTTGAGGATTCTCCTTTGAAACCTATTCCAGACTTGTCATGTTGAGTTTTTTTATTTAAGAATAGTCTCAAGTATTTGAGAGCTTTTACAGCCCTTTTTAATTTGCTCCAACTCCTTTCTCAGAGACACTATTTCGGCCTCACGTTCTTCACAAGTCTCTTCGTTTTCTTTAAGCTTTGCTTCCAAGAGATCTTCTCTCCTTCTTGTTTCCTCGTTTTCCACTTTGAGAGAAATGATTTTGTTCCATAGTTTCTCATTTTCTTCAATGGCACTTATTAACAGTTCATCTACATTTCCTTCTAGCCCAGAGTCATCATCATCTGCGAGTGCCATGAATAATGCTTCTTGGCTTACATCATGATCACTTTCCTCATCTGATTTCTTTTTGATGACCATAAACTCATCCTCATCAGACTCATCTTGCTTCGAGAAGAAGTTTTTCTTATTGAACCCTTTCTTTTTGTGCGCCATTCTTTTAGAATTTCCTTCATCATCATTGTCATGTTTATGAGGACATTTTGCTGCATAATGACCTATTTTACCACATTTAAAACAAATAAGAGGATACTTGCCTTTAAGCTTAGATCCTTTCTTCAGCTTTCGTACAAATTGAGCCAATTCGGATTCCACATCTGACTCATCACTACAGTCATTCCTTTCTTTCCCATTCTTTGACTTTGAGGCCTTGAATGCTGCATCTTTAGAGCTTGGGCCACCTTTCCTCATTTCATAGGCAGTGAGAATTCCATGGAGTTCATCCATTTTGAGGGTATCTAGATCCTTTGCTTCTTCTATAGCGCTTATTTTAGAGTCAAATCTGTCTGGAAGAGACCTTAATACCTTTTGAACAATGGTACTTTCTTCAATTTTTTCGTCAAATCCTTTCAGGTAATTTACCACTTCAGCTACTCGGAGGAGGTATGCTGCAATATCTTCTTCATCTTCCATTCTCAAACTTTCAAATTGTCTTCTGTGAGTTTGAAGCTTTGCCTTTTTTACTTTTGAGTCTCCATCGTACAAGCCAACTAGCTTCTCCCACATTTCTTTGGCAGAGGTACAGTGCATGATTTTTGTAAACTTGGAATCAATAATGGAGTTCATGGCCTTTGCATTTGCGATGTAGGCTTTCCTCTCGTCTTGGTCTGTTGGAAGAGTGGTAGTCGTTTTGTATTCAATTTGAACAAAATGCCAAACTTCAGTTCCAAGGAACATTAAGTAGTAGGTCATTCTTTTCTTCCAGAAACCAAAGTTAGTGCCATCGAACAAAGGAGGTCTTCCTAATGCTTCGTGATTTCTCATCATGGCTGTGGATCCTTCTTCAAACTGTTAGGCTAGTATGAAGAAGCCTGCTCTGATACCAATTGTTGGAAATACTGATAGGGGGGGTGAATCGGTATTTCTTATTTTTTAATTGTTTTAGTGATTGCCAAAAGCATATATAGATATGTATATGTATACACAGAACACAAAAATCAACAGCTGGAATTAATGCTTTTATTAAAAATCAAGATAGTGCAATGAAATAAATACAATATAAGTATATATCTGATTGTGAATGGTTGCCAAGCTCCAACATGGACTTCAGTGAGGCTCCAACCTCCAGAGCACCAACTCTATTTTGCAGTGGTTCTGCACTTAGGAGCACCTACCCCAATGACTTTAGTCTTGTTCAATTCTGAGGCTCCAACCCAAGCCTAATATACGTTGTTTTGTTGTTGTTCTCTACTCACAAGCCTGCTGAGCTTCTGTTATTCTCCTGTTCTCTTGCTTTTCTGACCTCTCCTTCCTCTTGCCTGTTCTTTGGCTTCCTCTCTCACTGATTATACCTCCATCAATCACCATCTCACTTTGTTTTTATGTTTTTATGTATTTCAGATGTCTCTGACTCTTCATTTCCACTTTCCACCGTCTCTTTGGCTTCCTCCTCGGTCGCTGTCGTTTCCTCTTACTTGATTGATCTTTCAGCTTCCCTCCTTGGTCGTTGTGGCTTCCTCTGTGTTGGCTTTCCATTCAACTTCTTGGCTTTACAGTCACTGTGTATTAAAACTATAACACAGGCTCGTTTTTTCAATGATAACAGGCATCCATCGAGACTGTTTCGTTTAACGGACATGTTATGCTCCAATCGCAATCTCCATCGCCCTGATACACCCCATGTAACTGATGCTCAGCCTTCTAATTGATCAGAATAGTTATCATAGGCCTTTCGGCCCAAAAACCCCGTGCAACCCAAAAAACTCGATTACACAGGAAATATGTGCCAAACAGTGGAAAATACTAAAGGGGTGGACTTCAGGAAAATATTACACCCGCATCTATAATGACATCAGGTCTGCTCTTCCACAACATTATCACAATCGGTAATCGCGGCTTCCAGGATTTCTTTATATAGTGACCTCATGACATCACTGATGGCCGATGGGTCGATCCTCCTGCGAACGCGATATGGTATTAAACAGCAGTTGTTATTCTCGTCAGGTCCGCAACCGTTCATCGCAATCAGGAGTTGCCCTTGGCGGAGGTCTGATGCGATATCGCTATCGACGATCGGGTGTGGCAAGGCTTCATAGCATATGCGATTGTGACGGATGCGATATGATATTAATTTATATTGCAATGGTGTAGTCGGGTCCGCATGCATATCGCTATCGTAGTTTTGGGGGTGATAGCCCTTTGAGACTAGCAACACAGGGGATGCGATATTACATTAAGGCGGTTTATAATGGAGCCGCGGGTCTGTGTTATTATATCGCATCTATATATATATACTCCTCTGCTCTTTGTACTCCTCCATTATACTCATGGCATATGCGATACTCCTGATAGTTCTTTCTTTGGTTTCTAATAGCTCTACTCCTCCGCTCTTACACTTACTTGGCTTTCCTGTGGCTTTCGAAAGTTGTTAATGCATATATAGATGGGTTTTCTCCTCTGATGGCTCTGTTTATATATTGCTCCGTGTGCTCTTCTTCTTTGGCTCCGATATGACATATACATAGTTGGTTCCTCTTGGCTTGGTCTGCTCCTCGAATATTTCCATATTGACATTAATGACATCTGTGTGCAACAATAGTTCCCGTTTCAAAGTTTACATTGTTGTGTCCATCAACATACTTCTCTTCCTCAATCGTACCCGATCTTCTTTTAGTTTGCGAAGTCTAAGGTTCCCTCGCCGAATGGCTTCCTGAATCCTTGTATGGTCGTCATTGCGCAGTTGTATGATTCCCTCGTCGTGGTCTTCGCGTACTATCCCAACTATGGGAGTTATTACGTGTGGATTCCTTTCTTCTGAAATTACGGTTTCGACTATGTTCTGCATCTTTGGAATCATCTCCACGCTCAGGTTTTTGCACATGGTCCTATAGGCCCATTGAACCGCTGGCACGTGTAGGTCCCAATCAGTTCGTCCCGCCCGGTGTACCTTGTTCAGGACTCTGCACACAGAATTTAAGCATAATATCTCTTCAGATAAAGTCCATTTCTTGGTTTACCCAAAGAGACACCGTCAAAATATATCAATTCATAATCCCCTTTTGCTAGCTTTTGCTTAACAATGTAAGGACCATGCCACACAAGTAAAAATTTTCCAGCCCCTAGCTTATCGTTTGCTTGATCATATAGTAAAACTAAGTCTCCCTCTGAAAAATTACGAGGTGTAACACTTCTGTCATACTGATCTTTTATTCGTTTAGCATGAGTCTCATTTGCTATTGCAGTAGTGCGTCGATTCTCATCTAGCTGAGCTAAGTACAAAAAAAATTTCTCTTCTTCATAAGTAGCTAGGAGTAATTCTATTGCTAATTGTAATGACGGAATTTCACATTCAATAGGTAACATTGCTTCCAAACTGTAAACCAGTTGAAAAGGAGTGAAACCAGTTGATGTTTTTACTGAGGTCCGATATGCCCAAAGTGTTGAAAATAGCATGGTATACCAATTCAACTTCTGAATACCAATGATTCGTTTGATCATAGTGACTCAAACTTTATTGATAGCTTCAACCAAACCATTAGCCTTTGGGTAATATGGAGTAGAACTATTGTGGTGCAAGCCAAGTTGATATGTCAATTCAGTCATCATGATGTTTCGAAAGTGACTTCCATGATCAGTAATAATAGCTTGAGGAACACCAAATCTAGCAATTATATGATTGAATACGAAAGTTGCAGCAATCTTGCCATCTGCCGAAAATGTAGCCATTACCTCGGCCCACTTAGTAAAATAATCTACCGCTAGGATAATATACACATGCCCCCCGGCCAAGTGAGGGTTACATGTAATAAAGTCAATACCCCACTTTGCGAAAAGATCGACAGCAATTATAGGGTGAAGATGAGTTTTGGTTGAACAGGAATCAGAAAATAATTTTACAGCCTGATATGAAATTTCAAAGGGACTCAAAGGCATCGCGCCATCAAATGAATCTGCCTCATAATCGGAAGGTACGATCCAAGGATCATCAAAAGTAATAGTATTTGATGAAATCATATGAATATTTGCAATAGAAGGAGATACGTTAGGAGGAGGGAAGGAAAAAATTCCCAGTAAACCAGAATATTTAATCAAACCTATGCCAACATCCTTGTAAGGGATAGTCATTTTACCAATGTGTTGAATACTATCTATAGAGGCTAGGTCGGATGGGAAATAAGTCAGCTTGTCTATCGTAACTATCTTTCCGTTATGAGGAAACTTGATAAGCCGAAAAACCAATGAAACAATAACAGTCATAGCATAAGACCAACTACGACCCAGGAGAAGGTTGTAATCTAGAGGGGCATCAACCACTTCCACATCTAGATTTACGGTTTTTCCTTCAACCCCTATAGGTAAATACTGCAAAATACCAAAAGGATGGAACCCTCGGCCATCAAAAGCCTTTAGAATTGTTGGAGATTGATTGAGTGTGGGAGAACCAAGCGATTTCCAACACTGGATCGACATAATACACGTAGAAGCCCCTTCATCAATCACAGTCCAAAAGAAAGGTCTGTTTTTGACTAAAATTAGAATCTGGAAAGCCATTTGATGAGGTAGGCGGGGTGTACTATTCTCTAAATCGAAGATTATTAGGTTCGAATCCTGAATATCAACAGCTCCTATAGCAGACAATAGTAATTTATGTTGTTCTAGGCACGATTGTAGCACTTCCAAAGCTAACATTACTGAAGGGGAAATAGCTAAGTCTTCAACAATGTTGTAATTCTGAGCAGCTCTCGCATGTGGATTGAAAGTTGATTTCAGAAGTACAACTTTAGCAGGGAGTTTGATTACTAAGTCAGGGTTGGGTTTCTCAATCTGTAGTGGATCGAAACCAGGAGGAGGTGTAGTTGATGTGTTTGAATTAGAAGATTCTGCTTCATTACCACCAACAATATTTTTACTACCATAATCTTGTGATCACATCTGTAGTGGACCGGAACCAGGAGGAGGTGTAGTTGATGTGTTTGAATTAGAAGATTCCTTCTTTACCACCAACAGGATTTTTACTACCATAATCTTACGATCGCATCGCAATCCTGACATGAGACATCATCATAATGGGTTCTTCTGAGGCATTCGATGAAGAACCAATCATCTTACTATCTTGAGTAGGAAAAGGATCCTTCAAGACAGCAGGCATTTGAGAACCTTTAACGAACTCGAAACCTCTAATCGATGTGGGCAGTCTTTGGTAAAATTATCCTCGTTGCAAATGAAACAAGGATAGAGAGATTTCAGTTTTTCATCAGTAGATTCATTTTTATGTGTTTTATCTTTTGATTTTTGTTTGTTTTTCTTCTTCCCCTTCTTTTTACTACCGGATTTTGATTTGGTTGTAGATGATTCTACGACATGGATGTCAGCAGAAATTTCAGTGGAAGAATCTCCTGTCGGGGAATCAGGTAAAGTTATTATAGGATAAGAATTCTTTGAAGATTTCTTCTTACTTTTAGTACTAATTGAACCAATCGTACCATCAGCGGCATGAGACCCTGAAGGAGCTACAGTTATTTGATCGTGTTTTGGAAGATCAGGGATTTTTTCATGTAAAGTACTTGACTGCGTATAGACGAGGTCAAGGTACTGAGCCTAAGAAATGACTTGCTCTTCAATAAAAACTCCTCCCTTAGCTACATCTTCAGTGATTTTTGGTAACAATGATTTAATGAACCATTCCGCTAAAATTTGATCCAGAATGAAGACTTTCACTAAACGCCTTCTACATCGCCATTCAAGAATATGATCAGAAATATATGTGGACGTCGATTGTTTCAGTGAAGTTAACAGTTCCATGCCATTGTCATATCTGACGGGCAACTGAAAATGAGTTAAGAAAGCAGTGGCTAACTAATTGAAATTATTAAAAGAGGCTTGTGGTAACTCAATTTACCATTTTGCGGCAAGACCAGTGAGAGTTCATTGAAAAAGACGCAATCAAATTGAATCATCAATTATTGAATTAGATGCACACCAGAGGTGATAAGTCATAACATGATTTGATGGATCCTCTCCTGACTTACCCTCGAATTTTGGGATATCATTAGGCAACTTACTAGGCATTGGCGGCCAATACGGAAGATAGTAAATCAGATCATTCGTAAGGCACAACAAATCAGGTAAATCCAAAGTTGCAATGAATGGTAACTAACGGTTAGGGTCGCGAAAACCTTGAGTAATAAGACCAGTTCCAAGAGGAGGATATCCAGGATAACCTAGAATTGGATTTGCATTAGGAATGTTATAACCTCCTAGAAAACCAGGATTAACCAGACCAAACTGGGGTTATTGAGGTTGTTGATAAGTATAGCCAGGATACAGTTGATACTGATAAATTGGGTTTTGTACAGTAGGCCTGAATTGATACTGTCCCTGGTACGATTGATATGTGAATTGTGGTTTACTTGTCACAATTGTAGCAATCGTACTTGTACCAGCTTGTCCTGCAGGCATCTAGACCGAAGTCTAAACTATAGGTCCTAACTGTGGCACAGAGACTTGAGGAATTTGCACTGATTCAGGGGTAGTAGAAACTGGAGCTACAGATACTCCAAAAATAGGTGTTGTAGGTTGAACAAAAGTTGCAGTAGTTGCAGTAGATTGAGGTGGAGTACAAGGTGACTTAGGCCCAAGCTGTTGAACTGTACCAGATGCAGGGATTTGAACAATAGGTTGGACAGGTTTCTGGGTTGGACCAAAAACCAAAGGTTGTCTAGGTTGATTAAGTAACTGCACATTAGGTTGCAAAGTTTGTTGAATTTGAGACAGAACCCACACCATGTTCATTCTGGAGTATGGACCCATAAAAGGTTGTGCATATGGAGGACCATAACCTGGTTGAACTTAGGGATGATAATTAAATGGTACATTTATAGTTCCTTGTAAAAATGATTGACCAGAAGGCAGTTGGAAACCTTGAGTTGGGTACTGACCTTGAGGTTGATAACCCTGAGGCACGTATTGAATCTGGGGTTGACCTTGGGGTATGTACTGAGCTGGGGTTGACCTTGAGGTATGTACTGAGTCTGTGGTTGACCTTGGGGTATGTATTCAGTCTGGGGTTGACCTTGGGGTATGTACTGTCCTAAAGGTTGAAAACCTTGAGGTAGACCTCCAGGCGGTAACTGACTACCTTGAGGTTTCCCCCTAGGCGGTAATTGAGTACCTTGGGGTTTTCCCCCAAGCAGTAACTAAGTACCTTAGGGTTGCCCCCTAGGTGGTAACTGGCTACCTTGAGGTTGCCCCCCAAGCAGTAACTGACTACCTTGAGGTTGAGGATTTGGAATACTACCAAACATCATAAGGATTTGCTCTACGTTCAACGTTTGAGTTCCATTACTACCAAATGATAACTCTTGTTCAATTGGTCAAGGATTTGCTCGTGAAAAAGTACCAGAGAGTGATTGGTACCCCGAAGGAACAGAAGGACCACCAGATAAAAAAAATTCCAGTGATTGGGAAAACATAGATGACTCTCTTGACATGATCGATGAAGGATAATAACCTCTTGGTGTAGGATGAAAAGGAATTTTAGGTGGTGAAAAACTAAGACCCGAGTTTTCTAAAACAAAATTCAAAGATACATACCAAGCGTCACTCCTAAAAAGACTGTAGAATATTGATTCACGCTCCCTAAGATTTAAAGTCTGTTGGTTTTTGGGAAGAGTTACGTCTTCGTCTGGACTAACAAGTTCTTCAATAGATATGAGGCCAAAAGGAAGATTTTGAGTAATGATATTTCTTACCTAGGTGAGCCAGGACCACTAGAAGTTGGAGAAGCAAATCCTGAAGTTGGAGTAACAGCAGGTTCAGTGTTGGGCTCAGAAATTTCAAGTTCTTCAACTAATTCACTGGAGGGAGAAATACTACCAATAAGTTCAGAAAATGAAATTGGCCCTTGAATATACTCTGTTGTTTGTATTTGATAATTAGGATGAACAATTAAAGATGACTCTCCGACTTCTGGTGATCCAACTCTATTGTCACTAGGTGATACAAGAGCTCGTAGCCCTTTAAGTTGGCTTGATGTATACTCAGGAGGTTTCCCCTGAAGTCTACGAGATTGTCTCGGTAATTCGGCCACGATTAAATATTAATTAATCACACACAAACAAAGAAAATGTCAATAAAAACACTTAAAGTCTCTAAAGAACAAACAGCTGAATCACACGCCTAAAAATCTAAGAGTCCAAACCACACACAAATAGTAACTTCGCGTACTAAAAACACTAGTTGATGATGAAATCCAACTTAGTAGAAGTTTAATACAGAAAGGGCAATTGGAACAGTTACCCCGACAACCTACTTAATGAAACAGGCTGGCACAAGTTTCTTCACAAAACCATCTCAAGTGAAGAGAACCCCCCAGAGAGTCCAAGTGAGTATAGTTGACGTCTGCTCCAGGTACAGTGAGATCCTTCCTTCACCGTCACCTTAGGAAATAATCTTAAGTTTATGGACACTAAGGTTACCAACAGCAACAAATACAACCGGGGGAACAGTCTACGATACAATCTACGCGCAAGGGTAGAGTAACAAAGCTCAATCCCCTTGAAGGCTCCTCGACATGGTCAATCTGAGGTTTATCAACAAGTGACCCCAGGCTCCTCGACAATGGTTAATCCAAGGTTTACTTTTTATAATACGTGCAAATATTCTATCTTTCCCAATGAAATAGAATTGATTTTCTCAAAGGTTCGGACATGATCTCGTGATTGACTCCTTTAAGAGAAGCTTCCCAGAATGTATCAATTACAATTGGATTTATTTCCTACCGCAAGATGTGTCTACTTGTTTGTTTTAACTATATTGGAGAGTTAATTACTCCCTACTCCAAGATACTAGCCTAAACTATATTGGTGATAAGAGCCCTAGAAATAGAAAAGATTACTAGTTCAATTTTAATTAAGCATTGCTTTTATGGGTTGTTCTTTAAGTCAATAGGTAGGGAAATTAAACTTTGATGGTGTGAAGACTCGACTCCAAACACACTAAAAAATGCACCTAAAATGATAAGCAATTCGTTTTTCTTTCAATGAAATTCTAGCTAAAAGAAAGAGTTCGAGAATTCAATTATTTAAGAAACAATTCTTTCTTTCAACATGGAAACAGAAAGAAAATATTTGTATTTTTTAATAAGAACTCAAAAACGAGACAAATAATTAATGCTCACAATAAATCCCTTTCCCTTTTTTAAAACTTGAAACTACAAAAAAAAATTGCTTCAAAAGTGATCTACAAGTTCTAGAAAAACACTCAAAACTACAAAAACTAATTTTGAGATCTAAAAACTTTAAAAATCTAATTGAATAAAAGCTTCAATTCTTTTTTAGGACGTTTTACTTTGTTGTTCAGTAAACTAAGGATTCATTTGCTCAGAATAACAAACCAATCAAAAAAACATCCAGATATGTTTTCTTTTGTAAAAATGAAATTTAGAACTTATAACAAAGTTTGTTCAAAGATTTGCAACGAGAAAGATCAATCTATTTCTCACAAAGGATAGATTTCACAACTAAGTCAGACTCATCAAGAAGACAAAAAGACACCAGGGTGATCTAAGGTTTCTCAAGCTTCTAATATTTGAGTCACTACATAGACAAAGTGAAAACCACTCCAAGCATGCAAAACTTCTAGAAAATCATTCAAAACAAAAATACTGTCGGAACTCACTCACAAGAGATTTTTGACAGGAAAAATACAGATCTGGGTAAACACTAACAATATTAAATCAAATCTAAACCTAACTGGAAGAAGATATCTTAGGTTTTTCAAAGAAATTTAACAGGGTCCACAGGCTCCGGAAGTAATAGGTGCGGTTCTGCTCTGTTTACTAAAGGAAAAGTGTGAAGATGCCCACACTGTCTGTAAAGAGAAAGTGAGGTCCCCCAAAAACTTCAAAAAAACAAAAAATACTTCCAGATTTTAAAAGCTACCCAAGCCAGTATACATCAATCAAAAACCAAAAAAGAAAACAATTTTCTCAACTCAAAACAAAGGAAAACCAAAAAAAAATACCATTCCCCAGTGGAGTCGCCAATTTGTTCGCCGGATAAATCGATCTTGCGGACAAGGCCGATCTCCCTAGTATCAGAAGATAGTTTAGCAACAAACAAACAAACAAACCTATCTTTCTCTAAGCATATGTGATTTATAAGTAAATACTGCAAATGTGTTAAGATCCTACCTTAGATCCAATGCTTGTTCGTAGTAGTCATCCCCTAGTTGTTTGAAAGAGTTACCTTTGAGGACCTGCAATCACAAACAAGCAAACATTAAATAGCACCTACATAGCAAATATCATAAATCATGTCTATTATGGTGATCAAGGAATCCATAAAATAAACCATGAATCAACAACTTATTGAGAAAAACAAATTTATTTGTATTAACTTTGAAGTAGAAGAACCTTATAACCTTTTCAGCCTTGATGTTGAACAAGCTCTTCCTAGGGTCCAAAATAGGAATTTCCTTTACTTTGACAAGCCTTGCACTCTTCCAAATGAGATCTTAGAGGTATGTAATCTCTCCTCATAATCAACTAAAGAAGACTAAGTTCCAGCAGAATTTCACCTCAAAAATATTCAGCTTCTAACTTCCCAAGTAACCAGCCCAATGCTTCTTCTTATAGTGCAGAGGAGGAGTTACAGGTCCACCTATGAAGGGATAGAATCCTCCTTCAAAGGGATAAGCTCCTCACATCAAGGGGTTAGCTCCTTAAGGTGTGGGATACATGAACCTTAAAAGAGCGAACTTGCCACCTCAATATTCCTTCCAGAAGCTTCTAGAAATGACTGAAAGTGAGTTTTTCAGATTATACTCGCACCTTTTTAACTTTTACAGGGGTACGCACCTTTAACACATAGATAGTGCGGTCAGGTGTGCATGAGACTTGACCATTAGGTGTGGGACCGCATGTAATACAAAGAGAAAGTGCGAAACCAGAGTTTTAAAGACTTTTGAAGGCTTTTCTCTTATTTTCCAGACTTGATATGAGGAACTGATGTTTTAGACTTGCAGAGGAGGAAAGTATGAGTGGTAATGAACTCACACAGGTAGCAGAATGTCAAGGTGACAATTTTTAGTGCAACACATGGTAGTAGAGTCATAAACTCCCGGTGACAATATTCTAATGCAGTGGTATGGTTGTCCGTTTCTTGCCTTAGTTTATCGATGAGACATGCTTGTGCAATCTCGTGTTCCAATTTTTTGATCTCAGTGTCCATTAGCATACTTCTCTTCCTCAATCATACCCGATCTTCTTCGAGTTTGTGAAGTCTAAGGTTCCCTTGCCGAATGGCTTCCTGATTCCTTGTATGGTCATCCTCGCGTAGTTGTATTATTCCCTCGTCCTGGTCTTCGCATACTGTCCCAACTATGGGAGTTATTACGTGTGGATTCCTTTCTTCTGAAATTACAGTTTCGACTCTATTTCGCATCTTTGGAATCATCTTCACGCTCAGGTTTTTTAACATGGTCCTATAGGCCCATCGAACTGCTGGCACACACAGGTCCCAATCGGTTCATCCTGCCCAGTGTACCTTGTTCAGGACTCTGAACACCCTATTGAATGCGTCCACGTGGAAAATGTGTAGTGCACGGTGCCTTTCTTACTGCTGTGATTTGCTCCAACTTTCTATTCTTGGGTTGGGGTGCGCTTGTGAGGGTTGTACAGCATATGTCTGTACCCATCGACAAAGGTGGGCACGCAGGTTGTTCTACCCTTGCTGACCAACTTTCATTAGAAGCTGGGGTTTTCCAAAATGTAGGCGCATCATCCTTCTACATCCATGCCAGTCCTCAAAATTTCCTTGATGCGTACCCCACCATCGTGCGGGTGTTGCGCGCAGTGCCCACTTCAGCGCATCGAACCGCTGTTGTTCTAGTACTGCGCTTTCAAATTTGCTCAGAAATTCATCCACCACTGATAATCCATCATATGTAGGTAGCTCCCTTTCCTCTATTGTCACGCA
Source organism: Pinus tabuliformis (assembly GCA_031772625.1). Lineage (NCBI taxonomy): Eukaryota > Viridiplantae > Streptophyta > Pinopsida > Pinales > Pinaceae > Pinus > Pinus tabuliformis. The sequence goes on from CM062816.1 coordinate 353,884,286, forward strand.
ATGCAATGATCTAACCATCATGTTGCAATTAAGCATTGTTACTTCGTGCAGCCAATTCTACCATCGCTCTACTTCTTCGTCTAAATCCGAAGTGCAGGAGCTTTCACGCTCCCACGAGATTCTCCCATCTGTAGTTGGATTCACCCAATCTTGGTCTTGCGCAGTTATCTTGTAAATACAATCAAGATCATCATCACTATCATCATTGTGCACTGGTTCAGTGTAGTGCGCTCCTTCGGCTGGATCCAGTGGTACTACTATGCGTAGTGACTTTTTCTTGAAGATCATTTTGTGCTTCTTCAGATTTATGACTCCATTCATATCGGTGGCCCAGTCTATTCCTAGTAGTGTGGAATATGGGTTACTATCATTGACAATCTTTATTACTTCAAAATCTACTTCGGTGCTCTTACCCTCAATATCTACTGTTACCCCTTGCAATCTTCCCATGGGCAGAATCTTCTGTTGGTCCGCCATTCGTAATTGAATAGGGGACCATTGTAACGCAGGTCTACCCATACGTTCCCATGTTTTCTTTGGTAATACATTCGCGTCCGAACCCAGATCTAGGATTACTTGGTCCATTTCATACTCACCAATATATGCAGTCAACCTCATTTCCCTTCCAATGCTTAATGCATGCTTCCCTAGTTTCCGGACCATGCGCGGTTCTCCTAACCCCGCGCATCTATTGATCAATTCCTGTAGTCCCTTAACTGCTTTTCTATCATGCAACAGTTTCATCCATGTCTCCATAAATGTAGTGAGAATGGAAGGATCCATTCCTGGTTCTAGTTGATCCTTACTACCTGAAATGGATGCCTCTATGAAGCTCTTCTTAGCTTCCATGAATGTCTCCTTTGTGCGTTCTAATTCAAACTCAGGTTCCTTTGTAGGAGCCTTGCGAACCCACATACTTTCTTCTGGCTGCTTCCCCTTATCATATCTCGTGGTCATACCGCTTCTGAGGATCATGTTTACATTCGGGCCTTCTTCGCGCGGCTCAGACCTCATCATTTGTATATTTTGAGTCGAAGGGGGCTAAAATACCCCTTTTTTGTGCATCCTTGTGATCAACGAAGGGAAATATTTTGTCTCATGATCAAACTGAGCACAATACAAACATGATATCCTTGTCAAGTTGGTACAGTCACAGGCATAGTGCCCTGGCCCTCCGCAATTGTAACAAATTAGTTGCCCGCGACCCCTTCCTAGTCCCATTCCACCTCATCCTCGACCGCGCCCTTGAAATCCAACGCGCTCCATCCCCGCATTTGGGACGAGGGCTCGCATTTTGGTCTGCAATCTATAGGCAGGGGTTCGATCCATGATTAGTTCGTAACTGCGGCAAGTGCGTTCATCATGGCCTACCAACCTATAGAAGTTACAAAACAATTGTTGGGATGTCTGCATATACTTCTGCAACAAATGACAATTGTTCGTAGTGTGTTTCCCTCCTATCTGACAGATCACGCACCATAAAGCAGGTGTCACGCTCGGCCCTACCTGTGCTTCTGGTCTCAACAGCATCGGCCCTCCTCCTACCAAGTAGTTCGCAAATACTGGACAATGATCCTTGTCGTGGCCCTGGCCTTTGCATTTTATGCTCCATACTTCCTCATGCACCTCTGGCCATGGGGCCCAATCTTGTTTCAAACTCTGCATTTCCAGACACAGATTCTGTCATTGTGTGTGGATTTTTTGGACTCCCAACCTAGGGTCTTGTATAGGGGTCTCATGTAATCTCATTGCCATTTCTAGTGCTTCGACCTGGGTGGAAAGTTTCTGCTATGACAGCGTCGTCCTCAAGTGCGGTGTCAGAGATGCTACAAACCATGCACGGTGTTGTCCATCCATCAATGTCATATTGGCTTCACGAATTATACTCTTCAGCCTTTGATCCATATCCCACAAGGTCTCACTTTGGAGCATCACGGTCTCCTTAAACCCGATCATTGATTGTGTTTCTCACTTTGGCCTGCTAAATTCCCTATTCAACGCGGCCTGGATTTCTGCAATTCCTGCGTTTGGGTGGTCATTAGAATGCTTGATATACCATGTCAATGTGCGATCCTGCAACGCACTTACCAACGTGGCTTTCTTAATATTATCATCCGAGACAACTTTTGCTTCCCATACCGCTCTTACCACGAACTAGAATTGGTTTGAATCTTCATTCCCTACTCCTCTTAATACTGGTAGTTTAATTGCGCTCGCCATATTGAACTGTGAGGGTGGCAGAGGTGGAGTGGTGGTGGTAAACACGGAATTCTCTACCTTATCAAACTGACTGCGCTTCCTGGAGAAACCTTCGTGAGCTCATCCTCGCTCTCCCGCAGGGGTGAAATTAAGGGACTATTTTCTAATTCTTCACTACTAACGCTTATGTAGATCTTCCCGCTCCACGTAGTCCCAAACATTAATTTATTCACATAACCCACTTTTCACACAATAGCATATTAATCCAAGTGTTCAGAGATTTAATATACTTACCTCGTGGTCCCTTGAGAAAACTTTGTTCTACCTCACTGTAGCTAACGGTCGTGTCTACTACAAACTCAATGATAAATCCTCCTATTATCCGATCAAGCCAATGGTCCACAATTCGCGCAATATTGTCTCCTGACACTTCTAGTCTGCGCACTACTTCCGGTGTCCACACTATTGGTTTATCGAGCCTACACCTTCCCTGGTTGTCTTCTAACTTTGTGATCCACTCATATAGCTCCGAAGGAAAGGATGCAAAGAAAATTTTGTGGATTTCCTATGTCGCGAACTCATGAATCTTCTTGTCCAACCACTCTTCAATTTCTTTCTTTGTTAGGTTCCAGTAGAACGACATCAGACATCCCTTATGCAAATCGTATTCCTAGCAACGGAACCATTTGTTGGCTTGTATGGGCCTGACCCAGGTTCAGAGGTGGTTTAGCCAAACAAATCCCGGTACTACTAGCCCTTTCGGCAACAGTCTACGGAGTGTGGACTGAGGTCTCACCCGAAGTAGTATGGGAGGATGCTAGAACCAGGTTTCCGCACCCTGGGGATGTCTGATATGTCAAGATTGGTAAGCGGTCCAACCTTCATGCTTACTGTGCCACATGCACCAGTGGGCGCCTTGCGACCGGCGATGTTGTCTTCACGCAGTCCTAATCGCGGTGTGACCCTTGTTATTTACCCAAGTCTTTCCTAATTATGCACTGTTAGCAGATTGCTTAGATTATTTTCATATATAAGTATTTTGAACCATACAAGAATTTACTCTACTACGCGCAATAAATAAACAAAGTAAAAGTAATACATAACAATAGAATAACGATTCAAGAATAGATGCACAGAATTAGGATAAACTTCTCTGTATTAATCTTCAATCCTGATTACAAACTCGACATTGTCGTATGAACTCAGCTGTAGGGGTCCGTGCACTCAGCTGCGGACTCTACTAGGCCTTTGCGCACTCAGCTACAAAGCCTCTTCCTATCACTACGACCCAAAACACTTCGAATCCGACTCTAAGCTCAAACCATTCCTATTCTCCTCTCTTCCTTATTCACTTCCTTTACAACTTAGAGCCTCACTCTATTTATACAATCCCATGGTCTGCGGACCATGGGTAGGCCTACATTACATCATACTATTTTACCTAACTTAGGGCGGACTACCCTATGACTTAATCATATGTTTCGCACTCCGTGCCTACAATTCGCGGAGTCTTACAATATACTTGACCAGAACTTGGGCTTTGAGCCCCAAAAACATGTTGCGGGGGATCCCATGCCCAACAGAATGTATCTTTGTTGGATATCCTGACAATGTCAAAGGATATAGATTGTTGGACTCTCACATTGAAAAGTTCCTTGTAGCTTGAAGTGTGAAGTTTGAAGAAGAATCACTGCATGATTTTTCCGCAGACCCTGCTGAGGAACCGCTTGTTGCCACTGATGAGGAGGAGTCTGAAACTTCTTCGAGCACCTCAGAGTAGCCATCAGAGAAGCCTCTTGGGTTTGATTCAAAGGATGAGGAGTAGTTCATGGTTACTCCAACTCAGTTTCCAACTTGGGCAGAGAAAACCCTGCAAGATGCGGGTGAACTAGTCGGTGATCCTGCGGATGTGAGAAAGACTAGATCATAGCTTTTTGGGGCTCCTCAAGCCCTGGATACCACCGAACCATTGCTTCCAATAAATTGCTACATGGCACTTGGTTCAGATCCATAGTCACACTCTGAGGTTGTTGGAAACCCACTTTGGGAGGCTGCCATGGATGAAGAGTACTCTGCTCTCATGGAAAACAACACATGGGACTTGGTTCCACTTCTGAAAGGAAGAAAGCTTGTTAGATGCCGATGGATCTATCGAACAAATATTGTTGCAGATGGTGAGATCAGAAAGTACAAAGCTCGACTCGTTTCAAAAAGATACTCATTGGTACATGGCATAGACTACACAAAGACATTTGCACCTGTTGCAAAAATGGACTCCATTCAACTAGTTTTAGCCATTGCTACTTCTCGCAAATGGGAAGTTCATCACATGGATGTGAAGAGTGAATTTCTTCATGGAGATTTCAAGGAGGAGATATATATGGAGCAGCCACATGGATACATTTAGAACTTTGCCCTCATTTGTAGATTAAAGAAATCTTTGTATGGCCTAAAACAGGCTCCCAAAGCCTGGTATGAAAATATGGATTCTTTCCTGCTTTCCATTGGATTCATTCAATGCGAATCTGATCTGAATGTTTACTTGCTGCAACATGATGATTCCCTTTTGTTGATAGTACTTTATGTAGATGATTTACTGATGACAGTGAGCCTTACCTCAGCTATTGATTTGGCAAAATCAACATTGCACGATCGATTTTCCATGATAGATTCGGGACGGTTGCACTACTTTCTTGGTCTTGAAGTTTCTCATTCTACTTCAGGGATCAAGATGGAATAGTCTAAGTATGCATCAGATCTACTTGTCTACTTTCAGATGACAGAATGCAAGCCAATAGCATCTCTCTTTCTTTCGGGGATCAGATTTGAGGATGCGGGTACTACACCTTTGATGGACAATACACTGTATTGATAGTTGGTTGGGAGTTTATTGTATCTTACTCACACCCGACCTGATATATATTTTGTAGTAGGAGTTTTCTCCAGATATATGTAGGAGCCCCATGAGCTTCACTGGAAAGCTGCAAAGAGAATCCTTAGATATGTGAAAGGTACTTCCAGTTTTGGTATCTTTTATGCTGCAGATTGCCCACTTTCATTGATTGGGTACACAGATTCTGATTGGGTTGGTGATGTGACAAACCGCAAGTCCACCTCTGGTTATGTTTTCAGCTTTGGTTCAGGGCCTTTTTGTTGGTCTAGCAAGAAGCAATCCACGATTTCTTTATCTATAGCCGAGGCAGAGTATAGAGGTGCAATGAATGCAGCTACACAGGATGCCTGGTTGCAAGGGCTTCTCTCCGAGTTTGGTATTCAGTATCCACTTCTAGCTGTCATATTTTGTGATAATCAGGGGTCCATTTAGATATTGATTGATCCAGTTCAGAGGCAGAGGACCAAGCACATCGAGATTCACATGCATTACATCCGCGAGCTAATCCGTGACCGAGTCATATCACTGCAGTACTACCCCATTGAGCAACACGTTATAGACATCTTCACCAAGCCTTTCACTGAAAAGAAATTTTCAGAACTGAAAACTATGCTTGGAGTGGTGGAGATAGCTAAGTGGACCCTTCTAGACACTTAGCCCTTTTTTCCTCTTTGTTTGTGTGTGTTGGGGGGCGGGGGGGGTTCCCATGAGGTTTTCCCTCTTTCTTCATTTTATGAGGATCTTTTATTTATTGTACCTGAGTACCTAACATGGAATCTTGGTCGGGACTCACTTTAGATAAGTGAGTTAGGATGAAGTGGGGGTGTTGGAATATAATCCTAACATCTACATTTATTTTTTAGCTTAAGTATCCTTGACTTAGCCACATGCACTAAAAATCATGTTCACACTTGGTTTTTGGTAAACTAGCTCGATGGACAAACTTTCACTTTTTTTTGCCTTTAAAGGCTTAATATTATGGAAATATTGGTCCAACCACTTTCCTAAACCATTTAGACATCTAAATGCATGTTCACACATAACCACACCTCATCCACTTGAGTTATTTGAGGATTGGCGCCCCACATGAAGATTCCCCCTTAAATCAAGGGATTTGGTCCCCCAAACCATTCTAGCATGTTTTAAAGTTACCTTCCTTGGGAAATGTGCCCCTCCTCATGCTTTCATCGTGGATGATAGTTGGCATAGGTTTTTTTGAGTCATTCTTGCTATTTTAGGCCTCCCTTCAGCTTTTCTTAGCCTTTTCTAGTTTTTTACTAGTTTTTTCCTAGTTTTCTAGATTCGACAATTTCTATATAACCACCTCCCTTTGGGATTAGAGGTTTGGTTGCTCATGTATTACTATTGTTCATTAATTTAATACATTGATTTTATGGATCAAATTCTTTCTGTCCTCTCTTGAATATCAGCAAATTACTTGTGTTTAATTTAACTAGAATTCTAGATCTATCGGATTTTCTGCAGGAATTCTACATTGCAACATTCTTGCTACAATACTAGTGCTCATCAATTTTTTGGCACCATTTCCATTTATCAAGAAGAAGAGACCACAACGGAATCATGGGATGTCAGGTAGGCCACCAGGGCTATGAAAGATATGGATATTGATTAAGTTGCTCAGACGATGAGCAACACTTTCAGTAGCAGGGTGATGATGAGCCTCATCATTGGGTAACTATATGGACCTTAATTCACCTCCTAGCTTAGTCAAATCAACTCTTCTCACAATTTATTACATGTTTTGATTATATTTTGTTTAATGAGATGATTCAAAGTGAGATATTATGCCTAGTGGACTAATGTGCATTGAATGTAGGTTTGTGAGAGGAAATCAGGTAATTTTGAAAATATTAAAGGCTAAAACTTGAATGGAACAAGGAAGAGAGATTATAGAAGGTAAATCCTCCTCATTTACTCCTCCCTCATTCGAATATTTCTCCATCAATCACACTAGCTCAGAGTACAAGCAGTCAAGTCATGAAGATCAAAAGGCGGTCGAACAAGTGATAGTCAAAGAGTTAGTCCATCTCGAGTTTAGGAGGCGGGCCTCCCTATATTTAAGGAAGTCATTGGAAACTTCATTTGTATAAATAAATAGGCCTAGAGCCTCATTATAATTCAATTTTTTGTTGTAAAAACACTAGTTATTTTTTATCTCCAGACTTGTGGAAGAAATTGCTATGTAATTTTCTGTTTTGATAATGAGAATGAGCTTTTTCTTGATCCAACACTAAGTTAAGTCAGAGGGCTGAAGCTCTTGGGTTAGGAACCAAACCATAGCAGCAAAGGCTCATGTTCTTGTATATGTATGCTTAGATTAATTTCATAGATTTGTGGTTAAATTGTCCTTAAAACTATTTCATTACAAGTAGTGTAGATTTGATTAATTTGTTTATTAGTTTGCTTCCATTTGTGGTTTGCTTCAGCAGTAGGTTAGAAGGGATGAAAGGAGCATCAGAAAACTGTCAATGTCTTGGCCTCACCTCTTCCTTCTGGGATCATGATCTGAGGAAAGGACCCCTGTGCAGCCACAAAAAGACAGAATTCTACTTTCTCATAGAATTTAGATTTTATTGTACTTGAACGAGCATTTGATCAATTTGCAAGTGTAGGATTTAATTATCATTTCTTCCATCTTCAATCATACAGTAGATCTCATCAATGATTTCATCTTATTCTACAAATTTTCGTCATACATGAAGTAGACAGCTAGCTCATTAAACTCTATTTTTCTAGCTTATTGAAATTCTTCTTGTTTACATGATTTTGGGGAAAATATAATTGTTTGATGCACTGCAGGTGTTTCAGAAGTAGAGAGAGATCTCATAGCAAGCAACCTCCTTCCAACTTCATCCATCCATGATCATTCCTCACTTTCACTAAGACCCTCACCAATTTCATCATTTTTCATGGAAACTCCTCCAAGCATGTTGAGAAAATCCAACCATCTCCCAACCTTGGTTTTGAGTTCTGAGTGATCCTAGGCATTTCCTCACTCCATTCCACCCACCAACCACCTTCCCTAAGCCTTCCATCACCTTCAACACCCATTGTTTTTCTCTCGGCTGTATCCTATAGAAATATAAGGAATCATGTAGGCTTTTAGGACATCCTGTAGTGGCCTGTCTTGAGGCCGAATTGAGGGAAAACCTCTAGGAAGCCACACAAGGTCACCTAAGGGTCTCCCAAACATTCCAAACATCCACCAGCATCCCTAAGCCACCTGCCACATCACCAAAATGGATTAGCTTTCACACTTCTCCATAAAAAGAGAAAAATACAAAAAAAAAACAGATTTGTTGTAGCCATTTACATCCACGGTAGTAGAATGTTTATGCTTTGAATTTACATGCTTATGATAGTTGAATTTCATACATGTTAATCTAGCATTCTTTCTGAAACATAGTCTCTTAGGAGTTAGGTAGGAAATGGTGTGTTTTAGCATTAGATTTCAATCTTTTTCCTGATTGCAGTAGACCAGCTTTCTCTTAGAGTAGATTTCTCTTTCCCTCATCAGTAATCAAGCTTCTTCTGAATCCATAGAATTCTAGCTTGACAAACCCTAGTGGTCTCTCGCCAGCTGAATAGTGACAAAAGTTAGAACCATCACTTTTACATGTGTATACAACACTTTCACCTCCAAGTTTGTATGAACCCCTGGTTGATAAAGTAAAGTTGGTAGCCCTAGAAGTTGCAGCATTCTTGTTGCAATAATGGTGCTCATCACTCATCATAAGGAAATATAAATAACATCCAATTCATTTCAATGCATCTCCCCAACCACAAGGTCTCACTGCACACAACCTAAGGAAGGAATTAACAAATCAATGTGTCTCCCATACCATAACGTCTCACAACCCACAACCCATAGGAGGAATCATCAAATCAATACATCTCTTGGACCATAAGCTCTCACAGCACATAACCTATAGGAGGAATCATACAAAACAATACATCTACTAGACCATAAGGTCACACAACACATAGCCTGCAGGAGGAATCATCATATCAATACATCTCCTAGACCACAAGGTCTCACAGCACACATCCAATAAGAGGAATCATCAATGCACCTCCCATACCACAAGGTCTCACAGTCGTAGCCCAAGAAATATTTACACCGGAATGTAACCTAGGGGGATAGTTACATATCAGACATACACACAAGGACAGAGTAACAAATATAAATCCCCTTGAAAGTTCCTCAACATGGTTAATCTCAGGTTTACTTCCAAGTGACTCACAAGTACCTTTCAACACCATTTTTAATATGTGTAAATCACTCTACTGTAACCAACGAAGTGGGGTTGATTACTGCACTGGGTCTGATATGATCTTGTGCTTGACTCCTTTGTAAGGGGAGCTTCACAAAGAAAAATTGCAGTAAATGGATTTTTCTCCCTATCACAAGATATTAATCTTTTTTTGCAGCTTTGGAAAGTTAACTTACTTCCCTATTCCAAATCCTTATAACCTGATCTAATGTAGGTGGAAAAGAGCCCTAAAATAAAAAAATTCTAGATTGATTTTATTAGCGTTGATTTAAGAGCTATTATTTACTCAAAGGTAATGGATGTGAAAATGATGGAATTATGACTTGACGCAAATCCTAATGCAATCGAAAATGAAATTGTAATCTTTTTGTTTCAATGAAGTTCTATCTGAAGTAAGGATAGTGTCTTCCAATTTTTCAACGAAAATGTAAAAAACTCCTAAATCCAACTATAACCCCTTTTCCTAATTACAGATGTCCAATTTCGAATTACCAAATATTGAAATTAACTTCAAAATTTCACTTTTCCCAATAACACAAAAAATCAAGAAACTTCTCTTTAACATATAATCACTTGAAAATTTGCAAAATGCAAGAAGAAACCAATGAACACTAAAATGAATTTTCCCTAATTGAATGTTATGAATTCACTTGCAATCAAGCATAAAATTTAGAAATACTTCATTAATGGAATAAAAAATGACTTTTCGTTTCACATTCAACATAAGAACTACTTTTCAAAAACAATACTTGTTACACAGTAATTTGTCACCATTGGTCACCGTCCCTGTTACCCCTTTCCCGTACTTTGAAGGACTCATTCCGGTACCTGTGAGTAGTGACATAACTTAAAAACACTTGCATTATGTTCCCCTAAGTATGGACTTCATGTGCCCTGAAGACACCTCCTGCAAAATATCCCTGAAAAGTGCCCTTTTTCCATTAGCGCGGGTCCACAATGTACTACCCGCGCCAATGAACGAGATCCTCAAAAGAAGGTGCGCCCATTGGCGCTCTGTCTTAGAGTAACACCCGCGCCAACCAAGTTTGGAAAAGATTTTTAACAAACGCGCGCCCAGATGTTTTTTCCCTTCAAGTCATGAAGTCTTTTGAGGATAAAGCTAATCTTCTAGATGTCGAGATTCATCATCTATCCACAACGGCTTTTTGGAGATAATGCCAATCCATAATGGGTGTCTTGATTCATTGTATTTTCTTCCCCTTCTCCATCTATAAAAGTCTGTCCTCATGCATTTGACAAGCTAGTTTTGGAGTATTGGTGACAGTGTTAGTAGTGATAACGCTTGTCTTGAGTGATAGTAAGAGTCTTGGAGCATAGGGAGGTTATGCTGCCAGAAGTCTGAGCTGTGTATTCATCATCAAAGAGAGAGAAAGGTCTATTGCAAGACATATGTAGCTGCTCGCCCAGCCAGAGGAGAGATTCAACGTCAGAACTTTGGTTGTATTTTTCTTTGTTGATTATTCATTAATATACGACTATCATTATGGTTCTGATCTTATTGTTCGTTATGATAATGTTTGATCTATATCTTTTCTAACTGATATATAGTTGTATTTAGTGGATTTTATGCTTGTATTCGCTTCGTTCTTTGCATGTGCAGGTATCCATTCGCGGAGATCGTGAGGATCGTGACCTGCCGAAGCAAGGGAACGGGAGTATCAACTCTTCTACGACACTAGTGTTGGACTCCAGGTTGGTTCTCATAATCCACTTTCAATTTGCAACTAGGAACTTGCATGGTAGCGTTGATTGATTGTTGCTAGACCCATTTTGGGCTAGTGGGATCGCCTCTGTCCGCAGAGGGGATTTACCTCTCCAACAATTTGGTGACTCCGCTGGGGAGAAGCTATTTGTTGTTTGATTCATAAACCTTGGACAGAGCCTGAAGTATGGCCAGGCAGCCTTCGAAACGCTATTGCTTTGCATTAGCGAAGTAGATCAACGCCACTTCAGTCAATCTCCGGTTTGGTTTACGAACCGAACAGCTTGGAGTTTGTCTTGCATTTTGGTTCTCTCTTGCTTGCTTGCGTAAATAAGCTTTCTGGGTTAGTTTTTAAGTTGTTTCTTGTTGTTTGATCTGTCTGAATACTGTCGACCAGACCCTGGACTGCTTGATTTATTTTTTAGGCCAGCAAACTGTATTAGCGCGTTTTTCTACCTCATAGTCACATCAGTTGGCGCAGGTTGCACAAAAGCAACTCGCGCTAATTCCTTAATAGCGCGAGTTACAGGCTGACAGTCGCGCCAGTCCTGTGAACGTTGCCAGTGTGTTTGTTGGAAGTTTTTTAAACTCAGATTTATGTCTTTTTACATCCTTTTCAGCTACTGGAGTGTGTCAGAACTCTGTTTGACTGGTTTTTACCATTATCCTTCGGGTGTTTGCCTATTTCCATCGATCTTATATCCCAGCCCTAGAGCATCTAGTGGCTTTGTATATCGAGCCTTCCGTGGGAGTTTTTGGTTCTTTGATTGTCCAGTCGACTTTTTGGTTGTTTTCTGCACTTGTCTAGTGGTTGTCAAAACTTATTATTCTGTGCTTCGAGCAATTCACCTCTAGCTCGTTTGGATTTTGCTTGACTTCGTTTGAGCTTAGATCACATAGTTCATTGAGGTCTTTGTGATTCTCCTTGTTTTGACAGTTTGTCTTGGTGTTTCAGACTTGGTTCTATTTGCATTGAGTGAAATTTTCCTGTTTACGCTTGTTAACATCTCTCGAGATTTGTTTAAGTGCATTATGCCATTTTAAAAGAAAAAAAACAAACGATCTTTTTGCATTATATTAGTTAGCATTCTTCATTGTTATTGGCAATTAGTCACTTTTTAAAAAAAAGAAAAGAAAAGTTTCATTTATTGCTATTAGCTGCATTAGGATCTTTGTTGATTGTTTGATGATCATTTTGTTTGTTTGAAAATCTCAACTCTTCTGTAGTTAGCATTCATTGAACGGAATGATATATTTTGGCATATAGTTTGCATTTAGGAAATTCTGAGAGATCACATACGGTAGGACCTAAAAACTGAAACCTAATCAAAGATCAACTGTAAAATAAACCGAATGAATCTAACAATGCATTGGAACCTAACGCATACATTCTAGAGGTCTAGGCTAGAGACGTGTTCCGGTGTCGTTAAACCTAGTCATTGTTGTTTCACATTACGGTTGGGTGATTCCTCCTTTTGTGACTCGATAGTGGTCTAGCACGGATTTGTGCTCCCACGTACCGTCGAGTATATGTGGAGACCCCACTAGGTTATCATCCTTTATCCACAGGAAGCCGTGTCTGCCGCCTTACAAGCCGTAATGCACTGAACACAACATTCGGGAAGATTGACTGCCGTACGGGAAGTCCTTGGTTTTCATCTGATTGCCAAGGTGTATAAGTAGTTTTACGGATTGTTTGGTAAACCTTTTGCCTAGTTCTCCAGAGTAGTCACTTTTGATCCTTTTCGGACTCCTTAAAAGAAAAGGTGCCAGTGAGCGTCTTGTCACTTCGTGCTCATTAAACATTCAAAGGAGACTAGAGTCATCTTTTTGTCCTTTTCTCGACTCTTAAAACATGAAAAGGTCAAGTTCAGTTCCTTTGTCTTAAAATTTATTCGGCCACGATACACATTTACCCGGTTAGATCTTGTTTGCGCTAGTTTGAGTAGGGTTTTGTCTCGTTAGATTCCCTAGGATTTTGTGAAGTTTCATCCTGGCGGAATTACCAATTTCGTCTTCTTCCTTTGCCGAGATACCGGTTGTGAGTGAAATTCTTCCTGTTGTTCTGAGTATACAACCGATTAATTCTCGTGCTCCAGGCGACGAGACTTACGAGTTTCATTGGAACCCTGTTTGGGAACCTTCTGAGGACGGTATCCCTTTTTGGGAATACACTTCTCCTCGTGTTTCAGTCCCACCTTTTTCCTCCGACATCGAGGACGTATCCCCTACTTCGACTAAAGAATCCATTGCGACGAGCGGTGAAATTCCCACCGCAACGGAACCTACACTTGTTAGTAGCACTCCTACTACTGGGAGACTACCTCCAGGCTATAAAGCATTAAAGGATGTTATGTCCTCTGGAACTCCTTTCACGAGTTCTATTTGGTCACAACTCGCTTTTCCCACCACGGAGCCTTTTACTCCACAAAGTCGCAGTACGTCTGTTACCTCAATCACAACCACTCCAACGGTATGTGTAGCTTCTTCGACTCCTATTTTCAGTCGTCCTTCGGCTTCTTTATTCGGAGTCTTTGATCCTACGTCAAACATCCCAGCAGAGGGGCCATACGATCAGTATTTACCACATCTTGGTAGGCCTTTGTCGTCTCAACCGATTGTTGAGATTTCAGTTCCGCTGTCAATTGATTGGGGCTCCACCTCTTTTCATGGTGGCCAAGTATCGTCTGCGCAATCCCAAAGACCACCTCATCAAGACCAACAAGGGCAATCCTTCCAGGGAAACCCTTTTGCCTCTGGTGGTCCGTTTTTCACCTCTTATGCTCAACCTTCTGGTAACTCAGGTCAATCTTCTGCTCAACAAGCCCAACCTGGTATCCAGCAAGGTTATCCTACTGGACAAATTGGTCAATCATATGTTAACCCAAACCAACCCAATGTCCAGTATGGTTCAATATCTGGACAAACTGCTCAACCACATGGTCAGCCCATCGTCCAGTATAGTCAACCTTCTGGGCAAGTCGGTCAGCCTCAAACCCAGGTAGGCCAACCAACTGCCTAGCCCACTCAGCCATCTGGTCCGTTAGGACAACCTTCAGCTGTGCAACAACAACTCCACTCCCAGCAGGTACAACCTTCTGGGCAGGGAGGCCAACCTCAATATCAACAAGGTCATCCTTCTAGCCAGATAGCCCAACCTACAGGACATCCTTATGGCACTGCTCAACCCGGTTTTTTGCCCCAGGCTGGACCCCAGACCCCATCCGGTCTTCAAATGCAAGTTGGAGTTCATTCCCAACCAGTCTATCAAACTCAGCCTGTTTCTCAAACTCAATTTGGAGTCCAGCCACCGTATGGTTACCAGCAACCTCAAGGGCAACCTTTGTTTGCCCCATATCAAAATTATCAACAACTGCAGGCGAATCCTTATCTGAATTATCCGCAACCATATGGCGCTCCTGCAGGACAGTTTCGTAATCCATGGAACGCTGGGGGGCAGAACCCAAATCCCTACGGACAAAACCCTATAGGGCCAAATCCGTTCGGACCAAGCCCTTGGGGGCAACCGCCAGTTGGTTGGAACCCTGGTGTTCCATCCCACCAGCAGCCCCAGATGTCCTTCAATCCTCAGTTACCTTTCTTAGCGACTTTAGAATTACCGGATGTGTCCAAATTGACCAATGATCCTATTCTCCATAATCCATATTGGCCTCCGGTTCCAACGAAAATTCCCGGTGACTGTCCAAAATTCGATGGTAAAGCTAATGAAGATCCACAAGCTCATGTCATGACTTATCACCTATGGTGTTCATCCAATTCATGGCTTGATGATTCAATTCGGCTTCGCCTTTTTCAAAGGACTCTCACTGGCTCTGCAGCTAAGTGGTATATTGAGCTCAATCGCGGATCCTTTCAGGATTTCAACTCGTTGGCTATGGCATTTCTCACTCATTTTCAGTTGCCCATTCGATATGAAACGGGTACACACCTCCTGACATCCTTAAGACAGACAACGGCCACGCATATCTCTGATCATATCCATGAATGGAGACGGCGTAGACGTATGATCAAATTTTGGATTCCCGACCAACTTCTTACCGATTGGTTTACGACTTTGTTCGTTCCTCCAATCGCTCGAGACATTGCCATGGGGGCGTGTGTCACTGAAGAGCAAGCTATCGCGCGTGCTCAGTACCTTGACTTGGTTTATTCTCAGTCAGGTACATTGTATGATTATCTGCCTGACGCCCCGAGACCAGGAACATCCAAAGCCTCGCCAACACCAACTGTTGACGGTATTATTGGTTCTGTTAATTCGTCTTCGAAGAAAAATTTTGCGAACCCTGCGAAGCAAAAATCAAGTGCTTCGAATGAACCCACTTCTCAGGTAACACCCACTTCGAATGTTACTTCCAAGGTCAATGTCGTCCAGTCCACCATGGCAGACAAAGCCTCGAAAGGAAAGAAGAAAGGGAAAGCGAAGAATAAGCCAGATCAACCTAAACAGGACTCCCCTAAACCTCCGCCCAAGGACGGTGCCAAGCGCAAACCCAAGTATCCTTGTCTTATCTGTGATGAAGATCATTATACCAAAGACTACCCTAGGTGGTCCGAAGTTAGTCGTTTGTTGAAAGGTGCTCCCAGGACTCCTGCAGTGCTCAAAGAACCCTTTCCCTCACAACAAACTCAAATGGTGGCTGACCCCTCTCAACCTCCCTCTTCCTTCGGTTCTCAAGTGTTTATGACTGGAACGATACCTGTCAATATCAGTACTCGAACAAAATATTATCCCTCATCTGCCGGGAAAGAGCCTGAGGTCCCCTCTAGTGCTCCTCCGTTCAGTTCAGGCCCGCTCCACATCGAGAGACCTAGTACTGAGACGCCTATTCGACCCCCTCCAAAAGGAGTACTCCGGAAATCTTCTTACAACCCAAATGCTCGTGCTGCATAGCACTACAATATCGTTGAGGACTTAGCTCAGACTCCATCGGCTATGTCCGCTTTAGAAGTTCTCCAGAGCTGCCCTTCTCAGAGGAAGTCCTTGCTATCCGCTATCGGTGGCATAGACCCGGCCGACTCGGATCTAATTACTTTTAACTTGGAACGCCATACGCAGAGACTGCCTCCCCAAATCGCATTCCTTATACAGGTTATTATTGATTCCAAAACGATTCATCGTACAGTCATTGATGAAGGTGCTTCTACTTGCATCATGTCTGTTGCCTGTTGGAAAGCTATTGGATCTCCGACGCTGAGCCAGTCTCCCACAACCTTGGAAGCTTTTGATGGAAGAGCATCCCGTCCTTATGGTATACTCCAACGTTTTCCCATCTCTTTGGAAGGGAAGACAGTCGAAATGGAAGTTGAATTTGTTGATGCTACTCTTACCTATAACCTCCTTCTCGGACGTAGCTGGATATACGCGATGCAAGCTGTAGCTTCATCTTTGTTTCGTATCATCCATTTCCCTCATCAAGGGAAGATCGTTACCGTAGACTAGCTATCGTTCTTTACTTCCTCTTCTGAAGGCAACATCCCTTTTGTGGAGCATACCTCGAAATCATCTGAGAGTCTGGGAGCCGGACTTTTCAAAGATCCCGCCCTATGGGTGTTTTTCCGCTCCCACCTCCTAACGTCGCTTCTGTTAATATGATTACTACTTGTTCTGATTCGTGGATTCTCCCTCCCACCGACCAAGTAGATTCTTGGGGTGACCAGATGCCGTTGAGTCCTGCCGAGCTCAACTATGTCGAAATCATTGCTGCATCGGCTCCCTCTTCTGAACTTGCTCCTTCGAGTAAAGTTCTCCACTTATTCACTCCATCCTCAGGGCTTGTAGATGAGACTTCTTCGGATCCTTTAAAAGAACATTCCCTTCCGACGAAGCCATTATTGAGACTATGTCTCCCGAGGAACCTCCTTGGCATGATTCTCACCATCGTTCCTCGTTTCTCCCTGCCCCTCAGGATATGCTTACTTGCCTTGAGCGGTTTGCTCCTTGTCTCCCATTTCAAATCCTTCAAACAGCTATCCAAGTTTATCAAGTTTCCTCTGAAGGAAATATGGCGAACATTACGCAAACCCAGCCCATCGACATCTCTGTGAAACCAGGGATTGTCGAACATCTTCACATTGGAGTCACTTGTACTCCGGAGGAGATTCAACTTTATTCCAATCTTTTTCGCGAATTTCGTGACTTCTTTGCATGGTCCTATGAAGAAATGCCCGGCATTGATCCTAGCATAGTGGTGCATGAGATAATCATGTACCCAGGTGCTAAGCCTGTTCGTCAACGTTTACGCCCTGTACACCCCCGAAAGGCTGCAGCTATTAAGGCCTAAGTAGAGAAGCTTCTTAAAGCCGGTTTTATTTATCCTATCCCGCTTACAGATTAGGTTTCCAATATCGTACCTATGAATAAAAAACAAGGTACAATCCGTGTTTGTGTCGATTATCGTGATATTAATCGGGCCTGTCCTAAAGATAATTTTCCCACACCATTCATTGATCAAATTATTGACGAGTGTGCCGGAAGTGAAATGTACTCTTTTATGGACGGTTTTTCTGGATATAACCAGATCAATATTGCTCCCGCTGATCAACACAAGACCGCCTTTATCTGTCCATGGGGCACTTTTGCCTATAAGAAGCTCCCTTTCGGTCTCAAAAATTCCGGTGCTACCTTCCAACGTGCAATGTCCTATGCTTTTCATGACATTCGACACATTGTACAGCCATACCTGGATGATCTTCCAGCTCATTCAGCCAAACGTCAGGACCACCCTACTCACCTTCGCGAGATCTTTCTTCGCTGTCGATACTACCGAATCAGACTCAATCCTCACAAATGTGTCTTCTGCGTTGAATCTGGCCGACTTCTCGGGTTTGTCGTCTCCCGAGAGGGCATCCGTTTGGATCCCCTTAAGGTCGAGGCTATAGTGAATCTTCCTCCCCCTGCTTCTTTACAGCAATTGCAAAGCTTGCAGGGTAAAGCAAATTTTCTACGACGTTTCGTTCCAAACTATGCCGAGGTGGCTAAAGGTTTCACACGATTACTAAAGTGCGATGTCCCTTTTCATTGGGATACCATTGCTCAGGAATCTTTTGAGTGTCTCAAGGATCTCCTTGTTTCTGCTCCATTGCTCCGTCCTCTGAATTATTATCGTGACTACACTCTGTATTTGGCTACTGCCGACACCACTGTCGGCATGGTTCTTGTTCAAACTGACGATGATGACACTGAGCATGTTATCTATTATCTCAGTCGTAACCTTTTAGACACGAAAACTCGATATGCTTATATTGAGAAGTTGGCTTTAGCTGTCGTTTGTGCTGTCCAACGCTTTCGTCACTACATTCTGCTGCGCACTACCACCGTGATTTCTGATTGCAACCCCATGACGTATATTTTGTCACGCCAGTTGCTGGGGGGCAAGTACTCAAAGTGGATTTTCATCCTCCAAGAGTTCGACTTGGAATTTACCACTGCCAAGTCCAAGAAATCCCTGGTTTTTGCTGAGTTACTTTGCTCTTTGCCATCTTCTTCCCCGCCCTCTCATAAAGAGGAACAAATTCTGGATGAGACTTTATTTCTCATTAGCACCCTCGACCCCTGGTACGGGGATATCATTATATATCTGCAAACATCCTCCTTTCACCCTGGCGTGTCCAAAGACGCTCGGCGAAGGATTCGTCATCAGTCTCAACCATACCGTATCATTGGTGACACACTTTATTGCCTCGGCGCCGACTCTGTCCTCCGCCGATGTTTAACTCTCGAGGAAGCTGAGCGTGTCTTGAATGACTGCCACTCTGGTGCCTGTGGTGGTCACATGTCCGGATATGCTACTGCCCAAAAAATCCTCCGTGCTGGCTACTTTTGGCCCTCTATCTTCAAGGATTGCATTCTTGCCGTCCGCTCTTGTCATGAGTGCCAGATATACCAGCGGAAGATGCGAGCACCTCCCACTCCATTGCACCCTGTTGTCACCGTCGGCCCTTTTGCAAAATGGGGCATTGATTATATGACCTGTAACCCTCGCTCGGCCAGGGAGCATGGGTTTATTATCGTTGTCGTCGATTACTTTACTAAATGGGCCGACGCGATGCCTACATTAACTGAAGACGGTCACACAGCGGCGCAATTTTTGTTCAACCATGTTATCTCACGATTCGGCGTCCCTCAAGCCATCGTCACTGATCACGGGAAGCATTTCCGTAATCATATGATGACGGAACTAACAACCTAGCTAGGCTTACAACATGATAGTTCGACTCCATACTACCCTCAGTCCAATGGCCAAGTTGAAGCTATCAATAAGATTTTGGTTACAATGCTTCAGCGTACCATTGGCATGCATAAGTCTAACTGGCATTTGATGTTGTTCCCTGCCTTGTGGGCCTACCGAACCTCCGTGAAGGATGCCACTGGTTTCACTCCATTTCAACTAGTTTATGGACTAGAGGCTACCCTTCCAATCGAATGTGAAATCCCTTCATTAAAATTGGCTGTCGAGCTACTTCCCAACACTACTCCGTTAGAAGAACGCCTTCTTTACCTGGAACGGCTAGATGAGACCCGTCGCCTGGCCTCTTTGGCCATCGAAACACAAAAGAAGCGAGTCAAGACTCACTTCGATCAGACTGTACATCCACGTTCTTTTGTTGAGGGAGATTTAGTCCTGCTGTACGATCAGGCAAATGATAAGCTAGGAGCAGGAAAGCTCGAGCCTATGTGGCTAGGCCCTTACATTGTCAAGAAAGTTTTGCAAAAAGGGGCCTACGAGCTAATTGATTATGAAGGGAACCCTCTCGGGAAGCCCCGAAACGGGCTGTATTTGAAAAAGTACTATGCATGATGCTTGTACACTTTATTTTGTACATACATGTACTCTAGCAAGTGTGTTGTGTGTATGTGTGTCAGTTTTAAAGGCGTAACTGCCACTTATTGTGTCTTTCGCTTCTTGTGCAGATGTCTGATGCACCTTATGTTGGTTTCGCTGATGGTGCCTGCCGCAGTACTCGCAACTTGTCCTCTGCGGCGTGGGTGATCTATGATCCTCATGGCGAGCTGATAGATTTTCAAGGTGTGTGTTTGGGTCGTACCACTAACAATGTCGCCGAATATTGTGCTGTAATCGAGCTACTTGCTGAAGCAATTAATCTCGGCATTCGTGCATTGGTAGTGAACCTGGACTCTCAACTTGTCGTCCACTAGCTCAACGGGCCATATTCCGTCAGAGACCATCGCATTCTAAGGTTGTATTTACGTGTGAGATTGTTAGAAAGGAACTTTGATTTTATCATATATCAGCATATTCCATGACAATTAAACACATTATCTGATGCATTGGCTAATCATGTATTAGATAGACATTTGCGTAATTTGTAATCAAAACATTATACAAGCAAGCACATGAAAACACAATAATAAACCATAGGCATATGTATATATATACGTGTGTGTCATAATGTTTGCGCCGTGCGTGTTACATAGTCCAAAAAATTAATACATGTTCGAATCTCATATGGCCGGAGACAACATGTCTCTCAAAAATATGCAAAAATGAAACCTAGGCGTCTAATCACGGTGATGCTCATGATAGCATGTCACCGCTCGCACCAAACGTCTCAGCAGATGGTGGACATGAGTCGGTACTCCCACTGTGTGCCTCTGGTACGCGAAGGGCACATCCACCAATCTGGCATAGTCTGGAATCCCTCGAGTAAGTCCCTCAAGGTTCTGTACTAGCTCTTCACCCACACCACCCTCTACCTGAGGGTCGGCTGCGGGTTGTACCCTCCGTGCTATGTGAGACAGACCAGCTGGTCGCTCTGCACCAACATCTGCATACATATATATAGCTGTTGTCAGAGACATGCATGTATTACAAAAAAAAATTATTATTAAATACATCAAAAAAACATCAAAAACACAAAGAGTTCTTACCAAGCTCCTCATCCCAGTCTTCTCCTGCAGGCAATGGGAGATCTGGGTCTCCAGTAAAATCAGTGCCCGCATAGGGCCAATCCTCTATAATGATCATCCGGTGACGAAGCCATATGAAGAACTCGGGCCTCTAGGCCATCTGCTGGCCCCCTCCTCCTCTGGGCATGAGTGCTGCCCATCGAGTCATCCTCGGTTCCCGTGGCACTGGATCTGCCACTATACCTCCCTAAATCCGGAAAATCGGCAGTCACTCCAAGAAGAAGGATACCACAATGGATCCATACCCGAACTGTTTGTTGCCCCCACGCTTACACTTCGTAAGCTGTCTCTTGATGTTAAGGGTCACAGTTGTGGCCCAGTCAAACAAAGTAGGGGTGAGACACTCGGTTGCCAGCAGTAAATGATTCTTGCTGGCCTCATGGGGCGCCTGTACCCCAGCCGTCCGTGTGATAGTGAATAGTATCACCCGTAGCACTAGGTCTGGAACTGTGACGATATCTACCTTGGCACTGTTCGATCCAAACTGTGCCCCCGGACAAACCCGTTCCATCACCTCCCCCATCTTTTCTCCAGAAGGCCTACTTCCAGTCAAAATGGGTCGTGCACCTCTCCGCGATAACCCAGTGATAAAATAGACATCGGAAACATCCAGCTCCAATGTCTGATCTCGCAAGCGGAATACCTGATCCTCTATGTCCCAAGCATCCACGATAAATCGTAGTAGCTCCGGTTGTGCACGCAAATAGGAGGTGAGGAAAAACTTCTTTAAGCCGCAATCCCTCAAAGCATCCATGCAGGCTTCATCCTCTAGTGCCAGAGCATCTATAGCATCATGCTCTCTTTCTCTCCATTCTACAACCATTTTGACGAATCCCTGCAACCATAAAGTCGAAAATACCATCATTAGATCACTGGTGAAACCATAATTCAAGGAAATTTGCAAAATTAACGGTAAAATCCATGGGAAAATTAGGTCACGCGGGTGGCGCGACTGTTTTCAAAACAGTCGCGCCAATGTCGCGCCCCCTTTTGGAAAATAATCCCATTGGCGCGGTCCCGAGTGGGAAACCCGCGCCAATGGCGCAACCCTAAATTTTGCAAATCCCCTTGCAGGGGATCCGTCTGTGGATGAAAAACTGAAAAAATGGAATGAAAATGAAGCTAAGGACAAGACCTCTTACCTGCTCCAGACGGCGGCTCGATTGCTTTCCTGGATTGATCACAATCGACGGTTGAAGTTTGCACCCAAAACCCTCCAATGGTAAACTCACAAGGTGAAAAGTAAAAAGTGAATTTGTTTTTTACCATTTCGCTATTTTATAGCATTTTTTGACCTAAAATACATTAAAAATATTATTTTTTGGGTATTTTTGAATATATTTATATCAAAATGGGTTTTACGTTGTTTTTGGTATGATGACAGGTGTTGGTGCAACTCAAGCGATGAAACGAGCTCCTTTTTTCTACTTTTTCAAGCTCGGTAAAACATGTGAAAAGGTTACTTTGAGGTCCGCTTTCAGCTCTTTTCTGACCGTTTAAAGACGAAAAGATTGCCGAGTTACTCCTCTTGACTCGTTAAACGTTAATAAGGGGCGGTCGTTTTAAGTTCTTTTTGTCGACCGTTAAAACATAAAAAGATTACCGGGTTTTTGTCGTTTCAGACTCATTAATGGTTACGAAACGACGTGGTTTTGATCACTTTTTTACTTTTTCAGGTCTAAATCACTATTTATGAAAATTACTCCTCGATCGTAATGGTCGGGCGGTTCTTTCGAGCATTGTTTTATACTTTTTCGGGCTCGAGAGACACAACTTTACGAAAAAGGACACCCTTGGAGTTTCCTTTTCTGTTGTCTTTTCAAACTCTCTAAACATGAAAAGACGCCGAGTTCTTCCTTTGTCAGACTCGTTAAAACCTGATGACATCAGATTCTGTCGAAATGACGCATCACAAGCATATGCTATCCCCATCAAGCTTGTTAAAAATAATTGGGGTACTCACCAGAAATGGCGGGGGAAAAATGGAACCATAATTATTGTCGTGTCGGCAATATGTCGCTCTTGAACATGGCACTTGTCTGCTTTCGTGTCTGGGTGGGGATATCTCATCTCATTTTTCACTTGCCTCCGTGGATTTGGGTAATACTGTTTGACCTCTCATCTGCTCATTGCCTCGTCACCATGACCTCTGATCCATTGATGTCAAATATTGCCAATTCCACTATCGTGCCGCCGATATGTTCAAGAGAAGTTGACCTCTGCAGAAAAGCAACCTCCCTCTGATAGCTCACATAATCCTGATTCACAACATTATCTCTCTGTCTCGTGTCGCTGATGTGGGAAACATCATGGCCCACCTTCGATCAAGGTCACTTCCTGTCGACTTCAGCTCATTATCCAGGAAGCTGATCTAGAGACTCCCTTCCGGTGCCTTAGAGCTTGCATGCCTCAATGGCAGGTTCTTCGTGTTCGACGTGAGGTTTTCATCATTGGCCTCCGATCGAATGATTCTACGGGTGTTCGACGCCAGATCACTAATTCGCACGCCGTAGATTGTACCTATAGTACCTTGAGGGCCATTGTCATTATTGGTGGTACCTCTCGCGTCCGTTAACAGTTTTCAATATTGACTGGTAATCAAACAATGTTCATGCATGTTTGACTTCAGCTCATATATTCGCATGCTTGAACTTGTACTTTTGTTCGGGTCGAGATGGAGCGCAAGACCCTGGATTTTGTCTGTTGTAATCCAGGCGTGATTCTTGTTACATGACTCATTCACTGGATGGCTGCGACAGAACCTGAGTCGATTCATTGATCCTAACTAGATGGCTGCGCCCATACTATGGATCTAGATTATTATGTACTCTCTTATGGATGGTTGTGACCATACCACATATATCATGTACTTGAGCTATCAGTTGTATCTCTCGATGCAGATTCTCGGCGGCAGCTACATGTGTTCTTGTAAAGCATTTCACCCCTCTCTCTCTCTCGGGCCTCATGCTTTAGGGGGCATCTGTTACACAGTAATTTGTCACCATTGGTCATCATCCCTGTTACCCCTTTCCCGTACTTTGGAGGACTCATTCCGGGACCTGTGAGCAGTGACATAACTTAAAAACACTTGCATTATGTTCCCCTAAGTATGGACTTCATGTGCCCTGAAGACACCTCCTACAAAATATCCCTTAAAAGTGCCCTTTTTCCATTAGCGCGGGTCCACAATGTACTACCCGCGCCAATGAACGAGATCCTCAAAAGAAGGTGCGCCCATTGGCACTCTGTCTTAGAGTAACACCCGCGCCAACCAAGTTTGGAAAAGATTTTTAACAAATGCGCGCCCAGATGTTTTTTCCCTTCAAGTCATGAAGTCTTTTGAGGATAAAGCTAATCTTCTAGATGTCGAGATTCATCATCTATCCCTTACATCTATCCACAGCGGCTTTTTGGAGATAATGCCAATCCATAATGGGTGTCTTGATTCATTGTATTTTCTTCCCCTTCTCCATCTATAAAAGTCTGTCCTCATGCATTTGACAAGCTAGTTTTGGAGTATTGGTGACAATGCTAGTAGTGATAACGCTTGTCTTGAGTGATAGTAAGAGTCTTGGAGCATAGGGAGGTTATGCTGCCAGAAGTCTGAGCTGTGTATTCATCATCAAAGAGAGAGAAAGGTCTATTGCAAGACATATGTAGCTGCTCGCCCAACCAGAGGAGAGATTCAACGTCAGAACTTTGGTTGTATTTTTCTTTGTTGATTATTCATTAATATACGACTATCATTATGGTTCCGATCTTATTGTTCGTTATGATAATGTTTGATCTATATCTTTTCTGACTGATATATAGTTGTATTTAGTGGATTTTATGCTTGTATTCGCTTCGTTCTTTGCATGTGCAGGTATCCATTCGCGGAGATCGTGAGGATCGTGACCTGCCGGAGCAAGGGAACGGGAGTATCAACTCTTCTACAACACTAGCGTTGGACTCCAGGTTGGTTCTCATAATCCACTTTCAATTTGCAACTAGGAACTTGCATGGTAGCATGGATTGATTGTTGCTAGACCCATTTTGGGCTAGTGGGATCGCCTCTGTCTGCAGAGGGGATTTACCTCTCCAACAATACTTGTTCTCGTAAATCATTGATTTTCACTCACAAAACTAACTTTCACAAAAGAGAAAAATAAACACACAATTTGATATGATCGAAAGAAGAAAGATAGATAGATAGCAAAGTAAGACCAATTGATCTATGTTTTGATAGATTGACCACTCACCAGATGAGACTTCACTATAATCTGCAAAAACAAGAAAATGACAAGAAAATCCTTTCAAAACACTCAACCACACTGACAGAGACTCAATGAAGGTACAAAGAAGTGTAAATAAACAGGAAAAACCCAAAACTCTGGACTAGATAAGGACAAAACTAAAATTTTCAAAAATTCCAGGTATGTGCACAGGTCATAGAGAAAACCAATGCACATACACATTATTGCAGAAATAAAAGTGCACGGAAGTGTGTCTTTTGCCTGAAGGTAAAGTGCGCACATCGGGAAATTTTAGAAAAAATAAAAAACCATTCAAATAAATCACAATATCTAGATTTTTAACATTTCCAAAAACTTTGAGAGGGCTTCATAGAAGGATCAAAAGGTCAAACAAATATAATAATGGAGAGTGAGACGTTCCCCAATGGAGTTACCAATTTTTTAGGTGGACTAATCCCTCTTGCAGATAAGAGTGATCTCCCTAGACCTGAGCAAAATCTAGTAACAAACAACAAAGAACTGTTACCTTTCACTAGTTTATGGTTGACAGAAACAAACAATATGATAGAGATCACTTACCGTTTAATCAAAATTCCTGATGAAGTCCCTTTAATTGCCTTCGATTGTCTGCTTCTCTTCGATGCTTTAGATATCGTTTTAACACTTCCCACAACTTTTCCATGATGTCCTGAAGGAGATTTGCATAGACAAAAACATACACAAGATCAAAGCATCCAGTATATAGCATAAAATATAAATGAACTAATTAACTCAATCATATATTATAAATTGATCAATATGAAATCATAATGTATGTGGGTGATCAAGGAATCCCACAAATGATATCAAAGAAGACATAACTGGGAAAGAAAAGTTGTTTTAATATTAATAAAATGGAGAATACACTTACAACCACAAAGCCTTGATGTTACAAGTCTCTTCTCACAATATCCAAACCCCTCCTTTAATGAATAGCCTCTCAACCTGATTTCTGCAGCATAAGCCTACTTCCAACAGTTCTCTCCAATCCTTAGACCTATGTTAGCTTTATAGGCCAAGAGGGGGAAGTATGGGATCCATTTGCCAAGGGATGAGATCCACTAAATGTGGGATAGGAGTTCCATAAAGAGAGGGAGGTAGCTCCATGATGGGAGGGATCAGGGATGAATAGGCATCCATTCGAAGCTTGTTAGTTGGGAAAGATTCGAGTAAAAATGCTTCCAGACTTTAATTTTTATTTTTGCATGCATTAAGTCGTGTGCGTAGGTCACAGTGTAAGATAGAGTTCACTTATGCACAATTTCTAATGGACCTTTCGGCATATGCACAAAAATTTACTAGGGAACTACACAGGATCCAAAAATAGGATTTTGAGCAATGGGATCTAGGAATTCCATTCTCTTTGGGATAGTTTGGTTTCTAGCCTTGCAAGGGGATGCTTTGGAACACATTTATGGATAATGAAAGATCCAAACCGATGGTTATTTTCCTAATGTGAAAAAATGACGTGTAATGTCTACCAAGCTCATATGTCCACTATGTGGGCTCCTCTCGTGGATAGTTGACTCTAGTAGCAAATTATTCCATCATGTATGTTCCTTCACATATATCCTTCGACAAACTAAATACACACAAAATCATGCCACATACAAACAATAGAAAGTCTCATAACACACCACTTACTCTACTCTTCTTGATCTTGATCCCTCCCATGAGGGAGTAGGCCTAGACTAGTTGTGACACCAAATTAATATTTCATAATCAAACTTATACTAATCAAATAATGGTACAACAAAAATTTATGAATTTTCTTTCTCAAGAAATAGAAACTATCTTGATCACATAATCAATTAATTGAGCAATTCTCTCAACCTCAATCCAATATAGGAATCTAGTTGATAGAGAACAACTCTCAACTTGACTAGATCTAATGACCTCCTAAAAGCTAGGAACAAACTCCTTGAAATAATGAGCAAATCAACGACAAATAAGAGTTATATTTTCTAACAATTAGTACCTATTAGGAAAATATAATTGTATACTTACCATCTTATATACTTACTTTTAAATTAATATAAACTTTAAATTTTTAAATATATATTTTGAAATACAATAATTTTTTTTAAATAAATATTAATTTTATATAAAATTTCAAAAATTTTAACAATTTTATAACATATATAAATATTCCAAAAAATAACTATTTATGTGTTCTCATATTTTCATTTTCTAAATATTATTATCATCAATATAAATGATTTTGAGAAGTTCTTAAAATACATAAAAGGATAAGAAAATAATCTAAATCTAAATATTTATTTTTAATATTGTTTCGACACATATAATACTTTATATGTATTTAATAGGAAAAGGTCTTGGATTTTGTGTTTTACAGTGAATTTATTGTTAATTTATTTATTATTTTCCCTTTTCTTAAGATGGTTTGGAAAGAGGTTTTTTAGACCTAAAAGTAAAAAGTTAGTGGTTTGGGAACTCTACACTGAAGAAAGTCTTTGATGAAAGTAAAGCCCTTAAGTTTATGTTCTTCCTGAATGAAGAAGCACCACAAAACTGCCCCTTCAAGGCACTAGAAGGTTGTGCAAGTTCGAGATTAAATGAAATTTAATACGACCTAGCTATGTTTCTGTGCACACTATCGAAGAATAGGAAACCCACTCTATGCAATAAAAGGCCCTATAAAAAATTATATTTACTGCTTTAAGAAACTAACACACACAATTGAACTCGATTATAGAGAAGAACGAAGAATACACAAAGAATTAACTTGGACAAGGACAAAAAAAAGAATGAAACCAGGAACTCTTGAAAAATAACCACACTACTAGAAAATTACAACTGATTCATGCTCAGATATTGAATTCAAGGATCTATTGGACCCGTTTCACCAAATACATAACCACATGCCAAATTTTGACTTCTTGTTGTTGATTACATGGACTAATAGAAAAATCACTAACTATACTAACAAAATACTTTAATATCCAATCAAGGTTTATTACTTGGAAAAATTTGTTAAAATCCCTCTCTTACATAATAAAATTCATGAGGTACCAACCCCTCTAGGAAATTCAACCACATGGTCATTAGAGATGAGAAAATGATCTTGCATCATGCTCCTAAGGCAACAAAAATGTTCATGGCTCCTGTCATGATTTCCTCAAAGGACTTGCCACTTTTCAGTATGAGTGTGGTAGTCATCCAGGTGGCATCTTCCACTGGATGGTCCATCCACTTCACCAAGTATTCATAATACTCTTTCCCCCTAGTCTTCTTGATGAGCCTTTTATCCAAAATTTTCTCAGGTTGCAAAAGCTTTGTTGTAGGCAACTGTTTTTTCCAATCCATGGTTGACCTCTACTACTGCTTGCTGATTATGTTGAGGTTTCATGAAACTTGTATAGGCCTAAAACTTTGAAAATAGGATAGATTCCGAGCCCTGGAGGTAGCTCCAACTCATATGCATTCTTAGAGACTTTTCTTAAGATCTTGCAGGGTCCAATTTTTTTTAACTTCAACTTGTTGTATTCACCCTTTGGAAACATTTATTTTTTGAGGTGATATAACACCATTTCACCAACTGCAAAAGTATGTTCTCTTATTTTCAAATCACCCTGGTTCCTATACTTTATACCTTTTTATTGCAATTTTTGTTTGATCTTATGGTGGATCTCTTGCATTGTTAACACAAATTATTTTCCTGCTACACTTCTCTGCCCTACCCTACCTGGATTTCCGAGTTTAGAAATTCCCCTTGGATTCATGCCATACACTATTTGGAACGGACTTTGACTTGTGCTCCTATTAAAAGAATCATTATGGGAAAATTTCACTTGTGCGAAGACCTGGTCCCATTTCTTTGGGTGGTCTCCTACCAAGCTTCTTAGAATGTTTCCAAGGCTTGTGTCTATTACCTTGGTCTATCCATCAATTTGTGGATGGTAGGCCAAGTTTAAAGTCAACTCTAACCCAAGCTTCTTCGACAGGGTCCTCCAAAAATGACCCAAAATCTTTGTATCTCAGTCTAAAACAATGCTTCTTGGAATTCCATGCAACCTAACCACTTCCTTGAAAAAAAAATTGGCTATATGAGAAGCATCACTAGTCTTAAAGCATGGAATAAAATGTGCCATTTTGGAAAATCTATCAACTACAAAAAAAATGGAATCATTACCCTTCTGAGTCTTTGGAAAACCAAGTACAAAATCCATGCTAATGGCATCCCATGGTCTATCAAGAATGGGTAAAGGAGTGTACAACCCTGTATTTTGACTCTTACCTTTTGCAAGTTTAAAAATTCTGTAATTGTTGACAAATTTTTGTACCTTTGTTTTCATCTTTGGCCAGTAGTAGAAGTGCCTCAACTGTTCATAAGTCTTGTCATGGCCAAAGTGACCAGCAAGACCCCCACTATGCTTCTCCTTGATTAGGTTCTCCCTCATGGAACATATAGGAATACAAAGCTGATTGTTTCTGAAGAGAAGTCCTTCCTGTAACATAAAATCCAACCATGGGCTTCTATCTTGCAAGGTAGGATTCTTGCAAGCCTAGTAAGCCTCTTTGAAATCAACATCTTCTTCATAAATATCCTTCATAAAATCAAATCCCATTACTTGGATATGACTCTTTTGCATGGCCAAATCACTCTTACTTAAAGCATCAACAATCTTGTTATCTTGGCCACTAATGTGCTTTAAAACAAAGGTAATAATTTGAAGATATTCAATCCATTTTACATTCTTTTGATTTAATTTTGGCTGGTGCATAATGTACTGCAAGGCATGGTTGTTAGTAAATAATACAAACTCTTTAGAAAACAAATAATGTCTCCACTTTTTAAGTCCTTGTACTATTGCATAAAACTCTTTTTCATAAGATCAATATTTCCTGTGTGCTTCATTTATTTTTTCATTGAAATATGCAATTGGTTTGTCCTTTTGGCTCAAGATAGACCCAATGACATCCCCACTAGCATCACAGATCACTTGAAATGGCTTATTGAAGTCTGGCAACCTCAACATAGGTTGCTCAGTGATTTTCTTCTTCAATAATTGAAAACTTTTTTCTACCTCAACAATCCACTTGAATGGTTGTTTGATCTTCTTAATGGTTTCCACAATAGGTGCACATATCTTACTAAATTTTATGATAAATTTTCTATAAAAGCTAGCAAGGCCGTGGAAATTTCTTACTTCAAACACACTCTTGGGTGAAGACCATTCTATTATTTCCTTAACATTCTCTGGATCCATCTTCAATCCATCCTTAGACACAACAAATCCAAGGTGGACAAACTCTGACTTCAAAAAAACTGCATTTCTATTGAAAATGCAACAAGAAAATCTAGTTTTGACTTTGTCTTGGTCAAACTAGATTAAAATTCGAATTTCTATTTCCACAGAATACTAGGAGGTAGTTAACTGAGGTGACATGGCACTTGTCACAAAGTTAACTCAGTAAATATGAGTTGGGGAAGCTTGAGTTCAGTTCTACATGATTGATTGCTAATTTGTAGTAATATATTTCAGTTAATTTGAGTTATTATTAGTTTAACTAGTTCTAACTATCAGAAGAACTAGTGGAGGTCAAGTTGTGGAAGTGGAACTTCAACCACATTCAGTGATCAACCAGTTAACTAATCAATCAACCCAAAATAAAAATTGCATGCAGATAATTCAAGTTATCTAGTTGAGATGGAGATCCTAAGGCAGTGTACTATCAATTGTAGCATATTCCAATGTGTACAGGTGGTGTATGTAGTCAGAGAATGACCTAAGCCTATTGCGCAATTCCAGAGTATGAAATTCCTAAAAAATAGGGAAACTTCCCAAGGGAATAGTGTAAGGAAATAGGAGCTTGGGAAGGTTTGAAATTGGCTAAGTGGTGGCCAAGTTTAGTTAGCCAAGCAAAGGGATAGACTATACACTTGCAACAGTGTGTTGAGGCTTGAGCGAGCATTGTATTCTTCTCGATTCTCTAATTAATGCAATATAGATAGTAAAGGGTTTT
Source organism: Pinus tabuliformis (assembly GCA_031772625.1). Classification (NCBI taxonomy): domain Eukaryota; kingdom Viridiplantae; phylum Streptophyta; class Pinopsida; order Pinales; family Pinaceae; genus Pinus; species Pinus tabuliformis. The sequence goes on from CM062816.1 coordinate 353,915,607, forward strand.
GAGTAGTTTCTTTCCTCTAGATAAATCTCTATCCATGTGTGATGTTTCCTTTTGCATGTCTATGATTGTTGTTTTAGATGGTGAATTAACTTCCACATATTAGTAGAGTAGCTTCAAGTATTCTGATTTGGCAAATTTCATTACCAGTATTGAATCTACACATTAATTTCTACATGGTATCGGAGTTGGAATCACTGTGGAGTAGAGATATCAAAGTTTTCATTGCAGGAGGTTCATCATGGTGCTTTGAAGATCATGTAACATATTATCATAGGCCTCCCAAAACAAGTACTAGAGAAGCATGACACATGAAAAGGGTGTACCTTGGGGAGGTAAGCAAAAGCCACTTTCCATGATCAAGACAATAGAGCACAAGCAGTCCTTGAAAGGAACCTCTCTAATGTTTGTGGACCTTTATCAATAGCCTCCACTGCCAGACAAAAGTATTTTGTTATCTTTATTGATGAATATTCACGAAAGTGTTGGATCTTATTCATGCGGAAGAAGGATGAGACTTTCTCCAAGTTCTTAGAGTTCAAATAACTGGTGCAGAAAGAAACAGACAAGAAGGTGAAGGCTCTCAAGAGCAATAATGGAGGTGAGTAAGTGTCGAATGAGTTTAAAACTTTTTGTGCAAAATAAGGAATTTGATGAGAGTTGACAGAACCCCACAACCCATAGTAGAATGGGGTGGCTGAGAGGAAGAATCAAAGGATTGTGTGAGAAACACGAGCAATGTTGCATGACTAAATACTACCTCTAAACATGTGGACCGAAGCATGTAACACAATGGTCTATTTGGAAAACAGGAGTCCTCATCGGATTCTTGGCATGATCACACCAGAGGATCATTTCTTGGGGAGGAAGTCAGTCATGTCACACTTCAGGATCTTTGGAGCCTCTATCTATTTCCATGCCTCCAAAAAGTCAAGGAAGAATTTGGAGCCGACCACAAAGTTGGGGGTATTTTTGGATTACACAGAAACTCCCCCCAACTATCATGTGTATTTTCCATCTGTCAGAATGATAGCTGTGTGAAGGGATGTCAAATTTAATGAAGAAAACGCCATGCAATGCTCTCGTGAGAAGGAGGTTCAGATCCCACCAGAGGAGGAGATTTTAGCTCATAAGGAGAAGCCTCAAGATGTTGTGGAGCAACCACAAGTTGAGGAGCAGAGAGTGTAGACAACCACTCAAGCAGAACCATCTAGAGAAGGAAGGAAGAGAACCAGAGAAGCTAAGATATTTGTGTAGGATTCGAGGGAGAATGTGGGTGTTCCTTCAAATTAGTGTAGGCAAAGAAGGTCACCAAATTGGTACACTGGATACATGGCTCTTATGACCGAGCTAGTAGAGACTAAGCCATCCTCTTTCAAGGAAGCAGTAGAAAAACTAGTATGGGTTGATGCAATGGTGGAGGAGTATGAATCCATTGTGAAGAATAGTGTTTGGGAATTGGTCCCAAGACTAGCAAACAAATCAGTTTTAGGTTTGAGAAGGATCCTCAAGGTGAAGTAGGAAATAGACAAAATCATTCCTCAATGGAATTATTAAGGAGGAGATGTATATTGAGCAACCAGAAGGCTTAAAGAATTTTGATTATGAGTCTCATGTGTGCAGGCTCAAGAGAGCATTGTATGGTATCAAGCAAGCACCCCTTGCTTGGTACATCCGAATTGATACCTATCTCACTGGTTTGGGCTTCACCAAAAGTGAGGAAGATGCAAACCTCTATCATATTTTGGTAGTAGATAAATTTTTTATTATTGTTTTATATGTTGATGACTTGATCCTTACTAGTGATGAGAAACTGATCATATCTTGCAAGGAGGACCTTGCAAGAGAGTTCGAGATGAAGGAATTCAGTCTCATGCACTACTTCCTCAGATTGGAAGTATGGCAAGGTGATGGGGAATTGTTTGTCTCTTAGGGAAAGTATGCCAACGAGATACTTCAGAGGTTCCACATGGACAAGTGCAAACCCATGGAGACTCGTCTACCGACCAACTAGAGGAAATAGGATGACACTTCAGGTGAGGAAATGGATGCCACTATTTACTGACAATTTGTGGGTTCACTCATGTATCTTGTGAACACACGACCATACATGTGTTATGCGGTCAACCAGCTTAGCCAAGCTATGGTGAGGAGAACAAAATTATTTTGGAGGGAAGCTAAACATGTTCTACGGTACCTCAAAGGAACTACCCAGTTTGGACTTTGGTATTGACAAATAAAGGGATTGAAGTCGTGTGGATTCACTGATGCAGATGGGGCAGGAATTCCATCAGATTGGAAGAGTACATAAGGTGTAATTTTTAGTGTTGGGTCCACAATAGTTTCTTGGTACAGGAGGAAGTAGAGATCATTGGCACTCAACTCAGTAGAAGCATAATACATGGTTTCAAGTCAGGAAACATGTGAGGCGATCTAGATGAGAAAAATACTTGTTGGCTTATTTTGTCAAGTGATGTATTAAAATTTTATTTACTGTGATAATCAGAGTTGTATCAAAGTCTCTGATAATTCTATTTTTCATGATCAATCCAAGCATATTGATATCTAGTATCACCATCTATGGGATTGTGTATAGAGGCAGATTATGTTGTTGCATTACAGTCCGACAGAGGAATAAGATTCATATATCCTGACAAAGGCCTTCCTAAGAGGGAATTTTGAGTTCCAAAGTTGCAAGATATGGGTGGTTGATAATGCCTTTCTTGCTGAAAGGGAGTGTTGAAAATGAAAAAAAATCAAATCTAGTTTTGACTTTGCCTTGGTCAATTTAGATTAAAATTTGAATTTATATTTCAACAAAATAGGAGGTAGTTAACTGAGGTAACATGGCACTTGACACTCCATTAACTTAGTAAAATCAAGTTAGGTAACCTTGAGTTCAGTTCTACATGATTGATTGCTAATTTGTAGCAATCTATTTCAGTTAATTTGAATTAATGTTAATTTAACTAGTTCTAACTGTCAGAAGAACTAGTGGAGGTCAAGTTGTTGAAGTGGAACTTCAACCACACTCAGTGATTAACGAATTAACTGATCAATCAAACTAAATAATTGTTGCATGCTAAAAATTCGAGCTACCCAGTCGATATGGAGATTCCAATGTAGTGTATTGTCAGGTGTAGCATATTTCAATGTGTACAGGTTGTGCATGCAGTTGGAGAATGACCTAAGGCTATTGCACAATTACAGAGTGTGAAATACCTAAAACATTGGGGAAATTTCCAAAGGGAAAAACGCAAGGAAATATGAGCTTGGGAAGGCTTGAAATTGGCTAAGTGTTCATTAGGTTTAGTCAGTCAGGCAGAGGGATAAACTATACACTTGTATGGTGTGCTTAGGTTTGAGAAAGCATTGTATTTCTTCTCTATTATTTGATTAATGCAATACAAATATTATTGATTTGAGGCTTCTATGTTCTATGCTTTGTGTGGTGTTATCTTCCAGAGTCATCGCATTCATGTTTTTGGAATCGACATTTTGAACCATCCTTTGTGGTTCATCATCAGGATAGATCCATGAGTGAATAAGTCAGAACTCAATAGTGTAAATAAATAATGGTGAGGGTAGGGTTGGGAATGAATGGTAGTCGACAAGAATGGTAATGCTTTAACACAATTTTTAACTTTAATTTTTAATTTAATTTTGTTGATGATTTTAGTTTTGGATTTCTAATTTAATGTTTAGTTTTCTTTTAAAGTATTAAACCTTAGGTGTAGATTGAAATATTTTATGTTTAATAGGTTAAGTTCAGTATGGTTTAAAACTTTTAAACAAAAAATCATCCTTCCACCCCTAGTGTGACTAAAGTAAGGAACCCATTGTGAAACCTTGTCCAATATTTCTGAGTCGAAAATCACTTGTCTCTATACAATAACTCTGGCTTCAAGGTGATGAAGTTCATTGTGGGTTTCAAGAGGGACAATGGACTAAAAAGTCTTAATATATTCCTATGCCCATTGTTGAGCTCAACTACAACCTCCGAGGCTACAACATCCACCTTCTCAGTGGTTTCTCATTCAGTTTCTAGCATGTTAACCAAATGGTAGTCTCAGACTTAGGATAGAGGTTGGTTGTGGTAAGAAAGGTACTGCCTAGAAGGATGAGGTGAAGCTATGGAAGAAAAGGTTGTAGGCTGAACCAAAGATACCAGTACACAAGATATAAATTAAGTAGATCACCAAGGTATTCAAAGGGATGAATCAAAATTAAGGTCCACAGTTGCTAACTAAATAATAACCCTAACAGTAACTAAGATACAAACACTGCAAGAGACAAACAATTTAGAGCGCGATGACATATTAAAACAAATAGAGCAAGTAAGTAATACCCTTAGAAAGAGCCCCGGATGCAGGTGGTAGATAAGTCATTAATGTGAATGGTTAGCCGGACAAGCAGGTGGTTAATCCGTATGGCAACCTGCGTCGTCCCCTGTGGCGAATTAAGGCAAGTCCTGGCTCTTTGGCCAGTGCCATTAACCAATTTGGAAAATCAAGAAATTCTTTGCAAATCCAGAAATATAGAGCAGAGCCCCCGCATTCCCCTATTCGGCCTCTCAATTGCTCTTGCCATCCCTCTGCAGTAGAGTCGAGCCTTTGCACTAATACCGGAAGATGTTGCAGACTCCTCTGCTGCGTCAACCTGGGCAATGGTCACCATTTTTCTCAGTCCTTTCTCTGCCACCTGCGTTTTGAGGTCTCGGCCCCTTCCTCTGGTCCAAATTTGAATTCCCCTGCTCCCCACATCATCCCCTCTGTCACTTCTGGCCCGCCTCCTGACCCTGCAATTCACTGCTCGCTGCAGCTTTCTAAACAAAGAATCATGCGCCATCGTCATAGAATGAGGAGCAGGCGAGGTGGTAGTTGGGGCGGCGCCACTCGCCCTTCGTCCCTGCCCCCTTCTGTCTCCACTTCCCTGTCTGCCTCCCCTCCCCTAAGCCCCTCCAATTCCCGCTTCCTTGGCAGATACCTAGACACTCACAGTGGCTGAGGAATATTGGGCACTAGCGAGGCTCAGAGTTCAGTGGGATTCACTCAGCACATCGCTACCAATGCTTCCTCCCAGCAAGCGCAATTCCAGTTTCGCTGCTCCATGGACAAGCCACTCATAATTGCCACCGTCACAGTGGATTTCAGAGAGGTCACTGACTCCTGTCCCGAACCAAAGCTCAACCGGGAGATTAACCAGGATCCTCCTAAGCTCAACATCTTTCAAGGGGAGCCAAGCTCCAGCCACCCGTCGAGAGACAAGGACAACCCGTCCAGCAGTCAACAGAAGACTATGGGAGGCGAAGCCACCTGTAAGGACAAAGGAATTCAAATGGAGGTCACGGCAGGTGGTGAGCATGCAGAGGATACTAGTTCAGAAGAATTTGGCTGGTGTCCGATCGTGGAGGAAGAGCCAACAGAAGCCACCTTGCAGCTGCATGACAGGTCACGTGTCGGGCCCTGAGTCTGATTTTGATTATTTTCGTTTCCAGCTCAATTTTGAATTTCGTTTCATGTTGGGTCTCTTTTTGAATTTCGTTTCCAGCTCGAGTTACAAGCATTGGTTCACATGAGCTGTTTTACTGTGGAGAATTTTGAGCTAAACTGTGGATGTATTATTGAAATTTACAGCCTTCTGGTCACAACTTTTGAATTTTGGAACTGTAGCCCCTGCAAGGGTAAAATGAACTTTCCCTATCTCGTTCTTAGACTAGTTTCCCCAACTAGGGCAGTCACGATATCAAGGCTCGATGTCCAAAATGGTCACATAATTGACCCAGTACCGCTGAGGCCGAAGCATCTTTGTACATTATGTCTTTATTAATAGATCAATTTTACTTAGAAAAAAAAAATACCCTTAGAAAGAGGCTTTTCCACCCAATGGAAGTGGGAAATTTAAGAATGTAGTGGAGCACCACTTCTTGCACTAGTTGGGAAACCCTTCTTTGCGTAAATAGCTCTGTCCAAATTCCCAAAACTCCCTGGACTTTCTATCCATACATGATGTAGGTCACCCGTCAACTATTACCATAGAGCGAGACCTTTGTCATGGCACCACCAATTTAGCACTGTCTTGGTTAACGATGGGAACAAGGTCGAACCATAAGGGGAAATAATAGAGAATGCGAGTAATAAGAAAAGTTGAGTGAGGACTAACCCCTCGACACTAATGGAGATCATGAAATATCCCACATCCGTTGGAGGCGTTAGAGTTAAGGTCAATTTGTTGCTTAAAATATTTTGTAGACTAAACTGAGAGCCATAGTGTCGGCGCTAGATCACATTAACCATGATGAATTATGTTAAATGTGGTTGGATGCCTGTGCATGTTGGGGGTTGTCCATGCCACCACTTCATAAATTATGTGCTTGGCTATGGGGTGGTAGGCTTGCTCCCAGCCTTCCACATTTTCCTCGTATTCCACCCTCATTAGGGACAATTAAAATTAATTTTACTTCTATTGGACAAGTTAAAATTAATGTTTACTAAACAAAGAATGAAAATTTTCAATGTACAAAATTAGGTTTCAAAATTGTAAATTTAAATTTTGAAAATGTAAAATCAAAATTAAAAAATACAAAAGAAGGTTCAAATAAAATGTTAGAGAACATATTTGTGAGTCGTGCCTTGTAATTGTTTCATTGCCTATTGCAATTTCATAGATGTATCTTCTTGTAGTTAATCACAAACAAGTTCACCATGCACTAAAAATAACAACTACAAAAGATGCATAATTCTTATATATCAAATTGATGAAAATCTTTTGAAATTTTAAATATTTTTTTTTTATTTAGATACCATAATTTTTTTATCGTCTAACTAGATATCTATTAATATTTTATGAAGAAAATTTATGAACATAGCCCATTACAACCTATTCTCCATTAAAACAAAGAATTAGAGTTTTCAAACTAGATAGAGTTATGCCATTTGAGATGTAGGAGTGTTGTAAATAACAAAAAAAAAACTTATAATATTGATTTCCTAATTCTAAGAAGTAATTAATATATATATATATATATATATATATATATATATATATATCCAATCTATGTTTTGGGTCAAGTGTCTTTCTATCAAAGAAGGAGAGATTGGTTCAATACTAATGTGTAAATTTGTTGCTCCCCTAAAAACTTAAAAATGAGTTAAAATCAAAGAATAATTAAGAAAATGTTGAAGCTATCTATACAGTACCCAAAAAAACACTCCACTAAGAAAAGAAAACACTTAAAAGCAATAGAATTGATGGAAATATGAAATAAAGTCATTTAACACTTAAAAGCAATAGAATTGATGGAAATATGAAATAAGGTCATTTAGAGATTAGCATGGGAGTGATGGCACATTCCACCCATTCCAATAGTGAATGTCCAAATATAATAACTTTATACAAATTAATCATCCAAAATGTAATGTCCCATATAAATATGAGAAACATCTAAAGAAGTTTAGACGAAGATTACATGTACCATAAGCACTTTCCTCTTAAGCTTCCTATCATGAACCTAGGAAGGATTACTAAGGATGCTGCTTAATTATAGTTAATCATCCAAGATGTAATGTCCCATATAAATATGAGAAACATGTAAAGAAGTTTAGACGAAGATTACATGTACCATAAGCACTTTCCTCTTAAACTTCCTATCATGAACGTAGGAAGGATTACTAAGGATGCTGCTTAATTATAGGTAATTGAGTAGAATATTCATGGGTCAAGATTCGATATTGGCTAGAGAGAGGAATTTGTCATATGATTGAAAATCTAGGAAAACGGCCTATTCTAAGTAACATGCTAATTTTGCAATAGTCTCCCTCATCCACTCAGCACTCAAACGCCGGATAATAATAATCTCAACACCTGAATTTTTTTTAAGAACAATGTTTGAAGTGTTTTTCGTGCAAGTGCTTCTCTATACTAATCATCTTTTAACACACTAATCGATTCGAGTTTTGAGATTACACACTAGAAAACCAAAAAAGTTGGTGCGTAGTGTGTGAAAGTTGTGAGATTACACAATATGCGGAGGAAATGAAATTGCCGGAAATCTTTAAAACGCAGAGGAAGGAGCTGGAATAACCAGTACTGTTATCTCTCTGCGTTACTGACATATAATAACTCCCTGGTACACTGATATATGCTCTGTAATTGACCATTCTGAGGGCACTTTTGACTTTCAAAGGAAAAAATGGAAGTGTCTTCTTTAATTGTAATATATTAACTTTCCACTTTACGAAGGTTTAAAGATGAAGACAGTCATCACAGAAAACCAAAAAAGTGGTAGCATATTATGCGCAAGGTGTGAAAAAAGTAGTAGCATATCATGGGCAGGCTGTGAAAAAAGTGGTAACATATTATGTGCAAGTTGTGAGATTACATTACACAATATGTGGACGAAATGAAATTGCCAGAAATTTTTAAAACGCAGAGGAAGCAGCTAGAATAACCAGTACTGTTATCTCCCTGCGTCACTGACATATAACAAACTCCCTCGTACACTGATATATGCTCTGTAATTGACCATGGTACACTGATACGGGACTAAGACCTCCCTGGGCACCCTCTGTAACAATAATGCAAACTCTGTAACTGGAACTTCTGTCTTTACGAAGGAAAACACTTAAACTGTTCAGAATTTAACCTAAACGATGAATGATTACATAAGAAGGAAAGTAATGGAAATGTTGAGAATTTAATGATTACAGTTATGTAGTTGTAATACTAACTTTCGACTTTGTCAAAATTCTTGATCCAGAGATAGAGAATGTGAGGGTTACGAAATGAATAAAGTGAAAGTAGTGTTTTAAGAATAATGTGAAAAGTAGTGTCAATATGTTGTCCATCAAATAAGAAGTTTCCAGAAGGTCTGTCTTCATTTACTCCGCCTACGCTAAAGTAGTATTTCAACAAAAAAAAATTATATTTTTATATTCTAAAATTGTGAAATACTCAGAAATGATTTGATAAATTTATTTTCCATCCATCGAACATGAAACCAATATTGATAATTAAACACTTTTGGGAGTGCCTGATAAAAAATATATATTTTTATAATCTAAAAGTTTGAAACCCTCGAACATAATTTAATAAATTTATTTTCCATTATTGATAATCAAATCCATTTTAGAGTGCCTTTTCAAATGGTTTAATAACTTGCAATTGGCTGGTTTTTTTTTAAGTGATTGAAGCGTTTAAACACTTTTGGGAGTGCCTGATAAAAAATATATATTTTTATAATCTAAAAGTTTGAAACCCTCGAACATAATTTAATAAATTTATTTTCCATTATTGATAATCAAATCCATTTTAGAGTGCCTTTTCAAATGGTTTAATAACTTGCAATTGGCTGGTTTTTTTTTAAGTGATTGAAGCGTAAAAATATGCATGTTTTAAAAATGTAAAAGCATTTTTGAAAAGGATGTGATGAAATACCAAGGTTTTAGGATGTTTAAGTATGGATATTATTATTCTAATTTTATTTATTAATTGATTATAAATATTTATAGAAATGTTTTTTTCTTAAATAAATATTATAATTATAATTAAATTTTAATATTTCATTATTGTATAATTTTATAGTAGAAATAATATTTTATAAATATATTTATATTAATTAAATAGTAGCATAATATCAATATATTAATGTGTTTTTTATATAGAGAAATTATATTTATATTAAAATCAACTAGTCTATAAAATCATTTTTACTTCACATCAATATAGGAATCTACATAATGAAGAATATATTTTAATTTAACTAGATCTAATAACCACTAAAACATTAGGAACAAGTACTTTTTTGAACAAATGAACAGACCAAATAAGAGCTATATTTTCTAATATTTCTCCTTAATGACTATTTATGTTACTCTTAATCAACAATGTTTATCTATGGTCCAAATTGGTGTTTGCAACTATTATAAAAAATGTTGATGTCCATATAAAAGAATAACCATCCACCACAATGCATGGGTACCAAACTAAAATAACCGCTAGTCTACTAAGATTTATTTTTTGTTCATGATCGATTCAACCATTATATATCCATAAACATACTTGTACCTTGACTCCTCGTACATCACCATCACCATCATCATTAGTTTCCTCAACTCATCTATATCAATGCTCTAGGTTTTGTCGACTTGTCCTAAACCATGCTTTGGGTTTTATTGGATTACCCTCAACCATGCTCTTGATGCTCCTCCATCACACTCCCAAGAAACTACATTCTCATGTGGTTTTTGCTTACCAGAAACCTACACTTACAAAGTAGTTTCTATATTACCACAAACTACACAAGGGTACAAATGCCTTATCAATCTTACATCACAATTGACTTAGGTAACTCAATGGAAAATTTCGTTCATGGAGATACAAGGTACATACATTCTCAAGGACAAATACATCAAGCCAAACATGCCTCTATACACTTGCTACAATGTGTGACTCGCATTACAATATGAGCATGAGTATGTTATTTCTCTACACACACACACACTTTATTTTACCTTTATTTGTCCACAAACATCTAACCTGCACTTCTACTCAAACATTTGTCCTATGTTGTCTCCATCATTATCACTGTCACATGCTCTCTAAACATCTCTTTGTTGTATTCAAGACCTCTTTGTGCTCCCTCTAAAATTCATCATTCCTCTCCAAATGTTTAACCTGCAACCAATCTTGATTTCTCAAGTGAGAACTATGTAACTTGCTACTACCACAAATGTGTACTCCATGTTCCTCCCTTCATATGATGAACTATCATCATGTACCAACTGGAAACCAAAGTACCACTAATACATCAGATCAATATGGAACCTATTTTACTCCAAGGCCTAACATAAATCTCACAAGGAAGATTAATTCACTAACCATCCTATGGACCAACTTCCATCTATTGAGATACATGGGTGCCATCTGTTATACTTGTAAATTATCTAGGTAAGTAGTCTAGATATGATATGTATCTATCCCATTCTTACATTATTTACACACGCCAATCATGTCTTATAGTGCATCACTTGAAAAAAAGTTAAGGAGAAAAAACTTATAGCTAGAACATCGTTCTACCTACAACACTTCACATTATGCAAACTTAGGGATGATTTTTAGATCACAAAAATATTGTAGCACTATTACATATATCAACAAGAGTTGCACAATACCAATTTTTTCTTATGAATTCATGCACAAACTTGGTTCCCTCATCTTTAATCTTCCCAACTTTAGCAGCTTGGTGATCCTCTTCTCATGAGGGGAAAAGGTGAGAACATTTTCTCTCTTTACACAAACTCGAAGGGTTGCATTTTATGTGTCTCATTATAGACTAAGGGTTGATCCTCGGTATACCAATTTCAACTAACAATGTTCCTTTCCCATTAATATAGCCATCAAATCGAGCTTGGAATTCTCGACACTCAATGGGATGCTGCATATTCTTCCATCAATTAAGGTGCCCCTCATCTCTATTGGCTTAGGATCCCTAAACTTTTGTTCAACACACCATAAATACCACCAAGGTAACTCTCAAGAGCTTAAATTGTAATGAGATATGCTAGCTCTAGTAGCCATGGTTTCCAAATAAGCTGAGATGCATAAATAATCCCTCTAACCATTAGGATATTATAGCCACCTCATCTACAGATAACGCCATCATGTAAAATCAAATCACAAACCTCAAAACAAATATCATGCATGTTTTCTTTTGCAAGAGCACCTTACGTAGATGCCCATTAGAATGCAATAGCAGAGAATATCTAACTTCATTAAGTACCAAACTCCCCTACGCATATGCACCACTAAATTAGGACCATTATGACATGATTTCTCTAAAGCAATTTCTCTAGATGAGACACTAGGATTACAAAAAAAATATCAGCTCCACCTATAAAATATTCTTCAAGATATTTATCTATAGGCAACTCCTTCACCATTACAACTCATGCAAACTTAAACAATGACTCTTCCTCATCGACCTGGCTATAAAAAATGGTGGTTGCATTTCAATCCTTCACACCACATCAACCAAACCCTCTATCATAATGGGTTTGCACAAATCTAATGACTATTTAGACATGAAACTCGCCACTTTCTTTTGCATGTCGGTCACACCCATGACTTTGTGTCAATCAACCTCATCTCTCCGCTATGTAGGATCCTCCTATGGATACCTGACTCGAGTAGCCAATAATTTCAACATGTAGGTATCTTCACATATCTTCTTGGAAAAATCGAGTCCACACAAAATCATGCTACATACAAATAGTAGCAACACTCATAACATACCAATTAATCTACTTTGCTTGATCCTGGGCCCACTTGTGAGGGTATAGGCCTAGACTAGCTATGATACCAAACTAAGATTTCATAAACACACTTATATTAATCAAATAATGTTACAATATAAATATTCATGAATTATTTCTCAAGATAGAGAAACTATCTTGTTCACACAATGAACTAGTTGATCAAATATCTCAACCTCACACCACTATATGAATCTATTTAATGTAAAATACCTCTCAACCTATTTAGATTTAATAACCTCCTAAAGGTAGGTAATAGATTCCATTTTTAATCCATAAACACAACATAAACAAATATCAATTATATTTTGTAACAACTTATACATAATAGGAAATTACAATCTTATAACTACCATCTTTTTTTGCGGTTAAAATTTTTCTATTATATCGTGCAAATATTACAACATGACTGTCTAGATTTTACTACTCTTTTAGCCTCACTCCTACCATATTTGTTGGCCAGAAGAGAAACACAAAAACTAATTAAAATTTGCCAAAACCTACAAAGGACCCAAAAATAGAAAGACTAATATCCCCAAAAAACTCCTAAGATTAAGAAACAACCAATTGCCATTAAGGAACAAGAGTATGGCTAGATCTAGATTATCCATTTCATTACCCGACAACTATGGAGGACGACATTCGCCATGCACGTGATATTCAATGTGGGTCATTCACCCTTCCAAGTGCTCGATTCACTTTAACATTCGCCTCTTGCCCCATCAAATTGAAGCCAACCTGTCTTGAATGTTCTATTGATTATGTTGTAGATCGTTCATGAAGCTTATGATCTTGTTGTGGTCATAATGGTGATTCTGTCCCAATTGCTCCAAGAGATGAGTGACGTGTTGAAGTTGAGAGTCCAAGGCATCAAAGGGAGGAGGAAGGTGAAATAATTGAGGAGAAGGGGCCACCTTTACCACTAGCTCTACCTCCACTCCACCTTCTTTTCCTATATCCTCTACTTCCCCTTAGTGTTTTGTTGTTTTTCCTCTAGGTTCGACCGCTCTCCGAACATGGCTACGCTACTTCTTCATTATTACACATGTTCCAACCCATTGAAACCACCCTCTTACATCCAACATTAGGTGTAGAGCCTATCACCACCCTAGGTTGTGGTACCTAGAAGAGGGACTCTAACAATTCCCAAGCTAACCCTTGTTGAGGAAGGGAAACCTCCTTATAGCACTTCCACCTTTCCTCTCAAAAATACCATCACTTACTTCAACCAACTTCCTCCTCTTCGCAATTGTGATCTTGACCCAATAGACTCAGCACTCAAAAGATGAGAATACTATTGTAGATGCTCTAAGGGTAGCCAAGGCATATCTCTCCTAGAATTGAATATGACCTGGTATAAATACAAATACAAAGCTCTACCATTCAACTAAATGAGGGTATTATAGTATGGATTACATAGAAACATACTAGAATACTTACCAAGGGATCAACCAAAGATGTGCATAATTAAAACTCACTAGAAGTTTTGTTAAAATCTAGTGTGTAAGTGTTTTTTTTTTCAAAGTTGCACGAACCATATGTGTGCAATTGAATCTGCAATTTCATTGGATTTCAAAATCATTTTGAGCCAAGAAAATGGAATAGCTAAATCCATGTCGACAAATGAAAAAATAAATGTAATGCTCCCCATTATCCCAGTACTTTAGGACTTTTTTTAGGAGAGAGGCAAGTGAGATTGAGTTAAGTTTTTCAAAATAACATTTTTTGTGAACTATATTTCGTTGAATGTATGTTTCCTAGGTCAATAAGATCATACAGGAATACTAGCAACAAGAAAATACAATACACAAATTTCATACCTTACATAGGGATAGAAAACACCAACAGGACTTGTATTTCCCCATTCCCACGCCCGCCATGAAATCTCTAGCAAGATTTTCAACAACATCCTTCTTGTTTAGCCCTGCAAGAACTTGAGATTTTCCAACAAACCCAATAGCTCTCTCGTCAGTGTCCACTTCAATTTCTGTCCCAATGAATCTATCCACACCCATTTATTCCACAACAAATGCCTCTACAAACATGCATGGTAGCGTGGTCACTATAATGTTGTCCTCAAAATATGACACCACATTCTAAGTCTTGGGGCTCAAATCTCCTATGAAGATACACAAAATTATTTTCATGGTCACAAATCTTACTCTCTCTTAAGATTATTCATAATTGCATACTATGCAAATCGAGGAAATGGTAATAACAACTTACCTTGATTTCCTATCCATGCAGATTACTTAAATGGAGGTTTTCAGAAGCCAAACTAATATTTAGGGAAACATTTGTGGTGCAGTTTCAGGGTATAATTACTATATTAAAGGTCAAAGTAGTGTTTGATCTAATTATTACTATTAATTTAAAGTGTTTGGCAAAAGTTTAATGTGAACCAATCCAAAACAATGTCACATTTCTTTTTAATCCAAAGAGTTTAGCACAAAAATTACACTAAAAGGCTAACAAATCCAAAACAACAACACCTTTATCTTTCCATCTCCAAAACCCTAACAAAAGTCTCAATTGGAAAGAATTATTAATGGAGTAGTCTAACGAGACGAAGGAATTGCCCGGTTTCTATTCTCGATCGGAAAAGCCTTCAGCCCATGCTGATGTGACACCCTCTACATCCCAGCTACTATGATATATCATGATAGCTTGACATATCGACTTCAGCATGGTCATGATACCATGCATCCAAATATGGACCATGTGGCATGGATGGGCATCACAAAACGGACGAGGAATTCCCTACAGCCTCTGCCTCTATGCATTTAATGACACGCTCATTTGAATTTGAAAAACCGCCCAAATGAAATTTAAACTTTTATGAGTGATTACGGTCATCGATGTATGATGGGAAGATATGGCGTTAGCCATGCCCCGAGGGTGCAGTGAAAGGGTTCTACTTCTTGCTGTTTGAATTCTCGCCATTTTCCGAAAAGTAGTTGCTTGTCCTGCATCACCGGCATTCAATCAACCTGCACAACACCAAGCCATGAACAAATCGCTGGGAATTGGCGAAGCTACAGGTAAACAAATAGGGTTTAGTTTTCACCGCTTTTTTCCATTATCGTTTTGACTCAGTGGGTTCCCATTTCTGATTTTTTTTTGGTTTGTTTTCCAACACAGGTTGTTATTCAAGTCATGTGAATGGCATAAACGAATAAATTTATAGGAAACGTGAGGAGGTTGGACATGAAGGGTTTGTTACAAATCTTGTGATAGTCTCTTTTGTTTAATTTCAGAAGCAATTGGGCGAGGAATTCTCTCACTCTTTGAATTTAGAATGCGAAAACAGTATCTACATCCACCAACATTTCTTTTGTTTCATACAAATCGGACATAATGTTCTCGAAGTTATAGTGCCCAGTTTTGTATCTGTAATAGCCTACACAGGTCCAATCATGCAATGAGTTCATGTGCTTTAGTTTCGTGGAATGTATTCAATCTATAAATTAATTTACGAAGCATGACTCAATTGTTGGTCCATTTAGAGGTGGTGGGTCGAGGTCATAGTATTCATATGCTATGGTATTAGTAACAGTGTTCTAAATTTTTCTACGTATAGATTATTAGGAAAGATTTCAAATATCACATAATGCATAGTTTTGCACCTAAAAAAGGGATATTATAGGAAGGGATGAACAAAATCTCTTCGCCTTTACAAATATAAAGAGCGCCAAACAATTCTTTTTTATAGGCATGCAATATTTTTGTTATTAAATATAGTGATTTTTTTTGGCCTTATTGCAAACATTAATATTTAAAGCTGAATGTGGTGACCTGTTCTCTAAATATGGAATGAACTTTATTGCAAACATTAATATTTAAAGTTGAATGTGGTGACTTGTTCTCTAAATATGGAATGAATTATTCTTTGACTAGATTATCAAAAATAAAAGGAACTGAATGAACAATGTTTTACAAAAATGCAGTATCTTTTATATTAAATATAGTGTTTTTCTTCACCTTAATGTAAACATATTTAAAAATTAATGTGGTCAGACTTCTTTATGATGTAACATTTGCTTTTTGGAAAAGTCCTTGGAGGAAATGAAATGAGGATAACGTGTATTTTTAATGTTCAAATGAATTATTTTTTGACTAGCTTATCTGATATAAAAGGAACTGAACGAACAATGTTTTATAAGAATGCAATATTTTTTTTATATTAAATATAATGTTTTTTCTCCACCTTAATGTAAACATATTTAAAAGTTAATGTTGTCAAATTTCTTTATGATGTAACTTTTTTGTTTTGGAAAAGTCGCTGTAGGAAATGAGGTTAATGTGTATTTATAATGTTCAAATTCGATTAATACTATGATGTTGAAGGTGATGATAAATATTTATTGAATTTTAATATTTAATTAATATTATGTTATTTTCCAATATATTATTAATGTTTATATATATATATAGTTTTTTAGAGGTAAAAAAAATAACAAAAATAATATATATTTATCTTATTCAAATAGTAAGTGTATATCTATCTATCTATCTATCTATCTATATATATATATAAAAGATGAGATTTATCTTTAATTTATTTGATTGTATGATCTTTACAAATTTATTTTTATTATTTTTTAATTTTTTTCCTTAATGAAAAATAGTAATTTCCATTAATAAAAGATGAAAATTACATGTTATAAGTGTCTAATAAGCATAAAAAAATAGACTACAATCTTGTGACCTTCCCCTAGAAAAAAAAAAGATCAACATAGTATGTTACCTTCCAAGATAAAAACATGTGGCTATCTCATGCATAGAAAGGAATAGCTGAAGCAAAAAAAAAACCAAAAAACAAATAGTTGATTCATGTTTGCATCTGCATGAACTACATCCACAAATGTTCTATGATAATAGTCATAATGCTCATTTTTCATCTGTTATAGAATTTCCATACCCTCTTTCCCGTTGTGAGCCCTCCTTGTAAAGACAATCTGAAAAAATGTTCCTTTCCATGTAGATGTGATGACAAGAGATAAAATCAAATAGTCCTTTGATCCCCAAAATTTCCTCCACAATGGAGATAAGTGTGCATGTGACAAATATCAATCTAATTAAACCATTAAACTACCACCAGAGAGTCCCCAAAAGCCTGCAAGTGTCGGCATGCTTTTTGTAAGGCAAAAATGAAGAGAAGCTTTAAGCTAAAAAGTTCTACGAAATTGTTTCTTCCATGACCCAAACCAAGAATGATTTTCATTGAGATAAAGTATGGCTCCTCCTCCATATATTCCCCCTCTTGAGATGAGTCATCAAAAAAATCCCAAAGCCTTGACCAATTTATTTCTTTTTATCTAATGATGTGAGGTCTGACTATGGGCTCATTTGTAGGTATTAGATAAAAAATAACCATAACTTGAGCTACCATAATGATTAAATTAGTGTGTATGGAGATGAAATTTCATCAATTGTGCATTTTGTTTAAGTGATTTAAAATATTATTATAATATTTAATAATGAAGGTGGTTATTAACTTTTATTGGAGTTAATGTTTTATCTTTTTACTACTAATTAATTTGTGTTAAAATTTTATTTTTGAAATTTAAATTGAATATAAATACATTTTATTTTTAAAATTTAAATTAAATGTAAATGTATATAAGGTAAATTTTGTTTTATTTTTAATATAAAAGTATAGATAATACACGGCTTTTTTTATTTTGTGTTTTTATAAATTGTTCATGATTTAATAACATATTGACCTGCCCTACCTCCATGTTGGGAACAACCTCAATGTTGGAAATAGTGCCACAGTGGATAATACAAACACACTTACAAATTTGATAGTTGTATCTCCATTTGTGTCGGGAATTAAATATCACTAATATCATATTTCTTGCAATATATGTAATTATTAGTCCAATTAAAAATAAGATGGATGGTAAGTATGTACATAAGTATTCAATAAAATAAATATCATTAGGTTATTTTTTATTATATTATTTATTAGAATTATTTATTAAATATATTTTCTAGGTTTAATTTTACCATAAAATATGAAAATATTTTATGTCTAAAATATTGAATTAAAATAATTTAATAAATAAATGAAAAATATCACAACAAAATATGATTTTTTTATGTATTTAAAACTTTTACATAAAAAGATTTAAAATTTTAATATAACATTTCATATGATTTTGAAATTATTTATAATTTTTAGGATTTGGTATTTGAATATTAATAAAAAAAATTATTCATA
The DNA here is from genome assembly GCA_031772625.1 of Pinus tabuliformis. Lineage (NCBI taxonomy): Eukaryota > Viridiplantae > Streptophyta > Pinopsida > Pinales > Pinaceae > Pinus > Pinus tabuliformis. The sequence goes on from CM062816.1 coordinate 353,934,141, forward strand.
CAATATTGTAGATGAATTATTGTAAAATGACTAGTCTTTAAGTGTGATTTTTTGGAACATTTTCCTATTTATTTTTGGATCTAATTTGTCTAGAATCTCGTAGGGCTTCATTGAAATCACAAGTTTGAGAGGTGAACTCTTCATAATGGAAGCGCCTCACGGGTTTTTGAGGGTGTTAAATCCATATATGCAATAAAAAAAAACTAGTTTAAACAACACAAATCAAGATTTGGCCACAAATTGTTTGGTCAGAAAGTCAAAAGAGTCACACTTAAAGACTACTACCTATAAAATTACATTAATAATAAAAAATTGGGATAAAGACAATGGTGTAGGATTTGAAAATTAATAAGTAGATATGAGTATTAATAGATTTGATATTGTTATATTATATTATTTGAAAATCAACCATTATAAAATTATATTAATAAAAGTTGGGAGTAACATAATGCTAGGATTTCAACATTAATGAATTTGTTTTATCATGTGATTTTAAAATTGAGATTAATGTTTAGCATAACATAATGCCATGGGTTTTATGATTAATGAGTTTGTTTTGTTAGATAATTTTAAAATTGAAATTAATGAATTTGATTTATTATAAGACTTTAAAATATTTTTTCCTAAAAATAAAATTATGTTAAGATAATATTTATAAAGATAAAATTATAAGTATTTTAAATTGTTTAGCAAAATAGTGATATGAATTATAAAATTTGAATGAATTTGTTGTATAATATGATTTTAAAATGAATCTAGCTAGACATAATAAATTACATTAACATAGGATTTTAAAATATAAAAATTTAAACATTTTGAAATAATGTGAAATGTTAAAACTTATTTATTAGACATTTATGAAAAAATAAATAAATAAATAATAATATTGTAAATAAAGTAAATTTATATATATATTCCCATTAATTATAAATATTTTTTTCTATAATTTAGATTCTTTTATAGTTGGGAGTTCCATTTCTCTTCGTTTGACTTTATGCTATTTATGAATTTGTTGTTGCCTTTTTGGTTTATATGGAAGGATTTCTTTGCTTTAATAAAATGCAAAATGATGTGAAACCACAATTTGGTTGCTATTGTTGGTGTATTTTTTAAATAATATTGCTGATGTATTTTTTTTAAATAATATTGTTGGTATATTTTTGGCGTGATTTAGTGATGCCACTAAAAGGTTTTATAAAATATAATTTGATAACATGATGGCCTAGGAGATCTAATGAAAGTGTTAGAGCCAAGGCCAACGATATTGGCATTACATTGGCATCGTATTCCTTTAGACAATTCCATGTTTGTTTGATTATCAATCCTCTATTAGTTTTTAAATTAAATTATTTATTTAAACCTACAATTTTGCATTATAAGGATAATATCATGTTTAACTGGGGGAACCATTTTCTTAATGATTTTTTTTTTGTTATAGATTTTGAGTTTAAAATTTAAAAGTTTTTCAAGTTATTAAGGGTTCACTATTTGAAAATTCAATCGGGATCAAACAATAGGATTTTGTCTTCAAATATATAGTATAGAGTGTTTATTTTTTCAAAAATTTCCACAAGAACACCCTTTCAATATATCAAATGTAAATTGTATATGGTTGTGACATATAAAATCCCTTCAAATGTTCGCTTGCATTGACATATTTCATATAACAACCCTTCAAATGTTTGCTTGCATTAGCATATTGCATTGTACTAATGTTTCTTTCAAAAAGTAATGTAATGTGATTCTTCGTTACTTGATAACAATTTGTGGAGTCTTTTTACTTTTCTTGTTAGCTTAATCTTATTCTTCTTATTATTAATCCATGTGTGTGTGCTTCATCAAATTGCTACCAAAAACAAAAGAACAAGAACACAAGATATTGGCTCTTTGTCAGGGCCAAAACCTCTCTTCTCTTCAGAGGAAAACCCTTTAGTGAATTTCTCTTATTGAAGCATCTATTGATCAATGGAAAACCCTAGAACAACACGGATGGTGTTCCTCACAAGGGGGGTTGTAACACCCTATGTTGCATAAACATTTAATTTGTTACTAAGTTTTACTTATTACCTAAAATCTTTTACTTTGTTTAACATAGATTGTTAAAGAATTAAGGCTGAGAAGCCAGAACGTATCTTGTTATTAATTAATTAAGAATTTAAATAGTTTGTCAAAATAACTTAAAGAAACTGTTAATAACTCCTAAGACAGTTACAAACAATTGCTGATCTGTTTCCCTCAAAAGGGAATGGAGGGAGAATCTTAAGGTTTTTGGAAAAATAACAGAGAAAAAAGAAGCAGAAATTATGCACCCCATATTTTCCTTGAGCTGGACAAGAGTAACCAGTGGGAAAACTATGGATTACAGTTGAGATGGTATGTGACTTGAGGTTGGACCGCGGTCTTGATGCCTAAGATACCGGAATGCAATAGACATATTTGTTGTGAGGAGTAGGAAGAGCTTGGAGGGGGAAACTAGATGTAATCCCCAGTTCCGTGGCTGGGTGGTGAGACCTTCCAAGAAAGGGAATACTTACACAGTTATAATCAAGGCAGAAAATAGATAAGTAGTGTACTCTGTGCTTGGTAATAATTAGTGAAAAGAGGTTATTATTATTACATAATGGATAGTTAACATTCATATTGATTACTAGAGATATTCTGTCATTTTATATTGTTGGATATATTTTACCATTCTTTATATTTCTTGTATATTCTGACATTTATATACATCGATGCATAATAAGGAAGTAATTTTGATAGCTTAAACTTCTCCAAGAAAATATTCCAAACCCATTTCAGAATAATAATGCATCAACGATTTAGAGAGGTTAACAAAAGAACGGTCTACGGCCTGAAAGAGCGAATACTCCATTTATTTTCCAACCATAGTTTGCATCTTAGAAAATTAAACATGCATTAAAATAACCCCAACAACATACATTATGGAATCGTAATATTTCGACAGACATGAATAACGTTATCGCTGAATAGCTACAACTTAAGATATTAAACACAAAAATACAATGAAACTTCACTCAGGAAATCGTCAACGCAAGTTATTTCATTACAGATTCAACTTGAGCTTTAACTTGAACTGTACAAAGTAATAGATGAAATCTGCGAGGGTTCTTCGTGGCTCTCGGTCAAGTTCTAAAGGAACAATTGTAGGCCAATCGCCCAAGCGTATAACAAAGATTCAAAATTATTAAGGATGAGAATCTTTGACTTCAAACAAAAAAATCAAAACAATTAAACTATGCATATTCAACCATGAACAACAAAACCATACACACGATGGCAGTCGACCAATCCAAAATGAAAGGAAGTCCAGATTACAAGCCATTATAAAAGTATAGATGTGAATAAAGAGTTGGAATAACAATAATGGAATTTAAACCATTACATGAGTCCATATCATATCGGTTAATAAAACTATTCTATTACTAGAGAAATAAAACTAAAAACCCTTGTGCAATATTTCACAATATTTACAGTTCTAAACCCAGCTTGAGCCGTGACATGAAGTTCTTCCCTCCAACCTGAGAAACCCTAAAAACAAACTTAAACATGACGAGGTGAAATAACTTCATAACCAATTGAAGTCTGAGAGATTCGCTTGAGTAACAAATTTTCCAGAAGGGCTTGAGGAATGACCAACCTGTATTAAGAAGACATCAATCAATGTAAGAGAGCCATCATACCCCGAACCCCCCTTCTAGATATACTTCTGCCAGAGCTTACCTGCATTCATAGAAATACCGAAGTTAAAACCTTGAAGCGAAATGGAAGTAAGTATTTAATAGAGAAGAAATATTCAGGGGTTCGTGCTTACCTGCAATGAAGAAAATCCAAGCGGAGGGAGGCAATGCACCCCTGGAAAAACCTGCAAGATTCGTTAGAGGCTCAAAATAGACAGATTTAAATGAGAGCATTCCTACAACATGTCAGGTCATTACCTCCAGAAAGCCATAGGACCCCGAACCCGTCCTCCTTAGGGAGAGTAGACCAACATTTGGTTGTATTATTTGCATCCAAGAGCCGAATAAGTAGAAGTAGGTTGTTTGTTTGAAAACAGAAATGCCAAGAGGGTTTTAGCACCTTAATGCTCATGATGTGATACCCAAAAGTCTATTGGACTTGTTTAGGTGAGGATGTCGAACCACACCACTGTTCTCCATCAAGGTTGCACTCCAGTTGCAGAGCCAAGCTGCAGGACCTCCTTGTACTACCAAATGAAAATTCCTTACAACGTATTCATTATTTGCTAGTGATAAACTCCTAGATCATGAGAGCCGTAGATCATCATCGATCCTACAGTGTAAGATAGGCAAGGTGCCTCTGTGGTCCAGATCTTTCTGTCGAGTCCAATTTGTAGTAAATGTGAGTGATGCAAGTGTCAGCCCAGACCTCGAGATCATCTCTGCCTTTAAGGCATTTCAATTATCAAGGATGCGCACCAATGAGGATTACATCGAGGTTAGATTATATGCAGTTTTGGAGGATGTGCCTTTATTACACCTTAACCCATTGCATGACCCGAAACCTTTAATCATTGGATATGCCTCAGCAAAGTTAAGGAGATTAATGGTGTATATATATATATATATATATATATATATATATATATATATATATATATATATATATATATATATATATAATGTTGTTATAACTATATTATATACATATTTGTAGAATTTTTAAATATTATAAAATATTTTGTAAAATAAGTATTAATAAAATTTCACATAAATTTAATAATTTTGTTGATGATGATGATGATGATGATAGTGGTTAATGTCCATTGAGACCAAATTGGTCTATCAGACCTATAATTTTCTTAGTTTTTAATTGTCTGGCTCCTCGTCTTTCTTGGCGAGATTGATGTTGTAGCTTTCTTTTTTTTCTCTACGATCTTCCAACTTCCTTTATCTTGCATCTCCTTCATCTCTTCTGGTTCTTGGGACATTGGTGTCTTAGCTTTGCGATCTATTGTGTTCATCCTCTTGAAGATAGATGGAGAAGAAGTTTGGTCTAGGAGATCTGCTTTGCTGTTAAATGAAGATTTATTTTGTGCAGTATTCAAATCCTCATAATTGTTGATGCTTGAGGGGTTGTTGAGTTCACTTTTTTGTTGTTGGGCAGGGCTTTCTCCCTGCTTGTCTTGATATTTGTTTCTTTCTTTCCCGATTTCTTGTGATTCAGAGTTTTCTCTAGAGTATTCTTCTTTGATGACAGTGTAGTGTTCTTTTTGTGCTCCTTCCCACCATGTAGATCTGTGGTGGTTTTTTCTAGCAAAATTTTTCTAGGAGGCTTTTGGGAAATTTTTGGCTAAATGGGTCATCTCAAAGTAGGATCGACATCTGAAGAGGACACTTTCACAAGCGAGTTTCTGGTTCCACACGTAGTCTTTACTTGTTAGGTTTATTTCAGTTGGGAATTAGACATTGAAGTCCATTTCCACACAGATGCATCCATAGGTAGTTCTGGCATATTCCTCTGTTTCTGGGCACCTGCAGTAAAATTTCCCAATTGCATTTCCAATGGCTTTTAGCGAGGAGAGATTCTAGAGATGCAAGGGTAGGCTTGGCAATCCCACCCAAACTGGTGCCGAGGTTATGATTGTTGTTGAGGGATCGAATGATGGGTTCCATGGCTTCATGAATAGGCTTGAGTTTTTCCAAAACCAAGGGCCGAAATCTAGAATATATTGTCTGCTTTTAGGACTTTCAAAATCTACTATAAAGAAACCCCTAGCATAAGGGTAGATATTAATTTCATAAAAAATGACAGGCTTCCATACCTCCGAGATCCAATTGTGGAGAGCTGTCAGCCGTGGCCAAAAACCATTGAATCGATAGATTAGGGCACTTTTGGAAATTTTCAAAGCCTCATCAAGTGAGGCCTGGACAGTGGGAGTTGGGGTTTCACTGACGATATGGGCAAGATCTTGCCCTCCAGAAGCGGACGGAACTGAGCCAACAACTATTTTCGCGAAGCTGGGAGCCATATTTGCCCATAGAAAGCTGAGACCTAGCCGCAGAGAAATAAGGCAAAAGATTAGATCTAGATCTAGCCGCAGAAGATTAGATCTAGAACCCAACCGCAAAGAAATAAGGCAGAATATTAGATCTAGATCTAGATCTAGCCGTAGAAGATTAGATCTAGAACCCAGCAGCAGAGTCTTAGTAAGCCTTTTAATCTGCAAGAAACCCTAGTAGGAAAAATCCTGCTTTTAGTACCGAGAATCAAATCCTGCTCTAGATAAAAATAAATCACTGACTTTCGCTTCATGAACCACTCGATCCGGAGATGCTCACATAAAATAACAATGAATCAAAAAACAAGATCTCTGCATTCGAATTTTGCATCCGTCCTGCTTAAACCATGGCACCTCTTGCCATTAACGATTCTATTAGGTTGCAAGCATGTACAGAAGTGGAGGAGGACTTGCTCACAGATGAATTGAAATCTATTTTCGCAGATCTAAGATCGGTGATCCTAGGAACGAGCCCTACGGCGAATCATATTCAAGCTCAGTCAACAAGAAAAATGAGACCTTACAAAGAGCACCACATAGAAATGATCGCAAGAGGAACAGATTCTTCGTTAAGGAATGGCGTACATTATGGAGAGTGCCAATAGAATAACGCTGTCAAAAAAATAAAGCTACCAGAAAAATGACACTAAGATTTTTCAGAGCATCGTTTTCTCAATCGAATTTTCACAGATCTGAGATAAAATGAGACCTTACGAAGAGCACCACATAGAAGCAGATCAAGAACCGCAGATCTGGAGTCACAAATCTGCTCATGCAGAGACTTGGAGCTGCAGATCATTATATTACTTCAATTTTATAAATAAAATTGCTCATTCTAAAACATAATATTTTATCTATAGAAATTCCAAAAAGTCATTATTGATGTATTCACATATTTTCAACTTCTAAATAATATTTCTTCTAAATGATAATAAAGATGATAAGTGTTTTAACCTGTAACTCAAAAATATACAAATATACTTATCTAACCCATGTAATGTATTAACAATGTGATTTCTGGGTTGTTATTGATTTGGGATCGGGCTCTGACGGAACGGCGCGGAACGGAGGTATGACGCGGGGTTCGAAGGGATGGAGCTCCGAGACCGCGAAGGATTAGGGTAAGAGCTCACTATTAACCGCAGGACCGCAGGCTGTTGTCCATAAACCAGCCTGTACATGTACCAGACGACGGGGTCGAGCTCGCGCCTGCCCAGCTTTCAACGCCGATTAACAGCCGGTTGACCGACATGGAGGGTTTTATGGAAACGGACCTCGTGGATTATTCTGAGGATCCGCTGGAAGGGCATATAATATTCAGCAGCCCTAATTTTACGGTCCCGGTTTCTGTTCCACCGACTGCAGCGGAGACTCACGCTCTGGACACCTCTCCTGTGGTTTCCCTTCCAGATCCGCACTCCCTTCGCGCAACTGCCTCGCCGCCCGGACTGGAAGCCCCGCCCCTCTCACCTGGTACGACACTCCTCCTCACTTCCCTCTCTCCCGATTCTCTGTCCTTCGATCTGTTTCCATCTCCGCCTCACGATCCAGCTCCTGCACAAGAAGGAACCCGGGTGACGGAAGCACAAACCCTCCAGGACACAGGGACGCGGCCATCAGGATGTTTCGGCACCCCGGCCATTAATGTAAAAGCCACGAAACCCTCCCTCCCGGATGGAGTAAAAAACCCATTAGTGGATCATCCGTCGGCGCCACGAACGAAGAAGCGGAAATCAAAGTGTATCAGAGCGACGGCCAAAGATATTACCATAGCATTCGGCGATCCATCGGACCTAGGGGAAACAATGACCATGGCACGAACGGTATTGGTAGGACATGTGCGGGGGCGTGTTTTCTCAGCAGGCAGACTGACGCAATGGGTAAAAGAAATCTGGGGGGCCCTGCTCATAGAATTACCGGAGGTTCATGTTCTCCCGAGGGGGTGGTTCTCCTTACACTTTGCGAAAGAGGGTTACACAGATTTAGTACTTGCACAGTACTGGCACATCGAAATGGCACCAGTGTTACTTAAGAGATGGAGCCCCCTATTTGATCCCGAGCGCGAACAGATAGGAGCAGGACCTCTATGGGTGCGTCTGCCAGGGCTGCCGCTACAGTATTGGAGTGAGGAAGCACTCATCCGAATTGGAAATGCACTGGGCACGTACCTAGATCATGACCGCTCATATGTGGAAACGAAGAAACGAACCCTAGCACGTGTACTGGTGTACTTGGATACCCGAGACGGACTGGAGGAAAAGATTACTTTGCAATGGGGTAAATACAGCAGAACTCAAATCCTCGACTACGAAGGTGTCCCTTTTCGCTGCAATCGCTGCCACCAAGTGGGACACCTCTTCAAGGATTGCCCACTGAACAAAAGCCCGGAAGACTCTCCAAAAATTTCACCCTTATCATCCAGAGGAGTCTCGCCCATCATCCCCCGCCCATCTCAGGGTATTGCATCAGCTCAGGGCTCTCCAGCGAAAGCAGGACCGAAAAAGCTAGACTCGCCTTCTCCTCCACTGACAAGGGCTCGGGCAGCTGCAGCAGCCGCACAGGCCTCGGGTACTATTCTTATCCCTCCCTCTATTTCTTCTGGCATCTCATCTGATTTCGTTTTTTCAAATGTAACTTGCACCATGGCGCATTGCTCCATCCCTTCGCCCCCCTTGATCCCGTCTACTGCTCCGCCCTCTTTGCCTCCCGCATCCTCGCCCTCCTCGATTTCATCCTCCAGGAAGCCCTCCTCCCACCCTTACTCCCTTCGCCCTCGGCCCTCTCAGTCGGACGCCTCTGGACCGCAGGCCGGTTTGGGTATTGTCCCACTGGGCCCTGGATCTCTGTCCTCCCGGGGCAGAAAAACCGATCTTTCCAAAGCCATTAGGCGTGCAGGAGCGGAAGTCGCATCTGGGCGCCAATCCACCATTGACGGGGTCCTTAGAGCAGCCAAATCCCCGAGGATCGGCCCCCCATGAAGTGTCTATCTTTCAATTGTCGGGGCCTGGCTAGTGCCCCAAAGAAACTAGCTCTCAAACGACTTTTTGAGGTCGAATTACCTGATATCATTCTCCTTCAAGAAACACTTGGCCCTGCAGAGGCTATATCTCTTTCCTTAAGCACTCTGGCGGCCAGATGGAAGTTCCTGGCAATTGATGCTAACGGAAGATCGGGGGGACTGGCAATTGGTTATAACCCAAAATCTATCAGGCTGGACTCCTCATGGGGTGGTCAAGGATTCATGGGAGCAGACATCTTTTCGGCGGATCTCGGCCTGTCCCTTCGTATTGTCAACATATATGGTCCATGCCAACAGAGGGAAAGCTTCTGGAGACAATTCTTCAATCGTAATCTAATGGCTCTTGATCGAATCATTCTGGGAGGAGATATGAATTTTTCAATGGGATTCAGGGAATCATGGGGTTCAATGGCGCAAGTGGACACCATCACAGAGTTCATGAGAAATACCTTGGATCAGAATGACTTCATTGATATACCTATGCAGAAACCACTGCCCACTTGGAGAAACAGAAGGGTGGGAGCATCTGCATTAGCTCGTAGATTAGACAGGTTCCTGATGAAAGGACCCCTGATCCATCAGTTACATTTCTACAAGCAATGGGTGGGATCGGGAGGCATATCAGATCACTCCCCTATCTTATTGGAAATCTTGGGCCCTCACCATAAGCCAAAAGCCCCATTCAAATTCAATCATGTGTGGCTTCAGGACCAAGACTTTACTAAATTGGTTACAGACTACTGGAAAGCACATCCCATTGACAGAGAATCATCATTGGCTAGGGGATTTTGTAAAAATCTTACTGAGTTAAAACACCTAGTTATCAACTGGGCAAAAGAAAAGAAAGCAAGAGAAGATGTTCAGATCACACAAGTGGAAGAAGAACTGAAAGTTCTTCTGGATGAGCGGAATCTGGGTTTCGTTATGGGAGATGACAAAGCCCGACTGGTGGAATTGGAAAATCAGAAGAACAATATTCTCAGGCAGAGGGAGGAATCGCTCAGATTGCGCAGTAGGGCAACATGGCTGAAAGCAGGGGATGAAAACTCAAGATTCTTCCACAATTATGCCAAGGGAAGGAAAGTGGCAAACACTATCTGGAATCTACCCCTACCTGAAGGAGGTTTTGCGGACTCCTTCAACAAGCTCTCCCAGCTTGGAATGGAGCACTTCAGAGGTTTATACAAGAGCCCTGCTGGCACAAATTTGGCAGAAATCATCAATGTGGCCACTCATTTCCCTAGATTTGTAAATGATGAGGACTCTGCAGATCTCACAGCCCCTGTCTCTATGGAAGAACTGGAAAGCACTCTTAAATGGTTCAAGAAAGAAAAGAGTCCTGGGCCGGATGGCTGGACTATAGAATTCTATATTGCCTTTTTTGATCTCATGGGAGGAGACCTGCTTGGGGTGATTGAGGAAAGCAGAACATCGGGGTGCCTCTATAACGCCATAAACTCCACCTTCATTGCCCTCATCCCAAAATCCGACTCCCCTACCTCCTTTGATGATTTCTGCCCCATCTCACTGTGCAATGTACTATACAAGATCATCTCAAAAATAATTGCTAATAGGATCAAGCCCATTCTATCAAAGCACATCGCCCCCCAGCAATTTGCTTTCCTAGAGGATAGGCAGATTCATGAGGCCATTGGATCCGCCCAGGAAGCGCTTCATTCCATCTGGACTAAACACCTCAAATGTATACTCCTGAAGATCGATCTCGCAAAAGCATTTGACCGTGTCAGCTGGCTTTATATCAAAATGATCCTTATCCATTTGGGCTTCCCACATCCCCTCATAAATTGGATCATGGCCTGTATTACTACACCCTCCTTCAGCATCCTGATCAATGGTTCTGCCTCCCATTTCTTCCACTCAGAAAGAGGACTCCGACAGGGCTGTCCACTCTCGCCTCTCCTATTCCTATTGGTCATGGAAGGTTTGAGCCGTCTAATCATCACTGCAAAAAGGGAAGGGGCTCTGAGAGGTCTTAAGATAACAGAAGAATGTTACCTCACTCACCTACTGTTTGTAGACGATGTATTAATTCTCTTGGATGGCAGCATACAGGACTCCACAAATTTCTTCCGCATATTAAATCTTTTCTCACAAGCCACAGGCATGGAGGTCAACCGGATGAAATCTACCATAACTCTGGCCAGGACCTCTGTAAATGAGTCTCAAACTGCCCGGCAGGCTTTCCCATACACCCCACAATTATTGGACAGGGGGCTAAAATACTTGGGTTTTTGGTTAAAACCCACAAGCCAAAAGATCGCAGATTGGGCTTGGCTTGTAGCTAAAGTGGAAAAAAGGCTATTCTGTTGGAGTCACAGATACCTCTCCAGGGCTGGGCGGTTAGTCCTGATCAAATCAGTGCTGGAAGCAACCCCGGTATTCTGGATGGCGCTCGCCTGGATTCCTCGGCACATATTGGCTCGTCTACAGCAACTATGCAACAGATATCTATGGGTAGGTAGTCAAGACAAGCGTATCTTCGCCTGGATCGGATGGCAAAAGATAGCAATCCCGAAGAATTGGGGAGGCTGGGGGTTAAAGGAGCTCCCTATCTTCGCACAAGCTCTGGCTGCGAAAATGAGCTGGGCACTGTTAACATCTCAGAGTTTATGGACCCGTCTCACTTATCACAAATACATCTGGCCTCTCAGCACCCTGGATTGGATCAGACTTCCAAATTGGAACAAATCTGGCATATCTTCCATATGGAAAGCTCTAATACACTCTCTTCCCTTAATTAGAGACAATCTGGTATGGAGAATCAGGGATGGTACTCGAGCTCGGATCGGTCTTGACCCTTGGACTAACAGTGGCGGGCGGCATATCCTCTCACAAGAACTGGTGGAATACCTCCTCACACAGGACATCAAAGTAATTGCGCAAATTGCTGATCAAGAAAACTCTGACATATTCCACCAGGCATGGAAAACAGCGCATCACCTAAATCTGCCCCGAAGATGGCACCCTGAATGGCAGGAATACAGAGAGGCTCTGATCGAATCACATATCAGAATCATAGAGGGGCCAGACGAGCTCATATGGAATCAAGCCGAGGACGGAAATTACTCTCCTAAGGCAGGCTACAAGCAGCTCATTAGTCATAAGAAACCTGATGTCTTAGCTAGCTGGTGGCATAACATATGGAAACACTCTGCAGCGCCACGCTCAAAACTATTCACCTGGTGTATCTTGAGGAACAAGATTCCCACGGGGGAACATCTTATGCACAGGGCACAGTATGGACCAACTTGGTGTGTATTATGCAAAGAAGCCTCAGAATCCACGGAGCATTTATTTTTGAGATGCAGAACAATTCAGAATCTCTGGTCAAATCTTAAAAGCTTCATAAATTACACTGGAAATTGGGATGGAACAGACCTCACAGAAGCTTGGATAGAGTGGGAAAGGAGACACAAAGGATCGAAGATCACCAACCTGCCAATTATTGTAAACTGGCACTTATGGAAATCAAGAAACCGCATAATATTTGAAGACAAGCAGGTTCACTGGCCCCTGGTGGAGGCTGGTATTATAGCTGCATTCAGAGAACTACCTGACCCACCCCCTCCAAAAACCCGCCTCCCAAATCCTCCCCCATGCATTGATCATAGCACCCCATGGGCCTATTTTGATGGTGCTGCAAACAGACAGAGCTGTGGGGGTGGGTTTATCATACATAAATCTGAGCATCATTATTATAAAATAAAGGTGGGTCTGGGCACTGGAACCAACAACTTTGCTGAGCTTATCACTTTGAGACATTTACTCCATTTTGCATTGGGACATCACTGCACTAGCATCAATATTTTTGGGGACTCTCAAATTATCATAAATTGGTTCAATGGAATATATGCATGTCACATCCACACACTCAGCATTATCTTGAATGAGGTACTCGAACTCAAAGCAGCTTTTAACAATATTACATGTTCTCATATCTACAGGGAACATAACAAAGGCGCTGACAAATTATCCAAGGAGGCCGCGTTGATGGACAAAGGTATTTGGGAGATCACAGAAATTCAAGGCCAGCAGGAACACAAATATTATCACCGTCCATACATAGACCCGGGATACCAGACTACACCGGGTCATCAAACAAACTGAAGTTTTTTGCATGTATATGACAGATGAAATTTGATAAGCTTAACATATTTTTGTCGAAACAGTAAGATGTGTTGCCGAAAAGGCATACTGTAACAGCTCAAACAGAATGCCCTGCGTGGCAAATCTGAACTGAAAACTCATACATAATCTTTTTGCAAAGGGTACAATGTACAAAGTGAACATCAGCATATGCGTAAAAGCATCTACAATATGTAATTTTCCTTAATAATGAAAATTACGGATTTTTCCAGTGGAAAAAATATATATATATATATATATATTTCTTCTAAATATTATTTTAATTTCTAAACATTTTTTAAATATTAAATAAATTTGTAACAATTGTTATTATTTATTTTAAAAATGTTTTATTTAGTTAGAATAATAAAAATTTAAAGATCATAAATATTTTTATTTTTATTTTTGTTTAATTAGAAAAGATAAAATATTTAAAAGTCATAAATATTTATATTTATATTATTTTTATATAAATAATATTTGATATATATTGGAAATATTTATATTATTTTTACACATATATTTAATATTATAATTTATTTATTTATTTTTTTAATTGTTTTTCTATTATATAATGAGTTTTTCAAAATATTAAATATATTTATACATTCAAAAATATAATTTATACCATTAAAATTTACAAATTAAAAAAATATTATCAATTTAAAATTAAAAAAAAAAAATGGTTTATTAAATAAAATAAAATAAAAATACCATTCTTAAAAATAAATTGTATTTACCTTTAACATAATAATTTCATTAATTAAAATAATAATATTAATTTTAGACTATATTCTAAAAATTTAATTTAATTATATATTTTTGACTATTTTTTATTAAATGAAATAAAAATACTATTTTAAAATTTTTCATTAAAATTGTATTGAATAAAAGTAGTGTTTTCCTCTATCTTAAATTGGAATCTAACTTTCCATGTATTTATATTCCAAGAGGGTTTATTTCAATGAATTTCCCACATAGCACGTGCCTTCATGGCATACTACAATACCTTTAATTTGACTACATATTGGAAAATACCTTTAAAAATAACATTATTTAACCCCTACTAATATAAGCCCAATACACATTCCCAAATGAAAAAACCTCTACTTTAAACAATACCCTTAATTTGAGTACATATTGAAAAATACCTTTAAAAATCACATTATTTAACCCCCTACCAATCCAAGTCCAATACACCATCCCAAATAAAAAAACCTCTACTTTCATTAGATATTGGAGGTATCCATTTTTTCATTAATATTTTTTATTCCCCTTTATATTTTTCATTAACTTTCAGCTCTAATTTTATACTTGCCAATATAAAAACTCTTTATCTCTTATTATATGCTCAATATATTATGTCCTTTTTTACTCAATATATATCCTCTAATATAAATACTCGCAGTATAATATTACTGCTCCAATAAAACACTTGTATGATATTTACATCACAAATAATATTATCTCCATTATCTTTATTTTTTTCCATATTCATATTCCCGCGTCATCAACCCACTCAACATTTACACGAAAAAATAGAGAGTAAAGTTTCGCTTTTTGAAAATCAACTTCGGTGAGGTCAATCGGGTTATTGTTTTCCAATAAGCAAAAAAAAAGAGTTGGGTTTCTAAGACTCATTTTATGATTAGAGGGTTTTTAGTATGTTGTGGGACGTTTATCAGTAATGGTTTTTCTTTTATTAAAAGTAATATAATTTACTATGTAAGGGGAGGTTTATTGGTAATGGTTTTCATTTTTATAAAATATAATATAGTTTATAATTATATATTTATAACTGTAATGATATAGGTATATTTGATATTTCAAATATAAGTTTGAAATGAAAAAAAAAATTATATTATTAATATAATTTTAAATTACACAATATATTCGGATTATAAATTGTAACAAAATTGTAAATTATTTTTATTGTGTATGATAAATTAAAAATTATAATTAAAAAATAATAAATTAAATTTTATCCTATTTAGTGTATTTTTTAACAAAAATTAAAATTAATGTTTCAAAACTGTAATGAAAACATTGGAAGTAAAATATCAAATTCCAAAATTTTAAAATTAAATTTTGAAAATGAAAAATCAAATTTTAAATAAATTGTGAAACAACATAGTATTTTATTTCACTCATTCTAGACATGCCTAAAATAAGATTCTCATGAAAAAAACTAAATTTTAAATTTTAAAACTTTTATTAGATAGCTCTTAAATTAGTGATCTTCTATGTCATTCTTCTGTATGAAACTTCATTTTACTATAAATTTGAAAGCGATTTCAAATTTCATAATGAAAAAACAATGGTTCGAAGTTCAGTGGATCCTGGGAAAAGACCTTTGTTTTACGGTAATATTGACTTTTTAAAGCCCGAATGTTGCCGAATGCCTTAGTTGCTTTTCATTTGAAGTTACTAGATGTGTTTAGACTGGACATAGCCACATAATTATGAAACGTTGGAACATAAAATTATAGATAGTTCTTCCAGAGAAGCCAAATGTCCACTAATTGGTTCGTACAGAGCCAAATGTGCAAATAATAGTTCTTCCAGAGAAGCAAAATGTGCAATACTTAGTTCTTCCAGAGCCCAGTGGGCAAAATGTGCAATTACTTAGTTCTTCCAGAGAAGCCAAATGTGCCATCAAGGACAGCATACAAACCACACCCGGTAGAAGTCCACCGATCACAACATAGAAACCAGCGATTTTGATAGGAAAATATATATTTACTAGTATTGGTACAGATGGTCAGATAACAATTGTTCTTTCAATTTCAAGTAGGTGGCTCGAAAATTCCCTCATTCAATTTCAACTACCTTGCTGCATTCGACAGTCTCTGCTTCACTTATGTCGTGACCTTCGCCTGCCACAACTTCCGTCTGATGAGGTGCTGCGAGGCTGCCTTCTACCTGGAGCAAACAAAGTCACAAGGTCATATATTTTATCATGTTTCAGCTAACATTCAAATTGCACTTTGACAACATTAATAAATCTGTACCTTTTTCCGCACTGCCTTGGCTTTACCAGCTACGAATGCTGCATCGAATATCGCTTTTTCCCTCCCCTCCTGTACCCATTTATGGCAATTACCGATCATTGCTTTGTCCAGTTCCTTATCCATGCAATGGGCAATAAGGTTTGCCAATAAAGATCTTAAGTGATGGATTGCATTAGCTGAACTAGATTTAACATCCACTATTTTCCATACTTTATACAGGCTGATTTTTGCTGCGACTGCCATCCAGTCCCTCGAGTCCTCTTGACGCTCTATGGCACCTGTTCTTTCCTCTAGTTCACACTGTTCCATAAGCAGTTTCAGTGGACTCTTTATCTTCTCTTCCAGTAATTTGTTTGAGACGTTCTGGTTGGATGGATTGACACAGCTCCATATCTTCAAAATAGTGTCAAATTCCTTGTTGGCTGTTAGACTTGCTAAGTAGCCTTCGGGTTCTAAACTATCAACAATATCCATGAAACACCCTGCTTGAGAATAAGCTTTAAAAGAATCATCGATGACATTATAATTAGTCCCATCATAAAAATACATCATAAAATGTATCAACGAGACTGCTCTCATTTTCCATGAACTTTTCCCAATTGCGTGGAAATGTTTTTCTTCGAGAGAGAGGTGGGAATTTCATCTTGGACAGTCCCTGTTTTATATCCCATGAATGTGATGAACTCTGCATAAGTACCCTTACCATCTTCAAAACCTTTTTTCATGTTATTCACTGTTATCTTAAAGGCGGATAGATTTGATATCCACAAGCTGTAGGCGATTTCTCCCGGCATTCTTATGATGTCCAAAGCTTCTTTGTATTGGTAAAATTCATCAGTCTCTGGTACTGACGAGTTCAAGCCACACAATAGGGCATTCTTTTCTGGGCCCATTATGAAAGGCCTGATCAGTCGGAATGCAAGTTCCGATAAACACCAACACGCTTTGCTCAGTGAAACTATAAGTTTTTGAAGCCAAAGCACCATGATAAATAATAAAGAATGTAGCCCAAATGTTGTGATTAAATTCACAACCATACATTTTGTTGGAGCTCTTTCAAGCTTTCTTTCCTCACGAAACAATCCGGATGCATAATGCGCATCCACAGAATTTTTCATATCAACAATACTTCTTGTCCAGAAATCTTCCATGTGAAACAAACGCCAAACATCCTTGGGAAAATACATAACGGCTGTGAACCATCTGAATAACACCACTATCCATCCTGTAAGGATGAACACAAAACGCATCCCATATAACAGTTTGGGAATGATCGGCCACTGTCGAAAATAAGGAAGCTGCCATGTCCATGTAGCTACTAATAACATAAAGCAAATTGTGATAAGTAGGCCTCCAAATGAAATGAAAACTGATCTGGCCATGATATAGTCAAGTTGGGAGGCACGAAACAGGATCCAACATTTGAGGACGTGATTCTCAATGTTTTCACACTCTTGTTTTTCAGGGTAATTGGAACAACACGAGAGTGCTAATGGAATCTTTTGGGACATGATGTTACGAATGCTTTTACCTGCTATGACTGCGCAGGTCAAGAGCACAACCAACAATACAATGGCTGTGAAGAGGGTGACATAAGAAACTGTGAACCAAATTCTATATGGCCAACATTGTCGCCATAACAGATCAGCGTTATAGAGAGGAAAATTGGAAATGTTGGAGGGACAAGGTGAAGAAGTAGTCGATGACGTCTCTTCCATTATATCAATGACACTCGGTGACGTCCATTCCTTTCTTACCTTGAGAAGTAAGCAAAGTTCATTACCCATATGCCATATTACAACTAATACCAACGCCCCAATACTGCTGCACACAGTTCTCAAACCCAAACGGACCACCCCAGGAAGTAAATAACAAACGAAAACACATATCATAACTCTCCTGCTATTAAATATCAATGGAAAACTAATCACACTTTTGAATTCCCAGTCTATAAGGGCTTTGTCATTTGAATTTACATTTATATTCCAATCGTCAATAAAAGAGAGCAACTGAATAAAGAGAGCGGTCAAAACCAGAGAATCACCTGGGATCCAGTGGGCTTTCCTCTTGAAAGCCTTGTACACATCCAAAGAGAGCAACATAGTAAATATCAGTGCGCAAAGGCCGGACGCGTACCCATTTATGGAGTCATACTGCTGAGAAGCTGCTCTTTCGGTGGTCATATTGGGATAGCCAATATTCCAATCTTGGCTGCTATGAGACAGAGGAAATGTGGATTTTGTATTTTAAAATGATAGTAGATTATAAATAGGGAGGAAGGTTTAAAGATGAAGATAGTCTTAGATTAAAGAGGAACGTTTAAAGATGAAGATTCTTAACAACGCGGAGGAAGCCGCTGGAATAATTAATTGGTACTGTTAAAGTGGCCTCAAACTTTTGTGTTTACGAAGGGAACAAATGGACAGGTTCAAAATCATGTAAACGATGAATGATTACAGTACCAAAAGACTCGTTTGAAAAATGTGCCGGTGACGAAAGAATCTGGTAGACCGTCGGTGCTAACACTGTTTTTTTTTCTTTATTCGACACCAGTGTAAACAGAAAGTAGTATAAACATTTATTTTTAAACTTTTATGATATTTCTGCCATAAAAAAAACTGTCCGTTGTCTTTGTAATATCTCTTATTAAAAACTGTAATATTTAATGGTTGAGAAAATGCCTTTTTTTGGTTTTTTAAAAGTTACATATTCAAATCTAGATGTAAATGCAGTAAAGTAGGTATAGTTTTATAGATATTAGTAGGTAAATAAATGTGGTAAGGGTTATGTTTTATTAAAAAAAATTGTA